>VDFB02271358.1:959182615-959552474 GCA_007258455.2 Sequoia sempervirens
TCTCTATCTCTCTCTCTCTCTCTCCCTCCCTCCCACCTACCTAGCTAAGTCCCTCTCACTCCAACCCCTTCTCTCCCACTCCTCTCTTAAACTCTCTCTCTCTCTCACACACACACACTCTCCCCATCCCACCCTACCTACACAACTCTCTCTCTCTCATAAAATTATCCCTCCCTCTAAAGACATACATAAATACATACATACAGGCATACTACATATGTACATACAATCCTACATCAATAAAAGCATACATACATACATGTGTAGATACAATCTTACATACATATACACATACATACAATATACATGCATTGATACATACAAGCATACATACATACATACAAGCATGCATACATACATACATGACATACAAGCATACATGTACATACAAACATACAAATATATCAAATAAATTCAATAGAGTGGCATTTAACATAAAGGAAGACATAACGCGAGCATGTTAGAATGCACTCGCGTTATGTCTTAGTTGACATGTTTCCTATAGAAGCAAAAAACCATGTCAAAACTGAGATATAATGTGAGCGTGTTATAATGTGCTCACGTTATATCTTGCTTTGGGAATCCCTAGGCCTTAGGATTGGTATTTTCCTTGGAATACCAACCTAAAGGCTTGGAGGGCATTCCTGACGACCAAAGACTTGTTTTTGAAAATTCTACAATTTTTCACATAATCGGGTTCGTGCTCACCATCAGGATTGCATGTGGCTCAATATCGAAAAAATCAAACACATGGGTAGTGTTAGGTTCTCTCTTAGCTATCCATCGATGTAATTTTTTTCACTTTCTAAAAATGTTAAGCCTTTCATCCATAATTTCTTTTGTTTGTATGTCTTTTTTTTTCAAAAAGCAGTGTTTGGTGTTTTTTTCGTTATAAATTAACCGTTCATCAAAATTTCATATAAATTACATTTTTAGAAACTAGACTCCATTCTACAATTTTTTTTTTTAATTCAATTAATTTCCAAAATTTGTAGGGGGAGCATGGCCAAAATTTTCCTTTTCAAGAAGTCTCCACTTAGAAAATTAGTAAAAAATCAAATATTCATTAAAAAATTATTAGAAAAATTGTGTATCAACTACATACTATTAGCTAACTTTTGATCGTAGCAATTTTAAAAATACTACACAAAAGTTCAACATGTTAGGGTCGTACAAGAGTTGCTATGTTATGTTTTTCTGACAAAAACAACACCAATTTGTGTACGTCCCTCTTTTGAACCCCTTAATCTCAACCATTTTCAAAATAAATTAGTAGTTTAGAAATTAGACTCGAAGCACTTCGATCCTTGTTTTTGTTCCATCTCAAAATTTTGAGTGTAACTATCCTCAATTTCATGTCCAAGGTCATTATTTCCTTATTTCAGAAAAAAAAAAAGTGGCCACTTAAGCCCCGTTTTTGGGAACCATCTTGGTGCACTTACCCTCATAAGAATGCTCATTTCATCCAGCATGGGGAGAATATCAAATAAAGTTAAAGAGTTTCTCTATATCACTTAACCTATATAAGAGATTATGAGCTTTGTCTATATGTGGGGATGTTCATACATTACTCCAATCAAAGATTAATATTTTGAAAAAATTCATTGTGTTGGTCCATGTAAGGAGATCCACCTGGTATCAATATCCTTAAGAATCTTGTTTCCTACTATTATTCCCTCAACACAATTTTCAAATTTTGCAAACTGTTTGGGACTTCAGTAGAAGTACACATAGAGCTCGTAGAATAGATTATTAACTTTTGATACTGAAGGAAAGTCGCTTATAATTTTAAATGCTAAATTCATTATGTGGTCCATGTACTGAATGAAAATTATGTATAGTGAAAAATTAGTTTGTAACTTTATGCAAAGACTTTTCCTATGACCTTGCATTACTAAAGGTCCATATCCTCCTACACACCAACTTTTTGGCAATTGTGAATTCATCCATGCCTCCAATTTCATTCAAATATTTCTTTTAACTAGTTCAAATAGATTTTGCAATGTTGAACTCTCCTTCATTTTATGAACACAGAGTAGATGAGGATGGCAGACATGTTTGTGTACATTATTCACGTGCATACATACCCAAGAAATATTATCTATCCCGGTAACTTCATCTAAAGATAATGCAATGAAGGTTGATTTTTATTTTTTTTGTAAATCTTGTTTTTCCACCTTAGCAAGACAACTTGCCCATTCCCATCCAAATTTTATTGACCAATGTGTTCTAGGAAAGTTAGGAACACCCCAAAAGGATAATAAATTATTATATTCTAGGTAGCTTGTCATAGGACACCCTCTAGACAAAATATGAAAAACAACACTCAACTAAACAGTTTTTGCTAGTTGTGATCTTGCCATTATCTTTTCAAATTGAGCTTCAATTGAAACTTTGGGTAAAAGAACAAACGCGTGTCACACTTTTGACCAAATAAATAGTTCCAAGTGAAATAGTTTCAACCTAAACAATTTTGATCGAAACAGTTTCACCCAAAACTATGTGGCCTATACATGGCACATAGAGTTTCAAGCAAAACGCTTTCACCAAAAACTACAAAATTTGAATTTTTCACTTTTTCACTTTAAAATGCGACTCAATTTATATGTGAGGTTTCAAGAGAAAGGGTTTCGGGCGAAATGGTTTTGGTTGAAACCCTTTCGCCCAAAACTCTCTATGTGGCATCCTTGTTGGTAGCCACCTCATCTTTTTTCAAAAATTTCTAAAAATTTCCACTTGAACATGATATTTCTTCAGTCAAAATGATTTTAAAAATAAAAATAAAAATGCCCTTTTGTAGAGCTCAGAGTCAAGAATCTAAATAAATTTTTATTGATATTTTGATTATTTTAATATGTTTTTTATTTCAAATAATGAAATTAGGCTGTTAAAATAAAAAATGAGGTTGATTAGAAATTTTAAAAAATACTAAAACATATTAAAAAAATTGCAAAATATATGGTGCACTAGAGGAGAGAATCCTCTTCAAAAGGGTATAATTTTTTTAAAATGATATAAAAATAGATAATAGTTGACATCAAATGAAAACTATCAAATTTTGGTACATTTGACTTTAAAACGTTATTACGAGGAACATATCCATCAAAAATGTTAATTTTTTTTCTTTCGTGCACTAGATATTGAACTTATCTATTTGGGAATTTTTTTTAGGGAAAATAACTTTTTTTTTCTATTTGTTTCTTGATGTCAACTCAACGTCACTTTTTCTTGAAATTTCCAGCAATTTAAAATTTGCACATAAATTTATATAAAAAATTTTAAAATAATTTTTAATTTTTTTGAAAAGTTACAAGAATAAACTTCATCAAGAGTTTTTCATTTCATCAATTTACATCATTTTTGAAATTCAAAACATAAATACCACTTGTATGTGATCAAAGTTGAGAATTTTGGTTTGTGTTGGGTGATTTCTTTATAAAGTATGACATAGGTTTGTACTTTTACCCCTCTATATTTAACAAGCTTCGTCATACTTTGCATATGCTCATCATATTCCAAGGTATGTTTAACATGAGTACATTATTCCTTTGATTTCCATCTTATTACTAATTTTTCCTTTTTGTCTATTTTTTTTTTTATAAATTTTACTGATATGCTTTTCTATAGTGTAAAGTTTTAGCTACAACTTATTGTCTGTTTTATATTTTCAACTACAAATCTTATACTTGCATTTTGTTGGAGGTTCATCTTTGTTTGCATTCTCCATTGGTTCAATGAATGTGTACTTTGACACCCAATCAATCTAAATTTCCTTGTCATATCTCACTCGTGCCTCATTTTTTATTTGGCTTTTCTTTTCTTCCTTGTAGCAACATCATTTGAGGCATCAACATTGTCATCTAGGTCAATTAACTCATTTTGGCTACCCTAGGTATCCCTTGTAACATCTTCTACTGAATTTTTATCCTCATCTAACTCAATTAACTCATTTTGATCTTCCTTTGAGGTATTTCCTTCTTCGTTAATATTTGGTGCAAGAGTGGATGATGTGGTTCCATCTTGATCTGATGGGCTAGAAACATTACCAAAGTATGAATTTATGGTAACTCTATATTTTGGGTATTTTGGTGGCCTCCCTTCACCACTATGAGGAGTGTTACTCTTGTTCCTGCTCGACATCTCTCATGAAATAAAAGCTTCCACAAAATGACTTCTTAAATTAAGAATGGAGCATAGAATATAGATCCCATTCCCTACTCAGTATCATATTTAAGATTGAAGCAAGAATGACAAAGAGATAAATATTATTATAACACTATGAAGAAATGATCACTTACCTTTATGTTTTCCTTGACTTGCTATTCACTAATGCAACAATGAATGTAGTTGTAAGTTTGTAACTTTCCTATGATTAAGGTTCCGAATTGAGAGCTCACAAGTTCAGAACTGAAAGAAAAACATATTAAAATAAATTAGAGTTTCAATTATATTTATATCAATCCATATTTGGTGAATTCCATGGGATTTTAAATTGTATAGTAAAAAAATGGTGAATCTCTCATGATTATACAATGATACATTTAAATGTTGGGTGAATCAAACCTCAATAGAACACATACATTGTAATTTTCAAGGTGATTATGGGCCTACGATTAGCATGGAGTTATCATAGTATTGGTGAAATGGGTTCTCATATAAAATTAATTTTTAATGTAATTAGTGAAATGTGTCCTTATATGTAATTATTTTTTAATATTATCAACGAAATAGGTTCTCACATGCAATTATTTGTAATTTTTATTGGTGAAATGGGTTCTCACACATAGTGAACATTTAATGTTGTTGGTGAAATGTGTCATATACATAATGTTATTTTAATAGTATTGGAAAATATGTGGGTGATTTAATATATGATCTTTTGAGATTAGTGAAAATATTAATTAGAACATTGGAAACACGTAGTTTGTTATGGAAAAACTATTAATTACATATGCCTCATAAAATAAATTGATGTCAAATTGAGATGCATTGGACCGATAATTCGTAAAATCCAGGTGATTTGGATACTCTGTTGGTTGCAATTTATTCGCCAATTTTGAATTGGATGATATGAACTATTCACCTATTGGTGAAGATTCACCACTAAAAAATCCTTGGAGGTTAGAGTCCATCCTTACCTTCTCATGTCACCCCATTTCTATATATTCAAGGGGATCATATGTAATTACTATATTTTTTGATTCACACATATTGTAGGAATATATTGCATATTTTTGGCTTATTTGAATACCTATTTGGATGTGAGGGTAAAAATTTGACTCCAACACAAAATGAGTACATAAAAGTTTCTTTACAAATATATCATTAGTATTTATGTCAAATTGATAGACATATTAGACAATTAGAGCTACTAAAGTATACCTCTTAACAAAACATGCCTTAACTACAATATTTTTAACTATATAACTATTTATACAATTGAAATTAGATTGTCCTTTGACTTATGTTACTATACAATGATATAAATATGAAACTAAGAAGAAACATATGATATGCTCTAAAACATCTACTACTTTCAAGGTCTAGGATCCATTTGCCATCCTTGCCATGAAAAAATGTTTCATGTGAAACTTGATCACCTTCTCCTCTCTTATAACCTTGAAATGCTCCTCAAGTGGGGAGGATTTCTCAAGCCTATTTAATTTTAGAACATTTAGTGAGAGATGGTACACTACTTTTACATTGTTGATAGAGAGATGCTTATATATGGTCTCCACCTCACATATTAGAACCTCCAATCATTTTTCCATGCTTCTCAAGTTATTCTTACCAATGTAAAGCCTCAAAATTCATAGTATATGATTAGGATTGAAGAGATTTTACCCATATTAACTTTATCCACTTTTTTTGTGATTCTAACCTTGAACTTATCCTAGATGAAATACCTCCTTAGGACTTTGGTAATTTCTCTATCTCTTGTGGGTAGAGCGTTTCCTACAAACATTGAGGAAATTTCATAATTGACATGGTGTCTAGGGGACCCTTCAACAAAATCCTAGCCCAAATTTTCTTGTATTACTTCCAAGACTTCCTCAAGTCCTAAAACAAAAAGATTCTTCTAATTATATCCCATCATAACCTCAATTATGAACACTATTTTCTAGATCATTGAACCTACCTATATCAGTGGCTCCATGACTCTAAGCTAGTGGTAGGGGGGAGAAAAAAGTACTTATGTTTGAAGAAATCCCTGGGTCATATCAAATTAACTCAAGAAAGAAAATTTAGCTGAGAATACCTTCCATCATGGGCAATTATGACCTTATCTCCATTGTCATCCAATGCGAATAAATTTATCTTGGTTTTTTCATCATTCCTTAATAAGTCTAAAAATTCTGGCCATTTTTCAACATTGGTTTCAATTATTAATGATTTTGGTTGATTGATTCCTTGATTTGAAATGAAACATTTTAAATTAAATTTCAAAAACTAGATATATTTTGAAAACATTGATTATTTACAACGTGTAATTTAAATAATCAATTAAGAAAATTCATTACTTATAATTTTTTTTATAATAATTCAAGTATAAGAGTATATGCAAGACAATTCACATACAAATTTAAACAAGAATTTTTTATTTTATTATGCTAACATCAATAATTGTAATAAAAATTTGATTTGGAATATATACCACTTTTTGATCTCCTAGATCCCATGAGAGCAAGTTGATGAGAGCATACAATGAGTGAATATTTATGTTATTCACCACTTTATAATCAACAAGATTCCATGATGGTGAGGTGAGAGCATGTTGTGGATGAATAATGAAAATTATATTTTCTAAACCAATATCGAAAAGCAAAGGTAACTATAATATACACATAAAAATAGGTATGTGAAAACTCCAAAATTGTATTTTTTTTATTACAACAATAAAGGTCCTAGGTATGAATGTTTGGAGTGCCAATGAGATTCTATGTGTAAATCCACTCTAAAAATAAATCTAAGAAGCATTCTTTATTGTGACCTATAATTTAAACAAATCTAAAATAACAAAAAATATCCAACTTCAAATGCATTTGAGAACCTTTAATTTATAGAAGCAAGAGGAAATTTTGGACATAAATTCCCACTTCTCTTTTTAACTTTATAAACAACAATTATTATAAAAATATTCTCACTAAAATGGATACTCATGTTAATTTTTTTTTTAAAGAATTTTTTTCATAAACCTCTGTTTGTAACTCCCTATAATTACTTGTCATAAAATTATCATAAAATATACCATGAATATCAACATGTGACTCCTCATTAATAAATATTATAGAATAAAATACTAAGTGCCATGACCTTCTGAAAAATGTCAAATATAATAATTATTTCATTATGCACTACAAATTAGGACTTATAAATATAATTTCCTTAATTTACCCTTCATTTGAAGAGGAACCTTTCTTAAAAGGTGTTAAAGGTGGGCTGGAGATTTATGCTTCCACGACATACGAAAATACCTACAAAAGTTGAAAACACTAATATATTTTTTTGGTTGATGCAAGCTTATTTCTTGACCATAGATGCTCTTGCATCAATTAAGAAGTAATATAGGGATCTAATGTATGAACATATTAGTGGTTGTCTTGCATCAACTAAAGATATTTATTTCTTCTTTATTTTTACTTTTTAAGAGTTTGAGGACACACACTTGGCATATTGGGGTGTGTGGTGTGGAATTTTAAGTGCAATTTCTTTTTAGAATGTTCTTTTATTTGAAGAACCATCTTTATTCATATGTGTAGACACGTAAAATATATCGATTGACATTGTGCATCTGATCCCGACTACTAACATCGTTTCATCCTGAATCATCCCTTGGTCTAACCATTTAATCAAATCTCCTTATCTAATTAAATTCATCAATATTCCTCTCTTAATTGAATAAATCATTTTATGTAATCAAGTCATCTCTTTTGTTAATTAAATCAATCCATTTGATCTAATCATCCCTATTTAATTAAATAATTAATTTTATTTGATTAAATCTCTAAAGTCTATCCATTAAATTAAATAAACTAAAACCTTATTTGGTTTAATCTAATTCCATCTCTTTTAATTAAATAAATCAAAATCCTTATTTAATTAATCTAAATAATTATTCTTCTCCTATTTGATTTTAAAAAATCCATAAATTTGATTCAAATAGGTCACATCATCTAACCTCTCTCATTAAATTAATTAACCCTTGATTAATTTAATCTCATCTCATTTCCAATCCTCTAGATTTTGCAAGTTGCACATGAAAATAAATTTAATTCATTTATTAAATCTCTATTTTCCTCACAAGGCATCTTTTGGAATATTCTCTCAATTTGAATTCAAAATTCCAAATCAACATGTACATCCAACAAGGCAATAACTTCATCTTACATGTCCTTTGCTTTGAGCCAAGTGGCATTTATTGCAATTTCCCTTCCCTCTTGCAAGTCATTTCAACAAATTTGAAATTCAAAAATATGCATTTATTGGCACAATCCCCAAATCTTGCACATCCTTCATCCATTGATAGATTGACAAGTGGCATCATGCCATTGGATGAATGTTAGTCCCACATTGCTCAAATTTGGACATTCATCCATCTTGGCATTCTATAAATAAAGAGCTCATATCCTCATTTGATCATCCACAAATTATGCAAAGTTATGATGCTAAAATATTTAGCCATTTTCATCCATCATCATTGAGTTCTTAGCTAGGTTTTTGCAGATTTTTGCTTGGAGCTCTCATCCTTCATCAACAAAGTGGATCAATCATCTTCAACATATCAAGTTTGCATCTTAGGAATTGGGAAAGGCCAATTTTCACATCAAATTGACACCAATTCCCCCATGGGATCATGAGTTTGCACATTTAAATTAGGATTCAACCTATTTTCTTGTTTTATTGTGTTCTTCATTGTTTTCTTTCCTATTTTGAGTTTGTAAATGGATTTCATGGGGAATCCTTGTTTTAGCTTGCAATCTCTTGTTTAATTTGTTTATTTATGTTGTTTTGCAGGTACTAGGACTGGGGTTTGCACAATATGACATCAGTCGACTAAAGAGTTTTTGTTGCATGGTAAATAGTTGGTTGGAGACTAGTTTGAATATTTGTGTTGTTAGGTGGAACTATATTCCCATTTAGTTTATATTAATTATACTTTAGAGTGATATTTTTTTATTAAACATATTTTTTTTTATATCCAAATTTTTAAGCAAGGACATCAATATGATGTGTAATCATTTTTTTTTATTTTTTCCACATGCTTGAAACATATAATTTTATTTTTGGTAAAACCTCAAGTTCAGTAGAAAATGAAAATTGAAAAAAATATTACAAATTATACTTTTCATAAAAGTTGCTCCAAAAACTATAATTTTGTAAAATCTTGGGTCATGGTGACTTCATTTGAGTACCAAACCTTGCTCTAAACTAATATTGTGTCAAAAACTAGGTGAGAAGAATTTGAAGGGTCACCAAAAGACCTTTGTATGAAGGACCCTCACTCAAAGGCACCTTTGGTAGAAGTTCCTTCATTCGAAGGCACCTTTGGCCAAAGGTATTTTCTAAAAGGTATTTTTGGATGCAACATTTAAAAATGAAAAAAATACCCTCATTCAAAGCCTATTTACACATAGGAAGCCTTGTGCATTCAAATGAGGGACCTTCATTTAAAGAAGAATCTTCATTCAAAATTGTTAAATAATTTTTACCTTTTAAGGGCTCAATTTTGCACCTCATCCCACAAATAGGATGTGGATTTATACTTGCATCTAATGCAAAATACTAAAAAAGGATGAAAAATAACACATATTTTTTGTTGATATAGGATTTCCTGATCCTAGATGCTTAAAAACATGTTTTAATTCACAAATAATTAATCTACGGTGTTTGATGCATGAACATCTTAGTTATTGTGCAATCTTTCATTACACAAAAGTAGCTTCTTTATGCCTTATTTTTTGTAAAGTTTGAGGATATGCAATTGGCATTTTTGGGGTGTTTGGTATGGTTTTCTTTATTGTAGTTTCATCATAGAATGTTTGGGTAGTTGAAGAGAAATCTTTAGTAATGTGACATCAGTTGTCTAGGGATTTTTTATTGCATGATGAATACTTGGATGTAGACTATTCTGAACATGTGGTATTATTTGGGATAATAATCATCACTTGGAGATAGCATACCATCACAATAGGTTCTATAGATCGTGCTCTACCTTGAGAATTAGTGTAAGAGATCAATTTGGTTGGTTGTTCATTCTTGTCTCAATCTTCCTTTCATTAGTGTATTATAAATTGGGTTTAACTAGACTTGCACAAAAATTGGGGTTAAAGGAAATGCCATATTACTAGGACAAAGAAAAAAATCATTTAAAAAATGTAGTACAATACCACAGTTAAGAAAAAAAATGTAGCATTGATCCAACCAATGAATAGGTTTAGTTCACCTAGGAATTAAGGAAGATATTAATTTAATACTTTATACATGGGAGCTCAACTCTCTTCATTAATGATATTGTAATAGATTTTCTAAAAAGATATATAGATGCATGTGGGTTGGTAGCTTGTGATCTAAAAGTCAAGTCATTTTTAGAAAGAAATAATATAACCAAGGTTAGAGAAGCTTGGCAAATTTTTTAGAGGTAGTAGTTTTTTTTTTTGGATAGGTGGGCTATTATTAGTAAAGTAAGCTATCATAAATTGAGTCTTTGGAGGGTCCATACGAAGCTTGTAGTTGATGCATATCTAGTCTATAAGTTGAAGTAGATAGTAAAAAAACTTGTAATTTAAATTGTAATCCTAAGATCCAATATTGTAATGTCAATATTGATATTAATCTAATTATATACTATTTGAATTTCATTTTATACCACAAGATGCATAGCTAGTCTATAAGTTGGGGTAGATAGTTAAAAACTTGGAAGAACCGATATTGTAGTGTAGATGTTCATATTTAATAAAAGTATGTTATTTGAATTTTATTTTGTACCACAAAGTTGTCTATATATTTTTTGTTTTTTATTATATAAATCAAAATTATATACATAAAATTGTGAGCTCATACATCCCTTAATTAAATCTTTCTAGTTCTAATTGCATCAAAAGTCTTTTTTAGCAAGAGCTAACTTATTTAAGAAATATAATCTAAGTATTAGTTAAATTTAAAGAGCAATTGCATGCTAGCATAGTTTTTGTAGCAAAATTTGTCTTTCTAAAAGAATGACTAGATAAGCTTCTCAAGTTTATTACAAATCTAATAAGCTCCTCTATGAGAGCTAGCAAAATATGATTTTCTTAACGTCGAGTTGTGACCATTACAAAATTAAGTTAATTACAAACCTAATAAGCTTCTCTATGAGAGCTAGCAAAGCTCTCTATCCTTGACAACATATGATCTCCTTAACGTCAAGTTATGACCATTACAAAGTTAAATTAATTACAAACCTAATAAGCTCTTCTATGGGAACTAGCAAAGCTCTCTATCTTTGACAACATATGATCTCCTTAACGTCGAGTTATGACCATCACAAAGCGAAATTAATTAACACAAGAATGAGGCCTGCTCATATTTATTTATTTATTTATTAAATAAATTAATTCAAATATATATATCAGGAAGCTTCGTCATCCATGGCACGGCCACCATGACAGGTGGCGGCACATAGCTCGTATATGGTACGCTAAAGAGAAGCGATAGAGTATATACTAGTATAAAGACATGAGTTTTGAAAACTCAAAGTCAATGTCAATGGAATGTTTAAGAAAAAAAATTCAGTAACCGTAAGTTCCTGTGGTTTAGGATTCTCAGGTGCCGTGTTCGAATTTTTTGGAGGATAGAGATAAGGTCCTTCGATTGTGACTTTATAACTTTGATGAATACAAAAACGAGAACAGTTTCTTTATTTGTATCCCAAATCCTTTTTAATGGTAAAATGACTCATAGAACTAAATTCTACACAGTGAAAACCACCCCACAAGTTTCTTGAGTGCAGTTAAGGTGCAGTTACATCACACAAAGTGCACTTTCTGTACCACGGAATGCATTTCCAAATATATAGCTATTGGAATAGTATCTGACCTTACTTATTCATATCAGGTCGTCTCCCGGCTAAATTTGTGTACAGGCTTGTCATTCAGATGAAGCAGTCAATTTTATTTCCTTTTAAAGCTATAGTTTAATGCATGCCCTCTTAGCACCTGTTTTCAATGGCAGGACATTCCTTAAAAGTCATCACTGGGTTCTGGAAGCTCCTTACACCCATGTTTTATATTGCTCTATTGTCAAATGGGTGGTTGTTGAATTCAGCATTGGTTGCTATGGAAGAGGGGACCTCTAATTCAACGTTTGATAAGCTGGACTATCCTTGCCTTGTATGATATAATGCATTTAAAAAATGCTTTTGAGAGCACTTTGAGTACACTCTGTCACAATCTTTTGATTTTGTTGGCACCCATGTTAATGATTTGATGACATGACTTTTAGTGTTTTCAATTAGGTTAAGTTGGTGGGTAAATTCTATGAAAGTTTGTTTACTACTCTGGTATTTATTAAGACTGAAAGAAGCTCTGAAATAACAATTTGAGCATCCATTCTATCTTCTTACTTCTATTAGCCTCACAGAATGCAGTGAGTGTAAGTGATTATTTAAAATGTAGGGATTTGGGTCATCAAAAGAATGTCTTGAGTGATATCTGTTCCAAATAATGGCTGGAGTGGTAACTGTTCCACAGAAATGTAGTGAATAGATTTCTCTTTTAAAGTATTTTTAATGCCTTGATCTCATAGATTCTCTGTGCAAAGTTATGATTGCTCAAGTCTGTACTTATATTCAGTTTTAAAATGAATTCATCCACTTGTTTGATCGATTGCATTGGTTTGGGATTTCATGTACTTATAGGTTCTGAATACCAATGTGTGTATTGGGCAGGGAGAATATAGTGGAGAAGAGTTGAAGCAACTTCTGATCTGCGCAGCCATTGAACTGGATTCTATAAAAGGCTCTGCACAATCTCAGATGCAGCTTCAAGAAGCCCAAATAGCCCACCTGGAAGAGCTTCTGGAGAGAGTAAGGAGAGAAAGAGATGAAATAAGAGAGGAATGTGAGAGGCTCACCAAGAAGCTAAAGTACATTCAAGCAGGAGCCATTGACAGTGGATATAATAATAAGTGTATTAGTACTGCCCCTGCTTATAATTATTCAGCAGGGTCTGCTTTGAATGGTAATAATAATAATTTCCTAAGCAGCAGCAGCAGCAGAAACATACATGAAATCCAGAAGCCCCTACCAGAGAGAGGAAAATTAGTAGAAGCAGTTCTTCAGGCAGGCCCTCTCCTGCAGACCCTCCTTGTGTCAGGTCCACTCCCACAATGGAGACATCCTCCACCACCAATTCAGTCTCTGCAACAAATCAGTCCAGTAATTCAAGAGACTAATACTTCTGGTTTTTTATATGACTGCTATACATGTAAGAATGCAGGAATTGAATTACCAGTCTTTGCTTCTACAAATAACTTTGTCCATGGAGATCAGAATCTGTGTCTTAGCAATAAGAACACTGTGAGTGCAGGTTTCAGTTCTAAGAGTACTTATAACAATGAAGAATTCCATGAGTGTCAGCTTGTCCCAACTGCAACTAAACCAGGAATGGAAATGTTTCAAGCACCTGAAAGCAATTTTGGCTTTGGTCCTCCAGTTTTAGGGAACCAGCCTTTTATCCGATAATTGTATGTATGTTCAGGGCTTCATATATTATTATGATTGCATGTTGATAGTAATTTTTTTTGTCAGAATTTTCATTTCTTAATGAGGATGATCTGGTTTGGATGTTTTTGATTAGAGGTAAAAAACGGGTTTTGAAGGGTTTGGAACCCTTTACAACAGAAAACAACTGAAATAAAAGATAACAACATTAAGCCAAAAAACAGCCCAACAGCAGCGACCCTATCTTTCATTAATCTGATGTAGATGTTTGTATATATGCTACCACATCTTTATCAAATTTGATCAATGTTATATGAAGTGAGCTGTATTTGTTCTTATGGCTAACATGAGCTATTTGTAAATTTGTGTTTTATAGCATTCATTTGATATGCTACCATCTCACAGTAAACATCGATTTCTCTAACTTATGTCAATAGATTCATTTCTATTTTTTTAGATGGTAATGGAAGGTTTTTTAAAAGTTTTAAATCTTTGTACAATGAGTAGTATAGATTTAGCATTGAAGTTCACCAGTCAACAAATAAGCTTTAAGCAAAGATTAATGAAAGAGTTTGCCAGTATTCAGGTTGAAAACTATCAATAATAGACTTAAAGTTAATAGTAAAATATGATAATAAGATGATAATAATGTAGGTTGCTTACACTTGGATGTTTGTGATCTTTGTGACAGTTTCATGCATAAAGGTTTGATTTAAAAAAAAAATTACTCTATGAAAGTTATTTAGATTATTTAAAAAATATGAATACGATATAAAATACATGTTGTAACTGTTGGAAATTAGAGTTTTTAAAGTTTTTTGGTTTTAAATATAAAATTTGACAAAAAATTTAAAGTCATTTTCAACAATTACAACATTCATTTTTGTTGTCATTTAGCTTTAAGAATTGTAAGGAAGTAAAGGTGTGCGGAAATGTTTCCTACGTTAATCTTGAGAGGAGGGTTATGCAAATTTCAAATAAAATATTATAAGATTTCAAAAAACACATAATACCATAAACATGATAACAATAAAACCATAACTCAGTGATTTACGTGGGGAAAACCCTTTCGGGAGAAAAACTCCACACTCCAAAACCTGTACAATGTATTATCAAATCTTGAAACAGATTACAACACACTTGCAATGCAAGTTCTCCTCAACTCAATTTAGAGGAATTTCAGCAACATTCCGGCAGCATACAGACTTGCAAACTAACTCTCACCTTTCTCTCTCAAAAATGACTATCTCAAAGTACCAATATATAATCTAGAGATAAAGCATTTTTTTTAGAAACATCTAATAAAATCTCATAGCAATCTTATCTCTATCTCCAAATAAAAGATACTTCTCAAAATAACCGCTTTTCACCTATCACAAAATCTTCTATTCTTGGCTTGCTTTATTTTTATTTCCATGCAAGGTTGAGACACTTTTTTCTTTCTTTTTCGTTTTTATCTTTAAAAAAAAAATGCTTTATTCCTAACATTC
The DNA here is from genome assembly GCA_007258455.2 of Sequoia sempervirens. Taxonomy (NCBI): domain Eukaryota; kingdom Viridiplantae; phylum Streptophyta; class Pinopsida; order Cupressales; family Cupressaceae; genus Sequoia; species Sequoia sempervirens. The sequence continues at coordinate 959,197,805 of VDFB02271358.1, forward strand.
TCCCACTTGTCGAACACCTTGCATGAGCCAATAGAAAATAGGTAGTTAATTGTTGGGGGTTGAAAGGCCCATTAATTCGGAACACCATCTAAACTTCTTTGTGCTCACAGACTTTGTTAATGCATCTGCAACATTCACCACAGTCTCTACCTTTTCTAGCTTCACTCTACCATCCTCAACCATATATCTCACAAAGTGATACTAAACATCAATGTGTTTGGTTCTGGCATGAAAAGTTGCATTCTTCACAAGGGAGATTGCACTCTGACTGTCACAATTGATAGATTGTAACTACTATGTGTTTCAATCCAATATCTGAACACAAATGCTTCAGCCAAATGGCTTCTTTATAGGATGTGTAGCTGCCATGTACTCTGCCTCAGTAGTGGACAAAACGACCACAGCTTGTCGCTTACTCATCCAACTATTGCACCACCATTAAGAGTAAACATATATGCACTGGTGGACCTTCTACTATCAACATCTCCAACCCAATCTGAATCCACAAAACCATGAATACTTAGGGAATGTTGATCTCCTGAACCATGAAAACATATAGAGTACTCTGTTGTACCTTGCAAATATCTAAAGACCCTCTTAACAACATCCCAATGCACTCTTCCAAGATTAGACATTAAATGAGAAAGAACTCCCACTGCTTGGGCAATGTCTGGTCTTGTACAAACCATAACATACATTAAGCTTTCAACTACACTCTGGTAAGGAACTCTGGTCATGTCTTCCATTTCCGATGGGGATGTAGGACATTGTGAAATAGAGAGTTTCGTTCCCAATGTAACAGGAACACTAAGTGGTTTACAATCCTGCATGTTGAACCTTTGTAAAAAAAAACAAACATACTTACTCTAGCTAAGCCATAGCTTTTTGTTCTCACAATCTCTTTTAATCTCCATCCCAAGTATGTGTTTTGCTGCACCATGATCTTTCATTTTGAATTTCACAAAGAACCGAGATTTCAATTCTGCAATCAAAACTTTTCCTTTCCCAACAAACAACATGTCATCAACATATAAAGCAATTACTAGGAAATAATCACCATTAGATTTAAAATATACACAATGATCAGATTTAGACTGCACAAATCCCAAACTCAACACATATGTATCGAACTTCTGGTACCACATCCTAGGACTTTGTTTAAGGCCATACAGAGATTTCTTTAACTTACAAACCAACTTGCTTTTACCTTTTACCACGTAGTGCTCTGGCTGTGTCATATAAATATATTCCTCCAAATCACCATGAAGGAACACAATTTTCACATCCATTTGTTCCACCTCTAGATCATAAGTTGTTGTAATAGATAACAAAAATCGAATGGATGTCATTTTAGCAGCAGGAGAAAAAATCTCACCGTAATCAATACCCTCAACCTTAGAGTATCCCTTCACAACCAACCGTGCCTTATACTTTTCAACATTTCCATCTGAACCAATCTTTTTCTTAAACACCCATTTACATCCAACAGGTTTTCAACCTTCAGGCAATGGTACAAGGTCCCATGTATCATTCCTTTTAAGAGCTTCCATCTCTTCATCCATGGCTATTTTCCAAGACTCTACATCATTCGTACCCAAAGCTTCTTGCATAGATCTTGGTTCATCAATGTTAGTACTCAAAGAAAATATACACTTCCAATCATTAGGTGAATACCCATACCTTTGAGATGGTTGCCTTTGCCTTGTAGACCTTCGAACAAGCTGAGGTGGAGGTTCTTCCACTTCTTCCTCCTCTTCTAAAGATTCAGAGCTTGATGAGCTCTCATCAACTTCTTGTCTATTTTGGGGCATTGATTCAATTTCCTCAGGCGTAGAAGGAATTTGAACCACATCTTTTTCCTATTCAATTTCTTTATGCTGTTCTAGCTAAAAATTAACAGGAGAAGATTTAGTCTCTCTAAAAATAACACTTATGGAATAAATTACCTTTTGTGCAACAGGGTCCCAAAGCTTGTATCCTTTCACACCATAGCTATAGTCAGTGAAGATACATTTGATAGCCTTAGAATCCAATTTTGTTCTCTTCTTCTTAGGCACATGTGTGTATGCCTCACAACCAAAAACTCTCAGATGTCTAAGTGAAGGCTTTTTCCCCGACCACGTCTCTGTTGGAATTTTATCAACAAGCGTTGATGTAGGAGATCTATTTATTAAATAACAAGCAATGGAAATAGCTTCAACCCAAAATTTTTGTTCTACACCAACTCCACTCAACATGCTCCTAGCCTTCTCCATCAATGTTTTGTTCATTCTTTTTGTAACTCCATTCTGTTGCAGAGAATATGAAGCCATCTTTTGTCTTTTAATCCCGCAATTTGTACAAAATCTGTCAAAGTCTATAGAACAATACTCACTACCATTGTCAGTCCTCAAACATTTAATTTTATTTCCAGTCTGAGTTTCTACCATAGCTTTGAACTCCTTAAAATGACTGAAAACTTCAGATTTACTCTTTAAAAAATATACCCATGTTCTCCTACTAAAATCATCAATAAAAGTAACATAATAAACCAATTTACCAATAGAAGAAACATCAACAGGGCCAAATACATCAGAATGAATCAGATCCAAGATACATGAAGACTTATGAGAAGACGAGTAAAACTGAATGCGGTTATGTTTTCCATAAATACAATGTTCACATAAATCAGACTCTAGATTGCAATCATTCAAACCCTCAACGAGGTTCTTGTTTTTCAAGGCTTTTAAACCCTTCTTTCCAATGTGGCCAAGCCTTTGGTGCCATAACATGGTCTTCTTTGCAGGAAACTTTGATTTGGTAGACAGAGCACCCTTAGGTACCCAGAAGCCACGACCATCCGTAGAAGAGGAAACCATCTCTTTTTTCAACGAAGTAGTTTTTGGCTTAATCTTATTAGAAGTGCTATTTCATTCCAATGTGCATGCATCAAGCTGGTACAATGTACCCAATCTTCTTCCTCTCGCTATCACCATAGCACCTCTCACCATTTTTACACCTACTTCAAAAAATTGTACATGCACACCCGCATCTATTAGCTTGCTATCAGATAATAAATTTCTTGCTAGTCCTGGGGTATGCAAGACACCATCAAATCATCTAACTCTACCATCAGAAAATTTCACATGAATACTACCACAACCAACAATATCAAGGAAAGAATCATCACCCAAATACACCTTACCACCATCATAATTTTCATACTTACTAAACCAGTTTTTGTTAGGAGTCATGTGGAAAGATGCATCTGAGTCTATCAACCATACATTATCACCTGCATGAGTGGCCAAGGCTACAATAAAGGCATCTCCATCTTCCTTTTCAGACTTAGAATTAGAATCTTGCTTCTTCTTCTTCTTCTTTTTCTTCTCTTCTTTACAATCCTTTCAAAAGTGTCTGGGTTTGCCACAATTCCAACATATTGCCTTGGACTTACCAGGAGATTTTGATCTCCCCTTGTTTTTGGACTTGGAATAGCCACACTGCTTCTCATCTTTGCCTTGTTCTTTTGGTCTTCCTCGAACACTCAAATCATCTTTGGCACTCAAAGAGACCTTCCTTCTCATCTCTTCAGAGAGTAGAGAACCAACAACATCCTCCATCTTCAAGATGACATAACTTCTCCCAATGGCCATGACTAGACTGTCCCATGAGTCTGGCAATGAACAAAACAAATTTTGGCACCTTTCTTCTTCATCCATCTTAGCCTCAACTGAGGTCAACTAAGTCACCAACATATTGAATGTTTCCAGATGCTCAAAAATCCGTCCACCTTCTTCCATTATCAAGGAATACAACTTCTTCCTCAAGAAAATATTATTTACTAAAGATTTGGCTTGGTATATCTCACCCAACTTCTTCCAAAGATTCTTCGAAGTGGGTTCTTCGTGGATATTTATCAGGATTGAATCTGCAAGACATAGTCTAATGAGACCTTTAGCTTTTCTATCCATTACATCATATTTTGCAACCAAAACTGGATCCGTAGGCCTCTGGACACTTTCATCCATTGCATCCCATAGATCCCGATCAATCAATAGATCTTCCATCTTCAACTTCCACATCTCAAAATTCATGCTAGAAAATTTCTCTACTTCAATCCTCCTAGATGTGCTCCCCATCTTTATTATCCTACAATATAGAATATGAAATACTCTGCACAAGCTCCCACTCAAACTTGATTAGCTCAAAAAACCCTATACCCAACAAATATAACCAAAACTGGCCAAGCTCTGATACCAATGTAAGGAAGCAAAGGTGTGTGAAAATGCTTCCTACACTAACCTTGAGAGGAGGGTTATGCAAATTTCAAATAAAATATTACAAAGATTTCAAGAAACACATAATACCATAAACATGATAACAATAACACCATAACTTAGTGATTTACGTGGGGAAAACCCTTTCGAGAGAAATACCCCACACTCTAGAACCCGCACAATGTATTATCAAATCTTGAAACAGATTACAACACAATTGCAATGCAAGTTCTTACAGAAGTCTTCACCTCAACTCAATTTAGAGTTATTTCAGCAGCATTCTGATAGCATATAGACTTGCAAACTAACTCTCACCTTTCTCTCTCAAAAATGACTATCTCAAAGTACCAATATATAGTATTACATTGCATATGAGAACCTTCTAGAGATAAATCATTTCTTTTAGAAACATCTAATAAAATATCATAGCAATCTTATCTCTATCTCCAAATAAAAGATACTTCTCAAAATAGCCGCTTTTCACCTATCACAAAATCTTCTATTCTTGGCTTGCTTTATTTTTATTTCCATGCAAGGTTGAGATGCTTTTTTTTTTGTTTTTAACTTTTATTTTAAATGCTTTATTCCTAACAAAAATAATCTTTCATATTGAGAATTTTTTGTATTTATTATTTTTTATTATGGGTAAAAACTTTTGATTGGAGTTATGAATTGAGAGAGATGATTTTTTGAGAGAAACCAAACTCTTATACGTGAAACTATCAGAAACTATCTATTGCACAATCAACACCATCTAACTTCTTATTGCATCCTTCTAAACTTCTCTCTAAATCTATAGTTAACTTCAATATTTAACTAGGGGAGAGGAGCCAATAGTCGTGCAGCGAATTGTGATTATAATACCTATTCTTACCACATATTTATAGTATACATTGTAAATAAATAGTCCAAATGTAAATAAAAAAATAACCAAATGTTGATCAAAAGTGGACCCATACTTGAACACATGAGAACCTCTAAATGTTATATAAAAAACATAAATACATTCATGAAGAGGTGAAATAAGTATTTTTTTGTCTCAAATAAAATATCATAACTATCTACTATAAGTGTGACATTTAAAAAATAAAATGCTCATTTAATAAAATAAGACACTCATTTAAACAATATTGCTATCATAGTGAATTTTTTTGTTCTTATGTGTACAACTATTGGGGTAGCAATGTACAAGCATTGGAGTATTTTATATTAATAGTTTGTCCTATCACAAATATAAAAGGTGAGCACAATAAATACCATGTATTTTCCCATTAAATGTCAAGGATTAAAAAAAAAAAATAGTGTTCAACTATTGGTCCATTTTTGTTTGATATAAGTTGTATTTTAAATAATTATGTGTTGTTTTTATAACAACAAATAGTTTTTTTGTGTTAAACTATTGGTCCATATGTGTTGAATATAAAAGCTACAGATATCAAAGATTTATGGTTACCAATAGGTATTTGGTCCATTTAGTTGCATATTAATTTTATTTTAAATAAAAATATGATATTTTACAAGCAACAAATGGTATTTTTTTATTCAACTATTGGGGATCCCATGATTAAGTTTTGGTCGAATCTTTAAAAAGTCAAATTTTAGACACTTCTCAATAGATGTGTTGATGTGGCGAGTTGCATGATGAGTCACACCTCCAAACCTTAGTTATAGATAGATAAGAGGTCAGTCCACATTTTAAAAAAAAATTGAAAGTTTTACAATATTCTAGTCAATCGCTACATGTTGACAAAGTTAGCCTGCATGACTACTGGCCCCTCTCCCCTAAGCTTTTCTATGTAATATGAAAGTATTTGGAAAACTATTTGAAATTAAATTACAAGCCATTTATATTTCATAATAATCTACTAGGCAACTCTTAAGTTGTTCTAGGTGATTGTGACTCATGTGAGGCAACAACATCTCCCTACACTCAATCCACAAAATGCAATAGCTATGAATACGAAATGAGCATAACCAATGATAATCTTGAATAACTACTATATTTAAATTAGCTTATGATAATTGTTTTCACAACTTATATTTAAAAAAAAAATGACCTCTTAATATTAATTTGATCCAATGAAATAATTCTAGTATAAATATATTTAGATTAATAAACATATATGTGGGTATAGATAATTTAGAAATAAATATTAAATTAAGAAATTAATTATAATAGATAAGGTGTATTTATGTTTAGGTTATGATTTGATGAAGAATGAGTATTGACACAGATTTTGAAATTGATTATTTTGGAATTAGAATTTGATCCTCTCTATTTATGTTTTGCCTCATTTTCTATGCATGCCATGTCTCTCTTTCTAGGTCAAGTTAGTAAATTTGGGATAATTTTGTAGGCATGGATTTTATCTATGGGGTATGGATCTAATCTTACAACTTGTGTGCTTTTACTCTTGGGTTCACCAAATTTAACAATGTCTGTTATGTTGAAAAGATAGGTAGTATTCAATAATACATTTAAAGGTCTACTAAATTACTAGAGGAAACATACTCCAAGGTCAACCCTTAGAAAAAAATAATTTTATGACCATGCTAAGGACCAATATGTTAGAACACACAAATATACTGGGGGGGTGAATCAGTATATCCCTCAAATCAATTCAATTTCAATTTATCAACCAAAACTTATAACTACAATAATCATATAACACATTCAAAACAAAAGCATAAAACCATAACACTAGATTTACATGGAAAACCCAACAAGAGAAAAACCACGATGAGAAAGCTGCTTGGAGCTACTATCCAAATCCAACCTCACAAAATGAAACAACTATTACAAAAATATTGTTAAGGTCTTTAGCCTAAGGAAGTTTACAACTCCCTGCTCACTTACAAAATGAGGCTGCAACCTTAGAATACAACACTTTGAAGAATCATATGAAAAATAACAACCACAACACTTCACCTCCCTCTGTCTCACTACCTTCAGCACTTTAATACCTCTTCTTTTGGCTAACTATCTCCAAAATTTACACTTGAACTTTATGCCTTTGGCTCACTTCCTCCAACACTCACTCACACACTTTTGGTCGAGTCACTACCTTTCACACTTCGCTTTCTCTTCTACTTTTGGCTCACTATAAATTCACACACATTCCTCTACTTCTAGCACATTGCTTTCAACAAATTATATTAATCACACATTAAACTCAAGATTGTACATTTTGATCGCACACTTGATCTTTCATTTTTACCTTCTGCAAGCATCAAAAAGTTTCTCCTTGTCGGCCACCCTGAAACATGTGAACATGAAACATGCAACAAAAACATTGAGTTGGCTTCAAAACTTCTGTGGGAAAGGGAAATTCAATGTGATCCAAGCCAGGAGATAAGCAGTATGAAAATTAACTCTGTGCACATTCCCATGCTAGTGCACACCACAAAACCTTGACGCAAATAACTTAAATAGTTAAGTCATCCCAACAAACACTCAACCCTCAAAATATTAACTCTAGACTACAAGTACTACTAGAGGGAAAAGATAGCATCATGTGGATTACCTCACAAGCATCAAATGATATTAAAAAAATATTTCCATTCCCTTCTTTTACAACTTCATGCATCAATATGCTGGTGCAAGAAAATAGACATAGAACTAGTATTTATTGCAAACCCATACAACACAGTCTAGACATATAACTTTGACAACTCAACTTGTGGTACACTTCAGCAAATGAAAATCGAGGATAGACAATAGATAGACATGAAAAACACATCCTCCAAACCCAAGGCTATAACAACAACTACAGAGAAATGTAGAGCATTTCTCAGAACCTTCCATGATTGCAATAATGCAATCTTCACTTTGCATACTCAGGAAACTTTTGTAGTAACTACTATGATCTAAAAATAGGTACACACATGCTTAATATTTGAATCTATCTATCCTTCAAACCGTAGGACCATATCTTACAATGCATAGGAATGCAGAGCATTCTCCAAAGAACTTTAGAGCAACATCCTGAGCCATTGACTATAAGAGATTCTTTTATACAACTTTACATCAACAGACAGTGAATACAACATTCACAAAATCATACACTTATTCATGAGCAACATGATAGAACTGTTATAGCAACTCATGAAATTCAACCCTCATATATATTATACTTAACATCCTAATTGCAACATTTACAACCAACAACCAATCAACCTTCATCCTGTTTGACATCAACATGAAAACCAATGAACTCCATACTATTAACATCAATGAAAACACCTGCAACTTACTTGTAACACAATAGGAAACAAAAAAATATGTGTATATCTTCTATGATGATATTAAAGTGAATGCCATTTTCTAGTACACAAATTGAAGTGTTCTTCTAATAAACATTTCTTGAATTCTCCATGACTATGAATGATCTAAGATGAGAGAGGATGTGAACTTAATAGAATTGAATTCCTTTAAATATAAGGATATAACCATAAACCATACAAACATGTGTATAGCTAGGTCACAATAGCTAGTGAAATGGGTATTCGACTTTGAATTTTAGAGTTTTAATGGTTAGATCCTTATATGCATGATTGATTTCACTCCTATGGGAATTGACTAGGATGATGAAGCAATAATATCTAGATAGGGAATGAATGTTCAAACTTGGTGGAAATGATATGTAAATAAAAATGACATAATATATATGTAAGCATGTAGATATAGATGGGATAAGGTAGAATGCATGAGATTGTGTGTAAATAGGGATAAATAAAGGATAGAGGAATGTCTCAACTTGACACAAGATTATACCATTTTTCAATGTGTAATCATATCAATCCGTTCTCTCAAAATGGTCACAAAACCAAATGAAAATTGGCATGGATATGAAAATTTTACCATTTGAATTTACCCCTACTTTAAGGTGCATGTGAATCCTAGTGTGATAATGTATCTCAAAGTATGTCATAAACATATATGTAAAGTAAATATGAATACATAAAATGATATTTAGGTCCATATAAAGTAGTGGACCTCATCTAATTTCATCACATGCGTTTATCCTTTAACATGTGTGACCCATGAGTCATACAAAATAAAGAGAAAAATATGCAATGAATGACTCTTATCTCATAGGTGAAGAATACACATAAAATTCCTTGCTTAACCATCTAGAGTTAGGAAATTTTAGCTATACAAAAAGTGATACAATGTTCTATTGGGTAACATATTAGATGATACCATGCTATGCGGTAAAGATCTAGTTAGACAAAGTGACAAGTCTCTAAATGGTCACTTCTAACCATATAGTCTTAACATATGAGTGTTAATGATAGGATATACACCCATACAATTGGTTGCATCCATAAGATGTAAGGAATCAAAGGAGAGGGAAAGTAGTACATGAAATGTAAATGTAATCTAAGGATAATAAACTATTTTGGGGTAAGTGCAAAAAAATGCTTTTGGTCCATTATCCATATAATGCATTCATGTTATGAAAAATAAAAATAGTGACCTTAAACTACTTTAAATATTTTTTCATATCATTCTTGCATTATAAAAACATAAAAATAAGTCTAAAGTCATGCGATTTAAATTATTTTTATTTTTTATTTTTATAATACTATTATAATGCTGGCACATTATAGCATATGGTCATTATAATACACTCATATTATAACTTACCTTGGAAACTATCAACCCTTAGGGTTGGATTTGCCTCGGGCATCCAAATCAAAAGGTTGAATTTGCATATCAATGCCTAAACGTGTGTTTTCTATCAAATATATAAAAACACCTAAATATAGAGTGTGCTCTCCATCAAGTTTGCATTTCTTTCATTGTTGATATGAAAAATACCACAATAGTAACAAGCTCTCTCTTACCTTTATAACAATTTTTTTTTTTATATTTTGAATATACTAAGGCTTTGATATTTACTTTCTTTTGCTAGTGTCTTCCTTTTTTTGCTAAAAACCTATGTAGAGTATTTTTATGTTATTTTTTATCCATTCATCTAAATTTGAAATAAATTACATTTTAAATTCTAGACTCTATTGTATACACATTTAAAAAATAACTTTCAATTACTTTCCAAAAGATTCCGGGGAAGGGGAGGGGGGGGAGGAGGGGTGGACACTCAATTTTTTATTTTTCAAGATGTGTCCACTTTGAAAATTAGTAAAAAAATTGTATATTCATTAAAAAATTATAAAAAATCAGGCATACATTACAAGATGGATAATTTTCATTAAAGTTATTTTTGAAATATTCAACAAAGTTAACATTTTAGGGGGAACACACCAAATGCTATGTTATATTTTTCTAACAAAAATATGAGCAATTTGTGTGCTCCCCCTATTTGAACCTCTTAATCTCCACCATTAAAAAAAATATTTAGAAACTAAATTCTAACCACTACAAATCTTGTTCTTGTTGCATATTTAACATCGAGTGTGGCTATCTTCAATTTATCATCCAAACTCTATTTGGAAAACTAGAAAATGCACAAGTAGGAGTTTTGATGATTATTGTGGCAACTTGTGAATGACCTTGTTAAGTTCTACCAACTATTGAATCACAAGATGTGACATTTTGGAAAAAAATGGTATCATTATGGGAAGCATCCTTGTTGGATGTGGAAGGATTTTTTTGATCATGATTGGGGAATAGATTCTTATACTACCTAATTGATCATTTAGGGAATTCATTGGATGAACTTTTAAGGAAAAAAGTGTCGCAACCTTGTAATTACAATAGGTTAATATTTATAGTAAGTTTACATTTGAGCACATATGGGTTTAAAACTTTCTCCAAATTTACGAGATTGTCAAATAAACATGCTGGTAAAGTTTCAATCCAAGATCATGTTTGGATTTCAAGATATTAAAGTGTTTATTATTGAAAATTTCAAAGTCAAATTTGTAGGAATTTAGAGGCCATTTTTGAGTTTGAAAGTGGTCATAAATAGATAATTTTTTTATAACTTAATAGAGTACTTCACGATCTTTCTAACAATTCAAATGGTTTGCAATTGGCCTCTTGGATCAAAAGTTATGGACTCTAGAAGTTGGGTTTCCTAAATTAGAAAATGTGAAAACGTGTTGGACACATAAAATAGTTGTAAAGGGGAGTTACATGTGTTGGTGTGTGTTTTGACATATCATAGAGAATCTTTGATTCAAGATAAGTTGGGTATCACTTCTTTGGGTGGTTTTAGCTCATGGGTTTGTAAATATCATTTAGTGGTTTCATATATTGTTTGTCCTATACATTAGGTGCTTGACATGGAGGTTGAGTGTGAGAGTCTTATATATGTTGATTTACATCTAAATATTTGGTTGGTGATACTCTTTTGAAACCTTTCTTTGCAAGTATATTCTAATTTGGTTGATTTTTTAATATATATTGGGCGACTTTTAGAGTGTGGAGTTTTTCTCCCAAAAGGGTTTTCTCCATGTAAATCACTATATTCTAGTATGAATTGAGTTTATGCTTAGTGTAGGATTTTTTTCACTACCTTAGCTTCTTTACACCTTCAACTTCAATCTCACCACAATCAATGAGATCTTGGATGTAATTTTTGAGTTTCATACATCTTAATGTGGCATGAACCTTAACATGATGGTAAATTTATAATACTTATTATCCTTATACCATGTAGGATTTGGTTGGTTTTCATCAAAAGGTCTGGTGATGGGAAATTTCACCATATTTGCTTGGATCAATTTTTGAAAGACCACTTCCATGGGTTTATCCAATGAGTATATTTGTGTTTAGGCTTTTTCTAAGGCTATCCTTGTGGGATATATATATTTCTTTGGGCTTGGACATCTTGAATGTTTTGATTTGGGGTGTTGATGGTGTTGGTATTTGTACATTTTGAGTGTGTTTTACATATGTGACACCATCATTGAATGCATTCTTATTTTGTACCAAAATTGATGTTTTTCATTGGATTGGTTATTATTTTTATCTATTTTCTTTATACCTTTGGTAATAAGGGCTTGTTTCTATAGTGACCCCTTTGTTTATGATTTTTTCAAAGGATTTTGCACATTGGACCTACAAGTGGAAACTGATTTCTTCATTAAGATTTTGGAAAAAATATTGTGATAATTTGTTTCTTAGGCATAGGCCAAGGAAATCTACTTGCAATATTTCTCCATCATTGCAAGGTCACAAAGCTATCAACATTATGTTATTTAGTATTACACAAGTTTAATATGATAATTCATGTTTTCCATTATATGATAAATGTGTAACAAATTATTTTAACTGGGTTTTTGAATGTTCTGATAGAGCCTTGGGGTAGATGGATGAACCTTTCTAAGCCTGGCCTCCAAATATTTATGGTAAAATTCACATAAGATATAATTCACCTTAAGAAACTTCTTGACAAGATATGCATAATTCCTTCACTTGTTCTTAGGGATCTCCCTTTCCATTATATTTATTAAATTTAGGAATTTCAAAATGTTGAGGGAAGTGGAACATAGTAATAGATCTACTAGAAGAATAGGAACATATATCTTTGAATCTATAAGGTCTCTTTTGGTTTTGTGTCCATAATTATAGTCCTTGAATCATCTCTTTCATCTCAGTCCATTCTTGCACAAAAAAGTTTATGGGATTGGAATTTAGAGATGAATATGTTGTGTTGGTGAGTGGGAAGAATGAGTAGGTAGTGTGATAGGGGTTTAGGGTCAGTGCAGGATCATGGGGGTCCAAACAAGGCCTCTAAGTGGCAATGAAAATTCAGAAAAATAGAGTTAGGAAACTTGACATAAAATTTTGAATAGGTTATTAACATAATTTGAAAAATATGTAAGAACAAAAGTTGTAGCAAATTGAATGTAGTTTCTAGGATACTAGTCCTTTTTTGGAAAAAAAGTAAATCTATTTTGCAAAAATTTGAAATTTTAATGCAGTGGTACTAAATTTTCAGGAAAAAGATAAGAAGCAGGTGTATGCCCGACCACCCTAAGTACAAGAAAAAAATATTTCTTTATTTTCTGAATCTTTCAATATATGTAGAGGACACATGCCCAGATGTGCCAAATATTTTTTGTAATTTTTTTCGATGTAAATAATTAGTTATGATTTTTTTAATAGAATATTTTAGAATTATTAAAACGTCTGTCTGACCACCATAACTTGGTCAAAAATTTATGGAATTCATTTTTTTTTAATCCTATAGTATGCGAAGCATAGAATGTGACACATCTTGTAGGTTTGAAAAATCTTAATTAGTTTGAAAGTTATAGAAGTTTTTCAATCAGCCTATAAATCAAGACTTTAGTCGTAATGTATGTAGAAAATCAATAATAATTATTTATTAAATTCAAAATAAGGCATAACTTATATTGGTGGAAAGCTGAAATTTTTTTCTATAAAACCTTTTCATTTCAAGAAATTCGGATAAAAAAATTGTCAGCCACAAGGGCGAACTTCAGAAAACTAAGGAAATTTTGTAAACACGTTTTTGTAGTTGACTTTCCATGTTTGGCAATCCCAAGCCAAAAACCAAGGAAAACTCGAGAGAAATCCCAAGGCTACAAATTTTATCAGAAAAAATGGATATCCGTTTTGGAGAGCGGGTACCTGTTTTGAAAAACAAAACGGATATCCATTTTGAAGACCTAAAAAAACCCTCTTTAGTAAAATGGGCATAAATTTTGTGTTTCTTATCAAAATTTTGATTTTTTACAAGCATTGGAAAAGTGATTGAGAGCTCTATGCAATGAACTAGGTAGTGTTTCTATATTGTAAACAAAAAAATAATTATAATCATTTGAACTTCATATTTCATTTTTGAAACATCAAATGCTCACTAATTTCGCATGCAAAGTCTCTTTTTCATGAATTTTTTACAACACTCATCTCAAAATACTCGAAACATTAGAAAAAGTAATCAATAATGAAATATTTATATTTTTTGTAGTAAGGAGATGAACAAATCTTCATAAATCATCATATCTCTTTGTCCCTTTCTCTACCTCTCTATATTTCACTATGTCTCCCCTTAAGCTTTGGATCTATCCCTCCACTTCTTTCTCCCTCCCTCCCTCCCTCTCTTTTTTACCTATTTATACCTCTCCCTATCAATCTATTGAACTCATACTTAACTATCTACTTCTCCATCCCTCCCTCCTTCATTCTCTCTGTGTTCCTCTTTAGACCTATCTTTCTCACTCTCTCTCTCCTTGAAATCTAGACTTGTCTCTCTATCTCTCTCTCCATCCTTCCTTCCCCCCCTCTCTCTCTCTCTCACTCTCCATCTCCCCCTCTCCCCCCCTCTCTCTCTCTCCCTCCCTTTGAAGTCCCCCTCCATCTTAAGTTTCTCTCCCTCTCTCTCTCTCTCTCTCTCTCTCTCTCTCTCTCTCTCTCTCTCTCTCTCTCTCTCTCTTTCTCCTCCCCTCTCTCTCTCTCTCAGGTATCTCCCACTCCCTCTCTCCCTCCCTCTCTCTCTCTCTCACACACACACACTCACACTCTCCATCTACTTCTCAGGTCTCTCTGTCCCTTTCTCTACCTCTTTATATTTCACCATGTCTCCCCTTAAGCTCTAGACCTATACCTCCACTTGTTTCTCCCTCCCTCCCTCCCTCTCTTTTTACCTCTTTAGACCTCTCCCTATCAATATATTGAAATCTAGACTTAACTATCTACTTCTCCATCCCTCCCTCCCTTATCTCTTTGTCCCTCTTTAGACCTATCTTTCTCACTCTCGCTCTCCTTGAGCTCTATACCTATCTCTCTACCTCTCTCTCTCCATCCTTCCTTCCCTCTCTCTCTCTCTCTCGGGAAAAATTTAAGAAACCCCCCCCCCTCGATGAAGGTGTAAAATCCTAGTGAATCTTGTATACTTCCTAATAAAAATATTAATTTTAGTGGCAAATTTTTTCATTTTTCGTGAAAAAAAAAGTCCATTAGCGAATCTTTTCTAATCGCTAGAGGTCTGTGGAAAATCCTGGTGAAATGCAATTTTTTTAAAACCACTAAAATTTTTCCATTGGCGATTAAAATCTATTTTCAAAACAATAAAATATTTCAATTGGGGAATTAAACCTGTTTTCAAACTAGAAAAAATATTTTTGTTGGCGATTAATACTTTTTTCCAAACTAAAAAATAAATTTCATTGGCGAATTAAACCTATTTTCAAATTATTAAGAAAAAAACCATTGGAAAATTAAACATAATATAAAACTAATAAAAAAAATGCATAAAAATAAAGATTATTTGCCTCATTGTTTTCATCAACCATCCAAAAATCACCTACAACTATAACAATTTTTTTTAAAAAGCATCTTAACATGCTTCATAATAGAAAAAGTAACCCTGCCCAACTAAAACCAGTTCACAACTATCTGTATCTACCTTACATATTTCAACAAGCCAAAAATTTACTACTAGTCTTGAGTTAATTTTGCAAAAACCCTACAAGAACTACAAATTCAACTAGTGCTACCTGTTTCATAACCAACTTTCCTTGTTGCTTTTCCTTTCATCTTCTGCTTCCTCACATTCTGTCCTTTTGCTTTCATACACTTTTCCTCCACTTTTGTCTATGCTTCCATGTGCTCTACCTCCACTTTCTCTTGTGTTGTAATTGCTTCCACCTTCATCAGCTCTATAAAGAGCTTCAATGCTTCCCAACCTAACCTTGCTTCTTCCCTGCATTGGTTTTTAATCTCATCCTCTGGCCAACGCACAAAAGGGATGCATCCTTCTGCCCCTTCTAGTTCCACATTTTCAAAGCCTTCCCGGATGTCGAAACCTTCACCTAGAACTACCCATTCAAGTATTGATTCTAATCCTTCCAAGTAATCTCTATGCACAATCATCTCCATCACTTCTCTCACTGTGTTTTTTGATTCCCCCAAGTCCAAACCCCATGCTATAATCAAGGAGTATACATCCATGTTAGTCATGTATCTATGCCTCAGATTTCCAAAGGATTTCCCCAAAATCATATGCACACTTTGTACCAACCTCCCATCAGTGAATAAAAACATACCCATTAATATTATGTCAGAAGCTTTACCATAAAACGGGTTTAATTGCCTCCTCGAACACAGAGTGAAGTTGGCCTCCATTTGAAAATTGCTGCAGCTAAACTGCCACCACCACCACTCTTTCAAACTTTTTGTGTGCCTTCTCCTCCACACCAAACTCTATTATTAACTTCATTAATCGAGGGCCGAGAGTTAATAATTTTTCAAACTCCGTACGTACCAATTTTAATTACCCATCGATCCTCCAGTCATGTCCACTTGCTAAAATTTTCCTTCGATCTTCACTTCATAAATGCACCGTCCTTGCCACCTTTCCTATATTAATTCACCAAAGTCAGGGTTTTGGTGCTTTTCCTAACCTTAGTTTCCACCTTTCCTATCTTAATTCACCAAAGTCGGGGTTTTGGTGCTTTTCCTAACCTTAGTTGCAAGTCTTTCTTGGTTATCTTTGTAGTCGGTGGGTCGGAGGTTTCAAAAACTTCAAAACTTCAGACTTTGGTTCTAAGGTTCAAAATTTCAGCAACCATGCGACATTATGGACCATGACTATTTGATGAATTTTTGATGGACGGTTCTAGTTGCATTCCGGAAGTATATCTCTCAAGAACTAGATTTGTGAATAGAAACCTCTGAAATTACACTAGAACTGTTAAATATTTTACCGTTTAAATATCGGTGCTCTTGTTTACCATTTAATGTTGCCTAAGTCAGACAAAAATATTTTATGATAAATCCTTAAATCTTAACTCTTTAATCTTGAGGGTCGAGTCTCGTCAACCTAGCAATGTCCCCATTTGAAATCTTAACCGTTTGATGAATTTTTGATGGATGGCTATAGATGTATTCCAGAAGTAAATCCTTGAAGCACTAGACTTGCAAACTGAAACCTCCAGAATAACACTAGAACCGTTAGATTTTTAGAAATCAATGGTTGAGATTTTATTAATTATTGGTTTCAAAAATCAACATATAGTTCTGATCATAAGTGAGAAAAATTTATTGTGACTTATTAGGACATTGATAATGATTAAGGTAAAATGAGACATTTAATTCTCTCTTTTCAACGCGTCGAAGTACTCTACCTTTCATTTATTCTATTGAAATTCTCAATTTGGTTGTGGTACTGGGCGGCGGCGCAGATTAATGCCATATGAATAGTCAAAGTGATTGATTGGATATATTTATATTGAAAACTGCACAATGTACTGTAGAATCATAGATGATGATGTCAATAATCTAGTGATTTTGACAATCGACAGTTTGCGTGGCACTACCGATTTTGACAATTGACAACTTGTTAGCTTGAGGTACAATTTGCAACTTTGCATGTAGCTAGCTTGAAGTAACGATTAAGTTGAATTTTTGGTTTGTGTGATTCACAATTATTACTAGTTAGTAGTAACTATACAAAACCTCACACGTGACACGTGTGAGGTTTACAAGGGACCGGGCTAGTAGTGGCACTTTTGGCCCATAAATAAGGATAGTGAGCACAACTAAAATCATTCGTTTAATTGTCATAAGGGTTTTCATTTTGTAGGGTTAATAACTTAATAAGGATTCAAGAAGAAGATGATTGCGGTATTATTGGGGATGCTCTAAATTCTCCTGCCTCCAGTTATGTAGTTACAAAGTAAAATACCAATTTCCTTCAAGTTCAGAATGGGTGGAATTGGAAAGAAGTTGATTTGGTTTACCTGACTTCTCATATAGGTTTTGAACCAAGATGAGGAGCTCTGATGGAGATAAGTGCTATCCTAGTCCATGAAAGCTGCAAGTAGAAGATGGGAGTAGTTTTACTACCCCTCATCGTTTGCATGGTTTCCTAGGAAATTCCTATGCATTTAATTTCAGTGATCATCTTTGCATGGGAGCAGTTTTACTACCCCTCATCGTCTGCATGGTTGGCCAAGAGAGTCCCTTGCATTTATTTTGAGACACCATGGCCTACTAGGCAAGCCCCGTGCATTTATTTTAAGTCCTCATCTTCTGCATGGGAGCAATTTTACAACCCTTCATCTTCTGCATGAGTCTAGTTCTGAAAAGGGGCTAAGTACATTTTGTATCTTCACAGCTCCCATTTCCCCAATTTGATTGGGCCCCCTTTCCCCATGCATTTATTTTCAGAGACCATGGCTAATCCGACAAGTCCCATGTGTTTATTTTTAGAGCTCATGGTTGACCCGATAAGTTCCATTTATTTTTAGAGATACATGTATCACATTTACGTTTTCAACTTTTCACCAGTGGTCCAAAAAAAGCTTGGTGCTTGCACTTACATTTGTATTTGTACTATGTAATAATGTGACATTGTAATTTAGTTGTAATAAAATAAATGGTTGTGCTATTAATGTGACATTGTAATTCATTTTATTAAGTCCTTTGCAAGTTAAGTGCTATTAATGGTTGTGCAATGTGCTATTAGTGTGACATTGTAATTCATTTTATTAAGGCCTTTGCAACGTTAAGTTTCTGGCCCCTTGGCCTTGATGTCAATCCTAGAGCATTAAAGTTTAAAGAAAATTTAAAACACATGTTTTATGTTTATTATTTATATCATAAATTACTCAACCATTCGATGAACATTTGAAGTATGGTTGTAGTTGCATTCTAGAAGGAAATGCACAGAGTGCTACGCTTGCGAACTTAAACCTCCAAAATCACCCTATCACCGTTAGATTCAAAAAGATCAATGGTTTAGAATTTGCTGTCAATGCAGGAGTAAATCATTAATGGATTGTTTTAACGAGTAGAAATTTCGGTGTAATTCACTTTAATACTAAAAAAAACAACACTTTCTATTGCTAAGTGATTTTATTTTGAAGTTAGAGTGTTAGCACATGGGGAGATTTCATTCTTTAGTTTGCTCATTGCAGTACACCACCCTATTTTGGGTTCCACAGTTCCACTTCCAACAAAGCCATTCCAGTAACCCAGTTTCAAGTTTCAACCCAATTTCAACTTCAAGAATCAAAATTCAAAATCCGAGTAAGCTAAATAATTCATGTGGCTACGTTTCATCGCTTGACGTTTTTTAAAATCTTATTTTGTCAAACTTTGAAGTTTAGGTTTAGGGTTAAGAGGCTTAAGAATTAAGAAAAATTAAGGACTAATAGGGAATTCACAAATTTCATATTGTTGATTGTATCAACATGTCTACCACCAGTACCACTAGAGCAATGTCAGATAAAAAAATACATTATGCAAAATTTCTTAAAACCCCAGGTTTCACTGATGAATACCATGATATGTATGATCCTGAAATCTATGGTAGGCGTACCTCAGAACTTAGATTTTCATTTGAGAATAAGGTTGCAAAGAAAATGCAATTGCAAGTTAATACTAATAGTATCAGTGCACCGTGGGTAACTAGATTAGGGTGCATGATGTTACATGAGGTTTTCCCTTGCCCAAAATTTATCATGGTTTGTGCCCTAAGTTATCCATTAATGTAGAATAACTTGGAAAAGTGTTGGCCTTGGAGTTTATAATCGAAGAATTTGGAATGTCCACATTGACCTAGAAAAGCTTGCTAGTGATTATGAAGCAGTGGATGAAATGGAGAAAAATTCTTTTTTAAATAGAATAGTTCAGGATAGAAACAAATTGAAAGGTGATCATAAGCCTCCTTATGATTTGGATATTTTTAAACCATGGGTTCAGGATACTATTTCCATGCTATCATTTTTCCTCGGACTAGATAGCAATTTGGAAGTGGGTGCATGCCTCCTTGAAATGGTGTATAATATCCATTATGGTGTTCCACATGCCAAATATAATTTTATTGAGCACATTGTAGAATCCATGCATAAATAATTTTTAATGATTAAAGGAGGTTCCACCAAGACATTTAGGTTCACAACCTACTTGTGCTATCTTTTTCTATTCAAATTTAGAGGAATGTTTCAAACCAACAAGCTTCAGATTCAACCCTATGGTAATAGTAATCCTGAGCAAAAGAAAATGGCTCTAGTATATGAATGGACCACTGTTATAAGGTTGCATGATTCTGGAAGGAACTATAGTCATTTTGTAGACTACTTTTTGGCTCCATTGCATCAAGCAATTACAAATACTCCAATTCCTAGATTACCTATGTCATGTAGAAACTGCATTCAACTAGGAAAAGAAATACAATTGGCTGATTGGTAATTAATGGAAGAATATACTGTGCTAAGATTTTATGGATCAGAAGTACAACCATACAAACTTCCAATACATGTGACAAAAAGGTTTTTGCTTTGGAATATGTAAGGAAGATGCAAAGTACTGATGAAAGAAACTTTAGCAGCCAGGGGAAGAAGACCTTATTTCCTTCTTTACCTTTTTCATGTGGAGGGATCACATTCGAGAGAAAAGCATTTAGTGTGGCACATGATCTTTTGAATTTTTTTGATTTTGATGCTATTTGTCACTGGTAGTATGATCCATGTGACACCATTAAATCAATTATTGTGCTCAATAAAAATGCTCGAAGTAGAATTCAACATCAAAGTAAACCCTTGCTTGAAAACTTGAGAAACAAGGATTCTTGGGATGAGGTCAAAGTAGCAAAGGAGAAAAGTGTTGCTGAGAATGGTATTTCTTTTGAACAATTGTTAGCAGAAATTATGGCATTGCATCGAAAGACAATTAGGAGGTACAACAATTTTTATGAAAAAAGTCATAAACCATCTAGTAGAGTAAAAATGCCAGATTCTCTAGAGAAGGAAGTTACAAAAAAAATTGGCCACGATAAAAAAATACTGCCTTTTGGTCTATGAGGAAGGAGCTAGGTGATCCAAGAGCTCTTGCAGAGTATGGAGATAACAAAGAAGATCTTGAGTTTAGCAAATTATGGAATATAGAGCATCTGAATGAACAAGAAGATGAAGAAAGTGATGATGATAGGTAAGAAGAAAGCCATGTCAATTTCAAACTTGGTTTAAGTGAGGCCACAAAAGAAGCATTTACTACAGGTGAAGCCATAGCTAAAAAAATGGGTTATAAAGGTGGTCCTTTGGGGTCCCAAAGACAAGGCCCTTGGATGGTAACAGATGTAGAGCATAGAAAACCAGTTGATAAATCTGGCCTTGGGGTTGGAGGTGAAAAAGTAGACCTAGGGCATACAGGTCAATTTGTTAGAGCTTCAAATCCTCGTCCTCATGGTCAGACACAATCACAACTAGGACATGCCCATGGTGGAGGGGTTAGTGCAACTAGCACTGCCTCTGGTGGCTATGGTATGGGTAGTAGTACTAGTAGTGGTCAACATGTGCTACAACAACACAATATACCACAGAAACACCAGGTGATCAAGGCATATAGAAGAGGCAAAGGATTTTGACAGGTCCAACTCCAAGTCACACTACCAGTGGATCCACCACAAAGGAGTTATTTCTAGGCACTCCCCCAATGCTAGTTAGTTTGGCTTGGCATTAGCAACTGCAAGTACTCCTATTCCTTCACCATTCAAGCATTCCATTGTTCCTGCATCCCCAAGTTTTGATTACATTGAAGAGTTTAAAAAGAAATTAGAATTGAATAAAAAAGAAAAGAAGCAACTGATGGAGAGTGTGTCTACTCTAACTTCAGAGCCTGCAACAACCATGGTATTACCCACATTTGACACAAGTAAAGAAATCATGGAGTACACAATTCTTGTTCCCACAATTCATAACAAACCAACAAATCAGATAGCTCCATCTGAATTCGAGGTGAACAATTTTCAATTGGATTTTTTGGACTAAAAAATACTTACAAAATTAATGTATCAAAGAAGAACAATGAATTGGTGTACACATCATTGCTAAAGCAAGATAGAGAGAAAAAAAGGTTGTAGAATCAAATTGAAAAGTTACAGGAAAACCTAGCAAATGAGAAAGCAAAGAGGAAAGCAACAGATAACAAGAGCAATGAATTAGAAAAAAGAATTAAAAAATATGCCTCTACATTAACAAGTAAAGAGTATAAGTAGAATGAGACTGTAGTGAATGAACTGAAGAAAAGGCTAGATGAGAGAAACAAGAAATATGATGAGAAAAAATCCACTTCAGAAAAATTAAGACTAAGCATTGCAAATGGAAATGCATAGTGGGAACAAAAATTGGAGGAGAGAAAAATAAATGAAAGATTGGAGGCAGAGGTGATGGAAGCAAAAAATGAAATTAAGTCTTGTCAAAATAAGTTATTTGCATTTTGTAGTGAAACAATGAGGCATATGAAACAAAAGATCTGGGATGAAATAATGCAGGGGATTGATCATTTGTGTGACATGTTTCAATTGATTGATGCTATTAGACAACATCATAATACGCTCAACAAATATTTAATGGAGAACAAAAATGTGCTGGCATTAGAGAAATCAACATATCAAATTCAACAAACAGTCTACAAAGCCAATGACAATGTTTTGAAATCAAAAGGGATTACTAATCAGCTTGCTACATCAATGACGTTGTCATCTGTCATTGAAAAGTGTTTGAGAATGCGTGAAATAGAGAAATATTTGCATTTGGCTGCATACAAGATGAAGAAGGTGGATGAAAAGGTAAGGAACTTCATAGAGCTTGGTTTGCCAAAGGCTTTTGACACAAATGAGAGATTCGTTGGAAAGAATGATTTCAGAAAGAAGATGGAGGATGCAAGGAAGATTGATTTGGACCAGTTTCCTTAGAACATAGATGTGGTGACCTATTTGGATTCCATCAAACCATTGCTAACCCTGAATGCAAAATTGACTGAAGAATCCAAGACAAGTTCCAATTTGAATCATGAATTGTTAACAAATCTTCAAGTCAAACATCATCATTTAGAACAAATGACAATTCCAACACTTGAAGAGTGGAAGTTGCTAGAAAAGGTAATGCAATGATTTAATTTTTGATAATATGAGTTTCCAAGTTCTAAATCAGCTCTGTGCAGAGTTGTCTTTGAGCAATATTTTGCATTTCCAATGCCTCTATGTATTCATTCATGTGATAATTAGTTTAAAAGCTCAAATTCAGACTTCAATAATGTGTTGATGTTTAATTATATGTATTATTTATTATATAATTTGAAGAAAAAGTGTGGTAGTGGTTTCAACTTCTAGATACACTTTAAATGATTGTTGATGTTTAATGTTGTATATGCTACTAATACTATTGTTAATATGTTATTAATCTAATAAGCATTGAGTTAAGTGATGAATTGTTGAGCACATGCTCAAGGTTTACTTTTAACATAATTAAAATATGAACTATAAGGTGATTTTAATTCCAGGCATCCATAATCTTAGTGAAATTGCATTACAATTCACACATCAATACTCAACATCCATGACTACTTAGCATATCCACTAAAAATTTACATGAATTCATTCCATGGATTATCTATTATTGGAATTAGAATGATGGATTTTTGGTTAGTTTCATTATTGTGGTTACTATCACTCAAAGTTGCGGTTTTGGTGCTTTTCCTAACCTTAGTTGCTAGTCCTCAGAGTTTTATAACCTTGTCATGGAGCTCTAAATTTTCATAACTCCTTGATTCCCTGACATGGTTGATGGTTCACTTTGTTGAGTTGCAAGTCTTTCTTGGTCATCTTTCTAGTCGGTGGGTCGTAGGTTTGGAAAACTTTGAAACTTCAAACTTTGGTTCTAAGGTTCCAAGTTTCAGCAACCACGCAACATTATGGACTTATCTTGCCTTAACCTTTCAAAAGCACCATCATCTGACACCTCATTAAATGCTATGCACAGACTAATGTAAAATATAAAATACAATATAAAATACAAAATATCACAATTTCATGGAATACAACATAAAATATCATCAACTACAGTTTGACTTTGGAATATGATTCATGAAGTGCAATATAAAATAAAATATCATGAAGTGAAATGATTCGAAATTTCATTGAATACAATATAAAATATCATCAACTACAGTATGGAACAATAGAATCTGATCCTGGGATCCATGAAGTACAATATAAATACCTAAAAGCTGCTAATTCTCTTCCATTTCCAAAACGGACTCGGGGTCCTCAAACTGACGTTCATCATCAGATAAAGTAAAAGAGTCATCTTGAATTTGATTCCAAGTCTGCTCTTCATTGTCTTCGGCCTGTGTCTCACATTCAACATTCACTGTGTCAGTTTTGTCAATGTCATCTGTCTAAGTCCATTGCCACTACCAGTGCCACCACTACCAGTACCAACCTTTGGAATTGGAGTGTTGCACAACCCGGTCCCTCTTCTTTCACATGTGGACCTCCAGATTGTGAGTGCCCTTTCAAAAGGAAAATTCCTGACATTATACTCAGTTCCTTTCATCCTCAAGCAATTTTCCAAATTCTTTTCTAGTTTTTTTCTTAACTTTGATTTCAAAAACCCCAATGTACTGAAAACTCTCTCATCCTCCACTGACCCCAATATCATTGTTTGACATAAATCAACAAGTTTGAAATATTCTGATATCGAACCACATAATATTTCACTCTGACCTAAGTTTGTCCAAACCTTTTTTATTGATCCCGATTCAAAGGCCTTGTCCTTGTCCATGGATTTATACTGATCCTTCATAGCTATTGCAAAACTGCTACATTGTTTTCTAAGCTTAGCTTCATCTAAAATTCCTTCTATTTTCTGCTCATTGTATGTTACAGTTTTCAAAAATTGTTCGATCAATATTTTTACCTAAGCATGAAAATATTTTGGGTTATCTCGGTTTGCCCAAAATTGAGGATACACAATACTCATGGCTTCAAGTATTTCATGTCGAGGGAATCTTTCATGAATCTCTGAGGAAAGAGATTTTGCAATTTCCTTCAAATTATCACCAACAGATTTAACAATGCCTTGAAAATCTTCCTCGTTAACAATTACTTCTTTGCTAGAGCACCTGGATGTCTTACATTGGTACATTTGTATCTCATATCCACGTACATAGATACATAAGTGACCGCTTGCATTAAACTATAAATAATTTTTAGGATCATTCAAATCAGTAATTTTCTACCACATGAAATAATTTGTGCCATCCTGTGTTAGATGTAGATATAGATGATCGAGGGCCAAGCATGTATGTGTAGACATTGAAAATATACTGATTGACATCATGCATCTGATCCTGACTTACTAACATCGTTTCTTCCTAAATCATCCCTCGATCTAACCATTTAATCAAATTCCCCTATCTAATTAAATTCATCAATATTTGTCTCTTAATCAAATAAATCATTTTGTCTAATTAAGTCACTTTCTCTTGTTAATTAAATTAATCCACCTGATCTAATTATCCCTATTTAATTAAATAATCAATTTATTTGATTAAATCTCTAAAGTCTATCCATTAAATTAAATAAATTAAAACCTTATTTAATTTAATCTAACACCATCCCCTTTAATTAAATAAATCAAAATCTTTATTTAATTAGCCTCCTATCATATTCCTCTCTTATCTGATTTAAATAAATCCATAAATCTAAGTCAAATAAGTCATATCATCTAATCTCCTGTTAAATTAATTAACCCTTGATTAATTTAACCTCATCTCATGTCACATCCTCTAGATAATGCAAGTTGCACATGAAAATAGATTTAATTCATTTATTAAATCCCTATTTTCCCTCACATGGCATCTTTTGGAATATTCCCCTAATTTGAATTCAAAATCCAAGTGGGAATAAGTCCTTCCAACAAGGCATTTAAGATCTCTTACATGTCCTTTGCCTTGAGCCAAGTGGCATTTATTGCATTTTCCCCTTCCCTCTTACATGTCATTTCAACAAATTTGAATTTCAAATATTTGCATTTATTGGCACAAACCCCAAATCTTGCACAACCATCATCCATTCATAGCTTGACAAGTGGCACCATATCATTGGATGAAAGTTAGTCCCACATTGCTCAAATTTGGGCTTTCATCCATCTTGAAATCCTATAAATGAAGAGCTCCTCTCCTCATTTTATCATCCACAATTTGAGTAAAGTTATCATGCTCAAATATCTATCAAGTTTCACACCATTGAGCTCTTAGCTAGGTTCTTTTTTAGATTTGGTTTGGAGTCTTCATCATTCATCATCAAAAGTGGACCAAAGTTCATCACCAAGTTTACATCTATCAACATTGCATCATAGGAATTGGGAAAGGGCCAAATTTCCACATCAAATTGGCACCAATTCCCCCATGGGATCAAGAGTTTGCTATTTAGATTAGGATTTCATCTTTGGTTTATCATTTTATTGTGTTTTTGCATATTTTCATTCCTAGTTTGAATTGTAAATGGATTTCATGGGGAATCCTTGTTTATGCTTGCAATATCTAACTTAGGATGTTTAATCTCTTTGTTTTGCAGGTATAATAGATTGGGGTTCATAGTATGTTTACATAGATTGGCATATTCATTAATATACATAGTTTTGTCTTGGGATTTCTTCACAAGCTCGTTCATCACATCCAACATGGGGAGAAGACTAGTTAAATTCAAGAGTGTCTCTATATCGCTTAACCTATGTAAGAGGTTAGGAGCTTTGTCTACTGTGTTGTGATTTGTGTACATCACTCCAATAAAGGATTGATATTCTGAAAGAAATCGTTGTGTTGGTCCATGCAGGGAGACCTTCTGGTAGCGACATCCTTGAGAAGCTTGTTTCCTAGTGTTATTCCCTCAACAAAATTTTAAAATTATGTGAAACATTTAGGACTTTGACAGAAGTATGCGTGGATCTTGCGGACTAGATTTTCAACTTTTGAAATTGTAGAAAACTTGCTTGCAATTTTGAATACTAAATTCATTCTATGGTCCATGCAGTGAATGCCAAGCATGTATGGTGCACAAGTAGTTTGTAACTTTGTGCAAACACCAGTCCTTTGACCTTGCATCACTGCAGCTCCATTAGCTCCTACACACACCAACTTTTTTGCAATTGTCAACTCATCCATACCTACAATTTCATTCAAAGATTTCTTGACTAGTTCAAATATATTTTGCAATGTTGAACTGTCCTTCATTTTATGAACACAAAGAAGATTAGCTTGGTGAACATGTTGTTGTATAGTATACAAATGCATACAAACCCAAGAAGTATTGTTTACTGCAGTAACTTCATCTAAAGACAATACAATGAAATTTGATTCTTTTACTTTATGCTTTAAATCTTTGTTTTCCACTACACAACAAGACAATATTCCCATTCCCATCTAGCATTTACTGACCAATGTGAGTAGGGATAGTGAGGAACATTCAAATAAGATAATAAGCCAAAATATTCTGGGTAGTCTATCATAGGATGCCCTCTGGACAAAATATGAAAAACAACTCATCTGAACAGTTTTTGATAGATTTGTTGTTTACATTGCTTTTCCAAATTGAGCCTCAAGTGTACCTTTACATGCAATAATGTTTGACATTCTTTTTTCATGCTCTTCATAATCCGCAGCATACCTAACATGAAGACATTCTTCCTTTGATTTCCATCGTATGACTGATTCTTCCTTTATGTCTATGATTTTTTTTTCATAAACTTTACTGATATGCTTTTCTATAGTGTCAATATTTAGCTACAACCTCTTGGCTCTTCCACATTTCCAACTAAAAATCTTACATTTTTCCAATGTTTCCTTTTCAATATCGTTTGCATTTCCAATCCCCACTGGTACCATGAATGGGTATTTTGACAACCAACCAAGTTGAAAACTCCTTGTCATTTCCCACTTGTGCGCCCTTTTTGGTTTATTTTTCATTTTCTTGCTACCAACATCATCATCCTCATCTAAGTCAATTATCTCATTCTGGCTATCTAGGCCCAAGGTATCCCTTGGAACATCTTCTGCAGTATTGCTATCCTAATTTGATACATTTTGATTTAAATCAATGAAAATCTCAACTTGGCCTTCTGGTGGTAGTGAGGTATTGGGAATGCTACCAATATTTGGTGGAAGAGTTGATGATGTAGCTCCATCTTGACTTGATGGATCAGAAGCTTTGGAAATTCCAAAGTAAGACTGTATAGTATGTCTAAGTTTTTTGCATTTTGATGGCCTCCCAGTCTCTTCACCACCCTGAGGAGCAACATGAGTCTCTTCACCACCTTGAGGAGCCTGCGGAGTGGCAGGAGTCTCTTCACCACCTTGAGGAGCCTGAGGAATGACAGGAGTCTCTTCACCACCCTAAGGAGCCTGAGGAGCGGTAGGAGTCTCTTCACCACTCTGAGGAGCTTGAGGAGTGGCAAGAGTCTCTTCACCACCCTGAGGAGCGACAGGAGTCTGAGGAGTGGCAGGAGCCTTACCACCCTGAGGAGCGGCAGGAGTCTCTTCACCACCCTAAGGATTGGTAGGAGCCTTACCCTTGCTACTTGATTTACTCGACTTATTGATCTCTGATTCACTCGACATATTCATCTCTCACTTCGAATAAAAACTAGAAAAAAATGTATTCTTGTTTAAGGATAGAGAATAATAATATAGATCCCATTCCCTACTCAATATCATCTTTAAGATTGAAGCAAGAATGGAAAAGAGATAAAGAAAACATATTATTATAACTAATAACACTATGAAGAAATGATCACTCACCTTTAAGTCTACATTTTCGGCTTTGGCTGACTTCCGAATAAATGACACTTTCGATTGTATTTATTTTTGTTCAAGGAATGGATTAATAATATTCCTTTCAGTTATTTATCAAAGATTGTGTGAATGGAAATGCAATAGGAATTTATAAGTAGTGTGATAAGTGTTGTTCTTTAAAAATGATGTAGAATCACATATCAAATTCAATACCATGGAATACAATATAAAAATTTTGGCTTTTCCTAAACTTAGTCACTAGTCCTCAAAGTTATATAACCTTCTCGTGGACTTCTAAATTTTCATAACTTAGTGATTCCCTAACTTGGTTGATGGTTCACTTTGTTGAGTTGCATGTCTTTCTTGGTCATCTTTCTACTCGATGGGTCGGAGGTTTCAAAAACTTCAAAACTTCAAAGTTTGGTTCTAACTTCTAAGGTTCACTTTGTTGAAGCAAGAATGGAAAAGAGATAAAGAAAACTTATTATTATAGCTAATAACACTATGAAGAAATGATCACTCACCTTTTAAGTCTATGTTTTTGGATTTCGCTTACTTCCAAATCGAGAAGTAGAACCTCAGAACCAAACAAAATGTGTAAGAATAAATGACACTTTCCATTGTATTTATATCAATCCATGATTCCATATTTGGTGAATTCCGCAGGATTTTTAAATGGTATATTAAAAATTTGGAGAATCCCGCGTGCTTATACAACGATACATTGTAATTTTCAAGGCGAAATGTGTCCTCAAATATAATTATTTTTTAATGTTATTGGTGAAATAGGTCCTCATGAGCAACTATTTATAAATTTTAATTGGAAAAATGGGTCTTCACAAGCAACTATTTGGAAATTTTAATTGGCGAAATGGGTCTTGATACAATGTTGTTTTAATAGTATTGGTGAATTTCTAGGTGTTTTATTAAATGTTTTCAGGATTCCAGGCAAAAATATTAGTCAGTCCAATTGAAACACATAGTTTGGCAATGGCGAATTTGTTGCTTAAATATGCCTCATAAAAAAAATCATTGGTGAATGGGCATGCATTGGACCTATAGTTCATTAAATCCGGGAAATTTGGACACCTTGTTGGGTGCGAGAAATTTGCCAATTTTGACTTGGCCGATTCCTAGAATTTGCCAATTGGTGAAGATTCACCACTAAAGTTTTCCCTATCCCTCTCTCTTTCTCAGGTCCCTCCCACTCCCTCTCCCTCTCCTTCTCCCTCTCCATCTCCCTGTCTCTCTCTCTCTCTCTTTGTCCCTCCCTTTGGAGTCTCCCTCCCTCTTAAGTCTCTCTCCCCCTTAGGTCTCTCTCTCTCAAGTCCCCCACTCCCTCCCTTTCTCTCTGATATATCTCTCTCTCACACACACATGCACATACACACTCAGACTCTTCATCTCCATCTCAGGTCTCTCTCTCTCCCACTCTCTCTCTCTCTCTCTCTCTCTCTCTCCCTCTCTCTCTCTCCTCTCTCTCTCTCTCTCTCTCTCTCTCTCTCCTCTCTCTCTCCTCTCCTCTGCTATCCTATCTCTCTTCCTCCCTCCCTCCCTCTGTCCCTCTTAGGTCTCTCTCTCAATCCCTCTTAGGTCTCTCTCTCTCTCTCTCTCTCTCTCACACACACACACACACACACACTCTTCATCTCCCTCCCAGGTATCTCTCTCTCCCACTATCTCTCTCCTCTCTCCATCCCTCTTTCCCTCTCAAGTCTCTCTCCCTCTCCCTCCCTTTATCTCTCTCTCTCTCCCTCTCAAGTTTCTCTTTATCTCCCTCCCTCCCTCTCTCTATCTCTCTCTCCCACTCCCTCTCTCTCAGTTCCCTCCCACTCCCTCTCCCTCTCTTTCTCTATCTCCCTCTCCATCTCCCTTGCACTATCCATCTCCCTCTCTCCCTCTCTCTCTATCCCTCCCTCTGAAGTCTCTCTCCCTTTGAAGTTTCTCTTTCTCTCTCTCTTCATATCCCTCTCAGCTCTCTCTCTCTCCCACTCTATCTCTCCCTCCCTCTCTCTCTCTACCTCTCAAGTCTCTCTCTCTCCCTCTCCCTCCCCTCTCTCTCTCTACCACACACACACACACCTCCATCTCCATCCTCAAGTCTCTCCCTCCCTCTCTCCCTCCTCTACCTCTCAGGTCTCTCTCCATCTCCTCCCTCCATCTCTCTTTCTCTCTCACTCCAGGTGTCTCCCTCCTCCCTCTCTCTCCTCCTCTCTCCCTCTCTGTCTCTCCTCTCCATCTCTCTCCCTCTCCTCTCTTGGGTCTCTGCCTCTCTCTCTCTCTCTGTCCTCCCTCCTCTCCTCTCCATCTCCTCTCATCTCCCTCTCCCTCTCTCCTCTCAAGTCTCTCCTGCCTCTCCCTTCCTCTCTCTCCTCTCTCTCACTCCTTTCCCACCTCCTCTCAGGTCTCTCTCTCTCTCCCACAACTCATACCTCCTCTCTCCCTCTCTCCCTCCCCTCTCTCCCTCTCCTCCCTCCCTCTATCTCTCACTCCCTCTCTGCCTCTCAAGTCTCTCTCTCCCTCCTCCCTCTATCTCTATCTCTATCTCTATCTCTATCTCTATGTCTCTCTCTCCCTCTGAAGTCTCTCTCCCTCTTAGGTCTCTCTCTCAGGTATCTCCCACTTCCTACCTATCTCTACAGGTACCCTAGATAGAGGGATAGAGGTAGAGATAAAGAGGGTGAGATAGAGAGGGGGGAGATAGAGGGAGGGAGAGTGGAAAATATATATAGAGGGTGTAGATAGAGATATAAAGGTAGAGAAAAGGAGAGATAGGTTGAGAGGTAGAGAGAGAAGAAGAGTGGTAGAGATCATGTATATCAATATATAGTGGGAGAGGAAAAGAGGGAGAAATAATGATAGAGGGAGATATAGAGAGATAGAGTGATAGGGGGATAGAGGTATAGAAATATATGGATAGAAAGGGATAGGGAGAGAGAGAATGAATAAGAGAGAGAGGTAGAGATAATGAAATATAGATAGATATAAAGAGAGAGATAGAGAGATATAGATAGAGGGGGAAATAGTGAGAGAGAAAGGAGGTGATAGAGACAACTAATAGAGATAGGGAGAGAGACATGGAGAGAGGGACATAGATAAAGGGATAGATATAGGGAGACATAAATAGGGTGTGTGTGTATATATGAGTGAGAGAGAGATATGGAGATAACTTGATGAAAATTTAGATTATATAAATAGATAGAGGGAGGGAGAGAGAGAGTAGCAAGATATAGAAATATGGAGTGACACAGATAGAGGGAGATAGGCAGAGATATAGATAGAAAGAGGGAGATATATATAACCCATGAAAGATAGAGGGAAAGAGAAAGGGAGAGAGCTAGGTAGAGAGGGAGAGAGAGAGGAGAGATATAGATAAAGGAAGAGTAAGGGAAAAGTGGAGAGATAGGTAGAGAGGGTAAATGAAGGAGATGGGAAGAGAGGGAGAGATAGCTAAATAGATAGAGAGGGTATATATATATATATATGTATATATGTATATATATATATATATTCTCCTAGTTCAACTTGGGTAAAGGTGTGCATAGGATAAAAGACAAAAAGGAGGCCTTCTATGATGATTTATGAAAATTTTAACTCTCCTTAGTATTTTTTTTTCATTATTTATTACTTCTTTAATATTTCAAGTCATTTAGGATGATTATTGCAAAAAAAACCATGAAAAAAATACTTTGTATGCAAGAATTATGAGCATTTAAAATTTTAAAACTTAAGGAGGAACTTAAAATGATTACAATTAATTTTTGTGCTCAATCTATCAAAATAATGTTATCCATTGAATAGAGCTTTGAATCAACTTTCCAACTCTTGTAAAAAATCAAAAATTGTATCAATAACGCAAAAGTTCTGCCCATTTTACTAAAGTGTGCTTTTTGGGCTTTTCAAAATGGATATCCATTTTCTTTCATCCATTTTATTTGTATAAATTGATGAAAGTTAATTTTAGGAAATGTATATCATTTTGGTTTGGTATTACCAAACCAAAACGGATATTGTACCTGACACATACAAAAAGTCAAACGCTATTTCGGCGAAGTAAAAACACATTTTTTTCCTCATTGCCACTTTTTGGACCCCCATGATCTTGCACATGCTATTTAGTTGTTGTTTATTGAGAGGTACAATTTGTTGATGATGAGATTTAAGGAAATATGATGAAATACTAGGGATATATGAATTTGAAAAATGTTGGTATGATGAATTTGGAGGAATTTATGATGATTTTTATGGTATATCTGATTTAAGGTTGGAAATAGATGTTTAGGGAAAGTATGCACTATTTGGAGAAAGGGATGATTATGGGAGATATGATGAAAATGTTTGAGGATGTTTTGTTTGATGAATTAAGATGAATAATTTTAGGGAGCATGTGATGTGATGGGGAGAGAGTGTGATGTGGAAAATTGAGTGGGTATTTTAACTTAGAATTGCGAGGATGGATTAGGAAGGGTGAATTGAGGAGAAACAAATGGGATGAAATTAGAATGTGGTTAGAGGAATGCTAAAAATTTAGTGTGGAAATGACACTACCTCTAGGTGTGTGTGTGTGTGTGTGTGTGTGTGTGTGTGTGTGTGCTATTTTTGGGTCATTTGGTGATGGGAAAGGAAGGTGCTCCCAAGAATTATCAAGTGTGGTTGTGGTGGGTGGAGAACCTTTTCTAATTAGATCTTTTAGCTTGGAAGTGTCAAAATGAAATATAATTTTGGCTCTAGTTCAAACCAATTGATTTAAGAAGTGATCCTTATCCATGACAATAAGTAAATCTAATAAATATATTTCTTCTTGATTTTGGATAAAATCATGAACCTTGGTGAATGTTCAAGTTGTGAGAAAATATTTTCTTATTAATCATACATTTCTTGTGGTCAGGTTCAATTTTAAGTTTCTCCTTGAGTTGTATGATCATGAATTTTATGACTAGGCATACCAAATGTTTAGGTGCTTGATTCCATTTGTCTTGTAGCTTATTACCATGTGATGGGGACATGCAAGGGTAAAAATTGATTGATTTTTTATTTTTTTTGGTCTTACTAAGTTTAGATGTGATGAGATACATCGTGGAATGGTTATGTGATTATTTTACATAACTTGATATGATTGACAAGAATGTTGATTTGGAGAAGTGAATGACGAAGTGGATTTTAGCTACTGGGTTAAGATTTTGGAAAATTATTTTGAGGTGGAAATAAATTGAGGTGAATTTGATATTCTGGGTGACAATGTGGACTTAATGATGGTTGATGAGTTAGAATTAGATAAAAACATTTTTTTTTATTTTTTGTTGATAAATATGAATGGGTATAGAGATAGGTTGGGATGGTTGATTTTTGGATTTGAATGATTATGGACTTAAAAAATTGTTGCTAAGGATTTGGGATAATTAAGGATGGATGAATATAGGAATGGATTAAGATTTGGATGACTATTTTTTTGGATTTTGATGATAGATTTGAAGGATATGCGGAAGACTTGACTTTTTAGATGATTTGGAAGACTAAGGATTTGGATAATGACAACAATGTGGGATCAAATATCAAAATGTTTGGGGTAAATCTAGACCTCATAGTTGGATAGTGATAATAAATTATTACCTTATCTTACTTGGGATGGGCAAGTTCCCAAGAAAAATAGGGTTTGGATTCTTGGAGTTTATTAGTTTATGATAGGCCAAGTTCCTAAGTTAATTTATCCAATGTTGAATGAGATTAACTCAATGCACTATTTGGGATAAGAAAATTCAATAAAATGTAAGTTAGGCATATGACAATTAAACTGTTATGAATTTATTTATCAATCCATGTAATAATTAAATATTCCTAGTCAACTTTGAAATAATGGTCATAGAAATAAAATTATATAGGCGTGGTTTTGATAAATAAAACCATTAAACCATTATATACTTAATGTTAACTATTTTCAAATAAAAGTATGAGTAGGGTTGTATAACTTAGGCCTTATACAAATATAAATAATGATCAAATTCTTATGCTCAACAATGCCATAATATCAACATAATAATGTTATTGTTGTATATCCCATTAATGTCATATAGTTTTCAAGATCAAAGTCTCATAAAACTTTCACTATGCTTCATATCGTCAAATGAACATATGACATGTCAAAATAACACTATAAGTAGATCAATGAATAACATCATGCAAGCTAACAAGGATTTAACATTATTTATGTTCACATGCATTTCCTAATAAGATTCAATTAAAAATTAAATATGGTCAGTCAAAACTTCATTACAAACCACATTATTTCCAAGGTTAATCTTATTTGATGATCCCAAGATAAAAAATCTAATGGATTCTCAAATTTATAATTTTAGTTATCAATTAATTTCAAAAATTTATGTGATTCAAAAAGAAAATTCAACTTGAAAGGTTAACCATTGCAAAAGAAACAAACATATAGACTAAAAAGTAATCACATCTTAGCAATGTAGTTGCTAGCTAATTCTAACCTAAAATTTCAACTTTATGCCCACACCAGATGACCTTTCAACCATTGCAAAAGAAACAAACCTATAGACTAAAAAGTAATCACATCTTAGCAATCTAGTTGCTAGCTAATTCTAACCTAGAATTTCAACTTTATGCCCACACTAGATGACAAGTTCCCACTTGATTTTAAATTCCATTTGGATGCATACTCAATCAAAAGCATGTAGATTTATAGCACCATTTAGATTAGACATACATAATAAAATTAATGTAATACAATAAACCAAGCATATTTTACAACTGTAACACTAGATTAAATAAAGTTATAAGTATATCCTAAGTAGGGTAGTTTGACTAAAGGAATGTTATTTTTAAAAGAGGGGTATAAAATTTTATAATAAAAAAGTAATTATAGTCCCTTGTCTCTTATTATGTGGGAGTTAAGGATCCCCATGATGGCCTTATGAATGGACATGGTTACACCCTCAATGTGATAAATCAAGATCCCCTCTTTTCCAAATGGAAGGTTTTGCATCCCAGTCTTTAAAGAATGCAATTCATCTATCAACATCAACTTGTGTTTATGGATATACCAATATAAGTCTCTATCTTATGACTGGGACACCAAATTATAGATATTAAGGAGAGTGATGTCTCACTCTCTATTATCCTAAAGGAACTACAAAGTGTTTTATTTTTTATCCTAATATACAAGTATGTCACAAAGGAAAACACTCAAGGGTTATATTTATGGTGTCTAATCCATTAATCTCAATCTTATCAATCTATAATGCCCCACTCTACATATATTAGCTATAGAAGAATGGGAGGAAGAACCTATTCCCCTTTCCTAGATCCACAAAATGTAACAACTCTAAATGGAAACAAAATTAAATGAAAATTACACCAATCTTAGAACTTAGAAAACATCTCAAAAATTATTTGTAAATGACTAAAACTTAGAACAAAAATGAATTGTCATTTGCTTCAATATGAGAATGACATAATTTATGACATCTTTCATATTTAAAAAAAAGAAGTTCAGTCACCTTACAACTTCCAATTTTTTGATAATTTGAACATACAACTCTATACATGTTAATTCCCAGTAATTATAGGAAAAAAATCACTAATGGGAAGAAAACCATGAAGTGAATTTAGTAATAACAATTCTTTATCACAAAATCCCTCAATTATCAACAATTTTATCCTCTTTGAAATGATCAATTTAATATTTTTTTATAGAAAAAGGCACTCATAACTAGGTACAAATCAATAACCAAAATTCATTCTCAATCGATGACTTAGATTTAAAATAACAATATTCTAATTTTTAATAACATATTCTAACTTTTGGGATGTTCTTGGCATATTCTTACCATATTCCCTTCTTTGACAAGCTATATAGATTAACATGTTATGTGGATATTCCATCAAAATCTTCAAACATGATCAACAATTGAGAGCCTCAAAAAGGTACAAATTAGTATTACTAAAAAAAGAAATTAAATTCTTCAAATATCACATATTTTGCAAAATAAATTTTAAAAAATTAAAAAATAATAATTTGCAATTTTAGATTTGAGTTTTACAAAAGTTTTAATTCTTATGAAGATTAAAAAATGATTATTCATGTTTTAAAATGACCATTCAAACTTCAAATGATAAAATGTGCAATTGAAGGTCAAAATCCCATGAGTTTTGTTTAGGCATGTTTAAACACTCATTGACTTTTAATATTGCTTCCTCACACAACAAATGTCAGTTGGAATTAGTTAGATTCATATTTCTTTCAAATAAAAGATTTGAACTTATATTCTATTACCAATGAAAAATATGTTATATATTCATAAAATAAATGCTACTTTAAATGTTATGTCTTTAATGAAGAAGACAAAACCTTTTTAAATTTATCTTCAATCATCCAAAAAAAATATTCATCACGTTTTAATATATATATATATTTGGATTCCCCATGTGATTTTTTTACAATGTTGCAAAAAATCAAAACTCAAATAGATATTTTAATGACAATGACAAAATATTTACACTCAAGTGTGAGCTTTTGACATTGAATCAGAAATATAATATTTTTTGCAAGCTTCGTAATAAAATATTTTATCTTCTTTCTACTATGGGAAACAAACTCATGTGAGCCTTTGACATTGAATTAGAAATATAATAATGACAAGTGTAGTTGCCAATCAAATTTACACTTAGGCATAATCCATGTCCATTATAAATGATCCACTTCAATCTCAATGTGACAAAGTTGGAAGGAATTTTTTTAATATTTAAACATACTTCAATGCTCCACATGATAAATCAATTCTTGTATTGAAAGATAAATGTCTTTTTTAAAGATAATTTCTATGTACTACATGCCTTAACTTTCATTTTAAAAGTTTATTAAAACTTTGGAAAATTTATTAAAAGTTTTTTAATTTTTTTTTTTAAATTAACTTAGCGATAAATGAATAGGTCAGTAACATTATGGTGCTTTTACCCCCTCTTTAACTCATGACATCTTCTATAAAAAATATTTCAATGATTATTCATAGGTAGGGGAGAAGAGCCAGTAGCTACCACCCATTGAATAACCGCCACTTCCAGGTTCACTCCACCCCCAAAAAAATTTTAACTCTGATCCACTCAAAAACTTTATGTTATTGAATAACTAATTACAAAAACACCAATAGCCGCTCATTAGGTGCTAAAGTGACTGATTTAAGTGGGATTTAAGTGCTAAAACAACTCTAATTGATTGAAATTAGAGCGAGCGGCTACTGGGACAGCCCTCTAAAATGTGACTTTTTTACCTCCGCGCGCATATCCAATGCTCCCGCATTCAATCGAATTGCCCAGAAGCTGAAACCTTAGTTATAAGCACTTAACTCATGTGCGAAAAAAACCCATAATTTTTTTTTTCCAATTCGACATACGGTTTGAATTCTACGGTTGCGCGAAGTTAGCCCTGGCGGCTACTGGGTCTTCTCCCCTAATAGGACTATTTGAAATTTTTTGTGGTTCCTTGCATTACATTTCAAAAATTTTGAGTTTTGTTGGTTATCTGTAGGATAGGATTTTATATTTCATTCATTAGGGTTCACCCAAGGGCTAAAGCCCTCTTCCCTAACAGTGTTTAAACCTTAGCTTTTTCTTTTAATCGTTCATTGAATTTCTATCACACATTGTCGGTTTCTTAAGTTGTCACTCATGTCATTAACGTTGTTTGTTAACCGATCCCAACTTCCTAGTACTACCGGTAAATTGCCATTCAAAATATTTTGATTAATATCTTTAGGTCCCATGGGTCATGAAATATTAATACATTATCTCTAATGTTTTGCATCTTAGGTTTGAAATAAATTAAGTTTAAGTCTTATAACCTAGCGAATGGCCCCATCATAAGTCACAACTTTGAGCACGTGCATGAAAAAAGTCTTTAAAAAGGCTTGGCTGGTACCCACATTATAGGTGTTCAATATTCATTGGTTCCCCATCATCCCACATGAATAAATATTCACAAAAAATGAATGTGGGATAGCGGATGAACACCACGTGTCTAGCTTTCAAAGTGGACCATCCAGGCTTTTGAAAGGCTGTAATGGTGGGCCTGTAATCTAATGCTTCATATGGTGTTATGTGGCATAGGGGAGAGGGCCCAATAGTCGTGCGGGGTCCAATAGTCGCGCACCCAATCGTAAATATAATACCCAATAGTCGTTTATATAATGTTCAATAGTTGTGATTTGACTACCCATAATTAAACAAAATGTATGCTTTTGATCTAAAAAGCAACCAATCATGTGATACCACATCAGTGCTCAACTACTCATGATGTAATGCACGAGAATTGGTCTCACTATTTTTTGGGGCCTTTTTGGACACCTTGACAAAAATGCATGCTGATGTGGCATCATATTTGATGATGTGGCCCTGAAACCTTAGTTATAAGCAGAGAACTTGCCAAGTAAGCTGCTGTAAAAAATTGGGAGTGATTTGAAATTTTGACGTAGGATAATTAGAAGCGCGAAGTTAGGGTGCACGACTACTGGGCCCTCTCCCCTAATTAGGATTGTTCCCCACCATCCCACAAGGACTCCTTCAAAGGATCTCAGATTATGTGGGAGTGCGGGAGGTTTCCAAGTGGCAACATCTAGACCGTCCAAAGGAATATAGTGGCTAATGAAATATTTCATTGAATATTTAAGGAAACATATGAAGGATTAAAGTGTGAATACCCGAGTGCATGTGGCCTTTGATGGTAAAGCGGTGCTAGAGATGTTATGATCCTAGCCGTTCAAATTACAAGGGATTAAACATACGCTGAAATTCAAGCCTAAGTATGGGCGAATACATGAAAGATTAAAGGGAGTGTATATTGGACAGGTGGAGGCATCTAATAGCTTTCCCTTCCATCCTACAACCCTTGATCTATTTCCTAAAAGATGCATGCAAGATTGCGAGGGAGTGACACATCATTCATTTCAATGTTCCCAAAAGGTGGTAGGGCCCGTGGTGATGTTGGAGGAGCTTCTCCACATGGTGGATTGTCATTGGCTCGATGTTGTAGTCAAGCTGAGTCAAGTTTTTCAAACTTAGTTGACTTCATTTGAGGCATCCAACAATCCAAATCACCATGACATCGACGAATAAAATTCAAAGTTACAAAATTGAATGGATCGAGTCATTCTAGTTCGTGCAAGCAAGCAGTAATGGTGGACATGATTTCGTTAAATCAATTTGAGGTGTTTTTCCACCATAAAAGCAAGGATTAAAGCATAATTCAGGATTACCAAAGGATTCAAGAGAGATTGAAGATTGTTCTTATGAAGTGTAAGCTTTCAACAACAAGAATTAGGGTTTCCACCATTTGAATACTAGTAAGTACAATTTTCCTCAGGTAAACCCACAATACTAGTTTACAATTTCATTGAGGAAGGAAAAACACATTTTCTATGGGAAATTTTTTTAAGGGGGTTCGCTTGAACTAGGTGGTTCAAGCAAACACCTTTTACATATGGTTCACTCAAACCCCTTAGTTTGAGCGAACCCACTTCCATGAAGGGTTCGCTCGAAACCCCCAAACATAGATTATTTTATAATAAAATAATAGGGTTCGAGCGAATGGGGGTTCGTTTGAACCCTTGTTTTAGGTTTTTTTTAATAAATTTTTTTACTGTCGAAAATGACAGTTTCATCCTTCACTGTTACAGTGGCGAACCCCCGAACCCCAGGTGAATGGAAGCATATTCAGGGCGACTGAAGAAGTTCACCACCCTCCACGACCAAGGAACCACTCCTTCCAGGTTGGTTTCCTTTGCTTTGTTTTGTTTTTGTTAATGCTTCCACATTTTGCATACATGTATCCAAGCATATCAAAAAGTTTACTTTCCTTTTCAAATAGTTCACTTGCATGTCAAACAGTTCACTTGCCTTGTTAATGCTTCCACATTTTGCATACATGTCAAACATGTCAAACCGTTCACTTTCCTATGCCAAAATGGGAGCTTTGGAATAGGGTATCGACAAACCCAATTGCATTTGCTTGAAAGTTTCTAAACCATTTTCAATAAATCCATTTTGTGCATATCTTTCAATCATGGTATTCGATGAGAGCACATTTTTTGAGGCTATTGGTCAAATAGTTCACTTGCCTTGTCAATGTTTCCACATTTCACATACATGTCTACCAGGGCAATTGCCATGATTGAAATGTCCATACCATGTTCCTTGAAGCTTCCTTTATACTATGATGGATGTCCATGCCCTGTTCCAAAGTTCCCAGTTAAGATAGCCTAAGCGACCACTTGATGCCCAGAATCATCATAATTGATTACTTAGGTTTCATATAAATAATGTTGTCAACACTGTTTATAGTTATTCCATGGGCTAGAGAAATATGATTCCTTACAACACTTAAAAATATGATGCACAAAATTGATTTTTTGAAAAGTGTTTAGAAACTTTCAAGAAAATGCAATTGGCGGGTGTAAAGCAACAAGAAGCATCATCCCTACCAGTGCCAAAATGGGAGCTCCTGTTTCAAAGCTCCCATTTTGGCACAGGCAAGGAGGATGTTGCCTATGGTTTTACACCTACCAATTTCATTTTCTTGAAAGTTTCTAAACCCTTTTCAACAAATCCATTTTGTGCATATCTTTCAATCATGGGATTCAATGAGAACATATTTAGAATTATACATGGAAAATGGATGCAACTCAAATTACTTTGTAACTTATTTAACACACTCAAAGACTCATCTAAATTGTTCTACTTTGAATAATTACCCAAGCCTCCCTTGATAATATATTCACTATGGAATGCCTATCTAATCTAGTTTTCCCTTTCTTATCTTAAAATAAATTTTCTTTCTTTACTAAATATGAAACAATATTTAACATTTGGTTTCATCGAATTGTAATTTTTATCCTAAAAATCATTAAAGTGTTTTCCTCTATGAATGATCTTTATTGATAGATCCAATATAGATGATAGATCCACTTAGAAAAGATATAATAGAACATTGAATTGAATGCCATGAGTTGTGTTTGATAATTACAATAATTGTGTCATTTTGTTGGTACTCCAAAATCACCATCATGCAATTCTAGATAATCTCCTTATGCTAATTCTCATGGAGATAAATTTCAAACACAAGGAAAAAATTATAGTTAGATCACAAAAGGATTTGGGTTCTCAATAGGAGAGTCCTCAATAGGAGAGTTTATTCTCTTATTTAGTTCTAGGTCGCAACACAAGGGAGTATCCCTAAGATCCTAAATACAACAATTAAAGATTCATTTAAAAAATGCAAAGCAAATTACACTTTGTCTAAAGATAGCCCTAATATTTTTCACTAACTTCACTCTTTATAATAATTTGCCTAAAGATTAAATAATGACATTTAAAGAGAGTATATCAACTGCCAAAGTTCTATTGCAATGATAAATTTATGAAGACTAAGTGAATAATTTGCCTAATATAAACTCCCTTTAAAAAATGCAAATAGGCTAGAAACATAAATAGAATTTGAAAGATATATATCATTATTATTTCAATCAAACATTCAAAAATAATTTTCACCTACTCCATTGGGCTATATACAATTACAAATATGGTAGAGAATTGCATATGTTTTTTAACATTTTAAACTTAACATTTTGATCTAAACATATTATTATTGGTGAATTAGAACTTGCCTTAAAATCTCATAGTGTATGTAAATATGAGAATGCTTTATTGTAACATCATTTTTACAACATTGAACTCATCTTCATTCCCATTCAAGTTACCACCAATGTCAAATTTGGAAAATGGGGGAAATGAGGATGAATCTAATTTAAATAATAGGTTAAAGATCATCATGCACACATCCTATAAAAAAAATTTAGAGAGTTCAATAGATTGGAGAAGCCTCCAAATATCATGTTCTTTTGCAACTAAAACTTTTAATTTTGTCTCCTATTAATCTAATGGATACATATTAAGGAGTTACACCAAATTTAAAACCTAAATGACTTTGTGATCATCACCACATATATGGACACACCACAAATTGATGTAACACATAAAAACATAAAATTCAAGATCTTACTAAAAAAATGTGATACAATTTGAGGATTTATTCATAACTGAAGTACCCTAAATCTGCATGTAAGACCAACTTCAAATACTTATTAGAAAGGTTAGTCTAAACACACAAATCTGCAAATACCTCCATGAAATAAAATATCTATGCTAAAGAAATGCCACAAGTAACAAAAACAACATCAATAAGACATTTCAAAAGTAAGATAATCACCTATTCCATGTTGGATTGGTGTCACATGTGCTAGTGACCCTTTCCCAACCCTTGATCAATAGCTAAATGATGATGAAATGCAAGTGGAGATGAAAACAAGATTATTTCTCAAACCAAGACAGTAACCTTGCATAAAATTGTGGATCTATGAATGAGAATGAAGGCCTTATTTTATAGATTTTGTTGATGAGAGATTGGCCAAGATGGTGAATGTGGGACTAAAGATCCTCTAATGAGAAGATGACACTTGTCAAATGGTGAGTGGTCAATGGTTGTGCAAGATTAGGGAAATGTGCCCATGAGAGGGAGAATTTGAATTCAAATTTGAGAGTAAATGCTAAGTGGGGGACAAGAAAATGAGCAATAAATGCACTGTTGGAGGGACAAATCAACTTGCCTTTGAATTCAAAATTGAGGGAATATTCCCCATAAATTTCATGTTGATGGAAAATCTTGGTTTTAATAAATCAATAAATTGATTTATATGTGCAAGTGGCTAGATCTAGATAATGCAAGTGGGATGAGATTAACATTTAATCAGGGTTAGATTAAATAGATGATGATTATGCTGATTTAATGCTTGATTAGATGATTTTGACTTTTAAGACTTAAATATTTGTTTTATTTAAATCAGAAAAGGATGGAAGATGCATGTTTGAGATTTTAATTAAATAAAGCTTGATTTATTTAATTAAACTATGATTAAGCTTTTGATGATAAGAACCTGGTTTACTAGGTGAATGGATGTGATGCATTTGATTTATTTATTGAGCGGATGAATATGCATAATGCAAATTTGACGTGTCTACATTTTGCCCCTCTTTGAAGCAATGTACTTGTTGCGTTGGTTCAAAGAATAAACTTGTCGCGATCAAAATCAAAATTTTTGATTTTTCGGATGC
Organism: Sequoia sempervirens; assembly: GCA_007258455.2. Classification (NCBI taxonomy): domain Eukaryota; kingdom Viridiplantae; phylum Streptophyta; class Pinopsida; order Cupressales; family Cupressaceae; genus Sequoia; species Sequoia sempervirens. The sequence continues at coordinate 959,241,758 of VDFB02271358.1, forward strand.
CCCAGCGGAAAGAAGTACACCGGTACATTGCCCCCTCGAGAGATCGAGCGAAAAGATTCGATTTGAGGGTCGATCTCGCGATAAAGAGGTTCAAAATGGATGGTTATGGATGACGATGCAAATGAGATGATTTTAAGATGCTTAGAATAACAAATCTATATTATTCTAAACAACTTAAATGATGATATGATATGAGATGGATGAGATTGATGATGTCATATGCTATGATTATGCAATGGATGATTTATGTGGATGCTTAGACTAACAGATCTATATTATGATAATGATGATGCAATGCATGTGAAATGATCGATGTTTCCTATGATGTATGATATGGATGATATGTGGTATGCTGAGACTAACAGATCTATATTATGATGATGATGCAAATGCAATGCATGTGAGATGATCAATGTTTCCTATTATGTATGATATGGATGATATGGTATGCTGAGACTAACAGATCTATATTATGATGATGATGCAAATGCAATGCATGTGAGATGATATTCAATTCGATGATTTATGGATGCAAGATGGATGCATAATGGATGCATGATGGATGTATTGGTGATGATGATTAACTATTCATGCTGTGATGTTAGTGCGGAAGAATGAAGAAATTAGATGATGACAAGAGGATCCAACAAGCCAACATTATGAGAGATGATGATGAGAAATGACGATGAGAAATGATGATGAGAAATGATGATGAGAAATGATGATGATAGATGGGTGATTTTCTTATCAAGGATTGGGATTTTAAAAGCGTCACTTACTTTATGTTTGATAACACACCTAAGTACGATGCATCAAGGTATGAAGGACTAGGATGGCGTTGTACTTAGTGTGATGGACTTTGACTCAAATAAAGAGGAGTATTCTTGTTCACACTTGACATACTCTAAACCTTGCTAGGATGCACTTTGGAAGTTTCTCTCAAACATCTTGACCAAAACATGGAAAGGTATAACCAATCAATGCAAGAGTCAACAATATCTCAAACATCCTCTATACATATCTAACAAAGCAAGTATTCACTGAGGTTATATTACAAGAACGTTCAACAAGCATAGTAGACATAAGATAATGATCGTTGCCCCATTCCTATCTCTCCAAATCCTTCATTTGGATATCATCGAGAAGTCCTTGGACTGAGCGCAATAAGATAAGTCAAAGAAAAGACCAAGTAAACAAACAAACTGATGCTCTTCAATACCGTTAACCGTGGAATGTGTGTTTTTAAGATACAACCTAAACTTATTGCCAAAAGATAATGCCCATTGCAGGAAGGATACATCCTAGGACATGTTTAGTGGATGGCGGCACGTCATTTCGTTTATCCAAAATGTTATTTCTGATAAATAATGCCCCTTGTAGGAAGGATTCATCCTACGACATGATGTTATCAGATGATTGATATGAGACTATTTGGATGATGGACTATCGACACAAAGACTTGACCAACTTGTTTACGTACTGATCGAGACTTGAGACTTAACGCTTTTGAGATTTACTTTTAACCTGCTAGACTTGTTTCTAAATGTTTCACCAAAGGTTGAGGATGACGATCAATTTATTATGAATGGTGGTTATTGCGGGTGCAAGTGAGATGAGGTGGATGGATTTTTTCAAATATTTGGATGTTTTTGGAATTTTTGCAATGTTTTGAGGCTATTTTTGGTATTTTTTTGAAGTTTTACAAATGTTTTGATTTTCAGTTTTCCAATGTTTTTGGGATTTTCTCGAGATTTTCACCGAGAGACTAACTCTAAAGACTCCATCCTAGGGGCCTCGGGTTGATCAACAGATTAGCCTTGCCTACGTTTATACACGCCAGACCACGAAGTTCGACAAGATGACGGACCAATCTCTACGTGATGATGATATACATGATGAGATGTCATTATTATGACAAACTCCTAAAGGACTGACCTAAATGTCTCGGGATGATCAAAGATCAACCTTGCCTACGCCTGCCTCGTGAGACAAAACGTGAAGTTCGACAAAATGACCTTTGTTTCTTGGATTTTGAATGACTTGACCTCGCTTTTGATTTTGAAATGTTTTGAATGTTTTGATTTTCCGAGATTTTCCTCGGATTTTGGATTTTCATTTTGATGTTTTTGGATTTTCTGATTTTCTGATGTTTTTGGATTTTCTGATTTTGAGGACTTTAAGACCATACACGAATCCGATCCGATGAGAACGTGCCCCCAGCGTGATACAATAGACTACTCCAATAAAGGAAAGACAAATTGACCTTGAGAATGGGCCGAGTAGTACTAGGAGGGATCGTGCTATGAACACAGGACCAAGCTCTGGTGCAGATGCGAGTGGATGAGTGATGAATGGAGATGAGATGGATGATAGAAGCGAAATGGAGGGATAATGATGAACAAGCCATAAAGATCTTGGTGGATGGAGAGTGCTTATTTACACAAGGCGCCTGTTTGCCAGGTTTTCACCGAGGTACTTGCCCAAAGTGCCACCGAAGTGGTTTTCACCAGAGGATGATTTTTTTGATCCTTTTTTTGATTTTTTTGGATTTTTTGCTTTTTTGATTTTTTTGTTGTTACCAAGACGTCTGTTTGCCAGTTTTTCTGAAGTAACCATTTTTTCAGGACTTTTTCTGATTTTTTGGATTTTTTTGGTTCTATACCTTGAAAGAATTAGGCATAAAACTTTTTGAGATGGGAGCTATTCATGGGCTCCTATAGAGGTTCCCCTTCGGGTGTTGATAACTGATATGCCCCTGATTTATAGCTTGTTGTGACAATGAAAGGCCCTAACCAATTAGGTTCGAACTTTCCTTTGCTGCTGGGATTTGGGACATTCTTCTGATTTTCTTTCAAGACCAATTCTCTGACTTGGAATGTCCTGCTTCTGATCTTCTTGTTGTAGCTTCGTTTGAGTCTATTCTGATAGACTTGTAAGTGATTCAAAGCATCTATGCGTCTCTCATCCAGTAACTCCAGCTCATTTAGTCTTGAAACCCAATATTCTTCATCAGTGATGATATTTTGCAGTGATATTCTGAGGGATGGGAGCTCGATCTCAATGGGGAGTACAACCTCTGATCCATAGACCAAGGAGAATGTGGTGGCGCCAGTGGGTGTGCGGATGTTGGTTCAATAAGCCCAGAGGGCGGGATTAAGCTGCAAGTGCCAGTCACGACCTGCGTCATTGACTATTTTCTTGAGGATTTTGAGGATGGTTATGTTCGTGGCTTCTGCTTGGCCATTGCCTTGGGGATAGTACAGGGTGGAGAAGCGATGCTGGATTTTGAATTTCTCGCACAAGTCACGAACCTCCTGGTTCTTGAATGGTGTCCCATTATCTGAGATAATGGCTTGTGGGACACCATAATGACAGATGACATAGTTCAAGATAAATTTTGAGATTTGCTTCCCAATGATATAGGTCATGGGTATGGCTTCCACCCACTTTGTGAAGTACTTAGTTGCAGTTATGATAAATTTATGGCCATTGGATGAGGTGGGTGTGATTTTTCCAATGAGGTCGAGTCCCCATTGTGAGAAAGGCCATGGTGTGACGATCGGATGGAGCTCTTGAGCTGGAGCATGGATGAGATCCCCATGCTGCTGACATTGTAGACACCTTTTAGCATGATCATGCACTTCTCTTTCCATCGTGGGCCAGTAATACCCCAGCCTCAGCAATTTCTTAGCAATGGTCATTCCACTCGAGTGTGAGCCACAGATACCATTATGAACCTCGGTTAGAGCGGTTAATGCCTCCTCAGCATTTAGACAGCGTAGTAAGGTACCTTCTATGCTTCTACGGTATAAGGTATCTCCTAGGATGAAAAATCTAGATGCCTTTTTAATAAAGGTTCATTTTAGGCTCGATGGTAGGTCAGCGGGTAAGACTCCTATTCGAAGATATGTATAGATGTCATGATACCAAGGATCGCCAAGACCAACGATTTCACACACATATTCCGATTCTAGTACCTCGAATGTGGGAACGAGAAGTTGCTCGATCATAAATTCATATTTTGGCACATTGTGAGGGATGTCTACTAGAGACCCAATTGTAGCCATGGCGTCAGCAGCTCTGTTGTTGGTTCTTGGAATCTGCTTAAATGTTATGTCAATGAAGGATTCCTTGAGAGTCTCCACCAATTTCTTGTATGGAGTTAGTTTGTCATCCTTAGTCTGATATTCATCATTGACTTGATTTATGATCAGCTGTGAGTCGCCATAGACCTTGAGAGCTATGATATTCCATTGCACTACTATTCTGAGACCTATAGTCAAAGCCTCATATTCTGCTATGTTGTTTGTGCAAGGGAATGCTAGTTTGTATGACCTTGGTATGCAATCTCCTTGGGGGGTGATGAAGAAGATACCAGCTCCTGATCCGTGCTGTGTGTATGACCCATCGAAGTATAGTTTCCAGTGATCAACAATGTTGAGGTTAAAGATGGATTCGTCTGGAAATTCAGATACAAGAGGATTCTCAGAATACATAGGTGCTTCTGCTAATTGATCTGCAATAACTTGACCCTTGATGGATTTTCTCTCAACAGACTTGATGTCATATTCTGATAATATCATGACCCATTTTGCCATTCTGCCAGTTAACATTGCCTTTGATAAGAGATATTTAAGGGGGTCGATTTTGGCAATAAGCTTGATCTTGTGTGCCAACATATAATGTCTGAATTTTTGGGATGCAAACACTACTGCGAGGCAAGCTTTCTCGATGAATGAGTAATTTAGCTTGTGACCGACCATTGTCCTGCTGATATAGTATATGGCTCTTTCTATTCCGTTTTCATCATGCTGAGCAAGAAGAGCTCCTAGGGTTGCTGCTGTTGCTGACACATATAAGATCAATGGCTTTCTTGGGATAGGTGGCATTAACATTGGAGGTGTCAGTAGATATTCCTTTATGTTGTTGAATGCCTCTTCGCATTTTGTATCCCATTTGTATGATACCCCCTTGTGGAGAAGGTGCGAATATGGGTTTTGCTTGTCTGCCAGTTGTGCTATGAACCGTCGAATGGATTGAAGTCGGCCCTGGAGGCCTCTCAGTTGTTTTAAGTTCCTTGGTGCTTCCATCTCGAGGATTGCTTTGACTTTTGCCGGATCCACCTCGATACCCCTTATGGAGACTATGTATCCTAGCAGTTTACCTGATTGTACGCCGAAGACACACTTCTTGGGATTTAGTCTGACCTTGTATTCCTCTAATCTGTCAAAGATAACACTTAGGGTTGCTATATGATCTTGTCTTTTTCTTGACTTTGCTAGGATGTCGTCGACATAGTCTTCAACTGTTTTGTGAATCATATCATGAAATATCAGTGTCATGGCCCTTTGATAGGTTGCTCCTGCATTCTTTAGGCCAAATGGCATCATGTTCCAGTAGTAGATTCCCCATGGGCAAGTGAAAGCTGTCTTGTGTTGATCTTCTTTTGCTATCATAATCTAGTTGTATCCTGAAAATCCGTCCATAAGTGATAGCATCTCATGCCCTGCTGTCATGTCTACTATCATGTCGATGTTGGGGAGTGGGAAATCATCCTTGGGACATGCTTTTTTCAAATCTCTAAAATCCGTGCAGATTTTGATAGCTCCATCAGGTTTTGAAACAGGTACCAAGTTTGATACCCATTCTAGATAATCAATTGGTCGGATGAATCCAACATCTAATAGCTTTTTGAGCTCCATTTTGACTAACAAAGCAATTTGAGGATGCATTTTGCGAAGCTTCTGTCTGACAGGTTTTGCATCTGGATACACTGCTAGGTGGTGGACCACAGTATTTGGATCAAGTCCTAGCATATCAGCGTAACTCCATGCAAAGTTTATTTGTCTTTCCTTTAGGAATGCTGCTAGGATTTCTTGCTCTTCTAATAATAATGATTCCGCATAGAATGTGATATGCGGGGTCTCCTCTGTTCCTAGGTTGACTGGGTTGCATTTTTCAGCCAAGACTGCTGACTTCTCTTGATGAATAGCTCTTAGGGGAAGATTGAATCCTTTATCCTCAGGCGCCTCAGAGAGGTTTTCACCATTGGATACATCCTTTATTTTTACTATTTTATTGTCAGAGAGTGCCACGGTGTGGTTTTCACTCAAGGACTTGGATATGATTCTTAGTTTCTCACTTTTACGACTGAAGGATTCAATCATTTCCTCGTAGTAGGCGTGTGTGTCCAACTCCATTATGAATCATGCCTTGTGATCTCCATCTGGAATGTTATCCCTCAACCCCATGAATTCTGAGAGTCCTTCATCATTTTTGAATGTATCGAGAACTGGTGGTCCTCGTTGGTCATAGTCAATCAGTTGGGGGTAGACTAAGCGGATCTCATGATTTTGACTATCTGGTTCAAAGGATATGGTACTAATCATACATAGAGTGGTATCTTCGAATAACCTAGGGAGATTGGATATGATATCTTCGTCATCGCTACTAATATAGGGCTCAGTGATAAAATTATGTGTGTCCCTACCTGTGACTATTGGTGAGTGTAGTTGTACTATTACTGGTTGAGGAGAAACATTAGCAGCTCTAACTGGAGGACTTCGGTCACGTATGGTTATTCTCAGAGTGGCACATCCAAGACCAAGATTTGTTATGGCTCGCGTCTCTGACATGATATGTATTATAAGGCCGTTGTCATTTTGTCCCAATCTCTGGTTTCGGTCATAGCCCATCGCAAGCATCATGTGTAGACCTTTGCTTATTTCATCCATTGGTAATTCAGGTGTCAGTCTTTCATCTCGATACAACATGTTTGATGGATCTGCTTCAATTATCTCATGGCCAAGGTCTCCCCACCTTGTGAATTCAGGATAATTTTGAGGATAGGTTTGAGATGTGGGAGCTTGAGTTTCTTGTGGGCGTCCTCGTGATCTTGGAGATTGTGGTAACTCTCCTATCACAAAAGCATTGTTAGGGAGCCTATAACTTCCACAACCGTCCTCTTGGATGATGAGCTTGATATCGGATATGGTGGGAATGGCGGATGTCTCTGTCGCAGAAGTGGACGTGAGAGTGGCAGTATTGATGTATGATGTGGATGGGCCTTCATCATTTTTCGGCACTTGGGGGATTTTGTAATATTTGGCTTCAAGGTTCTTGCAGTATGAAAATGGCTCCGGATCTCCATGGACAATAACCTCTTGTCCATTATGTGTGAATTTCACACATTGGTGGAAGGTTGATGCTACGGCTTTCATTACATGGATCCATGGGCATCCTAGGAGAATGTTGTATGGTAAGTCGAGGTCCAGGACCTGACAGGTGGTTTCCATAAGCGTTGGCCCTACTTGGATAGGGAGCTTAATTGTGCCCTAAGACACTCTTTCTTGGTCATCATATGCTCTGATTGTGATGCCCTTCCCTTTATCAATGGAATCTTCTGATATCTTTAACTGCTTGATGAGACTAAAAGAACAAATGTTCAAACATGCACCTCCATCCACCAAGACCCTTTTGATTTTGCTTTTATTCACAATGACCTCCAACTGAAGTGCGCGATTGTGAGATGGTTGGGCGGGAAAATCTTGGTCAGAAAACGTAAGGAGATTAGGTGTTATGATGTTTCTGACCATAGCTTGGAATTGTTCTGCATCAAGATCTGCGGGGACGGTGGATGAGGCTAATGCTTCTTTGAGGATCTTTTTATGGGCCGATGACATTTTTAACAACTCCATGATGGAGATGTGTGCTGGCATTCTCTTGAGTTGGTCTACAACATTGTAGCTATACAGAACAACTCTTGATGAAGGGACTCTATTGGGTTGGGATGATCCTGCGATGGTAACTTTTCCGCCTCTTGTGGTGACTCCACAGTCTTCGGCAAGGGCGCCCTTGATGGTGATGACCATGCAGTTTTCATTGAGGTTGGCAACAACTATTTTGTATACATGATTTACACTGCCTTTTCCTTTATCCTTGTTATTCCCTTTGTTGCCATGATTCAGCATCGGATTCGTGTAGATTTTAAGATCCTGATTCCTAGTAGGTGCTTCCACATTTATGATTCTTTTGTCGATGAGATCTTGGATGATGTTCTTGAGTCTCATACAATTGTTTGTGGTGTGGCCTTTGATTTTGTGGAACTCACATAGTTGATTTTCATTGTACCAAGGAGGTTTGACATCAGGTTCTTGATAATTCTCAAATGTAGGAGCTTGAATGAGTTTTTCGTCGATTAGCCTTTTCATGATGTCTTCCAGTGGTTCCCCCAAAGTAGTGTATTTTCGTTTGGGGTATGTTTTACATTGAGGTGGTTCTCTTTGGTCGTTGACGTTATTGATGGTGGGATTATTGTTGGGTTGATATGTTGTGTGATGAGTGTTTTGGCGTTGTGGTTGGATTTGCGGTGCGGGTGTGTTTTGGCGTGGACCACTAATGACCACCTTGGTGTCTATGACACCATCATTAGTGATGTTTTTGTTTCTCACCCATGTGTGAGGTTTATCATTGTATTTTGATGATGGGCGGTTGTTTTGCGATTCGTGATATGATGTTGATTCGATGGGTTGAGTCACAAGGGCTCTTTCGATGCTAAGTGCCTTGGAGATCAATTGATCGTATGTGGTGATACCTTGAACTTTGAGATGGAATGATAGATGACTTTCAAGATTAGCTATGATTGTATAGACTTGTTGTTCTTCTGGCATGGTCCATTTACTCCAATTGGCCTTGGATCGCCATCGTTGAAGGAATGAAGCGAAAGATTCATTCTTCCCTTGTTTTAGAGCGTATAGTTCTTCGAGACTAACATCCATTGCAATGTTACCTGTGTAGTTCTTAATGAATGCACTTGTAATCTCTTGGAATGTTCTAATGCCTGTAGGTAAGTGAGAGAACCATTCAATAGCGAGACCCGCCAAGCTTCTAGGAAATAGCCGCATCAGATACGTATTGTCATATGCGACTTCCATGCAATGAACCTGGAATTCCCTGATGTGATCTTTAGGATTTCCTGTCCCTCGATATTTGTCAAATTTGGGGATTTCAAATCCCTTAGGGAATGGTTTCATTTCTAAGCTCCTATCAAATGGATAGGGAGACAAATTGCTTTGTGTTTTGGTTGTTCGCCTTGATTGAAGATCGAGTACTTGTTGCGAGAGCAACTTGAGTTGTGTCGTCATATCATTCTGAGGATCAGGTGGTGGGATGAATGTGTTTTGGGGTGTTGCAATCATGGTTTGGATGGATGGGTTGGTTGGTGCATTGTTCAATGGTATCGGTATGTTGTGGCGGGCGAAGTAGGCTTCTACTTGCTTCTGGATGAACAATGCTTGTTGTTGCTCTTGTTGTTGTTGCGCTAGTATTTTTGCTTGTTGTTGTACTTGTTGTTGTTCTAACAATGCTTGTTGTTCTGCTTGTTGTTGCGCTTGTTGCTGATCTAACAATGCTTGTTGTTCTGCTTGTTGTTGTTCCCACAATGCTTGTTGTTGGGCTACCAATTCTGCTGCTTCTTGCTGATCTTGGTATTTTTTTAGTGCTTGTTGATATGCTTGCAATTGCGCTGCCTGTGCAAGAAGTTGTGCTTGTTGTGCTTGCGCTTGAGCTTGTGCTTGGGCTTGTGCTTGTGCGGCTTGTTGCTGCAATAATAGTTGTGCTTGAGGGACCCTTTGTGCTTGCAATGCTTGCGCGGCTTGGGTAGCTTGTTGTTGTTGCTGTTGCAATAAAGCTTGGGCTTGTTGCACTTGTTGCGCTTGTATTGCAGCTTGTGTAGCTTTGGAAGCTTGTGCAGCTTGAGCGGCTTGTTGCACGGCTTTTTGTTTTTGCACTTGTTGGTATCCTCTTTGAAAAGCGGCTTGTAATGTTGTGTCGAATTGGTTTGATGTGGTGAATGTTGGTGGTGGTGGAGGTGGTGGTGGATTTGGAATGGTGGTAGATGATGATGTTGTGTTGATTATTTGGTTGGTGGATGGTGTTGTTGATGTGGTAAGTGGCATCGTTGATGTGATTGGCCCTTGGGAGACCATGCTTTGCAATGTTTTGGGGGTGTTTGATGATGTTGCCATTGCTTGTGTGTTTGTCATTTGTTGTTGTGATGTCAACAATAATTTTTGAGCGTTTGGCAAGATGTTTTGATTGATGGTTGGGATGTATGTTTGATGGATACTCGGTAGAGGGGGAAGCCCTAAACCAAAGAGTGGTGTTGATGACAATGGTGATGGTGGGAAAGGTGGAAATGTAAGGGGGTGAATCCTTGTGAGAGTGTTGTGGTGTTGAAAATTCCCCCTGGTCCGAATATGTCTCCCTCCTCTTGTGAATTTGTGGTGCTCCGTGAAAAGATGTTGATGATAGGTCATAATGTAAAGTGAGAGGAACATTTTTGTGTAATGGATTATAGAGGATGTTTTGTTCCACTGTGGTGTTTGCATCCAAGTTTTGGTTATTCACAAGGGGATGTGATTGAAGTTCATTGAGGAATGTGTTTCCCTTGTTAACATTGGGTTGAGTTGGAGCAAATGATGTTGTGATTTGTGGGATATTTTCCGTGACGTTTTGAGATGGGGGTGTAGATGAAATGGGGATGGTGGATGAGATTGGTGGAAAAGATGTCTCTACTATAGTGGTCACATCAAAATCCGAAGGCAACTTGGCCCCTTTTTTTGCTAGTTCAAGCATGTACAACGAAGGGTTGAGTCTCATCATGATGTTGATGATTCTATGGTTGTCCGGATTTTGGAGCATTTCAGCTATTTCTTCGTGAGACATTCCAAAGGTAAGGTCCTCCCCTTGATTTTCTTCTTGTGGGTTTTGTGATGATGAGGGGATCAATGGATTGCTTATTCTACAAGATTCATTTTTGCGTTTGTTTGGCTAAGGTCACTTGAAGTGGGAGTTTCTTTGTGGGCTTCCATACTCTTGTATTGAGATCTCGTTTGAACCATAAAACAAGGATCAATCTTCGAGAATATGGGAGATGAATCTCTTGATTCCTTGGATTAATCTCTATTTTATGTCCCAAAGTGAAAGTTTTAGGATGCTTTTAGGATCAAATGTGATGATGATAAGATGGTGATGTTTAAAGATGGATGTTATGGATGTTTTGGCTTTTGATAAATCTTGAATGAAATACTAGGCTTTGGATTTTTGATTGGTTTGATTTTTGGATTTTGAGATTTTGTCCTTGATCTTGATTTGGATTTTGATTTTGATTTTGAACAAAAAGACCCTAAGATGTTTGATAATGATCTAAAGGATAGTTGTGTTCAAAGGATGATGATTTGGATATGTGTGAGGAGAAGGATGTATCTACCCACACCTACCCAAACAAGATGATTGTTTCACTAAGTATATGGAGAAGGATTCATCTACATACACTAAGCTAGACAAGATGATTTGGATGACTTTGACTAAGGATATGCAAAAGGATGCATTGACACATTCCTAGCCAAAGGTGTTTTGATAAATGTTTTCAAGGACTTGGTCTCAATGATTTTGGTGTTTGCTTGATTTTGTCATAAAGCCTAGCACTTCAAGGATGATTTCAAGGTTTTTTCAAAAGATGATTTGTGAGATGGATTTTGATGTTTTGAAAGATGAATGAAAGAGGTTTGATTTGTTTTGATCCCTAGATGAACCTAAAAATACCACTTTGTTTTTCCTAGACCTAGGTATTGAAGAGCATGCATATGCTTCCTAAAGATCTTTGTAACCAAGGAATGATTTGAACATTTTGGATTTCCAATCAATGATTTGTGCTTTTGGGATTTGGAGTCTTCAATACACATGAAAGTTCATTTTTCTTAGCTTTTCTTAATGGCTTTATTTTACCAAAAACACTCTCTTTGATTAAGGTTTCAAACTAAGATGTCCAATGTCTTAATTTCTTTAAACCCCACAAGATATTTTATGTGGAAATTCAATGAACTTAAGGCAAGGGTTTTCCTATTGTTTACTCAAGAAGACAAATTGAGGTATAATCCAATGCTTAGGAACCTCTACGGACGTGAATCCCCAGGGAAAACAGTAACATATGGATTGAGTCAATGATATTTGTCTTCAAGAGGGTTTGAAATTTTAAGAATCATGTTGAATGTTTGTTTGCAAAATGTTTTCGAATACAACACTGTGTTTTCAAACGAAGAACAATTACAAGCCCTAGTTATATGTAAGACAATATTTGTTGGATTCCCACTTGGAAAGTCCAGCTACACTTATCTCTAGCGGATGGTTAGATGCTTGACCCCATTGGCTCCCCTCCACGGCTCATTAACGTCAATCGGGGCAGCCAAGCATCAACACCCATGAAACTCCCATGGCATGCTTTCCATCTCTACTAGAAGACTGTAAGAGTGTGGGGTGGCTTCAAAATGACCGTTCTTGCACCAACAAATAGATTAAGGATTTTGGAAAATTCTAGCACATGGGTTCTAGTAAGGACTTTCTGTTCGTAGGAGTTGACCCAACATGGCAAGAGTCCCCTTTCGGATCCATCTTGTCAAGTCAACCGCGTGATATTGGCGTTTCTTCCAATATCCACATTTATATCCTAGCTAGAAATACTCTTGGCTTTAGAGTGTTACTGGTTGAGCCATTGCCTTTGGTGATTACTTTTTCCCCATAAGGCCCTCTAAGATAAACAAAAGCAAGCAAAGACACAATCCGTAACTCGATCGATCTTTGATGGCACAAAGAAAGAGAATGTACGAAAAATGCCCCTACTCACACTCGCACAAGATGTTCAATTTTTAAGCCCAAATCAAAGTGTTTCAAAGCAATAAAATTTATTTTGAGTGTTTCTCTTGCACCCTAGATCGCACGAAGCGCAAGGGGAGAGGATACGCACTCAAAAGACAAAATCACACAATTCAAGCACTTGTTCGTTTTATAGCCTTCAAAGCAATTGTGAATTCGTTTTAAACACCAAAATGAAGTGTGAGTTTGGATTGTTCAATTCTTAACCTCAAACAAAATCTAGTGCGTTTGTCCTAAGATTCATTTTAACCCCTTTGCAATGAAAATCAAATTGTTCGTTTTAGACCCAAATGAAAATTAGTGTCCTAAAGCGAAAAAGACAAACAATTTCATAAATAAGTGTTGAACAAACACTTAAAGCGTTAAAAAACACTTTGAGTTTTCAAAAAAGAAAAAATCCCCCTCCTTTCGTTTTCGTTTGCTAGCCTCCTCCTTCGCTTTGTACTTTTTCGCCTTCGCTTTTCCTTTGTACCTATTAAACAAAGAAGACAAATTTTGTGAGTTTTTTAGAACATTAAATCCACTTTGATCATTAATTCTAAACAATAATATAATTTATAACAAATGATTTGGATGAGCATGATTATAATAATAAAAGAAAAGTATTTATAAGTGGACCACACTTTGACTTTATTGAAAAGATATAATAAGTTTTGAAAATTCAAAATAATCAAATGATATAATAAGTTTTGAAAATTCATGAATTTTGTTAACTATAGGGACCACAACTTTCAAGAATACCCTTCCTAATTTCAAATGCTACCTAGAATGATAACCGCCAAAGCTCTTCAAACAAATGCAACCTATCAAGTAATAAATGCATTTTAGTCCATGTAAGGCAGATTGTCAGTATTCAAAGCAGTAGTATAGGTTAGGCATATATTAAAAAGGCCTATGTCTGTGTAACAAAGAAAATATTCAAGATCTATTCCAGATTTTGCGCGTAATGAAGACTAAAGGATCTTGCAGGTAGCTAGATGACTTTAAAGGAATCCTCTTAACCACAATCGGATACTCAAAAAGGATGAGTGACAGTCTATATTCATAGAAGCCATTAAATTGTATGACAGGATGCCTCAACCTGTTTGTGGCCACGCCCAAATGCCACTTGGGGAGTATTTTAATAGCATACTAGCATGTGTAAAGACGTCCTTTCCTATCCTTTGACCAGCATCAACTTTTCCTCATAAAGGAAAATGCATCTCCCTCTTCGTTTTGACAGGAAGCTTCGATCAGATTTTATCCTCCAGAATGCATTAACTTGGGCGTTTCTTTTTGTCCTTCACACAACTGAATTTATTGACAAGGCAGTAGTTAGCAAAACATAGTTAGCAGTAATCATAGATCTGAAACAGAGGTGTAAGTTCTTTTCTTCATATTATATTTGACTTCATTCATCTAAAGTGGCCGAGTCGACTCTATGTAGCGAGTTCATTAATTGTCTATTCCCTATCTCTTGTGTACCATCACAACACCATAAATGTTAGCGTATTTGTGTGATCCATCATCATTCACTCCCCGCCGCTGTTGATCTAAATGTCTGACACAGGATAGTATTTGTAGCTATTGAGTAGCAATATTAAATAAGAAAGATAATGATATTATTGAAAGAAACAGAAATATTAATTTGAGAATAACAGTCACAGCGCATTATATCTTGGCAACAGTTTTCTAAGCAATGTGATATCAAAGAACGCTTTGATATCTTGGAAACTCTAACCCACAGCTTTGAGCCTCGAAGTGATATCTTTTATGAAACGTACTGATTGCTGGATATGCATAAAAAGATAAGAATGCAAATAAATTCATGAATGAAGTAGATCATACGCCAAACAACCTCCTTTCAAAACAAATGCGCAGTCACAGAAAACATACACTATTTGATAGAATACTTGACAGATCACTTCAGAGGAATGAGATAGGATGTGTATACTATTCAACAGGATACCGCAGTAAATTGTGGTCCCATGACATGAATTGATCGAGGACTATGCAGGAAAGATGGATCAGTTGCCAAAGGAAGATTTGGAGACACTCAAGCGAATGTGATTCATCTGGTGTAAAGGCTAGATTCCACAATCTTTCACAGCATATTCCATGCGTAAGTTAGAATGGGTTTTATGAAACTAGGTTTGAACATTCATCAAAGGTTGTTGTCGCACTAAACAAACAACATAAGAAAGCTGCATGGAAGAAAAACAGATGAGAGCTGTCTAAAGAACTTAATCAGTATTACATAAATTCTATATTCCTATATGAATCGATATTCTATTAACAGAAACAAAGATTCTAAACCCCTGCATGAATTAATATTATATCCAAAGAAACATAGATTCTTACAGTCCTATATAATGTGTGAAACAGAGGTGAACAAAAACAACCAGTTTGTCATGCAAATGTGGTCTCATGGAATATAATATTTGCAGGATACATACTAAATGGATTTGTAATTCAAATGTAGTTATTTCAATTGAGATTAATTTAACTCCAGCACCATAAAAAGGAACTTTCAAAGTATTCTAACTGGAAGGTATAAAATCAATGACTCTAAATGCTAATCAAAAAGCCTTCAAACTAATGAAGTGCAATCAACAATGATGCCTATATGTCAAAATGAGACCAGAAATGCAATCAGCCAAATAATTATAAGCTGCAAGTCAACTACAAATCAACAGAACACAGTAAGAATGCACACGTATGAATCAAGTAGAGAAACAACTTCGCAAAACAACTTCAATCATGCAGACTCATGAAATACATGGTGCAAACAAACAAGAATGTAGATTACGGCCCTCCTTCTAGCGCCAAGATGAAGTACCCTAAATCTGCATGTAAGACCAACTTCAAATACTTATTAGAAAGGTTAGTCTAAACACACAAATCTGCAAATACCTCCATGAAATAAAATATCTATGCTAAAGAAATGCCACAAGTAACAAAAACAACATCAAGAAGACATTTCAAAAGTAAGATAATCACCTATTCCATGTTGGATTGGTGTCACATGTGCTAGTGACCCTTTCCCAACCCTTGATCAATAGCTAAATGATGATGAAATGCAAGTGGAGATGAAAACAAGATTATTTCTCAAACCAAGAGAGTAACCTTGCATAAAATTGTGGATCTATGAATGAGAATGAAGGCCTTATTTTATAGATTTTGTTGATGAGAGATTGGCCAAGATGGTGAATGTGGGACTAAAGATCCTCTAATGAGAAGATGACACTTGTCAAATGGTGAGTGGTCAATGGTTGTGCAAGATTAGGGAAATGTGCCCATGAGAGGGAGAATTTGAATTCAAATTTGAGAGTAAATGCTAAGTGGGGGACAAGAAAATGAGCAATAAATGCATTGTTGGAGGGACAAATCAACTTTTCCTTTGAATTCAAAATTGAGGGAATATTCCCCATAAATGCCATGTTGATGGAAAATCTTGATTTAATAAATCAATAAATTGATTTATATGTGCAAGTGGCTAGATCTAGATAATGCAAGTGGATGGGATTAACATTTAATCAGGGTTAGATTAAATAGATGATGATTATGCTGATTTAATGCTGATTAGATGATTTTGACTTTCATGACTTAAATATTTGTTTTATTTAAATCAGAAAAGGATGGAAGATGCATGTTTGAGATTTTAATTAAATAAAGCTTGATTTATTTAATTAAACTATGATTAAGCTTTTGATGATAAGAACCTCGTTTACTAGGTGAATGGATGTGATGCATTTGATTTATTTATTGAGCGGATGAATATGCATAATGCAAATTTGACGTGTCTACATTTTTCCCCTCTTTGAAGCAATGTACTTGTTGTGTTGGTTCAAAGAATAAACTTGTCGCGATCAAAATAAAAAAAAATATGACTTTTCGGATGCCCCAGCGGAAAGAAGTACACTGGTACAATAACCATGTGCATATACATCTTTAGCACCTCCACATGATTCATATGGTGCTCACAAAGGGGATTTGAGTTGATAATCTCTTTAAAATTAATCCATGCATTTACATATAGTGCAATATTTATTTATTACATGTGATAAAAATATCTACAAATTTTACACAAGTCAATCATTAAAACATGCAACAAAGCTATCAATTCTATCAAATTATATTGATCATGAATTCTATGTACCTAAACATGTTATTACCTCAAAGAGATAGTGACTTACATACAATGAATAAACTATTATGGTACTAGTGCATGGGCCATATAAGTTCTAGGAAAAGTGTTTACTACTATATGTTACTTGATCTTGATAGGTTTTATACATCAATGCTTGTGAAGAAAACCACCCTAGAGTTATAGATTGAAAAAAAAATCCCCCACTAAATAGTATCTTTGTATGTTTGATGTAACAATGTTGGTGTTCTACTCTGTAAAATCTCCAATATTTCACCTCAAATGAATAAACCATGATGTCATATCATAGCAATACAAATTTTTATTTCCATAATGTAAATTACATGCACATTTGAAATAAAACTAATTCCAAACTTCCATTGCATTCCATTGTAATTTCACAAATCTTTCCATTACATAGATGTCATATTGAATGAACTCAAGTATATCATTCATGATTACATCCTTCTCTATGAATGGGTACATGATACAAACATAGCTTCTCTGAGCTTTATAGCAATAGATATAGATGGTCTAGGATCCACCTTTCAAAACCTTGGTCTTTTGTCGCCTGCTGAGAAGTATCACTCAAGTGCTTTTCCACCAACCATGTACTCTTATGCGGTCCCCCACACATCTATCATAAAATAGATGGCCCTACCCTTTGACAAAGAGATTGGTTGAGTAACCCTGTACATAACCACACTAAGCTTAGTGTTGTGCCCTACATGACTAGAATTTGTAACCCGACAATCTGCAACTAGCATGCACTACATGGATAGAGTGAACTGATAGTGGAGCCAAAGGAAATCACACTACTTTGGCTAAAGTGTTCTCACTCAGTACTTCAAGTGATGTTCATTTATTCACTTACACTTATTAAGATCATTTTGATTTAAGGCCACTATAATCTATGCATAGGAAATCCCTCCCATGGGTAATCTTAAACCCAAAAATTAGCTTAACACCTTTTAGACAAACTCTAGGGTATTTCTACTCATAAAGAAAATGTACAAATTCACTCCCTTCAATGGAAAACAATCCCAGGAGTAACCCACTAGCTATCTAGTATAACCAAATAACCTAGCTATGAGTAACCCTTAAGCTACCCTTGTTTATTCATATCAAGTATATTAATACCTATGACAAACAATTCCTCTTATTATGGAGTAATTATGAGCACTTCACAAAACAATATAAATAACTTCTACTTCCTTTCAAAGAAAATACTATTTTTCCCAAAATGCAAGTATTCACAATAGACTAAATAAAACATTCATGAAACAATCTTTCATAAGCTAAGACAAATAAAGGACGATTATCCCCATTCCTATAATCACTTATCCAATCGATTGGTTGATGCACAATTTCCAAAAGACAACAACTAGCTTTACTTTGAATTCATAAGCAACGCCTCTATAAAGCCTTCTTCACAAGTTGATAATTTTACTCGTCTCAAAATGATTAAATGCTCTCACAAAATACTCAAGCTCACTCAGAATACAACATAATAATGTAGATTGCAAAATGCATAGTAGAATGAAATAGAATGCAAAAGGAATGTGTTCCAAATGAGAGCTCTACCTCTCTATTTATACAACAGAAATGAGATACACAACCTATAGAAAAGGCATAAATATTGACAAAAAAATCCACATTAGTTGACTCACTTCACTTGGAAAAAAGGTGGTAACAAGTAGAGAGTTTACTCAGCAAAATAAAGCTACATATCAACCTTTAAGATTGACAACAGCATAAGACCATTTCAAAACAACACATGATAAAAAGGTGACATTCAAATTTCTCTCAAAGTACACTTCTACATCAATCAAAACTTCATAATGTGGCGCTAAAGCAAGAAACCAACTCCCTACAGTTGGACTGGCCTTTACTTATTTGAATAAGTCAATAGCTAAAATGCAACACTTAGCACATGGTCAACTAAGTTTATGATGAGTCACCTTGTCTCATAATTTAGCTTTGGCCAATTCATCAACTTGCAAAAACTTATCCTATCATTATGCATTTACATTTAATTTGTTGTTGGTATTAATCCATTGCCATATGATAAGGCGTCCCAAGTAATTTTTGTTTAATAAGTCAAATGTACGCTATCTCAAAGCATCGACTAAATCAATCTCTCCAAATCGACTTATTTGTTGCACTCTATTTCGTATATAGTTCGATCTTATTTCATTCCTAATATACATTATATTTGGCCTCTACAATGCTTGTATGTGTTGCATATAAATCAACTCATGCTTATGTAATAAATTGGCCTCTATGCATTACATATATTAATTGATCTCCAAGCATTTATCAAAAGACCTCTATGCATACACCAAGCTCTATAAGCTGCACTTAAATCCTTGTTTGGTGCATTATCATAGTGACTTAAACTATATATGCTTTCATATATATATAACACCCTTCACTAAAGGTAAAGTATGAATTTGAAAGCATAACCAATGCTATTTATAATAGCAACATATTATAATATATATGCATTCACAAAGTATATCTCATACATACATACATACATACATACATACATACATATATATATGCACAAAAACAACAACAATAATAATAATGCAACAAGGTATATATATATATGTGCATTATTATTTACACATATATCAAATATAGACCATTGCTTTGATAGTCAAACACACACACACATATATATACACACACATTCTTTTCAAGCATGAATGCTCTTGTGTATATATGAATACATATATACATATATGTGTACTCTTATAACATCATATTTATATACATATATGAATAATCATGCATATGCTAACCTAATCGTATGGATGTTGATGGGTGTTTTGAACACTCTCTCAACACAGGCAGTACACATGTGCACTACCTCTCTTGAAAGGAAATCTCCAACAACAAGTTGCTGAAAATATCCCCAAGGTCTCTCAGGTGTCAGGTCATGACTTGCATGGAACTCCTCAGTTGATTTTTGATGTGATTTTTTTGGTAATCACAGGGAAAACTTATGTAGCTGGATGCGGAGTGGATCTTAAAATATGAAGTTTCTGAGATGGGAGTCAAGGTGCATTTTGCTATAGGTTCGGACAATAGTTAAAACTTCAATGTTTTCTTCAGGTTTTGGCTTTACAATGTGCAATGAACCTTAGCATAGGTTGTTTCTAAAAAAGGGGGAAAAAGATCACGGAAGAGGGAAGGTTCTTGGATCTCCAACTAATTGTGAATAGTAATCATGGAGTTCCTACTGTGGACAACTTCCTTCAAACAAAACTTCACTTAACCAAAAATTTCATTATATCATGAAATTTGTGCTATCTTCTAAGGTCTGCAAATATTTCACCATTCATTCACCATATACATGCATGAACAAAGATAAAAATTTGGAGAAGCTTTGAATTCAAGCAAAGACCAACTTTACACAGCCATTTACCAGTAGCAAACAACAAAAAGTGTGGACTAGGAAGGCATCTACACAGCAAAAATTTCTATAATCACGAAATAACAATACCAAATTTATCTAAGAAGTTTACATCTAACTAGAACAACAATGAAAATCTAAATAAAACATCTAACAATAGGAGATTGAATCATGAAACATGTGAGGAACTCAAAAAATGCACCAAGTCAATGTATTTTCTTTAGAAATTTCTGCAACATGTCTTTACAACAACTCAACTCTCTTTGAAAATGAGAGGAGACCTCCCAATTTATAGTGCCCAAAAAGTAGAATGAATGGAAAATATTTAATCTCATTGTGTGGCCAAGATTCACTACAAACTAGGGTTCTACCTATCCCCTTAATATATTACAATTTAAAATACAGTTTTGTCTTCATCCCTATTTCTTTCTCTAGTGACAACACTGTAGCACTTTGTCTTTTGCTGGTCACTCTTTTTGTTGTAGCTATTCCTTTAGAAGTTCTTCACTGACAATAGGGCTGCCTTTCTACTTCTTCAAGGCTACATACTCCATGAATTTCAAGATCACCGGTTGGAGCTTGTCGACCTCCATGATCTTGAACCACAACACTTGATAACTCCATTCCTTGGAGTTGTCTTCAAGCCTCTTCCAATCTTCATCATATTTGGTGGTCTGGTCTCTGAACAACTCTAACTAGGCAAAGGCACGGGCAGAAAAACTCATGAAATCCATGGTTATCTCAAATAAAACATCCCATCTTCCATCCTTTTCTGGAAATGGGGCTTTATTTTCTCTAGATCAATTTGCACCGCAGGCATGTCATATCCCGTCATTAGCCTCAAATATCGAGCGCAATCCACTCTAATTTATTTGACCCATTCAATATCTAGATCCACCTTATCAATTACCTGCTCCAACCTTTCTTTCCTGTTATCAAAATACCGCTTCCACACATCCACTAGGAGATGATCGTCCCCTTTTAGTGCGAGTTTTTTTTCCCATGTGGATTTTGGTAGCCAGAGGATAGCCTCAATCTTTGGATAGGTGGATCTATACGTTGTAGGGAAGTCAGTACAGAGCTTCTTTGTGCCTTCCAAAGACTGCTATAAATCTAGGAACTTGTTGGCTGTTCGAACAACCCGACTAATACCCATGTTCCCAACATATAGAACCTGTCAGAACCAACTCTCTATAGTTTTTTACAAGTTCTTTCTTTTTTCAATCTTTTCAATTTGTTCCTTGGACAACAGTTGGGGTGGAGCCGCGAATGTGGTAGGCATGTCTTCAACTAAAGACCATTGTTGGATGTAATCCATCAAGTCGGCCACCTGTGCTTTAAGCTCATCCTTTAAGACTTTATGTTGTTGTATTAGGTGCACCACTTTAGCCACAGACTCCTCGAGGAGCTCCACATTTTTCTCCCTAGTAGTAGTTCCCAAGTTAATGGTGGAGATATTATAGCTTACTCCCTCTTGGCCTACCACCGGCATTGCCACCTACACAGTTCGAGACCCAGAAGCATCCCTTGTTACCTTGGATCTGATTTTGGGCTTCTTCTACTTCCTAGTTGAGATTTCTGCTTGAGCCAAGATGGCCTCTAGTCTTTCTCTTGGATCCTTTGGGGTAGGAGTCTTCTTTTCAAGCTGCCTCTCTAGCCATTTGGGCATAGTGGATTTTCCCTTGGGTGATTCTCGATCACCCTCACCTTCCTTTGTTTGGATCTCTGTTTGTTCACCTGTGGGAGCCCTTTCTTTCATTTTAGTGTTGTCTCCTTCCTTGTCGGAGTCTTGGATGAACGTGATGCATTTGATGGGAGGTTTAGTAGGAAATCGCTCATGTGGGATTTTTTCTATCTCAATTTCTTTCTCTTTCCTTTCTTCAATTTGTTTGTCCTCGTGCATTTTCTCCTCAGACTTGTCTCTTTCTATATCTCCTTCTTCATAAGGAGGTGGCACATCCTCCTATTGTTCCCCCATAAGGAGTTCTACATCTTCTCCTGCCCTGCCACCTTCTTTCCCTTCTTCTCTAGGAGGTGGCCTTTCTGCCTTTTCTCCATTGTGCTTCAATTGTCTGGCCATTTCCTCTTCGAGATCATCATCGAAGGTTTGTATAATGGTTCTACCACCTCCACCCTCCTCTTCATCCCCACTTTCAGAAGACCCTGTTTCTTCTTCTTCATGAACCACCCTGTCAATCTTCTGGTGTTCATACTCTGGGTGTTTGTGGTACTCATTGGCTTCCTCCTGCATTGCCTTCAAAGCATCTTTCTCCCACCTCTCCCACTCTTTAGAAATTAACATTGTGGCCTCCATTGCTGGTAGTCCCATTGGAGGTTATGAAGGCGTAGCACTGGCAAGGACCTACGCTAAGGCAACTTGGATGGTGGGATCCAAAAAGATCTGAGAAATCTTAGAGGGGAAATTTTGCATATGCTTTGAGAAAGATTTTGGTAATGCAAGTGCAGGAATTGGTGTTGTCACCACTACCAATGGGAGCGATGTAGTAGGTGACATGGTGGCAGAGGAAGGAAGAGTAGTTGTGGCGGAGGAAGAGTCAACCATTATTATGGGCCTGATTGGGGGAGAGGAGGCGAGATGGACTGAGATGTCCACCATAGGTGGGGATGTGGAAATCATGGCCTGGAAAATAGGCAAAAGGGTGGCGGAGACAGGGAGAGTTGGAGGAGGTCTTGGCTGATCTGTTTTCCCTTCCTTGCCCTCCTGAAGAGAAATTTCTTGTATTGCTAGCTGCTCCATGATGCCTCCCATCTATTTGGGCCTCTTGGAGGGTGAGTGTTCTGAGTATTTCCTTGAATAAGCCTTTGGATCTGGAGATTGTTTCGCCTCAATCCCCTTCCTCTTCTTTGATCTTGTAAGTTGAGGAGACTTGGGTGTTCCTCCTGTTGAAGTTGTGGTAGCGACATCTTCTGTGGCACTAGGCTCGCTCTTGAGCCCTTCATATTTTAGGACAACCCCTTGTTGCTTTAATCGGGCTACTTGTCCCTTAACCCATTCTTTAGTATGAGCCATGATTAGTTTAGTTACAATATCGAGGTCATCAAACTCCCACTCATCCCAATCTATTACAGGCAGTGACAAGTTAGCGACTGCATTATATCTAGGATCCATGATGGTGCCCTCATCCTCCTCAACCTGATTGGGTATGGGAAATAGTTGCACCCTTCTTATGAAGTGCACAGACATCCGCATGTAATTCCTTGCGCACACCTCCTTGTCATCCTGACAATCTACCCATAAATCTTCAACGTGATGTAGGTGGGCATACCCTAGTCCTAGTTCCTTTCTTACATGCCCATATGGGTCCACCCGTGGGCAAGCAGTGTGTAGACGGAAATGGTACTCTGCCAATTCCTTCTCAGAATTCCCAGCGCACTAGGAAGTTTGTAATTTGTACATTCCTTGGCCGAAAGCTAAGGGATAAGGGATCCCTACCAAATGTCTGCTACCAAGGACTGAATGCACATGTTACCGCTACCGGGAGAGTTCTAATAGTATAATCTGATCATTGGGGTACCGGGGTAGCTTATTCGACCTTTCTATAAAACCTTGGGCACGAATATATGTGAACTTTGGGTATATTATGAATAAGAAGGTGTAATGCTTTAAGAATTCCCAAGCACTGTGTGAGACCCTTCTTTCAAAATCCCCTTCGAGCAACTTGATGATGTGGTCGATGAAGGTGTCACTCACCCTACAATAATCCTTCTTGAAGTTCCTGAACTGAAGCTGGGGATATCTATCATAAACCTTCAATCTTCGGCCTGGATCCTCATCAGGTGCCACAAATAGTCCATTGTATTGCCTCTACTCAGCCAGTGAGTACATCAGATAAGAGGTCATGCAGAACTTAGAATTCTTCTTCACATTCATAAACTGCTCATTGAAGCAGATGCTTATGATGCCTCCCCAATAGAATGAGGCTTTCGTGGTGACATCATCATCTCCATAGAGGATCTGTTCAATGAAATACACAATCCATTCTTGGAAAAATGTAGCAGTATGGAGGCCCATCACCCTACTTAACATGGTTACCAGGTCGTGGTAGTCCTCATAGAAATCACTGTGAAAGAGTTCTTGAGACACTTTTGCAGCGCTGCCCATTTTCTCTTTGAGTCAGTACTAGTTTATTAACTTTTGTAGCCCATAATGTCCTCATCCCATGTTGCCTTACCTTCCTCCATGGTGGGCATCTCCATCTCTTCAAAGGTGGGAATGTGGAAAGTTTTAGTAATGGCCTCGACCGACATATCAATAAGGATGTTCCCATCCCTATCAACGATGGTTCTTGTTTGTGGCTGGTAGGCCTATCGGCAAGCCATGACCAATTTGAGGGCTATGAGAGAAGGGGGGAAGCCTGCAACTTTTGGAATCCCACTCTGTATGATTAATCTTGCATTGTCAGTCTTCGGGTGGATTCTAACCCTTTGTTTGAATTCATCAATATCGATGTGGCCGATATTGGTGTCTATGATTTCCTTCCAGATAGTGATGATTTTTGAATGTAGAGGCTCACCCTGAAACTAGTACTTGATTTGGTCTTTATCCTCTTTTCCATGAGGAGTCTTTCCTGCTTTCTTTCCTTTATCCTTTTCTGTAGCCGCCCCCGAGGGTCTTGCACCCGATTCCATATATCCTATAAACATAGACGTAATGAGTACAACCAATTACAAAAGCATTAACATTAGTCAAAATCCCATGGAAAAATCCA
The DNA here is from genome assembly GCA_007258455.2 of Sequoia sempervirens. NCBI lineage: Eukaryota > Viridiplantae > Streptophyta > Pinopsida > Cupressales > Cupressaceae > Sequoia > Sequoia sempervirens. Next base: position 959,266,749 of record VDFB02271358.1, read on the forward strand.
ATTAGACAATACATCATTCATGAAATCATACTTTTACTTCTAGATGCCTTTAGTCATTTACTGGAGGGATTTTGGACAATCCAGGCCTAAGGGGCCAAACTTCCTTGGCAAGAATGTTATTTTTAAAGGGCGAATAGGCTGGGGCAATCCGGGTGATTTCTACCGTCTTCATGCTTTGATGGTTTGAAAGACTCATATAGAAGAGGGTTGAATTTGAGCACGTGGGTCGAGGTTGGTTTTCAAATTTGAGGTTATCTTGATCAATTTTGGAGCTCCCAGAGGTTCAGGGCTGGAAAGCTGTGAGGACTTTATTGTTGGAAACAACTAGGAAGAAACAGAGTTTTGGGGTCGAAATTCTGGGGTTTGGGACCCAGAAGGTCAAAATACGGCCGATGGTTTACTTTGGACTTCAAGGTGCTCGGGCCTGAAACGGCGAGAAGTCGTCAGGGTTTTGCTATTTGGAACGGCGATTGTGGTACGAAAATCTGGTGGGAGCGGCCCAGTGGATCAGACCCGGCATAGCATTTGGCCTCTAGGTTTTCTTTATAAAGTTTCCCGACAAATGAGGGGTCAGAACTTGGGAGGCGGGAAGATGTCACCACACGGCTGTTTCAAATGGCGAAGACTCCATGACGGCCCGCAGGCGGAATCCCGTGGACCGGGACCCAGCGACATGATGGTAGAGCTCACTTAAGTTTGAATCTTCGGACGATGAAAAGAAATACGGACCCTAGAGGGTGGAAAAGCGCATTCTCTTCACCGTTTGGGAATGGGGGGGTGATGTAGAGTCTCGGGGATGGAAGTCCACTGAACCGGACTCAGAGTGGATAAAAGTAGTCTAAAATGTTGCAATTTTGAACAGGTCAAAATTGAGGAGTTGAGGCTTGGGATTCGAGAAGGTAGGAGCCTTCCGCTTTTCAGAATGTCGAACACCTTGAGGAAACCTGATAAGGGAGACCCGGCGAGGCGGGCCTGTGAGGCTGAGATGGAGATTGGATTTTGAGGGTAAGTTTGTTAAGTTTGACGGCGATCAGCCGACGGATGTCCGGGTTGGTGGGCCTGCGAGGGTAACTCACCATTTGAAAAGGTTTTTCATTTTCTAAGTTCTAAACGATGACAGGAGGACATAGGCCTGGAGGGTGCGAACGCCCTGTGCAAAGAATTACGACAAAGAGGTTTAGTTTCGGTTTGATATTAGGAGATGATTTGGAGGGTTTTTTGGAATTTGAAGACATGGGTTTTGTAATGTTTTATCAATTAAATGCATTTTTAGCCCATTTTTATTAGTTATTTTAAGCTCAAAATCATAAAAAACCTCTCGGTGGAATGGATGGCAAGCCTACCTCAAAATTTTGATGGGAGAAGATGTGAAATCCACTAGGGATGGCCGAATGATGATTATAAACGTGAGGGTGACAGGCGACAAGTGCACTGATCTCCTCTGGAAAACATTCTTAACTCTTTTGGAAAACCTGACAAATGAAAATGACAGGTCAAGCCCTATATTTATACCCAAAGATGCATTTAATTATCTCATGTAATGCCCAGACGACCGACTGGTGGGTTGGTGGAGTTCAAATTCATGGACGACAATGGGAGGTCCAGGGCCCGAGGCCCTGAATGATGCAACCTGATGGTTGTTTCTAAATGCACCTTGGAAGTTGGTGGTGAAGGGAATCCCGGGGACCGGATAGCGGAGTGCCATCACAGGTTGGCTGTCAGAAACAGTGAAAACCAAATGAAATTCTGAGGATGGAAGTCTGGTGGATTGGACTCGGCACGGGCGAAAGTAGTCAGAAGACACTTGCAAATTTAAATTGGTGGAAAATAAGGAACTTGGGCCTGGGATTTGGGAAGGTGGGAGCTTTCCACTGTTCAAAACGATGAACACCCTGGGGAAACCTGAAAAGGGAGACCCGGCGAGGCGGGCCCGCCGATAGAAGCAAACTGCCAGGCAAGATCCGGAAGGCACTAGGACTTAGCCAAAATGGAGGGGATGAAACACGGTCAATTTAAGATGAGACTTTGGAGGTACGTCAACCATTTGGGACACCAAAATGGGGGCATAAAAAATGAGGCGATGACAAGATGACCTAACATGGTGAAAGAAAAGAGGGTCTCTGTTCCGAACAGGGCATGTGTGTTGAAGGCACAACAAATGGCGACTCCGCTAGGGAATGCTCTCGAGATTTCTAAGGATAAGCATTCATTCTAGACCTAGAATCTCTAGTTTTGTAGACCAGGAGTGGACTTCCAAGAGTGATTTGGGAGAATAGGATCCCTAGTTGGGTCAGTCTACAAGACATCTCAGGGGTGTGTGTGGTGAATTCATTCCTTTCCGTGGAACTGTGACAAATGGCTGCTAATCCAACCGAGCAAACTACATAAACATCCCAACACCAAAAGTAACCTGGACATTGCCCCACTGCTAGTCAGGTGTCCATAGCCCTGACAGAGTTGTCGCTGTGATCCCACGGATATTGCTCTACTGCAAGTCGGGCATCCATAGCCCTGGTAGAGTTATCTGCACACCCATATGGTCACTTGATTTCATAATTTTTGTTTCTGCATTTTGATGTTTATTTCAATGTTCTTTTTTTCTCACTTATCTTTTGCTCAACCATGTAAGCACTGAAGCCTACAATGGGTTTGGGAACCGCAGTGGTCACTGGAGTGGACTTGGGAATTTTTAGTCACTAGGGTATCATAGCAGCCATCGCATAGTCCCTTGGAAATATTTAATATGAGTTTTGTGCGAGATCTTAGATGTGCGTAGAAAGTTCTAACCAATGACCAAGTTCTAAGGTAGAGTTCAAATGAGGAAACCACCCCTAGTTAGCCTTCAGGGAACAATAGTCGGGAATGAATGTTTAGCCAAAGAACACCAAGGATGGACAACAAAGCGAACCATTCATTGAACAAGCATGGCCACCGCAATGGGACATAGAATATCTTCTTTGAAATGAAATAGCCGAGAAACGAGCAAAACAAAGAAACAACAAAATGCAAGTGAACCAAAAGGAAACCTATTCTAACCTATGCACAGGTATTTACAGGAAAGAGCTCAACATAGCTCAAGCTTGGAAGTAATGCTTGAGGTGATGCTTGTTGATTGGCAACGTGATGTCTTCACCTGTTAAGGTCTTTAGGCGGAAAGCATTGTCTCCCAAAATTTTAGCTATTTGAAAGGGGCCAAGCTAAAGCTTGTCAAATTTATTGTGTCCCCCTTTCTTTTCATGGGCCTTGTCCCAATACAGGACTAAATTTGCAATTCTAAAGGCCTTGATCTTGGCTTGGCAATCAAACCATCTCTTAACCATGCCCTGATGTTTGGAAAAAAATTCTATTGCACGGTCTCAGACTTCTTCTAAATGCAAGAGCTCAACTAACTGAGCTTCCCTACGGTCCCTCCCTTCATAAAATTCGTTGATAAATTGGAGAGTGGGAATCTTCAAGTGGATAGGAAATATGGGATCTAGGTCGTAAACAAGATGGAATGGGGAATCACCAAGGGCAGCCTTGTGGTGAGTGCAGTCTGTCCAAAGGGCGAATCAAAGCTAAGTATGCCAGTCGTTGGGATTCCTATCGAGCAATTTATTGATCACTATGATCAGGTTCTTGTTTGTGGACTTAGCAAGGTCATTGCCTTGAGGGTAGTAATTCGATGAAAATTTAAGGGAAATTCCATAGTCGAAGGCCCAACTAGCAAAATTTAATGAAGAAAATCCAAGTCCATTATCACACACCAATGCATAAGGACAGTCGAAGCAATTTAAAATAAAAAAATTCAGAAAATTTATAACTACCTCAGTTGTACATTGCTTACATACAATTGCCTTTGTCCATCTAGTGCAGTAATCAATAGTAGTAAGAATGTACCTTTGTCCCACAAATGATGGAGGGCTTATCGGACCAATGAAATTGAGGCCCCATTGCGCAAACGGCCTTACCTCCAACACGGGTTGTAGTGGGACAACAACATTCTTCTCCTTGGTGGCAGCGGTTTGACATGTGTGACATGAACGAACATGGAAATAAGCATCCTTGAAGACAGTTGGCCAATAATACCTTGCTCTTAATATCTGATGTGTAGTGGAATGTCTAGATCCATGACCAGTGCCAAACTTGTCATGAAACTCTTTCAAGACTCGATCTGCTTCTTCCTTGCCAAGGTATCTCAAGTAAATTCCTTCATGATTTTTCTTGTATAAAATGGACCTTTGCAACATGTAACCGCTGATTTTCAGTCTGAGAGTGCATTTTTGGATTCCTTGTAAGTGAGGTGGACACTTGTGATTCAAAAAATAATAAACAACGTCCTTGTACCACTCTCCCGGGGAAACATCTTCGAGCTAGCATTGTTGCACAGTGAGTTCAGGTCCTGCTTCTGTTACTGCTTCAACAATTGTTTGGGTAAGTGCCTGTCCTCTCACCAACTTCATTGGTTGTATTTCCATGTCATACTCCTAGAGTAATGTGACCCATTTATCTCTTCATCTGCCTAATTTTTTTTGTATGAGCAGTGTTTTCACTGCTGGGTCAAGGACAATGGTGAACACTTTATTGCGCAAGATGTAATGCCTAAATTTCTTCACCCCCCTAACGAGGGCATATGATTTCTTTTCTATGTTGTGGTAGCGTAATTCAACATATTTCAGAGGAGCACTCATGAAGTCAATCGGGTGCTCATTCCCCTCATCATCTTTCTGAGTTAGAATGCTAGCACAAGAATGCCCTGAAGCGAATGAATAGATGTAGAACAACCTCAGATTGTTCAAGTTGACTAGTAAAGGTGCCTCGGTAATGGCCCATTTGATTTTGTCAAAAGCCTGTTTGGCTTTTGGAGTCCACTCAACTTTGGCATCTTGTTTTAACATGGCATTGAGTAGTTTAACAATCTCAAGAAAACCCATGATAAATTTCCTGAGAAAGTTGATCTTTCTAAAGAAGGATTTCAATTCTTTCTTACTTCCTAGCGGTGGAAACTTTAGCAAAGATTGGATGCATTCACGATCTATGGAGATTCCCTACTCTAAAATAACATGTCCAATTAACCTACCCTTAGTCACGCCGAAAATTCACTTCTTTGGGTTAAGGGAAACTCCAAACTCCCTACACCTCTGAAACACCTTGCATAAATCAGAGACATGATCACTCTGACTTTTAGAGAACATAATTAAATCATCCATATAGATGATTATGCACTTCCCAATTAGATCTTTAAAGTCAATATCCATGGCGTGTTGGAAGGTGGCACCAGCATTGATGAGTCCAAAGGGAATTCTCTTCTATGTGAAGGTCCCCCACTTAGTTGTGAACGTTGTCTTATGGAGATCCTCATATTGCACAATAACTTGGTTATATCCGGAGTACCCATCGAGGAAGGACATCATTTGGGAGCCATTAACAATCTGCAATACCTCATCCAATAAAGGTACTAGATAGTTATCCTTCTCCGGAGCCTAGTTCAAATTGCGAAAATCTACACACAATCTGATTTCTCCATTTTTTTTCTAACTGGGACAAAGTTGGACACCCATGTGGAATTCCTGATTGGGAAGATAATTATTTCTGAAAGCAACTTCTGCACTTCTTTGTAAATGATGGGCTCCAGCAAGATGTTAATAGGATGTTGTCATTGGCAGAATGGCCTCACTTCTATCTTGAGAGGGATGGTGTCCGTGATGATGGAGGTGTCATAAGTATTTAGATTCTCGTAGCTCCATGCCACCATGTTGTGATACCTCAATAAAGAATCGATGATTCCCTTCTTTTCCTCGGGCATGCATACTTTTCCAATGAAAAAAATTTTGGTCTCCTCGGTTGTCCCGAGGTTGTGAGCATCACACTGGTTGCTTATGGCTTCCTTCTTTATGTGCCTATCCTGGTCTCTGATCTGGTCCAAATCAAATATTCATTCAAGCTAAACCATACCTTTGGGAATTGTGTTGGTTTTGAGGTTGATCACTCCCTCTATATCCAATTCGGCCTCCTCCGAATCAGTTTCATCAATTATTTGGGTGGCAAAGACATCAGAACTCGTGATGAATTCAAGGATGTGATTATCATCATTGAAGACCTAAAAATGAATGATATTATCTGTGATAGATGGCATGGATTTCAACTCAACTGTAAATTTATTGAGCCCAAACAAGGAGAGGGGTTGCAAATTGCTGATTGCCTAAGCTAAGGCATCGACTGTATGATTCTGAGCACGAGGGATCAATTGTATATTGAATGCATCTAAACCTTCTAAAAGATCCCAAACCCTATGCCTATAGTTTGCAAGTCTTCTATCATGGTAGGAATACAACTTTCTAACCTGTTTGACTACAAGTTTGGAATCACCGAACACTTGCAGCATTTTGACATTTTTCTTTAGGGCCATAAGAAGACCATGGACTAACGCCTCGTATTCTACTACATTATTAGTGGAATAAAATTGCAACCTATGGGTAGCAAGAAAAGTCTTACCTGTTGGGCTGATGAGTTCAAACCCAACACCAGCTCCTTGTTTTGATTTGGATCCATCAAATTGAAGCATCCAAAACTTGGAAAGCTCTTTGAACCCAGGCCCAACTATGCCCTCACTTCCTTTAGACTGGGTGGTTTCCTCTGTGACTTTCGGGGAATCTTCCAGCTTAGTGTATTTAACAGTAGGTGGTTCTGCTAGCACTTCCTCCAGTGTTTCCTTCTTAGGGATAGCTGATATTTTGACATGCTCTACTACTATTTGGCACAAGCAACAATCAAACTCAGAGTGGGCAACATTTTGAATTCTGCACCAATTTGGTAGCAAGAGATCTTGAAAATCTATTCAGGCACCCAAGCTGAGTTGATCCTTAGCGCACTTTTCCATGAATTCCTGAAAACCATTGAGTAGCCCCAAGTTGTCGTCTTCATCAGGTTTACCACCTAATTCTACCAGAATCTCTGTATTCTGAGGAATTTGAGTGAAGTTGGTTGGAGGGCTGCATTACACAAAGAGTACTTCGGCAACAAACTCTTCTTGGGATTCAACCTCATCCTAGTAGGAAAAGGGATAGTAATTTCCCAATTTTGTCTCAAAAAATAGCACCTCATTTAGGTTGTTGTACTCCATGATCATGTACTTCATATGAGGCTCGTGGTCTATACGGATTTGATTTGGCAGCCCTTTCCATGGTAGTCACATATGAGAATGGTCTGTGGCAGCATATCCATTCAATGTTCTAGTGAAATCTCTTCCCAAGATGAACCCATATGCATCAGGGATGTCAGCCACTTGAATTTCAATGACTTGTTGTATCCTTTGATCTACAACAATTTGCATCAGGATCCAATTCATTTCTCCCACGATGTTGATTTATGTTTTATCTAACTAGGTCACCTTTCTTCTTGAGGAGGTGGGAGTAATCCCAAGAGCCTTGCATACTGCTAGAAGCATAACATTGGTAGATGCTCATGAATCGAGCAGGCAGTTGTGCAAATTCTTTTTGAATATTCGGATGGTGGTAAGGAAAGGTGGGGTTTCAAATTTTCCTTGGAAGAGGCTCGGGGACCTATCTATCTGAGCTACCTGCATCCTATTTTTATCGCCAGTTTTGTCCTTGGTATGCCTGGATGGAAGATCTTTGGAAATATGCCTATTGTTTTGATCTGATTCCTTCCCCAGCTACTTCTCTATAGATTGATTTGATGGAACATTCTTCTGTTTCCCTATGTTGTCCTGAACCACAGGTTCTTGTCTAGGTTCCTCAAAGGTAACTCTTTTAGTTGATGCTTCCTGTGTTGCCCTAGAGGATGGGGTCACATTGAGTACCCTGAAGAAGGCATGCCTTACAGTAGGGAATTTGAGTAGTTCAAAGGAAAATAAACTAATTTTTACTTTCTTGAACTCTTCTGCCACATATTCACCCATTTGTTCGATCTTAGAGTCAAAGGCTCAGTCGATAGTAGAGCTAGAAGGTTGGGCTTTCGTTTGACTTGACTAGTTTTGTGATTGGCCTTGAAGCTAGTTTTGTGACTGATTTTGAGGCCTATCCTTGTTAAGATATTGAGTGGGTACATGGGGAAGCCTGAGGTTATTGCTGGAATTAGGGTCAGGCGAGGTGATAAATTTTTTTGGTGGAGTAGAATTTGTAAAGGGTCCACCTGCCTGCCTATTCTTGAGGAAGTAGGGAGTTGCTCTTTGGTGGAACATATGAACATCTATATGTGTTTCTTCCTCATCTAGTGGACCATTATCTACTGAATTGAAAAGATGAGCCAAGTTTTGTTCGTTACTTACCTCCTGCACTTCTTCACTCTCAACGAGGGTGGGATCAACCTCAGGCTGATTACGACCACTTCACGGAAATGGAGCTTGGTTTACCACAAGACATGAAGAGTCATAGGGCTCAAATGGAACATGTCTCGACAACGACACTATCAACAACATTTTGGACCTTGACTTGGAAGATTTTAGTAGCTGTCTGGAATTTGGGACAATCTAACTTGGAATGTCTACTGGTCTTGTGGATCCGGCACCATCTGGATAAAGCCGCCTCCGTGAGGTACACTCCACTGGTCGTCTTTTCATTGTTGGCAGGTTGATCAAGAGGAGTAGGGATGCCTTTGTTATTGGGTCTTGTATTCCATGCACGATTCTACCTCTAAGAAGGTATCCTCTCGAAGTTTTGATTTGAATTTTGTCCTTTATCATAATTCAGCTCAGAGGAGGTGCTCGCTTCCCGGTTGTCCGTACCATCCATGTTGTCCTGACTTTCCCGATTAAAATTATCCTAGATGCTACGTTGGGATGCCTGCAACTGATTATTCTGATTCTTTAAGTGTGTCATTTTCGTAGACATTTTCTTTATCATCTCAGTTAGCTCTTCAAGTTTTTCCTTTTTAGCGTTGCTGCTCAGCTGTGGTACTGGATTTTGGAGAAAGACGGGTGGGGCCACCAGCTAATTTTGATGTGCTGGAGGGAATTCCGGTCTCGATAAGTACAATCGTGCTTGCGACTATTGAGAGTAGGCTTGTTGTTGTTGGGGAGCCTGAGGATAGCTTTTTTGTTTTTGAGGTTGTAAATAAGAAGGAACAGGAGGTGCATAACTCATTGGCTGTCCTAGGTGCGAAATGATGGGCAGCTGAGGCACCTGGTTCATAAGAGGAGTCTGATGAGCGAATGCTTGGTTAAGCCCTTGAACTTGCATTAGGTGCACTACTGGTCCCAAAGAAGGAAGCGGACTAGAGATGTTTTGTCCCAAATCCGCACTAGTGACAACAGCCTCCGCATAAGCAGTTACTAGTGTGGTGAGCGGCAGGCGCATCCTTTTTACTAATCTTGACATGAGATTATCTAATGATGCATAGTAGACGGGGAGGGCTGCAACATAATTATGTATGTATGGATCCTGAAGTCTCATGAAGGCACGATGGAAACGATCATTAAAGGATCTGATGGGTTCATTAACTTCCCTCTGGACTGACATAAATTATCGTTATAGCTCTGAGGGGCTAATTGGAATTTTATATTTCTATAGGAAAGCATTCTTCATGAGGTCCCATGAGGTAACAGACCCTTTTGGAAAATTGATGTACCAATATAAAACCTCCTCGACCAACGAGTATGGACAAAGGCAACATGCAATATCCTCAAGACTGATTTTCATATCCATAATCACTGTTTCAAATATCTTAATGTGTTCTTTTGCTATTCTTTGTGGGTCATGAGGATTGAATTTTGAGCAGAAACCCTCCAGATTCTTTGGCATGTCGTGGTAGGCGTCGAAGTGAAATGGCAAAGGATTTTGCACTAACCAATCCATAGCGGGAGGCGGAGGCAGTAACTACTACTGTGGGATAGCAATCTGAAGCTGCACCTATTGTAAAATAGTAGCCTAGGACTGTACCTGGGTTGCAGTTGTTTGGACTCTACCTTGAACTTGTAGGGCCGGCAGAGAGGCAACTTCCTGGTTGCCGGAGACAAGAGGTGGAAAAGCAGTTTGGTGTAGCTAGGTGGAGGATGGACAAGAGATGAATGGAGGTGAAGGTGGGAGGGAATTGGATGGGGTAGAGGAAGAGGAAGAAGCAGCTTCTCCTCCCTTAGTTCGTCTTGCCCTTCCAGGGGGCTGCAACTCTCAAAATTCTCTCTTGTTTGGTGTTGACCGTGGAACTCTTTGAAATCTTTTTGGGGAGAATGATCCAATTCAATCTAGCTTCACAAGTCCCTCCTTCTAGTGCATGTTCTATTGATGGGTGTTTTTCACACTTTATCAACAAAGGTAGTACACATGTGCACTACCTCTCTTGAAAGGAAATCTCCAACAACAAGTTGCTGAAAATATCCCCAAGGTCTCTCGGGTGTCAGGTCATGACTTGCATGGAACTCCTCGGTTGATGTTTGATGTGATTTTTCTAGTAATCAGAGGGAAGACTTACGTAGTTGGATGAAGAGTGGATCTTAAAATCTGAAGTTTCTGAGATGGGAGTCAAGGTGCATTTTACTGTAGGCTTGGACAACAATCTAAAACTTCAATGTTTTCTTCAGGTTTTGGATTTGAAATGTGCAATGAACCTTAGCATAGGCTATTTCTAAAAAAAGGGGAAAAAGAGTAGGGAAGAGGGAAGGTTCCTAGATTTGCAACTAATTGTGAACAATAATCATTGAGTTCCTGATGTGGACAACTTCCTTCAAACAAAACTTTACTTAACCAGAAATTTCACAGTATCATGAAATTTGTGCTATCTTCTAAGGTCTGCAAATATTTCACCATTCATTCACCATATACATGCATGAACAAATATAAAAATTTGGACCATCTTTGAATTCAAGCCCAAACTAACTTTACACAGCCATTTACCAGCAGCAAACAACAAAAAGTGTGGACTAGGAAGGAATCTACACAACATAAATTTCTATAATCACGGAACAATTTTTTTTTTTTTTGATACGCATAGTAGATTTTAGAGATATTGAAATAGAAGAAATATACAAACATCTGCATCGCAGGAAAGTCCATCCAGGACACACATCTGAACAAAACATCAACCCAACTGGGACACAATTTCATAGTTTCAACAGTCCCATATCGAGCACCAAAAGACCAGCCACGAAAACTTGTGGAATAGAGAGAGGGGTCACAGGCCGACCCACAACCAACGTAAGACGAAAATGAAAAAAATTTGAGCAAAAGACCACCAAAAAAGATAGTATATAGCAACGAAACTAAAAGCTTCAGACACAGAAGCCAACCCTCACATAAAACCATTGACTTCCGCAAACCTTACAAAGCCGTCCATCCATTCCAGCCCCTCCTCCAGCACCATCTTCAATTTTCGCTTCAAGAAATCCATGGCCACATCCGCAAGCTTTATGTGCCTCGACAAGGCAGGCCCTTTGAGGTCTAAGAGGAAAGGATAAACTTTAACAACTTCCTTCGAATCCCATAGGAGAGACAAGTCAGCCGAGCGCGAAATGCCTTTGCCTAAGAATGCCGCCTTCAATGTTTCCTCAAGTCCACTGAGCAAGTCTATGCGGAACAAGCGCACCATCATCTCCATTGCCACCTTCTTCAGGGTCTCCAAGTCCAGTAACACTGCAAGAAATTGAGAGGAGACATGGGAATTATCTCTGGCATACTCCCTTCTTTGCAGGTGTTCTTTACCAAGAATCATTTTGACTGCAACCAGCGACACCGGATCATCCTCGAACAGAATACGCTTTAATCTCTGGTCCGTGACTTCCCTGAAGGCAATCTGCCTCTCTGTAGCCACCAGAGAGACCGGTGTGTCGACTCCAAAGCATTCCAAACCATCCAGCGAAATATGAATGGTGAATTTTGATTTTGTCGACCGTTCCATGTTGACAGCCGCTCCCTGCACAGAAACAAAGACTATGCCAAAAAACGAAGACAAAGCAACAAAAATGATTTCAACAGATCCATAAATAGACCTGTGAGAGGATCCGTCTGGCCTCCACACATGAGACTGAATAATGGTGGGTCGATCATCGCGTCCTTGCCATGAAGATTTGCTACAGACGCAGTCCTTCCGCCTACAAACCATAATCACTTCGAGTGAAGTGAGATGCTACTCATCCCTTCAACTGTCTTTTCAATGATTTCCATACCCGACGTGTCACATAGTCGACACCTTGAATGCAAAGACAAACATACCCCTGATGAACACCAAGGCTCCACGATTTTTGAGAGCCGAGCACATTAAAAAAGCCAACTCCTCCCCATGGAAAATAGGAAAGGCCAAGAAATGACATGGCAATGCCACCTCTGCAAACACCTAAGCCGTCCCAAAGCCACCTCACGCCCACCTAGGAATTCGAGTGACGAAAAGAGGGGCAGGAGGGGGATCCCACCCATCCTCCCACTAGAAGATGCTAAAAATGACATTCTTTGAAGCCTGGTCCAGTTACTCCCAAATTGGATAGAAGGTCAGCATCCGTGTTGCCTTCCTTTAGAGTATGATTTAGCATTACTTGCTCAAAACTGTCTAGCAGCTCAATTGCCACCTCCAAATACACACCTAGTTTCCAATTGTGAAGTTGTCTTGTCCTTAGAGCATTAATAACTAATGTAGAATCACCTTCAATAATCAATTTTTTGATTCCTAATTCTTTGCTAAGTTTAAGACCAAGCACTAGAGCCTAAAACTCAACAGCATTATTCATGCCAACTGCGAGAGGCTGTGCAAGTTTACCTAGAACCGAGCCTGTGTTGGTTCTGATAATGCACCCAACACCGGACTGGCCCAGATTCCCTTTAGAGGCACCATCGAAATTTAATTTGGCCCAACCCGGCTTCGGGGGAAGCCACTGTGTCATACACGGAACAATATTACCAAATCTATCTAAGCAGTTTAAAGCTAACTAGAAAAATAATGCAAATATAAATAAAGCATATAACAATGGGAGATTGAATCATGAAACATGTGAGGAACTCATAAAATGCACCAAGTCAATGTATTTTCATTAGAAATTTCTGTAGCATGTCTTTATAACAATTCAACTCTCTTTGAAAATGAGAGGAGACCCCCCAATTTATAGTGCCCAAAAAGTAAAACGAATGGCCAAGATTTAATCTCATTGTGTGGCCAAGATTCACTACAAACCAGGGTTCTACCTACCCCCCCAATATATTACAATTTAAAATATAGTTTTGTCTTCATCCCTATTTCATCCTCTAGTGAAAACGCTGTAGCGATTTGTCTTTTGCTGATTGCTCTTTTTGTTGTAGCTATTCCTTTAGAAGTTCTTCATTGACAATAGGGTTGCCTTCCTGCTTCTTCAAGGATGCATATTCCATGAATTTCAAGATCACCGATTGGAGCTTTTCAACCTCCATGATCTCAGACCACAACACTTGATAACTCCATTCCTTGGAGTTGTCTTCAAGCCTCTTCCAATCTTCATCATATTTGGCGGTGTGGTCTCTAAAAAACTCTAATTGGGTGAAGGCATAGGCAGAAAAACTCATGAAATCCATGGTTATCTCATCTGACATCCCGTCTTCCATCCTTTTCTGAAAATGGGGCTTTATTTTCTCTGGATCAATTTGCACTGTGGGCATGTCATATCTCGTCATTAGCCTCAAATATCGAGTGCAATCTGCTCTATTTTCTTTAACCCATTCAATATTTGGATCTACCTTATCAATTACCTATTCTAACCTTTCTTTCCTATTATCAAGGTCCCGCTTCCACACATCCACTAGCCAATGATCGTCCCCTTTTAGTGCGAGCTTGTTTTCCCATGTGGCTTTGGTAGCTGAAGGATAGCCTCGATCTTTGGATAGGTGGATCTATATGTTGCAGGGAAGTCTGTGTAGAGATTCTTTGTGCCTTCCAGAGACTATTTTAAATCCAAGAACTTGTTGGTTGTTCGAACAACCCAACTGATACCCATATTCTCAATGTATAGAACTTGTCGGAACCAGCTCTCTGTAGTTTTTTCCAATTTATTTATTTTTTCCAACTTGTCAATTTGTTCCTTGGACAATAGTTGGGATGGAGTTGCAAATGTGGTAGGCATGTCTTCAACTAAAGACCATTGTTGGATGTAAGCCATCAAGTCGGCCACCTATGCTTTAAGCTTATCCTTTGAGACTTTATCTTGTTGTATTAGGTGCAAGACCGTAGCCACAAACTCCTCGAGGTGCTCCACCTTTTGCTCCCTAGTAGCAGTTCCCAAGTTAATGGTGGTAATATTATAGCTTACTCCCTCTTGGCCTACCAACGACGTTGCCACCTGCACAGTTTGAGATCTAGAAGCATCCATTGTTACCTTGGATCTGATTTTGGGCTTCTTCTCCTTCCTAGTTGAGATTTGTGCTCAGGCTAGGATGGCCTCTAGTCTTGCTCTTGGATCCTTTGGGGTAGGAGTCTTCTTTTCAAGCTTCCTCTCTAGTCATTCGGGCATTGTGGATTTTCCCTTGGGTGATTCTCGATCACCCTCACCTTCCCTTGTTTGGATCTCTGTTTTTTCACCTATGGGAGCCCTTTCTTTCATTTTAGTGTTGTCTCCTTCTTCCTCATCTGAGTCTTGGATGAATGTGAGGCATTTGATGGGAGGCTTAGTAGGCAATCGCTCCTGTGGGATTTTTTATATCTCAATTTATTTCTCTTTCCTTTCTTCAATTTGTTTTTCCTCATGCACATGCTCCTCAGGCTTGTCTCTTTCTATATCTCCTTCTTCATAAGGAGGTGGCACATCCTCCTGTTGTTCCCCCATTGGGAGTTCTACATCTTTTGCTGCCCTGCCACCTTCTTGACCTTCTTCTGTAGGAGGTGGATTTTCTACCTCTTCTTCATTGTGCTTCAATTGTCTAGCCATTTCCTCTTCGAGATCATCATCGAAGGTTTGTATAATGGTTCTACCACTTGCACCCTCCTCCTCGTCCCCACTTTTAGAAGACCCTGTTTCTTCTTCTTTGTGAACCACCCTGTCAATCTATTAGTGTTCATACTTTGGGTGTTCACGGTACTCATCAACTTCCTCCTCCATTTCCTTCAAAGCATATTTCTCTCACCTCTCCTACCCTTCAAAAATTAACATTGTGGCCTCCATTGCTAGTAGTCCTGTTGGAGGTTGCGAAGGCATAGCGCTGGCGAGGACCTTTGCTAAGGCAGCTTGGATGGTAGGATCCAAAAAGATATGAGAAATCTCAGAGAGGAAATTTTGCATATGCTTCGATAAAGCTTCTGGTAATGCGAGTGCAGGCATTGGTGTTGTCACCACTACCAATGGGAGTGATGTAGTAGGTGACATGGTGGCAGAGGAAGGCAGAGTAGTTGCGGCAGAGGAAGAGTAAACCATTATTATGGGCCCGGTTGAGGGAGAGGAGGCGAGATGGATTGAGATGTCCACCGTAGGTGGGGATGTGGTGATCATGGCCTGGGAAATAGGCGAAAGGGCGGTAGAGACAGGGAGAGATGGAGGAGGTCCTGGTTGGTCTGTTTTCCCTTCCTCGCCCTCTTGAAGGGGAACTTATTGTATTACTAGTTGCTCCATGGTGCCTCCCATCCTTTTGGGCCTCTTGGAGGGTGAGCCTCCTTAGCCTTTCCTTGAATAAACCTTGGGATCTGGAGACTGTTCCACCTCAATCCCCTTCCTCTTCTTTGATTTTGTAAGTGGAGGAGACTTCGATGTTCCTCTTGTTGAAGATGTGGCAGCAAAATCTTCTATGGAACTAGGCTCGCTCTTGAGCCCTTCATACGTTAGGATAACCCCTTGTTGCTTTAATCAGGCTACTTGTCCCTTAACCCATTCTTTAGTACGTGCCATGATTGGTTTAGTTCCAATATCGAGGTCCTCAACCTCCTACTCATCCCAATCTATTGCAGGAAGCGACAAGTTAGCAACTGCATTATATTTGGGATCCATGATGGTGCTCTTATCCTCCTCGACCTAATCAGGTATAGGAAATAGCTGCACCCTTCTTATGAAGTGCGCAGTCATCCACATGTAATGCCTTGTGCGCACCTCCTTGTCATCCTGACAATCTACCCATAAATCTTCAACGTGATGTAGATGGGCATACCCTAGTCCTAGTGCCTTTCTTACATGCCCATATGGGTCCACCCGTGGGCAAGCAGTGTGTAGACAGAAATGGTACTTTGCCAATTCCTTCTCAAAATTCCCAGCGCACTGGGAAGTTTGTAATTTGTACATTCCTTGACCGAAAGCTAAGGGATAAAGGATCCCTGCCAAATGTCTGCTACAGAGGAGTGCATGCTGTACATGCCAGGAGAGTTCTAATAGTATAATCTGATCATTGGGGTACCAAGGTAGCTTATTCGGCCTTTCTGTAAAATCATGGGCACGAATATATGTGAACTTGGGGTATTGTATGAATAAGGAGTATTTATTTAAGAATGCCCGAGCACTATGTGAGACCCTTCTCTCAAAATCACCTCTGAGCAACCTGATGATGTGGACGATGAAGGTGTCACTCACCCTGCAGTACTCTTTCTTGAAGTTCATGAATTGGAGTTGGGGATATCTATCATAAACCTTCAATTTTTGGCCTGGATCCTCATTGGGTGCCACAAACAGTCCACTATATTTCCTCTGCTCCACCAGTGAGTACACCAGATAAGAGGTCATGTAGAAATTAGAGTTCTTCACATTCATAAACTGCTCGTGGAAGCAGTTGTTTATGATGCCACCCAAGTAGAATGAGGCTTTCATGGTGACATCCTCATTCCCACGAATGATCTGTTCAATGAAATACACCATCCATTCTTGGAAAAATGTAGTAGTAGTGAGGCCCATCACCTTGCTTGTTATGGTTATCTGGTCATGGTAGTCCTCATAGAAATTGCCGCGAAAGAGTTCTTGAGACACTTTTGCAGCGCTGCCCCTTTTGTCTTTGAGCTAGTACTAGTTTATTAACTTTTTGCAGTGCATAGGGTCCTCATCCCATGTTTCCTTACCTTCCTCCATGGTGGGCATCTCCATCTCTTCAAAGGTGTGAATGTGGAAAGTTTTAGTAATGGCCTCAGCAGACATATTAGCATGGATGTTCCCATCCCTATCAACGATGGTTCTTGTCTATGGTTGGTAGGCCTGCCAGAAAGCCATGACCAATTCAGGGGCTATGAGAGACAAGGGGAAGCCTACAACTTTTGCAATCCCACTCTGTCTGATTAATCTTGCATTTTCAATCTTCGGGTGGATTCTAACCCTTTGTTTGAATTCATCAATATCGACGTGGCTGATAATTGTGTCTGTGATTTCCTTCCAGTCAGTGACAATTTTTTAATGTAGAGGCTCACCTTGAAATTGGTACTACATTTGGTCTTTATCCTCATTTCCACGAGGATTCTTGCCTCCTTTATTTCCTTTGTCCTTTTCTGTAGCCGCCCTCGAGGGTCTTGCACCCGATTCCATATATCTTTCAAACATAGACGTAATGAGTACAACCAATTACAAAAGCATTAACATTAGTCAAAATCCCATGGATGAAACCCAATTAGATAATACATCATTCATGAAATCATACTTTTACTTCTAGATGCCTTTAGTCATTTACTGGAGGGATTTTGGACAATTCGGGCCCAAGGGGTTGGACTTCCCTAGCAGGAATGTTGTTTTGAAAGGGTGAACAAGGTGGGGCAATTCAGGCGATTTCTCCCATCTTCATGCTTTGATGGTTTGAAAGGCTCGTATCGAAGATGGTTGAATTTGAGCACGTGGGTCAAGGTTGGTTTTCAAATTTGAGGTTATCTTGATCAATTTCGGAGCTCCAAGAGGTTCAGGGCCAGAAAGCTGTCAAGACTTTGCTGTTTGAAACAACCAGGAAGAAACGAAGTTCCAGGGTCAGAACTCTAGGGTTCGGGACCCGGAAGGTCAAAATACAGCTGATGGTTTACTTTGGACTTCAAGGTGTTCAGGCCCAAAAGGGTGGGCAACCGTCAGGGTTTCGCTGTTTAGAACGATGATCGTGGCATGAAAACTCGATGGGAGCGGCCTGACGGATCGGACCCGACGTAGCATTTGGCCACTAGGTTTTCTTTATAAATTTTCCTGGTAAACAAGGGGTCGGAGCTCGGGAGGCGAGGAGATGTCACCACATGGTTGTTTCAAATGGCGAAGACTCCACAGCGTCCCGTGGGAAGAATCCTATGGACTGGAACCCAACGACATGACAGTAGAGCTCACTTAAGTTTGAATCTTCGTTCGGTGAAAGGTAATACAGACCCTAGAGGGTGGACAGGTGCATTCTCTTCACCATTTGGGAATGGTGGGGGTGATGCAGAGTCTTGGGGATGGAAGTCCGCTAGACTCGACCCGAAGCAGACAAAAATAGTCTAAAATGTTGCAATTTTGAACGGGCAGAAATTAAGGAGCCAGGGCCTAGGTTTTAGGAAGGCGGGAGCCTTCCGCCATTCGAAATGGTGAACACCCAGGGGAAACTCGATAAGGGAGACCCAACAAGGTAGGCTCGTGAGGCTGAGATGGAGACTGAATTTCGAGGGTAAGTTTGTTAAGTTTGATGGCGATCAACCGACGGATGTCCGAGCTGGCGGGCCCGTTAGGGCATCTCGCCGTTTGAAAAGGTTTTTCATTTTCTAAGTTCTAAATGGCAGTAGGACATAGGCTTGGATGACTCGAATGCCCTACGCGAAGAATGACGATAGTGAGGTTTAGTTCCAGTTTGATATTAGGAGATGATTTGGAGGGTTTTTCAGAATTTGAAGACATGGGTTTTGTCATGTTTTATCAATTAAATGCATTTTTAGCCCATGTTTATTCATTATTTTAAGCGCAAAATCATAAAAAACCTCTCAGTGGAATGGAAAAAAAACCTACCTCAAAATTTCGATGGGATAAGATGTGAAATCCACTAAGGATGGTTGAATGATCACGAACGCGAGGGCGGTGGGCGACTGGTGCACTGATCTCCTCTCGCAAGCACTCTGAACTCTCTTGGAAAACCTGACAAATGAAAATGAGAGGTCGGGCCCTCTATTTATACCCAAAGATGCATTTAATTCTTTCATTTAATGCTCGTACGACCGGCTGGTGGGTTGGTGGAGTTCAAATTCACAGAAGACGGTGGGAGGTCCGGGGACTGGGGCTCAGAATGACGCAACCCAACAACCATTTCTAAATGCACCTTGGAAGCCGGTGGTGAAGGGAAGCTCGGGGACTAGATAGCGGAGCGCTATCATAGGTTGGCTGTCAGAAACGACGATAACCAAACATAATTCTGGGGACAGAAGTTCGATGGACCAGACCCGGCATGGGCGAAAGCAATCCAAAACACTTGTAAATTTAAACCAGCGAAAAAAAAGGAACCGGGGCCCAGGGTTCAGGAAGGCGGGTGCCTTCCACCATTTGGAATGACAAACACCCCGGGGAAACCTAGAAAGGGAAACCCAGTGAGGCGGGCCCGCAAGTCCCTAGGGTTGCTGGCAGAAGCAAACTGCCAAGCAAGATCTAGAAGGCACTAGGACTTAGCCAAAATGGAGGGGATGAAACATGGTCAATTTAAGATGAGACTTTGGAGGTACGTTGGCCATCTTGGACACCAAAACAAGGTCACAAAAAATGAGGCAGCAATAAGATGACCCAACAAGGAAAAATAAAAGAGGGTCCCCATTCTAAACGGGGCGTGTGTGCTGAGGGAACAACAATGGACATCCCATTATATTTGACATACGCGTGCATCGACATGTGCATATATATATGCATATAGGAATATATCTCAAACACTCATTCAACCATACAATCAAGCATAATACATAAGGAAGAATTCATAAGTTCCAAACATATAAACATCATCCAAGCATGCATTCAATAGTGATCAAGACCCTTACTAATGCAAACACTCACGCTAAGGATGACTCACCAATTCCCAACATAATGACTAGACTCAACCAATTTATTGTGAGTGTGTATGTATAAGATCAGATAGGTTATGTTACTGGTTACCTGACCAAGATCTTCTCCTGAGTGATACTCCCCCTCCACCTGGTGGATGAACCTGCCCCTGTAAAAGGTTCATCACATTTGCAATGGTAGTTAGACGTTCACAATAAATCCATATGCATCATAACTTTAGAATATTCATATAACAATCAATGTAAACATATTTATTCTTTCAAAGCCATATTAAGAATTTATCAATAATAATACCTATTTCAGTATTCCATTCTTTGAGCAAGCATATCCACTCATGATTGCATTTACCATCCTATTTACCCATGAAGGTAAAAGGAAATCAATAACAACAAGATGGGGTGTAACATACTTCCCCCCTTGTGAATCATCATCCTTTATGATTTATGGCACTTTAACATATAAAAGTTTTACTTACTATTTTTGAGATATGTAAGAATTATAAAACATTCTTCCTATTTAGCATCACTCCTTTCAATCTTTTCCTTCATGGACCTTGCATCAAGTGTCCTTGTTAATACATAGGGAAAACTTGTGTACTTCACATATACTTTCTTTCTCAAGATCTTATCCCTTGTATTCACAATACCTCATATGTACATCTCCAGTACAATAATTGTATCACACATGGCACCTATACTACAATGACTAGAAAACACATTCTCACTAGCTAATGAATTTATCCTTAGTGTAATACAAATATAAAAGGAATGTCAATGCATTGCGCACTACACCGTGGGTCCCATCCTTACTTTTGGTATTTACACGTTGAGGAAACTCAGAAGCCAACTCCATCCATCAATTACAAATCCATTTCCTTAATCAAAAAATTAGTTTCTTGATTTTTTGTCCATGTTGAGCATAACATTTCTCTTGGACATCTAGCAATTTTGAACATAACAATACTACTTCATACTTTAAGCTTTGTATCGATAAAGTTTCATCAAACTCTTCGATCTATTACTCCTTTTTGACAAACTATTTTGTCTAAGGTTAACCCTATTTCTTAGCTTATTTCAGCCTAATATATTTTCCAACCTTCATTTCCATACAATGGATCAAACCTCAATATTAGAAGTTTATAAGCAATCAACAAATCATTCAAGATTTGGTTCATCACTTTTTCCTTTTTAGCTACAATAATATATTGTGCATTTGTTCAATTGAATGTCTCATAGTATGATCATGGATCACACAACTCTATCATTATTTGCTCGTTCACAACTGAGACAACCTTCTTA
Source organism: Sequoia sempervirens (assembly GCA_007258455.2). Lineage (NCBI taxonomy): Eukaryota > Viridiplantae > Streptophyta > Pinopsida > Cupressales > Cupressaceae > Sequoia > Sequoia sempervirens. The sequence continues at coordinate 959,287,875 of VDFB02271358.1, forward strand.
GGAATACTAAGCAATTACTTTACACAATATATTACTTAGGATTGAAATCCCATAAATCAAAATTTCCAACCAACGTTGGTTACCTTGGTGAGTTTTTCCACCATAATGTTATGTTAGTTCCACTGACATAGATAGATTAAACTATCTTGTGTTCTACCACCCCCCCTATGGAATCTCAAGAGACTACACATGTCCTACCGATGACGACATCCTTTCTTTATTTCCTGGCATGCTAGACATTATCTTGCCACATTCCATGTAGCATCTTACTCCTTTTTCAAGGTTATAGTGTTTCCTCATCCGAAAAATAACTGTCATTCCAATGTCCTAACTCTGACATTAATTTCCTTGTTTTATCCTTTAATTCTCCAAAATTTTGGGTACATAGGATCTTTTACATCCCATAATAGTCTATTCTTTGACTAAGTGAAAACATTTTTTATGGACTCATCCCACATTTATTTCCCAAGTAATAATAGTTAGGATTTTTGCGAAGATAAATCTACTTCATCCTAGGACATCCATACCTTGGATTTCTTCTATCCTTAAATCATTTCTAAAATTGCAATCCAATTTCCAACTCAATCTATCTTTACAGATGAGTATCGATACAAATTTTGAGTAATAATCCTCATTAAATAATGTTGGATCCTAGAAGATATCAAATTTAATTGCATACCTAATAAGCAAGCACGAACACTTCTCATTAGCTCAAGTGATTCACTTAATCACATAGATGAGTCTCAACCACAGTGTACCCTAATCTTAGGATAAAGTCATCAACCAATGACTAGTCCGATTACATAGGTTACTCTAACCCTATATGTTCTAATCAAGACCAAATGTACAACCCAACCAAGTGAGTTATTCCCAACCTATACGTTTCAATGAGTAGTCAAGCACATATCCCAACCCAGTAGGTAAAACTTAACCTAAGGTTTCACTCTCTAATCAAATGAACTTCTTGTCCCAAATGGTTTATCCTAAACCTTGAGTTTCATTTGAGTATAAAGTATGATCAAGTGAACATTCTAGTAAAGATATTTGACGTGGTTCACATAATGTCACATTGTATCTTTCATACCTTTACTTTTGTAATGCTAACCTTATCATTCCCAAGGTTCCTTTAGTGTAATAAGCTATAGTGTCAAGTCGCTTCACAACATGGATACATTTCATAATATACATGTAGTATTAGTACCTATGTATGGAAATAACATCATTATATAAATCCCCATATAAGGTGTATAGGAGTATAAAGACATTTTCTTCCAAAAAATGAGTAATCTAGATCTTCCCTTGTTGATCCTATAGGCAATGATCTTCCCTTTCATGTTCAAATAATCTGCCTATCCTTTTCTAAGGCATCAATGATAATAGCAATCAAATACATATAAGGTACATATGGTGTGATAATAGGTCACAACTCTTGACCTTTCCACTATTTTTTGCCAAAAATTCCAATACCTTGTCCTTTTGGTCATGAAATACATGACTTAATTGACATCATGACTTATGAAAAAGTCAAAATTTCTTCCATAACCTGAAAATATATTCACAATTTTCATTGGATGGGGTACTTAATCTGAGTCAATCCACTCTTTTCCTTCTCCCCTTTGTGTTTCCACAACATTCGATCAACTCAAAGTTTGATTCCTAGCACACATTTGCTTTCTCGAAATGATTTAACACTCATCGTTGTAGGCTTTTTATTTCCTGTTTCTTGCCTTCATGGCATACCTTGGATATACTGAACAACTAGCAACTTTACAAGCTAAGAGGCTCCCTAATATTCCAATTCTCTTTCCAATATCCTTTTTGTGGAGGAATATCCATACCCACAAAGCCTTTTTTGTTGATGTACCTTTCAACTTAGAGCATTGTTTCCTTACTTCTATAGTTTTTCCACATAGTGTCACATTGTATTCCATTTCTTTACGGAACCTCTAAACACATGTTGGTTTACGTTGACACGTTGGTGAGTTCAATTTATACTCCAACCAGTATAAGTACTATCTAAACCTTTTCTGGATCAATACAATTTACCTTTTTAGGCTTCTTTCTCATAATCACCTTTCCAAGTGACTTTGTTCTTGGTGTGAACGGGTGAAAATAATTGTTAGAAAATGAGCAGCAAGAAAAAGAGTGAAAACAACAACTATAAACACCCTACACCTCAAGACTGGGCATATGATTAACTTAACAAAAGAAAATGGAACCTTTTACCTTGTTGAGTTGTCCTTTGGTTGGCCCTTCGATCTTTGATGTAATGTATGCTCCTTTGATGGCAAGAGATGCAAGATGAATGCAAGATGAATGGAAAATAGGTGATGATGGATGCAAATGCAAATATTTGGCTAAGTCTGGCTCAAGAGAAAAAATTGCAAGACTTTGGCTAGCATAATGATCTCCTCTCCAAAATGAGAGAAAAAAGGGGGTATTTATAGAGAATTTTGAATTCTCTAGAGAAATGGATGGTTGGGATTAAACCAACAAGCCAAGATATAGGGTTATGGTGAGTTGAGAACTCACAAGCCCTCACATCTTGACATGTGGCATGTGAAGTGGCTTGAAAAGGATGATGTGGAAATGAGTTGGAAGGAGAGTACATGACATGGAGGTACTACATAGTACCTTGGGATTGGGACAAGATCTCCTCATAAAGGAGATCCTTGTCCCCATGTGGGTGAGAGGACATGTGAGGAATTAAAAATTCCTCAAATATCCACATGGGAATGAGATTAAGAATTTAAAATTCTTTGAAATGCATTGGGGGATTAAATGTGAATTAAAAATTCACATGGGGAAAGGGGGGCCTTCTCCAAAAGGAGAAATCACTTAATAGGGTTGACTTATGACACATTCCATAAATGACATGGAGATTAGGTTGACCTAATTAAGTGATTAAGGTTGTGCAAGTACCTGATTAGACAAATTAATGACAGATTATAGGCAAGTGGGAAATTATGGAGTTCACATGTGGCTTGATGTGACAAGTCAAAGATCACACAAGAAAGAGAAAAATGAATTTAATATTCCTTGGAAGGATAAAATGAATTAAAAATTCCTTGAGAGGTTGATTAGGCTAGTTAATGAAGGATTAGAGGAGGGTTAGGTGGCTAAGAGAGATTAGAGGCCAACTTGCAAAAGTTGGAGGATGTGACACATCCTAATCAAGGAAGGCATGTGCACATCCCTAATGATGAGATTAGGAGAATAGTTAGGATTAAGAAAGGGATGTGACATATGAGAATTAAATAAATGTCATATTTATTTAATTCATTTGATGAAAAGGAGGATTAAAGAGATAAGGTATTATTTATTAATTAAATACCTTAGGGATTTGGCAGAATTAAGGATATTAATTAAATAATAGTGATATTACTTAATTAATGCAAATAAGGGGATGTTAGACGAAAAAGATAAATTTGGATAAATTAAGTGTCCAAATTTAGGTGTCTAAATTTTGTCCCTTTTTGAGATGGTGTTACGAAGTAGCATCATTTCAAAGAATATTAAAACATAGAACCTAGAAGAAGATGGTTAGATTGGGAAAGATGCCCTAGTCATTCAAAGGAGTGACTAGGAAGGGGAAAAAATGATGAAAATTAGGGATAAAGGATGCCCCCGTGAGAGGACATGTGGGTTAAAGAGAACACGGATGTGCTCTCAAAATGGAGGAGATGATGCAAGGGGTATGATGTGAAGTGATGGGTAAGAAAGGATGAAAATACAGCAGGAGATTGGGAGGGGAGAGTGATGAAGGATGAATGGATGGGGGGATTTTGATAGATGAGAGAATGGATATGAAATGCAATCCAAATGAAATGTTTCCATCATTAGGAGCACTGATTTTTGCTATAGCACAAGACACGACACACCAAGGTATAGAGGACCAAGGAAGATTAGTGTCTAATGCATGAAACAAACCCATCAAACAAGAAGGCTATCCCAACACTCCAAAGTCGCGATGACCTTGATCGAGCCATGTATTGGGATAACCACAAGCACACAAGGATGCCCCAACATAACACAAGACCTCAGGGATCTTGGTGGGTACTACATGGGACAACTGAGAAGACAACAACAAAGAAAATATCAAGATACGCACCTATGTTGACTAGTCAAAGCACACCATAATATGATGGATCAAGGCGACCATGGCAAGTGATGATAGGGAGCTCAAATGATAAACAAAAGCTAAAAGCATCAAAAGATCGCAATCAATTTCAAATTTCCTTTGCCATTGGATCAAGGGGTGGATGGGATTGATGAGGTCTGTTAGGAAGGATGCATCATGTTGAGACCGATGATGGATACTAAACTGAAAGACCGATATGACGCAGGATATTCAAAATTGATTGGATCTGCTGATACAAGTGGATCTTGTTTGTTAAGAACCAACTAGATAAGGGAATATCTTGACGATATGATACAAGAGACATGACACAAGATAGGAGACTAGAAAATCCTAGTGACCTAGGGGCTCGAGGGTCGATCAAAGATTAGCCTTGCCTACATGAAAGCGCAAAGCCCTCATAGTTTGATAAAAGGCTGATGATAGACCATGATGAGGACTTCGATGGATGACAGGATGGAAAAAGAAGAAAGACTGATGATAGATGATAAAGGATCAGATGGAAAAAGTAGAAATACCAATGATAGATGATAAAGGAGCAGACAGACAAAGCCTCGGGGGTGGATCAAATGATCGACCTTTCCTACATGAAAGTGCAGGGGAAACGTAGTTCGACAAAAGGCCAAAGACAAATGATGGATAAAATATGACGAGATAACCATGACAAGCGGATAAAATAATGGGACCAATACGATGAGATAGGATGATGGTGATTACGAAGCTCAGGGATGGGATAGTTATCCAAATAATCAAAAGATGAATTGGGAGGATGATATGATGGAGAGACGAGGGATGAAAAAGGAGAGGAGATTGAAAAGATCTGCAAAAGAAGTAGAAGTGATGAAAATAAGATATATTGCATTGGATTGTGTGGGGAGTAGCCTATAGCTAGATACAAATGACAAGGGATTATGAGATGGGATGAGGATAGAGGATGGGGGGAGGAAAATGATTGTTTTGATGGATTATATAGAGGGATAATGATTTGGATGAGGAAAAGGTTATCAGATGGATACATGAAAAGGGATGTTATGATGGAAGGATAGGAAGATGAGGATGGGGAGATGGATATAAGGATTGTTTGGAGGGATAAAAGATAAGGATGGGGAGATGCATATAAGGATAAGGAGATGAGGATAGGGAAATGGAAGGGATTGCTCTGATGGAATGAATGATGTCTCCAAGGACTATATCACAAAGGAAGATAGATGCCCCCACTCTAGATATGTCATGTGCGAGGAGGTGTGAAGGATGCAATAGAGAAGGATAGGTAAATAAAGGAGTGAAATGGATGAGGATAGAATGCATGGATAAGGAAGGGAGATTGAGGGTAGCATGATGGGTGGATAAGGAAGGTAGATGAGTGCAAATGAGGATTAGGATATTGTGCAGATGAGGGGAATGTATGCTAAGAGGTGTCCAAAGCATGTTTATATGTTTTCCCCTATCGTTATCAAGATCACAAGGAATATGGAAGGATTGGGATAAATAAGATATGCCAAACAGGGTGTCTAAGATAGGTAGGATGGAGGGGATGAATGAAAAGGATGTATAGCAGGAAGATGAGTGCATAGCTAAAAGAATAGCAGATGGAGGTGTTGATGTGCCAAATTGACCCAGAACATGCAGGTAAGATAAAAGTGAAAGTATCTCACCTCTCCTGAAAGAGACAATAATTAATCAAACTAATCACCTCCCAAGGTCTTTGATATTGGTTCACAATGTTGCTATTTCACGAAGTGGTCAATATGGTTGTAATGTTCAAGGGGCCTGCTGGTTTTGAGCTTCTGGATTGTTGCAAGATCAAACATCTATCTAAACCTACTTTAACCGGTGGTTTTAAAGAAATAGAAAAAAAGATAGATCTGGCAAGATCACTAGTGTACAAAAACCCATGTCTTCAAATTATCTCCATCTATGCTAAGAAAATCAGGAAGATACATCTCCTCTTCCTCCTGCTAAACTGCAAAAAAATGTCTAGCTTACTTCAGAAACCCTAACTTTCTTTTTCTAACCTTTCTAACTCTTCTAACTTGTCTCTAAAACTTACTCTCTAACTCGTCTAACCTTTCTTGACCCTTCCAAAAGAGGTGAAACACCATATTTATAAAATGTGCCAAATGTGTCAGCGCAATTAGTGTTTACAATAAGTTGGTCATAGAACAAGTTAGCCCTAGAAGAATTTGAAACAAAGTCAAATGTGCATTAAATGCAAGGGCATCGACCAGATCAGCCCAAGCTCTGCAACATAACTCGAATCAAAATGTGTGAAGAAGAGGAAAATTAAAATGATGAGGAAGCACGACTTTCGATGCAACTTTGCATTAACTACTTCTCCCACTTCGCCCATACCTTGTTCCATTCTTTCCTTCATCACTAAGAGTGTCCTCTGCAAGATATTCATAAGTGGCATAGGTGAAACCCTAGATCTCCATTCAATAGCATTAATATTATTCTTCAGATTTGTCCCATCATATTGTCCCAATCTCTCTTGTTGTAGGGTGTTCATATTCAAATCTAAAACCTTGAACCAGACTGATGTCATCTTTCCCTCAGGAATCCTACTCTTTTTGTCCAACTTCATTCTTTCTTTTCAGCTTCAGAGATGGAGGATCCCTCTGTGTCTCTCTTAGCCTCTCTAGCCACTGCCTTGCTAGACTCAGCCTACATTCATCAAACACCAATGTGAGAATCCAATTATTGACAACATTTCATCAAAGCGTTAGCTCAAAATCATGATAAAACAACTAAATTAGCCCTTAAGCATCAAAAATAAGAAGTTTGGGATTTCGAGCTAACCAAGGAAAACCAACCTAGGAGGAATTTCAAAAAATTCCGAACCAAGTGGATTCTCCTAATGAAGCACCAATGTCAATAGTGGATGACCAAAATGAACACAAGCAACATATAATAGTGAAATTCATCAAGCTAAAGCAAGATATGTTTAAAAATTTATCATTAGATTCATCAATTTTATCCAATTTCTTAAATTCCACAAAGCATAGCAGAGAATTCAGAAAAATACAGTCAGACTGGAATTCTGCGGATGACTCAGAACTTCGCACTTCGAAAACTGAAGGAAACCGAGAAAATTCAACCAGGGCAGACAATTCTGAAGCAGGCATAAGGTTTACCAATAGATCATTCAAATGAAGAAGAAATGCATATAACATTGTGAAACCCATCAAAATAAGCATGGAAACATAAGAATTTTATCATTAGAATCATTCATGTGTCAACAATCTCAAGTCACCTGAGGCTTGACAGAGAATTCCAAAAAATCCGGCTAGACCGGAATTTCGTGAACGACCCAGAACTCCAAACTCAGAGCACATCAAATTGAACTGGGCTTCGTAAAAACCTAACCGAATGAAATTGAGGCATTGAAAAACAAGGCATGGCATGGAAACCATTTGGGAACACACATCAACAAGAGATCCACCCGGGCAGTGAGAGTTAAGAAACTCACAACTACCGGTAAGTCTCAGCGACCCGAAATTCAGAAACCCAACGACTAGACGAAAATCCAGAAAAATCTGACCCAGGCATAATTATGCGAAGGCCAGAAATCTCTGAATGACAGTGTAAAACAGGTCAAGCCAGACTTCGAGTGCAATCTGGGAAAATTTGACCTGGGTGGACAATCCCAAACTGGCTAAAAAACCCGAACAACAGCGTTGGAACCACAGTTTGAAAGAAAACTGGGAAAATTCGGACGGATTGGAAAATCCCGAACCAAAGTAAAAACCCAAACTTCACCCAAAACATAAGATTTTCAATATGTAACTTGGGGAAAAACACTTGGGCAAGCGAGATAAACATATTAAGCACATGCCAAGGCAAAGCAAAACCTCAAAATCGAAGGGGGAAAAACACAAAGAGCGAAAGTGAAAATGGGTCCCATTTTAATCAAATTTAAAATGGGGTTGTTATGCAAGGCATAACAATTGGCGACTTGGCTGGGAAAATGGTTTAACCATTTTTAGAAAATTGAGGGATTCAGTTACCAAGAACTCCTAGTTTATGAACATCACAATTCCAGTTAGGTCAATCTTAGTAAACAAGGTTGAGTTAGAATCTCAAGTGTAAATCAACACTGGCTACCCCTAAATCTATGTGTGTGCTTGATGGTGCATCACCCTTTTACAAATTTTTCCTCATATTTTGAACAATTATGTGCAAGATTTGAACTACATGAGTTGATTCCCTTTAACTTTTGTGCAATGATATCCTGGGAATTGCTCCACTGCCAGTCAACTGTCCATAGCTCCAACGTAGATATCTCTAGTTTTCTCACAACATTGCTCTACTGCCAGTCAGGCGTCCATAGCCCTGGTAGAGATACTGGAATCACCCATTCAGTATTGGGTTTTCTTTTCTTAGATAGTTCCCTTTTCTTTTCTTTTCTTTTCTTTTAAAAGATTCCTCATTCAATTCCTTCTCAATATGTTAGATGTTCAACATCCGTACTGGGTTGAAAACTACCATAGACCTCATAACAGCATCTTAGGAATCATATTTTTCACCCAAATCTTGCAACACCATCATCCTAAGACAAATATACCATTACAAAAGGAGATGTTTCTGATGATTTGTGACAGATTCAATCGTAGTTAGTGAAGATTGCTTACTTTACACCTTGTTCTCAATGACTTTCAACAACTCTCATTGACAATGGACATAAAATAATGAATTTAGAACAAAATCATCCAACCAGAAAACCTAAAAATATCTAAACCAACTTCTCTCCTAGTAACCAAAGTATACTTTAGATAACAACCCCCTTAATTGAATAAAACGAAGGATCCCACAAAAAAAAAGGAAAAGACAAAACAAATGGAACAAAAAACTATTTACATATATACAACTCAACAAAATACCAGACCTTTTTTGACCCAAAATAATGTTTGGGAAACTATCCATTGACAGGCAATGGAATAGGTTCTCCTGTTAAACTACTAAGTCGGAAAGCATTTGCTCCTAGGATTTCAACAATTTGATAGGGACCCAACTAGAGTTTATCAAACTTTTGGTGGTCACCCTTCTTTTCATTGGCTTTATCCCACAATAAGACAAGGTCTGATATCCTGAAAACCTTTACTTTGGCTCTTTTGTCAAACCAACGTTTGACAACAGCCTGGTGCCTAAAGAATTGCGGCAAAGTAACATCTCTCTGCTCCTCTAATTTAAGAAAGCAAACTAACATTACTTCAATCCTATCATCACTAGAGTAAAATTACTGCATCAATTTTAGGATAGGTATTTGCAAGTGAATAGGGAACACAGGCTCTTGGCCATACACTAGCTTAAATGGTGAAGTCTTCTACGTAGTGTTGATCCTAGTCCTATCTGCCCATAATGCAAATCTTATCTAGGTATGCCAGTCTATAGGATTGTTCTCTAACAATTTTTTGATTACTCCTGGGAGATTCTTATTAGTTGATTCTGCAATTCCATTTCCTTGTAGATAATAGTTTGAAGAATACTTTAAAACAATCCTATGATCATAAGCCCATGCAATGAACTCAACAGAAGAAAAGGCAAGGCCATTGTCACATACCAGTGCAAAGGGTACTCCAAACCTAGTTGTGATGCACTCAATGAGGAACTTGATTACTACCTTTGTTGTGCTATTCTTGTAAGGTATAGCTTTTGTCCATCTCCTGCAGTAATCTGTGGCAATCAAAATGAATTTATGTCCTGTAGAAGAATTTGGGTTAATTACCCCAATAAATTCAAGTGCCCATTAGGAAAATGGCCTTACCTCATAAACAGGCTACAACGGCATGGTTGGATGACACTCTCTTGATGCAGAAGTTTGGCATATATGACATGTCCTTACGTGTTGGTGGGAATCCTTAAACACAGATGGCCAATAATAACCAGATCTGAGGATCTGATGTGCTAAAGAATCCACATAACCATGACCTGTGCCATGTTTCCCAAGAAATTCAACAATTGTGTGCTTAGCTTCTTGTTGATCAAGGCATCGTAGATAAACCCCCTCAAAATTCTTTCTGTATAACAATCCTCCTTTGAGCATATAATGGGAGATTTTCATTCTCATTGCTCTCCTCTGAGTTGTATTCATTCCCTTTGGGCACCAATTATTGAGCATGAAATAGATAATATCGGCATACCAAGAGTCATTAGAAAAGGACCATGTTGTGTACTACTGACAAGTAATGTTCTTACCAGCATCCACCATTGCTTTAGACATGTCTTGACCTCATAAAAGTTTCATAGGGTTAATCTCCAGATCGAACTCCTGTAAAATAGCCATCCATTTCCCCCTTCATTCTCCCAACTCACTTTGCATAAGTAGAGACTTCACAGCAACATCAGGAACCACAACAATGATCTAACTTCAAAGGATATAATTCCTGAACTACTTGAAAAATCTAACTAACGTAAAAGCTTGTTTCTCAAGAGGTGGATACTTGACTTCAACATTCTTAAATGGAGAGTTCATGAAGGAAATTGTCCTTTCATCCCCCTCATCTCTTCGTTGTGTCAGGACAGTTGCACATGAGTGTTCAGAAGCAAAAGAATAAATATAAAATGGCTTCAAGTAGTCAGGACTGGTGAGGACTAGCACCTCCAAAATGGATTGCTCAACCTGAGAAAAAGCAGCCTTTGCCTCATTACTCCATTCTATTCTAGCATCTTTCTTCATCATTTCGTTCAAGGGTTTAACAATTTCTACAAAACCTATGATAAACTTCCTCAAAAAGCTTATCTTTCTGAAGAAAGATCTCATCTCCTTTTTACTTCCTGGCATGGTTAAATTCAAAATAGACTCAACTCGGTCTGGATCTATCGATATCCCTCTTTCCAATATTATGTGTCCCAAAATTTTCCCTTCAGAAACCCCGAACACACACTTTTTAGGATTCAAAGAAACACCATATTGGATACATCTTTCAAGGACTTTAGCCAAGTCTGCAGCATGGTTTATTCTATCTTTAGAGAATACTATCAGGTCATCCATCTAAATGATGACACACTTACCAATCAAATATTTGGATGCTACGTCCATTTCACGCTGAAAGGTTGCTCCAACATTTATCAAACCAAATGGCATCCTTCTGTAAGCAAATGTTTCCCACTTAGTAGTGAAGGCTGTCTTTATTCTGTCTTCATAATTAATGATCACTTGATTGTACCCAGAATAACCATCTAGGAAGGACATCATTTGAGACCCATTGACAGTTTGCAAGACTTTGTCCAAAGAAGGGAGTGGGTAGTTGTCTTTTTCCGAAGCTCTATTCAGATTCTTGAAATCTACACATAGCCTGATCTCCCCATTGTTTTTACGAACTGGAACCAAGTTAGCCACCCATGTTGAATGTCGTACAGGGAAGATTATTCTTACAGAAAGCTATTTCTGAACTTCCTTAAAGATCAGTGGTTCAACTAGGGCATTGACAGGACGTTGTTTCTGTCGAAATGGTCTAGCTTCAGGCTTCAAAGGAATAGTATGAGTTATCACAGAAGTATCAAATGTTTTTAGATCTTCATACCCCCAAGCTATTGTTGAAATATCTTTCTTCAGTTCCCTCAATATATCTTCTCTAATGGCAGGCTTTCCCTATGTAAACATTCTTTTCAGGGCCAGAGTCAGCTAAGTTAACAGTTTCATATTCACCTCCCTTATCTTTGGTTGATACCTTTTCCCGAGCCCTTGGATCTAAATCAAAAATTATTTCTAAGGCCACCATTCCCTTAGGAATGCTATTACTTTTTAAATTGAGGACACCTTCAGTATCGTAGTCTTTGGGGTTCCAGTCTCCTTGATCCCTATTGGACTCATCAATGATTTGTCCTTCGAAGACATCTAAGCTTGCTAGAAAAGCAAGGATATGTTGATCATCGTCGAAGCCTTGAAAGTTCCTAACATTATCAGGGATAGCCGGGGTGGATATCAATTCTACTGAGAATATCTTGAGCTTGGAGCCTTGCATGGGCTCCAGGGTACTTGCAGCAACAACTAATGAATCAACTATTTGATTCTCCTCTTTAGGGATTAAACTAATCCCAAAAGCATCAAAGTCTTCAATCAGGTTCCACACCTGATTTCTATAAGCTGCCAGCCTTTTATTGTGACATGTGTACTGGCTGCTTACTTGTTTGATAATCACTTCTGAATCTCCTTTAACCATCAAGGCAATAACTTTCTTCTGATGTGCGAACATCAGTCCTTGATCTAATGCTTCATATTCTGCTATATTGTTAGTGCATCCAAACCATAACCTATAAGAAGCAAAAAATGTTTTCCCTTTTGGGCTGGTTAACTCAATTCTAGCACCACACCCTGTTTTAGATTTGGATCCATCAAATGTGAGGGTCCATAGCTGATTATGAGCTAGGGTTGATCTCTTTGAGCTTGTTGTGGGTGCTTGGATAAGATGAACCATAGGTGGGGCCACTTGATCTTTTGCATCAAATATTGGGAATGGGTGTTCAATAGGTTCATCAGGTGCAATATCCAATTCCCGCTCAGATATATGATGTAATCCTAGGATATCTTTCTGATAGTTATTTGTATCTTTGATTAACCCCTTGGGTTTTGGTATACTTGTGAGTGCAGGGGTATCAAACAGACCCTAGGGTTGTTCAACATAACTATGCTGGTCCGGTATTATGACCGGGGTAAGTTCAATTTGAGGAGGGACTTCCTCTGAAGGTATATTATACCTGGTTAACATTATTGCATTTTTGGCTTCAAATGAGAAGTGATCTGAAATGGTCTTAAGGTGACTTGGGCTAGTTTCTTCAGTTTGGAAAACATGATTTAGAACACTGAAGCAGGGTTGGCAAGTCAATTCTGAATGATTTTGATAGTGCACCCTACACCAATTTGGGAGTAGAAGACTCCACAAATTGATATCTTCCCCTAAGACCAACTAATCCTATTGTAGCTTCCTGATCAATGCCTGCTGGTTTACACTAATCATGGGATTAGGAAATTCTTGTATTGACAAATCATTAGAATCAAAAACTAAAAGAGTCAGAATTTCCTCTCTTTTATAAACCACTATCTTGGTTTCAAATTAAGCTACCTCGTTGGGACAGTCATACTCAGTGATGATATGTTTGAGGCGAGGTTCACTCTCAATCCTAATTTGCGTAGGTATTCCCCCCCATGGTAGCCACATATGTGAAAAGTTGAGGGAGAGATATCCCCCTATACTCTTCATTAGATCTTTGCTCAAATGCATACCGTAAGTCTCAGGAATGTCTGCTACCTGAATATCCATATTGGTTTGAATCCTAGGGTCAAACCCTACTTGTACGTGTATATTTCTCAATTCTCAAACTACACTAACGTCTGTTTTATCAAGTTGGATGACCTTATTGTTTGTTTGGACAGGATTCAATCCCACTTTCTTGCATACAAAAAATGGCATAACATTGCCAGAAGCCCCTGAATCTAGCAAAAAATTTTGTAGATTCTTCCCATAGATTCTCAAACTTAAAAGAAATGGTGGGGTCCCTACCTTATTTCTGAACAAAGTTGTGTTCATGTCTGCAGCGGGTGCCACCTTGGTTTTCCCTTTTGATTTATCAGCTTCTTCCAAACCTTTCAGCACTATATCTCATTGGGAAGGGGCACCATTTTAGGATGTCAAATTATGATAGAGAGGTTTCTTGTTTCTGCATCTCAAAAACAATATCAAATTTTGTGTTATAACTTGCATTATATTTGAAAACACCAGATGAATTACCTTTGCTAGGGAAGTCAGGCGGACCCTTCGGTGGAGGAGGGTTTTTATCAACACTCTGATTCAGAGGCACCATGTGGTTAGGTGGTGCTGATGTAGTGAATGAACCCTTTTTTTGGTTTCTTAGAAAGTGTCCCCCCTTTGTCTAAAAGGCTTGGGCATCATACACTTCTTCCCCTAGTTCATTCTCATTCTACATTGGGAATGAAGGTTCTTCTTCAAAGAGGTCATAAGCCATTGTTGTATCCACTGAGCCATCTCCTTTATTTGAATTCCCTTGGAACATTTGGGCATCTTCCTGTGCCATCTTCACAACCTTCTCCATTTCAGGACAGTTCACCTCAGAATGAGTTGTAGTATCATGCAGCCTGCACCAGTTAGTCATAAAATTGAGGTCAACCACATTTGTAGTATGTGGCATGTCCTCATTAGCTTGATAATTGTGAGAAACCACACCATTATTTGGCCCTGTGTTCCATTACCTATTGTTATTAGGCCTCTGGTTATATCCTCTATTATGATTTTGATAGCCTTGGTTAGGGAAGTTTTGGCCTTGATAATTCCTCTGGCTATGATTGTTGTTGTTATGATAATTACCCTAATTATTGTTATTCTAATTAGCATAATTACCTTGGTTCTGAGAGGGGTTCAATTTAAGCTAAGCCATGTCATTTGTGACTTGAGAAAGAGTTTTCTTTAGGGTCTCCACCTTGTTTGTGAGTTGAACTATCCTTTCACTCTTAGCATTCTTAGCAACAGGTGGCTGACCGAAAGGATTTGGTATTCCATCTTGATTATGATGACCATGTGGACTGTGATGAGCCTATGATTGTTGAGAGAAGTCAGGAGCTCCATTGGAAAAGAATGGAACATGAGATTGAGTCTGCAACTAGAACATAGGTCCATAATGGGAAGGAGACATCCTTGGGATAGTATTGAATAAAGGGGTTGGGTTAGGCATCTGATACCCCATAGAAGGAAAACCTCCTCCCAAGTTCCCTTATTGAGAGCTAGTATGTTGTTACAACTTGATGGCTAGATGATAAACTTTAGACAGAGAATCAATATCTTTCGGATGATAAGTCATTTGTAGGAACAAGCCAAGAAAAGGGTCTATAACTCTAAAATATTCCTGAATGGCACTATTCTCAGCAACTAGATAGGGGTCCTACAATCTCCTATACATTTGTTGAAACCTTGTATTAAACAAGGGCAGTGATTCACATGGCTCCTTCCTAATGGTAGCAAATTGATGGAACAAAATGGTAGGATCCACATAAACTCTAAATTGATTGATGAAAGCATTCTCCAGATCTGTCCAGCTCAGAATAGAACCTTGTGGAAGATTTAGGTACCAATTGTATGCCATATACCTTAAGGAATAAGGGAATAACCTACAAACCACATCATGGTGAGCTATCTGGGTTCTAGTACAAGCGTCCTTAAAAGTTTTTATGTGCTCCTCAGCACTCCTTGATTCACCATGAATGTATTTGGGACAAAATCTCTCAAGATTCTTATTCATATCATGAAAGCCTCCAAGAATAGTCCCCAATGGAGAGGGATTATTCACAAAAAATGCAATTGGTGGCAGTGGTGGAGGTTGAGCTAGATATTGGATGGGCTTAACTAGCTGTAATGGCAATTGAGGTGGATTTAGTGGTGGATTCACGAGTATCAACCAGGGTATTGGTAAAAAGCCTGGTGGAGTGAGTGGAGCTGACAAGGGTGGTAGAATGGTTGCCCTGTGAATCTTGTGTCTCGTTGCGGTCTCAAGTTCTATCAAAGGTGTTGGGTTTTCAGTTAATTGAATAACTCTATGGGACCTCTCTGGTGAGAAAGACCCAATGTTATCCAGTTTTCTCTTCCCTCCTAGTGCCAGTAATCAAACTAATCACCTCCCAATGTCTTTGATGTTGGTTCACAATGTTGCTATTTCATGAAGTGGTCAATATGGCTGTAATGTTCAAGGGGCCTACTGGTTTTGAGCTTTTGGATTGTTGCAAGATCAAACATCTATCTAAACCTACTTTAACTGGTGGTTTTAAAGAAATAGAAAAAAAATAGATTAAGGTTTTCAAACTGAAAAGAATTTTGATTCATTCAACTAATAAGACTTGTTGCCTTCCAAGGAATTTCTAAACTAGAACTGCAAAATAAAATTAACCTGTAATTGATACAAAGTTTCATTCATTCATAGTTAAAACTTTAACAATATATTTCAAATTATCATTCAAACAAAACATAAGATAAAATTTCATTCCTTGAAAGATTTTCAAATCAAATGATTAACCCAAATGAATACCATTCTAGAGCATAATATGAAGTAGGTTTAAGTCAGGCAGCTCCTACTATCCATGAAATAGATAAGCAGCATTTACAAATCTGGAAAGATCACCAGTGTACAAAAACCCATGTCTTCAAATTATCTCCATCTATGCTAAGAAAATTAGGAAGATACATCACCTCTTCCTCCTGCTAAACTGCAAAAAAATGTCTAACTTACTTCAGAAACCCTAACTTGCTTTTTCTAACCTTTCTAACTCTTCTAACCTGTCTCTAAAACTTACTCTCTAACTTGTCTAACCTTTCTTAACCCTTCCAAAAGAGGTGAAATGCCATATTTATAAAAAGTGCCAAATGCGTCGGCGTAGTTAGGGTTTACAATAAGTCAGTCACAAAACAAGTCGGCCCTAGAATAATTTGAAACAAAGTCAAACATGCACTAAATGTAAGGGCACCAACTAGATCGGCCCAGGATCTGCCACATAACTTGGATCAAAACGCATGAAGAAGAGGCAAAGCAAAACAATGAGGAAGCACAAATTTTGATGCAACTTTGCATTAACTGCTTCTCCCACATCACCCATACCTTGTTCCATTCTGGCCTTCATCACCAAGAGCATCCTCTGCAAGCTATTCACAAGTGGCATAGGTGAAACCCTAGATCGCCATTCAATAGCATTAATATTATTCTTCAGATTTGTCCCATCATATTGTCCCAGTCTCTCTCATTATAGGGTGTTCATATTCAGATCTGAAACCTCGAACAAGACTGACGTCATCCTGCCCTTAGGAATCCTACTCTTTTCATCCAGCTTCATTCTTTCTTTTATGCTTCAGAGATGGAGGATCCCTCTGTGTCTCTCTTAGCCTCTCTAGCCACTGCCTTGCTAGACTCAGCCTGCACTCATCAAACACCAATATGAGAATCCAATTATTGACAACATTTCATCAAAGTGTTAGCTCAAAATCATGGTAAAACCATTAAATTAGCCCTTAAGCATCAAAACTAAGAAGTTCAGGATTTCAAGCTAACCAAGGAAAACTAGCCTGGGAGGAATTTTGGAAAATTCTGAACCAGGCAGATTCTCCCGATGAAGCACCAATGTCAACAATGGATGACCAAAATGAACACAAGCAACATATAACAGTGAAATTCATCAAGCTAAAGCAAGATATGTTTAAACATTCATCATTAGATTCATCAATTTTATCCAATTTCTTAAATTCCACAAAGCATAGCAGAGAATTCAGAAAAATATGGCCAGACTAGAATTTCGCGGACGACTCAGAACTTCGCACTTCAGAAAACTAAAGGAAATCAGGAAAATTTGATCAGGGCGAACAATTCCGAAGCGGGCATAAGGTTTACCAATAGATAATTTGAATGAAGAAGAAATGCATATAACATTGTGAAACCCATCAAAATAATCATGGAAACATTAGAATTTTATCATTAGAATCATTCCTGTGTCAACAATCTCAAGTCACCCAAGGCTTGGCAGAGAATTCAAAAAAATCTGGCCAGACCAGAATTTCGCGAACGACCCATAACTCCAAACTCAGAGCATGTCAAATTCAACTGGGCTTCGTAAAACCCTACTCGAATCAAACTGAGGCATTAACAAACAAGGCAAGGCATGTAAACCGTTCGGGAACACACATCGGCAAGAGATCCACTCGAGCGAATAGAGTTAAGAAACTCACAGCGACTGGTAAGTCTCAACAACCTGAAATTTGGAAACTCGACGGCCAGACGGAAATCCAGATAAATCTGACCCAGGCGGAATTCTGCAATGGCCAGAAATCTCTGAATGACAGTGTAAAATAGGCTGAGCCGGACTTCGAGTGCAATCCAGGAAAATTCGATAGGGGCGGACAATCCCAAACTGGCTCAAAAACCCGAACAACAGTGTTGGAATTAGAGTTTGAAAGAAAACTGGGAAAATTCAGATGGACCGGAAAATCCCAAACCAGGGTAAAAACTTGAACTTTGCCCAAAACATAAGAGTTTCAATATGCAACTTGGGTAAAAAAACTTGGGCAAGTGAGATAAACATATTAAGCACATGCCAAGGCAAAGAAAAACCTCAAAATCGAAAGGGGCAAAACAGAAAGAGCGAAAACGAAAGAGGGTCTCATTTTAATCAAATTTAAAATGGTGTGGTTATGCAAGGCATAATAGTTGGTGACTTGGCTCGGAAAATGGTTTAACCATTTTCAGAAAACTAAGGGATTCAGTTACCAAGAACTCCTGGTTTATGGACATCACAATTCTAGTTAGGTCAATCTTAGTAAACAAGGTTGAGTTAGAATCTCAAATGTAAATCAACACTGGCTACCCCTGAATCTATGTGTGTGCTTGATGGTGCATCACCCTTTTACAAATTTTTCCTCATCTTTTGAACAATTATCTGATGGATTTGAACTACATGAGTTGATTCCCTTTAATTCTTGTGCAATGATATACTGGGCATTGCTCCGCTACCAGTCAAGTGTCTATAGCTCTGATGGAGATACCTCTAGTTTTCTCATAGCATTGCTCTATTGCCAGTTAGGCGTCTATAGCCCTGGTAGAGATACTGGAATCACCCATTCAGTATTGAGTTTTCTTTTCTTAGATAGTTCTCTTTTTTTTTCTTTTCAAATATTCTTCATTCAATTCCTTCTCAATATGTCAGATGTCCAACATCCATACTGGGTTAAAAACTACCATGGACCTCATAACAACATCTGAGGAATCATATTTTTCACTCAAATCTTGCAACACCATCGTCCTAAGACAAATATACCATTACAAAAGGAGATGTTTCTCATTATTTGTGACAGATTCAATCGTAGTTAGTGAAGATTGCTTACTTTACATCTTGTTCTCAATGACTTTCTACAACTCTCATTGACAATGGACATAAAACAATGAATTTAGAACAAAATCATCCAACCATAAAACCTGAAAATATTTAAACCAACTTCTCTCCTAGTAACCAAAGTATACTTTAGATAACAACCCCCTTACTTAATTGAATAAAACGAAGGGCCCCACAAAAAAAGGGAAAAGACAAAACAAACAGAACAACAAACTATTTACATATATACAACTCAAAAAAATACCAGACCTTTTACGACCCAAAATAATGTTTTAGAAACTGTCCATTGACATGCAATGGAACAGGTTCCCCTATTAAACTACTCAGTTGGAAAGCATTTTCTCCTAGGATTTCAACAATTCGATAGGGACACAACCAGAGCTTATCAAACTTCTGGTGGTCACCCTTCTTTTCATTGGCTTTATCCCACAATAAGACAAGGTCTGATATCCTGAAAACCTTTACTTTGGCTCTTTTTTCAAACCAACGTTTGACAACATCCTGGTGCCTAAAGAATTGCTTCAAAGCAGCATCTCTCTACTCTTCTAATTTCAGCAAGCTAACTAACCTTCCTTCAATCCTATCATCACTAGAGTAAAATTCTTGCATCAATTTCAGGATAGGTATTTGCAAGTGAATAGGGAACACAGACTCTTCACCATACACTAGCTTAAACGGTGAAGTCTTCTATGCAGCCTTGATCCTAGTCCTATCTTCCCATAACACAAATCTTAACTGGGTATGCAAGTCTCTATGATTGTTCTCTAACAGGTTTTTGATTACTCTTAGGAGATTCTTATTAGTTGATTCTACAACTCCATTTCCCTGCGGATAATAGTTTGAAGAATACTTTAAAACAATCCTATAATCATAAGCCCATGCAATTAACTCGGTAGAAGAAAAGGCAGGGCCATTGTCACATACCAGTGCAAAGGGTACTCCAAACCTGGTTGTGATGCATTCAGTGAGGAACTTGATTACTACCTCTATTATGCTATTCTTGCAAGGTATAGCTTATGTCCATCTCGTGCAGTAATCTATGGAAGTCAAAATGAAATTATGTCCTGCAGAAGAATTTGGGTTAATTACCCCAATAAAATCAAGTGCCCATTGGGAAAATGGCCTTACCTCATAAACAGGCTACAATGGCATGGTTGGATGACGCTCTCTTGATGCAGAAGTTTGACATATATAGCATGTCCTTACATGTTGGTGGGAATCCTTAAACACACATGGCCAATAATAACCAGATCTGAGGATCTGATGTGCTAAAGAATCCACATAACCATGACCTATGCCATGTTTCCCATTAAATTCAACAATTGCGTGCTTAGCTTCTTATTGATCAAGGCATCATAGATAAACCCCCTCAAAATTCTTTATGTATAACAATCCTCCTTTGAGCATATAATGGGAGTTTTTCATTCTCACTGCTCTAGTCTAAGTTGTATTCATTCCCTCTGGGCACCGATTATTGAGCATGAAATAGATAATATTGGCATACCAAGAGTCATTAGAAAAGGACTGTTTTGTGTACTACTGATAAGTAATGTTCTTACCAGCATCCGCCATTGCTTTAGACATGCCTTGACCTCAGAAAAGTTTCATAGGGTGAATCTCCAGATCAAACTCCTGTAAAATAGCCATCCATTTCCCCCTTTGTTCTCCCAACTCACTCTGCATAAGTAGAGACTTCACAGCAGCATCATGAACCACAACAATGATTTTACTTCAAAGGATATAATTCCTGAACTTCTTGACAGCTCTAACCAACGCAAAATCTTGTTTCTCAAGAGGTGGGTACTTGACTTCAACATTCATAAACGGAGAGCTCATGAAGGAAATTGGCCTTTCATCCCCCTCCTCTCTTCATTGTGTTAGGACAGTTGCACATGAGTGTTCAGAAGCAAAAGAATAAATATAAAATGGCTTGAAGTAGTCAGGACTAGTGAGGACTGGCACCTCTGAAGTGGATTGCTTAACCTGAGAAAAAGTAGCCTTTTCCTCATTACTCCATTCTATTCTAGCATCTTTCTTCATCATTTCATTCAAAGGTTTAACAATTTCTACAAAACCTGTGATCAACTTCCACACAAAGTTGATCTTTCTGAAGAAATATCTCATCTCCTTCTTACTTCCTGGCATGGTTAACTTCATAATAGACTCAATTCGGTCTGGATCTATCGATATCCCTCTTTCCGAGATTATGTGTCCCAAAATTTTCCCTTCAGAAACCTTGAACACACACTTTTTAGGATTCAGAGAAACACCATATTGGATACATCTTTCAAGGACTTTAGCCAAGTTTGCAGCATGGTTTATTCTATCTTTAGAGAATACTGTCAGGTCATCCATTTAAATGATGATGCACTTACCAATCAAATCTTTGAACGCTATGTCCATTACACGCTAAAAGGTTTCTCTAACGTTTATCAAACCAAATGGCATCCTTCTGTAAGCAAATGTTCCCCACTTAGTAGTGAAAGTTTTCTCCATTCTGTCTTCATAATTAGCGATCACTTGATTGTACCCAGAATAACCATCCAGGAACGACATCATTTGAGACCTATTGCTAGTTTGCAAGACTTCGTCCAGAGAAGGGAGTGGGTAGTTGTCTTTTTCTAATTGACCCACAACATGCAGGTAAGATAAAAGTGAAAGTATCTCACCTCTCCTGAAAGAGACAATCAATAATCAAACTAATCACCTCCCAAGGTCTTTGATGTTGGTTCACAACATTGCTATTTCACGAAGTGGTCAATATGGCTGTAATGTTCCTGGGGCCTGCTGGTTTTGAGCTTCTGGATTGTTGCAAGATCAAACATCTATCTAACCCTACTTTAACCAGTGGTTTTAAAGAAATTCAAAAAAAGATAGATCAAGGTTTTCAAACTAAAAAGAATGTTGATTCATTCAATTAATCAAACTTGTTGCCTTCTAAGGAATTTCTAAACTAGAACTGCAAAATAAAATTAACCTATAATTAATACAAAGTTTCATTCATTCACAGTGCAAACTTTAACAATAGATTGCAAATCATCATTCAAACAAAACATAAGATAAAATTTAATTCCTTGAAAGCTTTTCAAATCAAATGATTAACCCAAAATAAATACCATTCTAGAGCATAATATGAAGTAGGTTTAAGTTTGGCTGCTCCTACTATCCATGAAACAGATAAGCAACATTTACAAATCTGGCAAAATCACTAGTGTACAAAAACCCATGTCTTCAAATTATCTCTATCTATGCTAAGAAAATCAAGAAGATACATCACCTCTTCCTCCTACTGAACTGCACAAAAAGTCTTACTTCAGAAACCCTAACTTTCTTTTTCTAACCATTCTAACTCTTCTAACATGTCTCTAAAACTTACTCTCTAACTCGTCTAACCTTTCTTGACCCTTCCAAACGAGGAAAAATGCCATATTTATAAAACGCATGAGATGCGTCGGCATAGTTAGGGTTTACAATAAGTCAGTCACAAAACAAGTCGACCCTAGAAGAATTTGAAACAAAGTCAAATGTGTATTAAATGCAAGGGCACCAACCAGATCGGCCCAAGATCTTCCACATAACTCAGATCAAAACACGTGAAGAAGAGACAAAGTGAAATGATGAGGAAGTACAACTTTCGATGCATCTTTGCATTAACTGCTTCTCCCACATCACCCATACCTTGTTCCATTTTGGCCTTCGTCACCAAGAGCGTCCTCTGCAAGCTATTCACAAGTGGCATAGGTGAAACCCTAGATCGCCATTCAATAGCATTAATATTATTCTTTAGATCTTTCCCATCGTATTGTCCCAGTCTCTCTCGTTGTAGGGTGTTCATATTCGGATCTAAAACCTCGAACCAGACTGATGTCATCCTACCCTCAGAAATCCTACTCTTTTTGTCTAGCTTCATTCTTTCTTTTCTACTTTAGAGATGGAGGATCCCTCTGTGTCTCTCTTAGCCTCTCTAGTCGCTACCTTGCTAGACTCAGCCTACATTCATCAAACACCAATGTGAGAATCCAACTATTGACAACATTTCATCAAAGTGTTAGCTCAAAATAATGATAAACCCATTAAATTAGCCCTTAAGCATCAAAACTAAGAAGTTCAGGATTTCGAGCTAACTGGGGAAAACCAGCCTGGGAGGCATTTCGGAAAATTCTGAACCAGGCAGTTTCTCCTGATGAAGCACCAATGTCAATAATGGATCAACAAAATGATAATAGTGAAATTCATCAAGCTAAAGCAAGATATGTTTAAACATTCATGATTAGATTCATCAATTTTATCCAATTTATTAAATTCCACAAAGCATAGCAGAGAATTCAGAAAATCCGGCTGGACCGGAATTCTGTGGATGACTTAGAACTCTGCACTTCGAAAAACTGAAGGAAACCGGGAAAATCCGACCAAGGAAGAAAATTCTAAAGTAGGCATAAGGTTTACCAATAGATCATTCGAATGAAGAAGAAATGCATATAACATTGTTAAACCCATCAAAATGAGCATGGAAACATAAGAATTTTATTATTAGAATCATTCCTGTGTCAACAATCTCAAGTCACCCAAGGCTTGGCAGAGAATTCAGAAAAATCTGGCTGGACCGGAATTCCGCGAATGACCCAGAATTCCAAACTCAGAGCACGTCAAATTGAACAAGGCTTCGTAAAACCATACCTGAATGAAACTGAGGCATTGAAAAACAAGGAAAGGCATGGAAACCGTTCGGGAACACACATCAGAGAGATATCCACCCGAGTGGAGAGAGTTAAGAAACTCACAGCAACCAGTAAGTCTTAGCGACCCAAAATTCAGAAACCCGACGGCCAGATAGAAATCCAGAAAAATCTGACCCAGGAGGAATTCCGCGAAGGCTAGAAATCTCTGAACGGCAGTGTAAAACAGGACGAGCCAGACTTCAAGCACAATCCAGGAAAATCCGACTGGAGCATACAATCTCAAATTGGCTCAAAAACTTGAACAACATTGATACCAGAGTTTGAAAGAAAACTGGGAGAATTCAGACAGATCGGAAAATCCCAAACTAGGGTAAAAATCCGAACTTCACCCATAACATAAGATTTTCAATATGCAACTTGGGGAAAAACACTTGGGCAAGCAAGATAAACATATTAAGCACATGCCAAGGCAAAGAAAAACCTCAAAATCGAAGGGGGAAAAACACAAAGAGCGAAAGCGAAAGAGGGTCCCATTTTAATCAAATTTAAAATGGGGTGGTTATGCAAGGCATACTAGGAGGGAATGCATATCAAGAAGCTGCCCCCAAGTGCAGATGGGGATTTACGCATGACGCTTGTTTTCCAATTTTTCATCATGGTACTTATCCAATGTGCTTGTTTGTCAAGTTTTCACCATTGGATGGATTATTTCTCTTTACTATTTTATTTTTTGGATTTTTTGGCTTTTTTAGATTTCTTGAATTTTTTGGATTTTACTACTTTTTTGGATTTCTTGAATTTTTTGGATTTTTTGACTTTTTGGATAGCAGGCGGAAGGAGATGGATAAGGATAGGGAGGTGAATAAGTGGATTTGGAAGACGTGTGATAAGGATATGGATGAAGGACTCAAGCATTAAGTTCTATATGAAGTATTAAGAGCCCATGTTTGAATTGACAGTTGGATGTTGGTACAACCTTATTAGGAGAAATGGATTATGCAAGAGGATGAATTAGATGGATTTGAGAGGGGAGATACGTGGTATAATGGGTGGGATGTTGGAAAGTGTATGGATGGAATGATGGGGTGGATATGTGATGGGGAGATGTGTTCAGGATCAACATTGGCACATGTGGTGGTGGATATGAAAAGTTAAGAGGATTAATGGATGGAGAATGTGGGGATAATGGAGGAGATGGAATAGTGAATTTCAGGACATAGGGACCCAAAACAGATTTAGGAGAGGGTGGATAAAAATTATTTTCTTTTGGATGAGCAATGTTGGATGTTGTTACAGATTTTTCATTTGAAGGCATTGCATCTTTTTTCTTTGGGATCCACATGGTTTTCATCTTTGCTTTGGTGGGCCTTTGTGGCCTATGGATTTGATTTGGATTTATATTTTTCTTCTCCTCACCATGTATTTTAGACAGGACGTGGGGAGCTTTAGATTCATGTGGATGTTTGTATTTATGTATTTTTACTTTAGCATCCAAAGTGCTTTTAGTAGCAATGGGATGAGTGCAAGGATATGGATGATGTGGAGTGATGGAGGTAGGATTATGAGGATTACGTGTAGATGGAGAATGTGTAGGTGTGTGCCTTTGTTGATCCTGATTAGGGGACATGCAAGAGGGATGTTTATAATGGATGACATGGATAGGTGCTGGAGGTGATTTTGGGATATACAGACCCAAAGCAGACGGAGTGGGTGGAGGGACATAAGAACCCAAGATGGATGGAGTAGATGAAGGATGGGAGATGGTGGATGGAGGGATGTAAGGACCCAAAATGGATGGAGCAGATGAAGGAGGAATATGGATGGTTGTTTTGAGGTGATACAATAGAGGAGGAGGGAAGGCAGTATATGATCTGGTGGAGCGATGGGAAGAGCCGACACGTCTTTTGGGAAAGGCTCGTTGAGGACGTCTAGAGGTTGTACCAACATCTTTAGATTGTTAGTCTTGGGAAATAGGTCCAAGACCTTGCATGCAGATTTGTTCTTTGACTTGGATGGGCTCAAAAATACCTTGCTCATGAAGGCCTAAACATTTTCCTTGATAGTTCATGTTCTTGAGCATGCGATCCATGATAGGATTTGTGTTATTTTGAAAACATGATGCAAGTCCATTAGTATGTGGAGGATGATGGGTGGTATATACACTGTGTTTTTCTTCTGCAAGGAGGCCACCATGGAAGAATTTGAGAGTACCAAGAAGATATGAAAGCGTTGTGGGGATAGCAGTTTTAGGCAATGGGGGGGATCATGAGAAGGAGATGATGGGATAGAAACATTTGAATGGGTGGTATCAGGAGAGGGAGTAGGGGATATGATAGGATCTGGATTTGTGGTAGTGGGCTCATGCGATGGAGATGGAGCTAGAGCAGTGGAATCTTGAATGACAAGGGGATCATGGGATGGAATGGATGGGGGACTGTGATCTTGACTAGATGGGATGGTAGGATCTTGATCTAGAGAATGGGATATGTTGGCATGCTTTGGATTAGGCTCTTGGCATGACTCATCATGTGCGGGGGGCATGATAATGGAGTCTTGGTGGGACTCTTCAAGTGGGGAAGATGGAGGGATGGAGGATTCAAAACATTCATGGTAATGGATTTTAGTGACACTAGGAGTGGAAGAAGTGGATTGGATTTGGGTGTCGTCGATGGGTTTGACGACTCTCAAAGTAGGAGGTGGGTGTTCAATAGATTTGGTAGATGTGATAGTATGAGATGGGTGCTCAGTGGATTCAGAGGGTGTGATGATAGGAGAAGACGGCTTAGTGGATTCAGAGGATGTGATGGTAGGAGATGGGGGCTCAGTGGATTTAGAGGGTGTGATGGTTTTGATGGTTTGAGTGGTGCCAGGGGTGGTATCATCAATGATAGGTGTTGGGTGGAGAAGGGTCTCATCACTAATGACCGTGGATGATGGGTTGGGATGGCATGATTCCACAACTTCAAGAGGTGGAGTGGGAGATGTCTTCCTTGCTATAAGTCCTTGGAGAACTTTTGGAGTGAGAAACTTGAATACTCTAGGCTGAGATGGCGTGGTAGGAGTGGATGAGGGATTATGGATTGGTGGGGGATTAGGACTAGGGATTGGTGGATTAGGATTAGATGGGGGAATGGGATTGGATGCAGGACTAGGAATAGATGGGGGATTAAGATTAGATGAAGGGTATTGGAATGGTGAATTAGGACACAAGGATGTGGGTGGAGGATTGTAGTAAGGGTATTGAGATAGTGGATTAGGATGGGAAGATTGAGATGGCGGATTGAGATAGGGAAATGTGGATGTCGGATTGGGATAAGAAGATGTGGATGTTAGATTAGGATAAGTTGATGTGGATGTTGGATTAGGGTAAGTTGATGGAAGTATTGGATTAGGATAGGAAGGAGTGAATGTAGGATTAGGGTAGTGGGTATATGCAGGTAAAGGATTGAGATAGCAGGATGTGGATGGGGGATTAGGATAGGGCTATTGTGATGGCAGACTAGGATAAGAGCATGCAGGTGTTGGATAAGAGGATGATGTAGATGAAGGATATGATGGATATTCCTTGTCAAAGGTAGCATAAGGAGCATGACTAGGCATGGATGAAGACATAACAAGATAACTCAAAGGGGTGATTGGATTTTGGAAAGTGGGTGGAGAAAGCTTACTAGAAATGATAGTGTTAAGGGGATCTATGTCATATTCTTCTTGATCGACAAGACTTTTGTTATCGTTGTTGACGTAATTAGGGTTTCCCTTGACTACTATTGATGGAGGATAAGGATTCGTGATGATGAAAGGATAAAGATGATGGATCAAAGATTTTGGATGGGGGATGAACTAAAGCTCAAATTGAGATTTAGGTCAAGCTCATATCAGGATTGTATTAAAGCTCAGATTATAATGACTGAATGATGCGATGGGATTGATTGTGATGACCAAATTTGATTACAAAAGGATGACTACAACACCGAATCTGCTTTGAGATGGAAGTAGATTGATTGGGTTGAAAGTGATTGGATAGGGATATGATGTGATTAGATTGGATTGGATTGATCGATAATTAATAAGATCAACTAATGGATTAGATAGGATGACGAAAGGGACTGTAAACCCCGTTCAGAGATTACCCTAGGTGACGTAGGATACTGATTGATTGGATTAAAGGATGAAAGGACGATTGCGGCACCGAATCCACTTTGAGATTGAAAATGGATTGATTGGGCCGAAGATGATGATTAACTGAATCAGGAAAAATGACAATCCTAAGCTTATGTCGATGATGATGATCAGATCAGACACTTAGGTCAATTTGGATAATAACCCGAGATGAAGTTTAGGGGATTTGGATGGAGAAAACGATGATTTGATTGGAGGAATAGATGATAAAAATGGATGAACGAATACTCAAAACAAGTAAACGATTAACCCAGATGGATGAATGACTACTCGAAACGAGTAAACAATTGTTCACAATTGATGAATGATTCTCAGAATGAGAAGATGAAGGTTTGGAATAGATGAAAGATTACTTGGAATGAGTAAATAGATGATCGAGAGGGATGAAAGACTACTCAAAATGAGTAAACGACCGCTCAAAATGAATAAATGATTCTCAGAACGAGAAGATGAAGGTTTGGAATAGATGAAAGATTACTCAGAACGAGTTAACGATTGAACGAGAGTTTGAAATGATTGAAGGAGGTTTCAAATGGATGAATGTTTACTCAGAATGAGTAAATGGATGATAGGAATGACAGAGAGAGTTCGAAAAGATAGAAAAAGGTGTGAAATGGATGAATGTTTACTCATAACAAGTAAAGGGATGGAATGGCTAAACGAGAGTTTGAGACGATAGACGAAGGTTTCAAATAGATGAATGTTTACATGGAATGAGTAAACGAATGGTCAAAAAAGAGGGAACGAATGTTCGGAATGGATGGATGAAAGGTTGAAACAAGTAAACGATTGATCAGAATGAATGAAAAAATGCTCGGATTAGGAGGTTGACTTGCGGAATGGATGAATGGTTGAATAGGATGAAATTGAAGAAGATGGAGAGAGGGATCTTAAGATTTGTTTCAATTTCCAAAGATCTTGACTGCAGATGGACTAAAGCTCAGATTAGGGTTTTGTTTAAACTCATATTGGGATTGGATTGAAGCCTAGAATGATTGGAGGATGTGATGGGATTGATTCTACACCAATTTCTAGGGTTTAAAGGATGTAAGGTGTTGACAATCATATTTTTCTAGATTTTGCAACTTTCAAAAATTATCAAATTTTGCCATTTTAGGAAACTTCACAGACATACTTTTGAGAGTCCAATTTTTTTCCCAAAAATACCCAACACTAAGATAGGATGAATTTCCAACTAACATTCCAAATCTGAGACATGTATTTTGAGTTATTAACGAAAATGATTTTTTAAAAACTGAAAAAACACTAAATTACAATTTTGAGGGTTAAGATGAAAGTTTGATGCCCCAAAAATGTGGCAAAATGGGGTCCAACTGACTCTAGGTCATTTGGTAATCCACATGCCACCTCATAACACAACCACCCATAAAATTTCAGCTCAAACGGACACCTGAGTCAAAAGTTATGGCCTCTAAAAGTTTCGGCATAAAAATGAAAACTCTTGAAACGAAATCTAGGTGATTGGGATGGGTGATCTGATGATGGATATGGACTCCAATGATGGTCTAAGTAGCACTTATGTGATTTTGGTGATGTAACGATGACTTTCAGAAAAGTTTTGATGGCAGGAAAATAGGTGCTTGAAACGACTGAACGAAGGGCAGAAAATGTTGTTTGAAGGGCGGGTCCACCCCTGGATGAGGTCAGGTCCACCTGTCCAAGGGGGAAATTCTACCTATAAGGCAGGTTCGCCCTTGGAAAAGGGACGGTTCACCCCTGGAAAAGTGTAGGTCCGCCTATCAAAGGGGCAGGTCCGCCTATAGGGCAGGTTCGCCTGCAGGGTAGGTCCACCTATCCAAGGGGGAAGATTCACCTGTAGGGGAGGTCCACCTGTATAGGGGGGCAAGTCTGCTCTTGGATGGGTAGGTCCACCCCTAGGAGAAGGGCAGGTCTACCCCTGGCTGGGCAAGTCTGCCTCTGGGTGAAAACAGTCAAAAAATAGTTGTTCAAGCGCATAAAAGGAGGAGATGGATGCTCAAAATAGATGGACGAGTGCTCGAAACAGATGAATGACTCTCAGAATGTGGGGGGGAAGATTTGAAATGGATGAACGAGTACTTAGAATGAGCGAATGAGTGCTCAGAATGGATGGACTCTCAGAATGAGGAGATAGAGGTTCAGAATGGATGAATGAGTAATCAGAACGAGTAATCAATGACTCAGAATGAGTGAACGACTCTCGAAACAATGAGAGGGAGGTTTAGAATGGATGGATGTGTAATCAGAATAAGTAAATAGTGACTCGGGACGGGTGAATGACTCTCGAAACAATGAGAGGGAGGTTCGGAATGGATGGATGTTTACTCAAAACGAGTAAAAGATGACTCGAAATGGACAAACGACCCTCAAAACGAGGAGATAGAGGTTTGGAATTGATGAAGGATTACTCGAAATGAGTAAACAGATGATCGAGAGGGATGAACGACTACTCGAAACGAGTAAACAACCACTAAGAACAGATGAATGATTCTCAGAATGAGAAGAAGGTTTGAAATGAATGAAAGATTACTCGAACGAGTGAATGATTGATCGAAATGGGTGAACAAGGGTTTGAAATGATAGAAGGAGGTTCAGAATGGATGAATGTTTACTCAGAATGAGTAAACAAATGATCAGAACGACTGAACGAGAGTTTGGAATGATGAAACAGGACGTGAAATAGATGAACATTCACTCGGAACAAGTAAATAAATGATTGAAATGGCAGAACGAGAGTTGAAGATGATAGAGGAAGGTTTGAAATAGATGAATGTTTACTTAGAATGAGTAAACGAATGATTGTAACGACTGAACGAGAGTTTGGAATGATGAAACAGGATGTGAATTAGATGAACGTTCACTCGGAATGAGTAAATGAATGATCGAAATGGTAGAACGAGAGTTCAAGATGATAAACGAAGGTTCAAAATAGATGAACGTTTACTCAGAACAAGTAAACGAGTGATCAGAATGGCAGAATGAGAATTCGAAATGAAAAAATGGGTGTGCAAAATGATGAAACGAGTGTCTAGAATGATGAAATGGCTAATAAACTAATTGATCAAGGGTCAGGTTTTCCCTTGGGATGGGTTAGGTCTACCCCTGGGATGGGTTAGGTATGCCCTTGGAGGGCAGGTCCGCTTGTCTAGAGGTCAGGTCCACCTGTCGAGAGGGCAGGTTCACCTATCAGACAAAAGTTGGTCAAATTTGGCTAAAACAGGCTGAAAAAGGCTGGTTCAAAGGTCAAGTACACCCCTAGATGGGTCAAGTCCATCCCTAGATAGGTTTAAACTTGAGTTGCTATCACAATTCCTGAGAGGAACAATTTTAGCTAAAAGAAAATATGATTTAAGCCTGAGTTCCAACCAAACATCAAAATTACTAGTTTCGCACAAAGAAGACAGTTCATATAGCAAAATCCTAAGACATAGTAGAAACATGGGGTATGGCTAAAGTCAAAGTATTCTAGTCTATGGAATGAACACTGGATTGCTAAGGAGTCCTCGATATACACCCGGTACGTAAGGCCCAAACCGTGAATACCAACCTGTTACAAGCAATGAGTCGGGAACCTATATGCGAGATGACTAGGACTAGTAGAAAGGGGTATGGCTAACAAAGTATTCTAGTCTAGGATGAACATGGTTGCTAAGGAGTCCTCGATATACACCCGGTACGTAAGGCCCAAACCGTGAATACCAACCTGTTACAAGCATGAGTCGGGAACCTTAGCGAGATACTAGAGGCTCAAACCAACTCTTTACATCATCCCAACGCTTCACCAATTACAACATGGTTGGATTGAGGTACAAATTTTGCTCTCCCTCCTTTATATACCCTATTGGTACATGTGGTTGGAATCGTCCCTTGGGGTGATGAAATCCCCAAGCAGGTCCCGCTAAGAAAAGGAAAAAGAGGGTGGCTCAAAGGACTTGGTAAGCTACAATTTCTCATCACCCAAGATCACCAAATGGCACAAGGGGATTGGATACGTCAAATAGCTTACTAACAAACATGACAAACAAGATTAATTGACACCCCTAGTTAAACTATGTGCTTAAGTTATGCAAAACGACAAGTAGCAGTTGATAAATAACGAACCCTGCAAGGAAAGTTGTTAGTGAATCTTGTCCTTGTTCCTCACCAAATGTTGATTAGATGCTTGCACAGACTCAACCAAGACACATTAGGGGGTTAGAAACACTTAAAACAACCAAAAAAAGTGCTAAAAACTAAAATTTCACCTTCTGGAAAAAGTTGTCTAGGTCAAGTCTGCCTGTATGGAGGGTGAGTTCGCCTGTTTGGAGGGTAGGTTCGCCTATCTAGAGGTTAGGTCCACCTATCTGGAGGTCAGGTCTTCCCCTCTATGAAAAATCTACAAAAATCAATTTTTGGAGTCTCTAGAGGGCAGGTCCGCCCCTGGGCAAGGTCAGGTCCACCCCTGGAGGTCAGGTCCACCTTCCTGTCAGGTTAGGTTCGCCCCTCTAGGTCGAGTCCACCCTTGGATGGTCAAGTCCACCCCTTTGCAACATGCACCTACAAAAAAAAATAAAAATAGCAAACGTGAAAGATACATACCCGTTTGTGGGTCCCACCGGGCATGCTAGAAATGTGAACGGGCGAAAATACTTGTTAGAAAAAGAGCAACAAATAAAAGAGTGCAAACAACAACTATAAACACCCTACACCTCAAGATTGGGCATATGATTAACTTAACAAAACAAAATGGAACATTTTGCCTTGTTGAATTGTCCTTTGGTTGGCCCTTTGATGGCAAGAGATGAAAGATGAATGCAAGATGAATGGAAAATAGGTGATGATGGATGCAAATGCAAGTATTTGACTAAGTATGGCTCAAGAGAAAAATTTGCAAGAGTTTGGCTAGCATAATAATCTCCTCCCCAAAATGAGAGAAAAAAGGGGGTATTTATAAAGAATTTTGAATTCTCTAGAGAAATGGATGGTTGGGATTAAACCAACAAGGCCAAGATGTATGGATATGGTGAGTTGAGAACTCACAAGCCCTCATATCTTGACATGTGGCATATGAAGTGGCTTGAAAAGGATGATGTGGAAATGATTTGGAAGGAGAGTACATGACATGGAGGTACTACATAGTACCTTGGGATTGACACAATATCTCCTCATAAAGGAGGTCCTTGTCCCCATGTGGGTGAGAGGACATGTGAGGAATTAAAAATTCTTCAAATATCCACATTAGAATGAGATAAAGAATTTAAAATTCTTTGAAATGCATTGGGGGATTAAATGTGAATTAAAAATTCACATGGGGAAAGGGGTGCCTTCTCCAAAAGGAGAAATCACTTAATAGGGTTGACTTATGACACGTTCCATAAATGACATGGAGATTAGGTTGACCTAATTAAGTGATTAAGGTTGTGCAAGTACTTAATTAGACAAATTAATGACAGATTAAAGGCAAGTGGGAAATTATGGAGGAGTTCACATGTGGCTTGATGTGACAAGTCAAATATCACACGAGGAAGAGAAAAATGAATTTAATATTCCTTGGAAGGATAAAAAGAATTAAAAATTCCTTGAGAGGTCGATTAGGCTAGTTAATGAAAGATTAAAGGAGGGTTTGGTGGCTAAGAGAGATTAGAGGCCAACTTGCAAAAGTTGGAGGATGTGACACATCCTAATCAAGGACTAGGCATGTGCACATCACTAATGATGAGATTAGGAGAATAGTTAGGATTAAGAAAGAGATGTGACATATGAGGAATTAAATAAATTTCATATTTATTTAATTCATTTGATGAAAAGGAGGATTAAAGAGATAAGGTATTTATTTATTAATTAAATACTTTAGGGATTTGGCAGAATTAAGGATATTAATTAAATAATAGTGATATTACTTAATTAATGCAAATAATGGGATGCTTAGAAGAAAAGGGATAAATTTGGATAAATTAATTGTCCAAATTTAGGTGTCTACACTTGGTAACTAATTCTCTCATAATCTTTAGAGATACCAAGGTTTTTTGGTTTTTTTTCCTCATCTTAATCAAAACTCCAAATTGATCTCATCGATTTTGGTTGGTGGAACCATGTCCACTTTATTGATTACTCTTTTCTTCAACCATTCTGGTCTTTTCCCTTATTCCAAGGTACTATCTCCTTTCTTGCAAGATCTTAGCCTTGCTTAAAAATTAGACTTTTTTCAAGAGTTCTCTAATCTCTTGGATACTCCTTCATTGACTTTCTACTTCAATTTAATTTATGCCGACAATGCATACTCATAGATTCATAGTATTCTTACGAAATAAATAAATCCTTGACTCTTTGCAACTATGGGTAGCTACTAATAAGGGGAATATCTCATTTCTTCCCATCTCCTTAAAGTCATACGATTATTTCATAGGGTGAAGGTACCTTTTAGTTTTCTTTCATAACCTTTCTACATATCCTGATTGCATAATCTTCTGCAATCCAAGGGATTATCATAATAAGTTGTTGGTTTAGGAGTTTCCAACTCTAGGGACAACTCTTATCTAGTCCCAAACTTAAACAAGTTTCTAGGAATCTCACCTTCCTTTTCATTTCCCCATGTTCTTTCCACTTTCCATCTTGGCACAAGAACTTTTCAACCATTATCTTCTGATAAGGTTTACGTAACACTTATGTAATGAGCTCATAGGTTCCAAAGCTAAACTTGGTAGCTCTGATACCACATGTAACAACCCTGATGTTCTACTCAATAAAATATCCAATGTTTCACCTCAAGTGAATAAACCATGACGTCATATCATGATAATAATTTTTTTTCTTTCCATAATGTAAATTACATGCACATTTGAAATAAAACTATTTCCAAACTTTAATTGTATTCTATTATAATTTCACAAATCTTTCCATCACATAGATGTCATATTGAATGAACTCAAGTATATCATTCATGATTACATCCTTCCATATGAATGGGTACATGATACAAACATAGCTCCTTTGATCTTTATAGCAATAGATATAGATGGTCTAGGATCCACCTTTCAAAACCTTGGTCTTTTGTCACCTGCTAAGGAGGAGAAGCATCACTCAAGCGCTTTTCCACCAACCACAGACTCTTATGCAATCCTCCCCACATCTATCATAAGATAGATGGCCCTACCCTTTGATGAAGAGATTGGTTAAGTAACCTTGTACAACAACCACACTGAGCTTAGTGTTGTTCCTTATATGAAAAAGACTTGTAACCTGACAATTTGCAACTAGCATGTACTACATGGACACAATGAACTAACAGTGGAACCAAAGACAATCACACTACTTTTTCCAAAGTGTTCTCACGTAGTGCTTCGAGTGATGGTTATTTATTCACTTACACTTCTTAAGCTCATTTTGACTTAAGGCTGCTATAATTTATGCATAGGAAATCCCTCCCATGGGTAATATTAAACCCAAGAATTAGCCTATCACCTTGTATACAAACTCTAGGGTATTTCTACTCATAAAGAAAATGTACAAGTTCCCTCCCTTCAATGGACAACAATCCCAGGAGTAACCCACTAGCTATCTAGTATAATCAAATAACTTAGCTATGAGTAACCGTTAAGCTACCCTTGTTTATTCATATCTAGTATATTATTACTGTAATCAGGAAAATCAAAATTAAGATTATTAAGCACAATAAATAAACTTGAAATTCCTAATCTATGATAGAGAACAAAGAAGTGCATGAAAGGAAATAATAAAGAACAATTTCACCATAATGTTCACACCTCCATTGAATGACCTCCATCATCCTTCTCCATTTTGCTTTGAAACTCCAAATTCCCTCAGTATTGAAGATGCTACTAAATCCTATGATTAGTGACTAGCAAAATATCAAAGATTAATTATTATCTCAATAGCACGATAGCCTATGAATTCAAGATTTTCTAAGGTTTTCTCATATTTTCTAATATTTCCTAAGATTTTCTAAGATTTTCTAAGATGATCAAAATGATAAATGACAGT
The DNA here is from genome assembly GCA_007258455.2 of Sequoia sempervirens. Taxonomy (NCBI): domain Eukaryota; kingdom Viridiplantae; phylum Streptophyta; class Pinopsida; order Cupressales; family Cupressaceae; genus Sequoia; species Sequoia sempervirens. The sequence goes on from VDFB02271358.1 coordinate 959,323,726, forward strand.
GGTATTTATAGAGAGACAGATGGAAAATGGACGATCAAGATTGAAAAGACATAATTCGATCTATGGTCAAAATTAGATGAGATGAGATGGGATAAGATCGGAAGTGAAGGAGAAAGAGGAAATTACCCAATTTTTCAAAAAAATCAATTAGTTCGAAGAGGGAAATTGCATTTTCAAATAATTGAAACATTATTTAAATGCAAGAGGAAAAAATAAAATAAAATTTTGGATTAAATAGAAATTTAATCCAAAAAGTGAGAGAAAGACAAGTCATTAATTAAATAAGATTTAATTAATTTGTGACAGAAAAACTAACAGTGAATAATTAAATAATTAATATAATTATTTAATTATAGTAGAAGAGTGGAAATAATTAAGTAAATAAATTTTATTTAATTATAGAGGAAAGAGGACATTAGTGTCATAATTAAATAAATATAATTTATTTAATTAATCAGGATTAATGGAGAAATGAGTTAAATGAATTAATTAAATAATTAAGAATTATTTAATTAATGCCAAAAATATTTCCCTAGACAATGGAAAAATGGTGTTAGCAAGCCTAGGATATTTTTTAGTGTCTACAAATACCCATGACAAAAAATTCCTCCTATTATGGAGTAATTACTAGCACTTCACAAAATAGTATAAACAACTTCAACTTCCTTTCAAAGAAAATACTATTTTTCCCTAAATACAAGTATACACAATAGACTGAATAAAGCATTCATGAAACAATCTTTCATAAGCTAAGATAAATAAAGGAAGATTACCCTCATGCCTGTAATCATTTATCCAATTGACTGGTTGATGCACAACTTCCAAAAGGTAGCAACTAGCTTTACTTTGACTTGACAAGAAATGCCTTTATAAAGCCTTCCTCACAAGTTGATAATTTTACTCCTCTCAAAATGATGAAATGCTCTCACAAAATACTCAATCTCACTTAGAATACAACATAATAATGTAGATTGGAAAATGCATAGTTATAGAATAGAATGCAAAAATTATGTGTTCCAAATGAGAGCTCTACCTCTCTATTTATATAGAAGAAATGAGACTACACAACCTACAAAAAATACATGAATATAGACAAAAAATTCCTTAACAGTCAACTCACTTCACTTGGAAAAAATGTGGCAGCAAGTAGAGAGTTTACTCAGCAAAATAAAGCTATAGATCGACCTCTAAGATTGACAACAACATAAGACCATTTCAAAACAACTCATGATAAAAAGGTGGCATTCGAATTGCTCTCAAAATACACTTCTACGATAATCAAAACTTCATAATGTGGTGCCAAAGCTAGTAGCCAACTCCCTACAATTGGCACGGCCTTTACTTATTTAAATCCATTAATATCTAAAATGCAACACTTAGCACATGGTCGACTAAGTCTATGATGAGTCACTTTGTCTCATAATTCAAATTTGACCAAATAATCAACTTACAGAAACTTATCCTATCATTATGCATTTACATTTAGTTTTTTGTTGGTATTAATCCATCACCGTATGATAAAGCATCCCAAGTAATTTTTGTTTGCTAAGTCAAATGTACTCTATCTCAAAGTATCGACTAAGTCAACTCTCCAAATCAACTTATTTGTTGCACTATATTTCGTATATAGTTTGATCTTATTTCATTTCCAATATACATTATATTCGACCTCTACAATGCTTGTATTTGTTGCATATAAATTGGCCTATGCTTATGTAATAAATAAGCCTCTATGCATTACATATATTAATCGATCTCCAAGCATTTATCCAAAGACCTCTATGCATACACCAAACTCTATAAGCTACGCTTCAATCCTTGTTTAGTATGCTATCATATTGAATTAAACTATATATGCTTTAATATGTATATAATTCCCTTCACTAAAGGTAAAGTATGCGTTTAAAATCATAATCAACGCTATTTATAATAGAAACATATAATATATATATACACATTCACAGAGTATATCTCATATACATATATATGTATATTGACTCATATGATAACAAATACACATTGTTCGATACCTCGAATGCATAACTCATATTATCATATTCTGTCTAACAATACGCATGTATTCGTACATACACATATACACATATACACATATACATATACACATACATACATACATATACACACAGATATATATATATATATTATGCACAAAAACAATAATAATAATGCAAAAATGTACATATATATGTGCATTATTATTTACACATATATAAAATATAGACCATTGCTTTGATAGTCAAACACACACACATATATATACACACATTATTTTCAAGCACGAATGCTCTTGTGCATATATATATATATATATATAGCACACTCTTATAACATCATATCTATATACATATATGCATAATCATGCATATGTTGACCTACTCATATAGACATCCCATTATATTTGACATACAGGCACATCGACATGTGCATATATATGCATATAGGCATATATCTCAAACACTCATTCAACCATACAATCAAGCATAATACATAAGGAAGAATTCATAAGTTCCAAACATATAAACATCATCCAAGCATGCATTCAATAGTGATCAAGACCCTTACTAATGCAAACACTCATGCTAAGGATGACTCACCAATTCCCAACACAATGACTAGAGTCAACCAATATATTGTGAGTGTGTGTATGTATAAGCTCAAATAGGTTACGTTACTGGTTACCCAACCAAGATCTTCTCCTGGGTAATACTTCCCCTCTGCTTGGAGGAATGAACCTGCCCTTGTAACCAGTTGAGCACATTTGCAACAATAGTTAGACGTTCACAATAAATCCATACTCATCATAACTTTAACATGTTCATATAGCAATCAATGTAAAAATATTTATTCTTTCAAAGCCATATTAAGCATTTATCAATACTTTCACATAATACCTATTTCAATATTCCATTATTTTAGCAAACATATCCACTCATGATTGCATTTACCATCCTATTTACTCGTGAAGGTAAAAGTAAATAAGTAACAACAAGACAGGGTGTAACATTTGATTACAAGGCATATAATCATGTTCTTAGCATGAAGTAGTCAAATTTGGACATGATAATATTGTGAAATGTATCTAGATATGGAATTCACTATCCACCCAATACCATAATATTTGCATTCATATTGGGGAGTTTTTATTTTATGAAGGGTTGGGTGTCATCCAAGTTTCATCCCAATTTATTAGTGGGATATAGTTAGCTCCCAATCATCTCAACTTAAAGCATTAACATTTGAATATCGAACATGGGTTAGGTGTAACCTCATATGTAATAAGTTCATTCAATTGGGATTTGACTTAAATACATTATCTTATATAATTAAGAATTGAAGGACCTATTGATGTGAATTTTAAAAATTATTTAGACTCATTCTTATCTCATTACAATACATCTGGTGATATTTACTTCTATTTAGTCACCTCTTTTCCCTCTTCCGCTAGAGCTCTACACTTGTTCAAATTATCAAGCTTTGTAGTAATTTTTGTACATCCATAAGTTTTTTAATTATATTATTTTTATTTAAATATATTTAGTTTCATTTTCTTGAAAGTTTATAAATAATTTTTTAAATAATCTATTTTGTGCATACCCTACAATCATTGAATTCCATGAGACCACATGTCTTTGAGGTATTTTATTAAATAGTTCACTACCTTATCAAGATGCTTTCAAATCTTGCATACATTTCTACCAAATAATATCTAACAATAATCCCCCTTTTATTATGATTTTATGGATATCCATACTATGTTCTAAAACTCTTGTCATCAATTCTTTAATTGTGAAAAAAAGTGGGTGCACCTTTAATCTTCCTCTAAAAAATACACATTTAAAAGTTATATATTAGTATGCTTCTCTTAGCACTTTTTAAAAGATTTTTTATACTCAATTTATGATACTTATGCTCAATTTTCTATACATAGATTTTTTATGTTATCAAGCTCAATGTTTATCCATTTTTTCTCTTTTCTTAATTTTTGCACAACCAAGTTGTAGAAAATACAAAATAATCTAACTAAAAGGACTTGTTGGCCCTTGTGATTTACTCATGGATCATTTATTTAAGATCATTTTATATATTTAAATGTATAGTTACAAGTTTCTACATTTTGGTGAAATGAGTTCACATGAAGTGAATTACATTAGATTTATTAATATTTCAAATTAATTTACTTGTTTCACTTGTCTAGTTACATTTCTAGTCTAAGTTACATTAAATTTATTGCATGCATGCACAAGAACTATTATCTAGATAGAGTTCAATACATTCTATATTACATGCTTGTAAATAGTTGTTTTAAATTTAAATTGAATGTACATGTTCCATTATTTCTATTCTCTAGAGAGATATATTAAAGCAAGAAGTTCTAATTGCTCCTTCAGGTACACAACATGGAAAAAGCACCAATTCCACCTTAGGGACTATTTGCAAGTACTAATAGTGAGATTCAAAGATCGAGAGATTCACTAATTGATGGTACCAACACAGGTGCATATATAAGGTCACTTGCATATCCATATTAGAGAGCCTAGAAAAAAATAGAGATTAAATTGAATCCATTAGTGTATTTTCCCTCGATAGAGTAGCTGCTATTCTTTCCCACATGCAGGAAGAAGTCTGTGGTGATGTTGATGTTCCCTTTTCTCAAATTCAAGAGTTAGTGACCAAACAAATCATCAAAACCCAATGTTTTCCATTCTATCAGGATAAACCTAAGGTGAGGGCATACTAGGTTACCAAATGTGTGGATGCTACTATGGTCACTTTGATCTACACTCGATTTCTTGCAGCATTTGGTAAATATCCAAATAATGACCAAATTCCCTTATATTTTGCACAAAAATTGTACGTTGAGGTTCATTTGGGCCTCAATGTCAACTACTGTGACCTTCCACCATAACTTGGTTAGGAGCATGGCAAGATTTCCAATAGGGACACTTAGCATCAAGTAGATCAACCGACCCTATTTTTTAGGGTATTGTTTGGCGAGAGGCCTCCTGCTCTAACCCCAACCTTGTCCCCCTTAGTAGATCAGTTGTCATTGCTTCCCAAAGGGAAGCAATTGACAGTGTAGGTGATATTGCAACTGCAACCACTAGGACATCTACTAATTGTGTGGGTCAATATTTGATGTCAAGACATCCATGATCCAGACCATTTTCAACACAATACAACACTGTTGATCTGTATGCTATGGCAGGAATCCCTACACCTGCACAGTTGTACGTTCTTATAGGAGAGATGGCACGAAGTACTTTGCATTGTTTAGCTGAGGACTTATTGGAGGCATATACCTTCATCGCATCAGACCATGGGATCTCTATAGACTAGGTTAGAGGTCATCTAGGTGCTTCTGTTCATTAACATCCAGGATCCCATCATTCTCATCACTCTCAGCCTAACACCAGTGCACATCAAGATCCACCTACAAATCATTCAATTTTTTCACAGGCTATTGATACTTCAGTTGACCTGGAGAGGGTGTAGACTTCTATGGGTTTTTTGGAGATGTTGATGGGTTCATATTCATCATCGATGACATCTTAGCTAGTTATTCCCCTTCGCTCATCATTACCAACACGACATGCGAGGGCTCAGACAGATGTAGATCTTGACATGTCAACTCAGACAACTCATTTGGTTGATTTGGTGGAGGCAGCCATTGTAGAGGGCTTGGATTTGATGCCACTTGATGTGCAGGTACATGTGTATCTATATGTATGTCTGCATGTGCATGTTCAATTCAATTTTTTTAAAATTATTTAAATTTTAGTTTTAACTATTTATGATAAATACATATATATTGTAGATGGAGACACCTCATGTTACTCCTAGCCTTGGGTTAGATCATGTACATTGGTGTGATTCAGTTGATGATATTGTTGTTAGTGGACATGTGAGTTTTAAATTTTTATATGTATATGTGTACATACATATGTATATATATATATCTATAGATATTTAAAAATACATGTACATTCTTAAATAACTATATATATAATGTATTTAACACATTGTGTACAATTTTATCTCTAGTGATCAACACATCCATCTAAACAAGATTCTCATTCAGAGGGTTGTTTGACTAGGAGTTGACATGACGATTAGGCTGCTAGATCTATGAGTTTTTTAACATTATATTACTTACATTTGATGATATCTAGTACATTTGTTAAGTTGTTGATACATTATGACCTACATTTGATGCTCTCTAGTATATTTGTTAGGTTGTTGATACATTATGACCTACATTTGATGATCTCTAATACATTTGCTTATGATATACATACATTTTTTTGAGATTAAAAATATTCAGTTAGATGTACATGTTTGCTTATGTTTATATGTTTATTTTCATGATCTACACATGTACTTGTTTGCTTATGTTAATCTAGACATGTACATGTGTTTTCTTATGTTTAAATTTTTATGTTAATCTACATGTACATGTTTACACTTGAGTGTTTATACATTATATCTAGACTTAGAGAACTCATGCTCTTATTTATGATTTATATATGTTAAACATGTTAAATGTACATACACTCTATATATGAGGAAAAAATTGATCCACATGTGCCTTGACATGATAGTGTATGTTTCAAATAGAAACTAACCTACCAAATTGTTTCAAGTATTCTTTGGATGTTCTACAAAAAAGACCTCAAATGTATTGTAAGAAGAGAACTAGAAAGATCCTTTTCTATGTGAATGAATCATATATATATTTATTATATTAACCTCATTTAATTGTAATTGTACAAAATTCCAATATACCTTGAATTTAATTCAACCGTAAATATCCACTCTCATAAGTTTTCTATCTATATAATCCTAAATCCACAAGGAAATTAAATATGCAGTTCATTGTGATTGAATCAAAGAATGAGATAAGGTTAAAAATTATATCATGGATATATAGATACACTTGTGCAATGTAAATTTTTATATCTCCTATTATTTATATACATGCATAAATGATATCTAGGTAAAGTGGAAATTGGACACTAATTATTTATAGTACATCATCCTTAAAAGTGTACCACAAATTTTAAATAGTACTTCATCCTTTAAAAAAGTGTCACAAATTTAGTAAGTTTCATATACACAAATAGTCATATTTATTTTCTAAATAACTCATTTAATTGTCATTGTAAAATTCCAATATAACTTGAATTTAATTCAACCATTAATAAATCCACTCATAATTTTTCATAAGCCCTAATATGTACCCCATGAAAGTACTACAAGTTTAAAAGTCCTAGATTATAAAGGTTCTATTTAATTTCTATAAAGGATAGTAATCATATTTTCCAGTCTTTAGTATTTACCCTAGATTTAATATGAGAACTTAATGGGACGAGCCACACAAATAGTCATATTTATTATCTTAACCTCATTTAATTATCATTGCAAAATGCCAATCTACAAGTCTTGAATTTAATTCAACCATCAATATCCACTCTCATAATTTTTTTCATCCTCAAGCCCTAATATGTACCCCATGGAAGTATTACAAGTAAAATAAATAGATTCTAAAGGTTCTATTTTATTTCTATAAAGGATAGTAATCATCTTTTCACCTTTAGTACTATTTATTAAACCTAGATAATTTATGATAACTTATTATATTATAGATACAAACTTTTCAAATGTTGTAGTGCATATGTATAAAACTAAGCATCATGAATCAATTTATAATATTTTCTATCTATATATGTACCTAAAGCCACAAGGAAATTAAATATGTAACATCAATGTGAACATCAAAGAATGGGATCTATGGTAAAAAATTATATATGGATATATTATAGATACAAGTGCAATTGATGTAAATTTTCATATCTCATGTTAAATATGTACATATTATCTATTCAATATCTAGGTGAAGTGGACTAGATGGACGCTATTTAAATAGTACAACATCCTTAAAAGTGTGTACCGCAAATTAAATAGTACTTCATCCTTTAAAAAAGTGTCACAAATTTCATAAGTTTCATACTTAAACTCCAAATTAAGGTCAAATTTTTAAATTTAAACATGTACACACTTCAAGTTTCAAAGTTTGGATCTCCTAAGAACATATATAGAAATTAAGAACAACTTACACCAATGTGTTTCAATCACTAATTTGCGTCCAACCAAATTTAAAATACTCATCAACATATTATAAGTAACTAAAACAATGGAATTCAAACACCACTATAAGTTCTCACTTGAATATGTATACATGTACTTGAACTTGAATATCATGGATATATCTAACTCAAATGTTCTGGTTCAACCCACTCATCAATAAGATGTAATATTTTCTTATGATCATCACTATCTAGTCTCCATTTTTTTCATCCATGTGCATGTGGAACTCAATGAAGATGTAGGGCAGTAGCAATTACCAAGTGACTATAGTGTATACCTTGTTCTCAAGTTGATAGTCAATAAAATGAATCCCATGTTGAACAATTTTGACTTGTTTGAGATATATCCCTTACACTACAATAAAATCTGCATGGTAAACAATATGAACCTGAGGTAAGACATGTGCACGTAACATTTTCACTCAAGGTTTGTACAATATATTTAATGTTAGGTAATGTACATGTACACAATGTATATATATAAATTTAAATTCAAACTCACTTGTGGGAAACAACTTTCCATCACTTGTTTCAAGTTTTTTTAGCTTATTCCTCTCTTTTGTGCAACACATTAAATAATAACTAACACCTTTTATGTTTCCAGGGTCTGCTATGACTGCAAAAACATCTCTTGTACACCAAATTTATATGGAAAATTTGTAAAAACCTTAGAAAAGTCTAGACTAAAGATCATTAAATTTAACTCATATAGATAAGTACTAAAATTTAAAAATGACTATGTAAATTATATTTATTTACGTTAAATTTATATAATTGAAAGTACACATGTACCTTTTCTAACCAATCTTGAAATATGGTCATAATCAATTGAAATCAAAGGAAAGTCTTCAAATCTTTCATCCTCATCTTCGTTGCATGTGTCTAAAATGACTAGTGGCACCAAATTCCATTCACTAACATAGCCATGTTGTTGGTTGTTGCATACATCAAAGTTTTCCAAAATGCACTCAATGTAGAGACAAGAGTAGTCCCTCGTGTATAATGTCCATCCAGGGCGATGACTTGTACCCTTGGAACAATTCCAAGATCTTGTTTTGTCTACCCTCTTGCATCCATGCATCGATCTTCTATCCACACCTAAATACATAAAAAAAACTTATGTGAACAAACATGTATATATATATATATGTAAAATATATATATAATACTTAAATTTTGAAATTTTAAAATGTAATTTATACATACCTAATATCTCCCAAAAAACACTCTATGTGGAATGTTTCGGTTTGTTCCTAAATATGTGCCGACCTCGTTTGATGCAAAGTGTTTCTTACACCATTTAACATCATGTGCATCATCTATATGATCTCTCGAATAACTCATTTAATGCTTTCTTAGAGAACATTTGATGCAAGCTCTTGCACCATCATGCTCACCCTTTCCATGCCCACTCTCAAAGAAACTCCAAACATGTGGTATTTTATAATTTTTATGATATCTACATAGTGCATAAAATGGCCATGATGATTTTAATTGTGTCGCACATCCATCTAACCATACAAATTTATTTTCAATTTTTACACCCCTGCTTGTCAAATTCTCAAAAAAAATTGTAAAGAAATGTTGTACAAAAGTGTGTCATGCTCTTTATCATCACTAATATCAAAGTCATATTCTTTTTTAATGACTCATTCATCATTTGTACTCTCAACAACATCCAATTCTGATTTTGCATGTCGATAACACACATGCACCATAATAGTGATCTACTTTGAAAAGTAATATTATGATTGAATCTTTTTTGATGTACAAAAGAGTAATTTTCTGCAAAGTCGACTACTAATAGAACTATTCCAAGTGGAAAATTTCTCTTAATGTTTGAAACTGTTGTGCTTTCCACTTAGCAAAAAAGGCATGTTGTATGTACGGTTGTATCAATTTTCAAAAATATTCCATAAATTTTCCAATAGGTATCTCCTCTTCTACATAGTTTAACCTTGTGGATTCTTTCCCAAAGTTTGTTTGAAACTTTACGTACTTGTATCTCTTACAATTTATTGTCTTTGTTAGGTCAGTATCCTCATTTCTCAAAGGAAATTTAGCCAAATTTCCACATGTTTCACAAATTCTTTTTATGCAGTTCATTTAAGTTCCAATTGCATTATCACATAAGATGGATTTTATGAACAAACTTACCTATTTAGGAGGCACATTTTGAAAACCATCACTTTCTTCTCTCATCTTTTGAAACACCTGATAGTAGAAATCAAATTCAATATTATAATGACAACAAGTTTCAAAAACCTTGTTTACCTTCACATAATATGGATTTAACCTTTCAAACATTGTTTTCCCAATCTTTATATGAGGATACTTATTACAAAATTTCACATACATCTCATGTTGTGTTATGTCTAGCTAATGTTTTGTATGATGTTCATAATTATTGTGCCCAATATTGTGTCTAATAACATCTCTACTATTTGATGATGGACGAGTATGATCATTCCAAAAAGTTGAGATCAAGTTCCTAACAACATCTTCAATCCCATCAGAACGGGGAGCTCTACACATAATTGCCCAATTTCCTTATGAACTATCATCCAAAGCCTTTCTCCTTTTCACATATTTTATTAGTGTGGTTCTACTATAACCAATTTCAATCGAAAGTGCAAACATTTTTCTTTTTCTTGATATATCTTTAGTTAAAATAGATGTAAACATCACCCTTCTTGAAACAACCTTATCCACTAATCGAGATCCTTTCCCAATAGAATCTAAACATTTTTTAACATTTTCAACAATATATTTTGTAGAATGTGTTTCCTCTTATTCAATGTTGAATCTACACCCAACAATTGTAATGGCTCTTTCAGCTCATTATGAAGAAGTAAATGTGATAACAATTGGGTTTTTTCAAGTGTTTCAAGATGATTGAAATGAGCATTGATTATTTCCTTTACATATTTTTTCATTGACCTCCTACTAGTATTTCCAGGTTGTTTGGAATAACATTTCAATTTCTTCATATCCATTTCAAGTAAATGATCTAAATTTCTATAAAAAAATTGTTTCTTCACATCTTTAGCTAAATTTGTATGCTCATCCATACCAATAGAAGGAAGTGATCCTGACCCCTCTCCAACATGCATTGTTTGAACTTGAGCCTCCTCCTTATCTTCAACCATGTGTTCTTTAGCCTCATTTGATCTAATATCTAAATTTGGCTCAACTTTTGCTTGAGAACTTCCTTCTTGTTGACCTCATTCCGCGTGTCATAAAATGAATTTAAAGTCACTAGGTTTCAAGTATCACATATGAATTTACATGCAAGAAAAAAATGAGAGATGATGCTATAAGTGATGCTATAAGTGGAGTTGAGTACAAATGAAATCAAAGATTATTGAACTTAAGAATTCCATGGAACAAATACAATTGGAAATAGATTCAATAAGGAAATGGAAAAATGAATTTAAAGTCACTATGTTTTGTATTACATATGAATTTACATGAAATCAAAGAAAGTGAGAGATGATGCTATACGTGGAGTTGAACAAATGAAATCAAATATTAGAACTTGAACTTAATAATTCCATGGAACAAATACAATTGGAAATAGATTCAATAAGGAAATGGAAAAATAAATTTAAAGTCACTAGGTTTTGTATTGCATATGAATTTACATGCAAGAAAAAAAAGTGAGAGATGATGCTATAAGTGGAGTTGAACAAATGAAATCAAAGATTAGAACTTGAACTTAAGAATTCCATGGAACAAATGCAATCAGAAATAGATGATAAGGAATTTAGGCAAAATGAATTTAAAGTCACTAGGTTTTACATATTGCATATGAATTTGCATGCAAGCAAATAAACTGAGAGATGATGAGCTATAAGTGGAGTTGAAAAAATGAAATCAAAGATTAGAAATTGAACTTAAGAATTCCATGGAACAAATGCAATTGGAAATAGATGATAAAGAATTTAGGAAAAATGAATTTAAAGTCACTAGGTTTCAAGTATTGCATATGAATTTACATGCTTGAGAAAAGAAAGTGAGAGATGATGCTATAAGTGGAGTTGAAAAAATGAAATAAAAGACTAGAACTTGAACTTAAGAATTCCATGGAACAAATGCAATTGGAAATAGACGATAAGGAATTTAGGCAAAATGTTCATTTAAAGTCACTAGGTTTCAAGTATTGCATATGAATTTACATGTTGGAGCAAAAAAAGTGAGAGATGATGATATAAGTGGAGTTGAACTTTCAAATGAAATCAAAGATTCTTGAACTTAAGAATTCCATGGAATAAATAAAATTGGAAATAGATTCAATTTAAGGAAATGGAAAAATGAATTTAAAGTCACTAGGTTTTACATATTGCATATGAATTTACATGCAAGCGAAGAAAGTGAGAGATGATGAGCTATAAGTGGAGTTGAACAAATGAAATTAAATATTATAACTTGAACTTAAGAAATCCATGTAACAAATGCAATTGGAAATAGATGATAAGGAATTTAGGAAAAATAAATTTAAAGTCACTAGGTTTCAAGTATTGCATATGAATTTGCATGCAAGCAAAAAAAATGAGAGATGATGCTATAAGTGGAGTTGAACTTTCAAAGGAAATCAAAGATTCTTGAACAAGAATTTCATGGAATAAATACAATTGTAAATAGATTAAATTTAAGGAAATGGCAAAATGAATTTAAAGTCACTAGGTTTTACATATTGCATATGAATTTACATGCAAGCAAAGAAAGTTAGAGATGATGAGCTATAAGTGGAGTTGAACAAATGAAATAAAATATTAGAACTTGAACTTAATAAATCCATGGAACAAATGCAATTGGAAATAGATGATAAGGAATTTAGGCAAAATAAATTTAAAGTCACTAGGTTTTACATATTGCATATGAATTTACATGCAAGCAAAGAAAGTTAGAGATGATGAGCTATAAGTGGAGTTGAACAAATGAAATAAAATATTAGAACTTGAACTTAAGAAATCCATGGAACAAATTCAATTGGAAATATATGATAAGGAATTTAGGCAAAATGAATTTAAAGTCACTAGGTTTCAAGTATTGCATATGAATTTACATGCTTGAGCAAAGAAAGTGAGACATGTGATGCTATAAGTGGAGTTGAACAAATGAAATCAAATATTAGAACCTGAACTTAAGAATTCCATGGAACACATGCAATTGGAAATATATGATAAGGAATTTAGGAAAAACGGTCATTTAAAGTCACTAGGTTTCAAGTATCGCATATGAATTTACATGCAAGCACAAAAAGTGAGAGATGATTCTATAAGTGGAGTTGAACAAATGAAATCAAAGATTAGAACTTGAACTTAATAATTCCATGGAACAAATGTAATTGGAAATAGATGATAAGGAATTTAGGAAAAATGTTCATTTAAAGTCACTAGGTTTCAAGTATTGCATATGAATTTACATGCAAGCAAAAAAAGTGAGAGATGATGCTATAAGTAGAGTTTAACTTTCAAATGAAATCAAAGATTCTTGAACTTAAGAATTTTCCATGGAACAAATACAATTGGAAATATATTCAATAAGGAAATGGAAAAATGAATTTAAAGTCACTAGGTTTTGTATTGCATATGAATTTACATGCAAGCAAAGAAAGTGAGAGATGATGCTATAAGTGGATTTGAACAAATGAAATCAAAGATTCTTGAACATAAGAATTCCATGGAACAAATTGAATGATGATAATGACCATGTATGACCAAAGGATATATATGATATGCAACATGAGACAAAATGAGATTATGACTAAGGTTTATGATATGCAACTAAGATTAAAAGGTATGCCAAATGAGACTAAGGAGATACACCTTTGGACCTAGGAAAAAGGATGCTAACCAATCTATGGTAGACCAAGATAACAATTGGTAATCCCTTCTACAAAACAATAGATAAGATGGAGTGATTTCTCTTACACCAAACACGAAAGACAATGGTTAATTTTAAACCCCAAATCAAAATGTGCCTAATTAACATGAAATACAAAACAAAATGCAAGTTGTGGTTCATTTTAACCCATGAAATGTGACGATGCAAGTAACTGTTGTTCTTTTTAACCAATGAAACTTAAAAATTCAAGTTGTTCTTCTTTTTAAACCAATGAGGTGAAAATGCAAGGTTCTTGTTCTTTTTAAACCAATGAAGTGAAAATTCAAGGTTGTTGTTCTTTTTAAACCAATGAGTGAAAATGCAAGGTTGTTGTTCTTTTTAAACCAATGAGTGAAAATGAAAGGTTGTTGTTCTTTTTAAACCAATTCTCTTGAAAATGCAATTTGTTCTTTTTAAACCAATGAGGTGAAAATGAAAGGTTGTTCTTTTTAAACTAATGAGTGAAAATGCAAGGTTGTTCTTTTTAAACCAATGAGTGAAAATGCAAGGTTGTTTTTTTTAAACCAATGCTCATGAAAATGAAATTTGTTGTTCTTTTTAAACCAATGAAATGAGAATGTAAGGTTGTTGTTTTTAAACGAATGAGTGAAAATGCAAGGTTGTTCTTTTTAAACCAATGAGTGAAAATGAAATTTGTTGTTCTTTTCAAACCAATGAATGAAAATGAAAGGTTGTTTTTTTTAAACCAATGCTCGTGAAAATGGAAGTTGTTATTTTTAAACCAATGAGGTGAAAATTCAAGGTTGTTCTTTTAAAAAAAATGAGTGAAAATGCAAGGTTGTTATTTTTAAACCAATGAGTGAAAATGCAAGTTGCTCTTTTTAAACCAATGAGTTGAAAATGCAAGGTTGTTGTTCTTTTTAAACCAATGAATGAAAATCCAAGTCAGTTTGTTCTTTTTAAACCAACAAGAGTGAAAATGCAAGTTGTTCTTTTTAAACCAATAGAAAAAATAAAAACCATGATAAAAAGGGATAAACCCCTTGATCAATTTGGTGTAGGATAAATTAGAATGTTGTATGACAAAGGAAGGGAGAGAGGGAGAGAGGGTCCCTTAGAGAGAATGATAGAGATAGAGGTAGGTGGATCTAGAGAAGGATAGAGAGAGAGATAAAGAGAGAGAGGGAGAGAGAGGGGGTTACTTAAACTAGAAATTTTCAAAACTAGAAATAACAAACATGCTAAAAACTTATATATTAAATAGAAAATGAAACATATTTTTGGAATAATATTAAAATAGGAAATAAAATATGTATACCTTTTTTCTTTCTATGATATTTTTCCAAATTTCGTTCGCACTTCTTTTGTTATTCTTCTTGTGAATACTTTCGTTCAGTCTTATTTTTTCTTCTTCTTTTACTTACCATTTGCTTACTCTACCAAAAGATGACTTCATGAATCCTCTCCCAAAAGATGACTTCACAAATCCTCTAGACCAAAAGATGACTTCACAAATCCTCTATCAAAAGATGACTTCACAAATCCTCTACACCAAAATATGACTTCACAAATCCTCTACCAAAAGATGACTTCACAAATCATCTACACCAAAAGATGACTTCACAAATCCAAAATCTCCAAAATATCCCTTGATGGATAAAAATGTGAATTAATCTTCTAATATTGATATGAAAAAATGAAAAAATAAATACATATTTATATGCATATGAAATTATAAAAAATAATAATAATAATAACCCATGCCAAGGGTTCGAGCAGACGTTGGCCAAGGGATCGCTCTAACCACCCCGACCATGTTTTTTTAATATTATTTCAATGGGGTTCGAGCAAACCCCCATTTACTCGAACCCCCATTCGAGTGAATGGGTCAAGGGGGGTTCGCTCGAACACCCATTTTTTGCCCTTCTCCCCCTCCTTTCTCACTTTACTGTAGAATTTTGCGTCTCCAGGCTCAGGTTGAGGATGAAAATGGAGGAAAATTCACAAACCCAACTAGATGATGGTAGTCCTCGAAACGAGTTATCCATCAAATATAATTTTAATATATTTTGGTTTTATTATTATTATTTTTAGTTTAATTAAACTTAGGTTTTTCACTGAAAATCAAGCTCTTTGTTCTGCACATGTGGAAAAATAGAAGATTATCATTTTTTTTTTAAATATCTATGCACTAGATATTGATGTCCTCAATCCAACAAAAAAAAAGAATTTCGATACATACAAAAGAAGTTATGTGTTAGCAAGTAAACCTATGTCTAAATTGTAACTGGTTTGACTTCAAAACTTAATTAAGAAAAAAATATTCAATAAAACACTTTGAAACCAATTGCATGCACTAGATATCATAGTTATGAATCTAAATTCAAAAAAAGAAGAATTTTATCCTTCATAGAAAAAAAGTTATGTGTTAGCAAGTACACATCACTCTTTAAAAATGGTGTTTACTGTTAAAAACTAGTTTTCAAAGGAGATGGAAAAAGAAATGAAATTTGATTCCAATTTTTTTTTTAAATATATATTTAGAATCTACAAATAAATGTCACAAATCACTAGTTTGCATCATCTTCAAATTCCTCATGGTTTAATAGCTATAGGTGGTTGAAAGTGAAGATTTAGTTAAAAAAAAATAGTTCAATGTCTAGTTTGGCCAAAAAGTATAAAGCACTATTTGGGATCACCCCCTCCTTTGTGTTCAACTTCCAGTGAATTTGTGTGAAATTTCTAACCAATTTTTTTGAATTACTAGCTGGAAGTTCTTTTAAGGTTTGACGTTCATAAATTTTAGTTGAATTACTTTGAATTTTCCCTAGTTCTCATGCATGTATTCTTGAAAAACCTAGCCACCTTTCAAGAAACCCTAAGCTGCATTGCAGAAAACCCTAGGTTGCACAATTTTTTAAAATGGCACCACCTAAACCTCAAACCTCTAGCTCCATCCCCAAAAGAGGTCTCATGATGATTTGTTAGCCCAATTACTAGGCTCAACAATGGATAAAACCACAAGAAAATTGATGATGCAAGGCCTGAGGGAAATGAAGGGAATTGTTAACAAGTACTATCCTGGTAGGGATGCTAATTTAGGGAAGTTTTTTGTTTGGGAATTGTTTAGATACTGGTTTGGAAAATGGAATGCTAAGGTTCTGAGCTATAATGGTTGGACTTTGGATATTGGGAAGTTAGTAGTTCCAAACATATATATGGATATTGACCTATTGAAAGAAATTGTTGCTAACTATGATCCAAATATCAAGGTTGTAAGATCATATGCTAGGGTTGAAATGGTTAAGTTAACTAGCAAAGGGATAATTGGTGTTTTCAACGTTAACCTTAATGCCACAAAGGAGATTAACTTAGAAGCCCTAAAAAGGGAATATGAACAAAACAAGAGAACATATAGGGTAACAATGTTGCCAAAATTCATGGCAAAGGGGAATGGAAGAACTATAATGACATTAACATCTATAGACAAGAAGCCCTTCAGAGTTGAATTTTTTGAGTTCTATTTTGTGAGAACTTATCAAACCTTGTGCTAGATTTTAGGGTTAGACACTATTCAACACATGCTTGTAGCTCTCATTTTTATGGCTGTGAATATTCAAAAATATATGGGTCAATGATGAGTATGATTTTACAACAAGCTTATCTCATTCTATTTGTAAGGCATTGATAGCCATGAAGGCTGGTGAAGGTGGGGTTAGATTTTGGTGGTATTATTTATTGTGCCACATGTTTTTAGTCAATGGAATAAATGAGTTTGGCGCTGATTTACCACTCAAATTGAGGGATGAGAATAAAGAACGCCTTTCAGTCTAGATGTGGATTCATCACCTAGTAATGCATTGTCATGCATCGAGCTTTGTCACATTCACCAACTTATTTTCTGCAAAGTTGAAAGTATTTTTGGTGATGAATATACCCATGATCCCAAACGAATCACATGACTTCTTGAGGCCGAAGGAAAGGAGGCCTGAACTAGGGATTGACCACAACTGGGGAGACATCATCCCACATGTAGATTACACAATACTTAGGGTATATGGAACACATATTTATCCACATGTGTTCCCAAGATGTGTGCCACTCAAACTTGGCTTCCTAGAGGTTATGTGGTAGCTAGGAAGAGTTGAAGATACACATTTGGCAAGTCAGAAGAAGGGATCTCTTTTCCCTCAATATACTATATTTTTAGATTTTTTATGACAAAGGATGGATGGAAGAATATCCTTGACATGATTAAACCTATAAAAATGAAGAATTGCAGAGCCAAAAACCACAATATTGAGGGTTTCATGGTGACATTAAAGGTAAGAACCAAAGGAGGAAAGTTCTAGCACAATTTTTACTATCTTGAGGATATTATCATGACTGAGTTTGATTTACAGAAGGTTGAGGATAGGAGGGTAAAATGGTTGGAATTTGCAAATTAGAAAAGGTAAAGAAGAAAAAGGATCCTAGTTTTAGTGGCACTTTTATGGATGTTGAGGATGAAATATTGAGGATTGAAATTTTTTTGCAAAACTTTGATAAAGTTGTTGGGAATCTCAAGGAGCAAAGAATAGAATAGGATAATGGGAAGGTCCCTATGCTAGGAGAGAGGCCTACCTACCAACTACCCAAGAAACATTTTTTCTTCACTAGAATACCAAAGGGGACAATAAGGAAAGAACAAAAAATAGCTACTCCTACTCAGTCAAAGGAGTCTAGAGCTTCTTCCCTTGTGCAACAGGCACCACAATCCCCACCTCCATTGTCACCCCCACAATAGGTAATTGATTTGGATTCACCTCCAAGGGAGCACTCTCCAAAGAGGAAGAAAGTTGAAGCTACGGGTTTTTTTTATTATCCAATGGATTTTGATGATGAGGTTGTAGTTACCACCGATGAAATCGTGCAGAACATTCCATCACCTCCAAGGGAAATAGATTTTCCAACTCCACAAGGCAAGGTAACTAAGGTAGTATTTACTAGCATTGATAATGTTGATGATATAAGGGAGAGGGCCTGCACAGAGTTTATGACTGATGATGCATTTCTTTTTCATTAGATTAAAGTAGGGGAAGGGCCTTGATCCCATGGTTACAGCCAAAATTCAAAAGAAGGAAACAAGCTGGATAAAACAACACCACCAACCCATAATGAGAAACATCATGTCCAGGGTGGCATGCAAGCCAATTAACAAAACAAAAACCATAAAACCATGATAATTAATCAAAAAATGAAAATTACTACTAAAGCAATTTAAACTATGAAGACCATTTATCAGATCCACCATAGACCAACAAGTTCTTAGCCATAACAGAGCTATATGAAAATAGTAGTTTGGAATATTGAAATAGAGCAACAAAAAAAGCAAGGCAACCATAACAATAAGAAAGAAAAAAAGCCATTACTTGGTTTTTCCAATCAGGTCCCAATAATCTCCTATAAGGGAGATATACTCTCTCCAATCAGGTCCCTCGATCTCATCCAATTCCTTCAAATCATCCAACTTTCCCATTTTCTTAAGTTTCCTTGTAATCTTTGTCTGAGCAAAGACTACACCTACCATAGCTCTACACATGAGGCCATTCGTCACCTTCATCAACATGATAATAGATTTTTCCATGTTATCCATTTGAACTTGCATGTAGGTCAACTTAATTTTTAGATAGTCAGTGCTAGAATCAACAACAATATTAGTTTCGTTGGAAATGTTTTCGATTGTAGGAGCTGTCAGAGTTTCGTTCCTTTGCTCTTCTTCAATTTTGGTCTCTCCCTCCTCATTTTATTATTTCTCCTCCTTAGTTTCCTCCTCTCCCATGTCATAGGAAGTCTCTTCAAATTCCATCCCATCACTTTCCTCATCAACTTGGGCTTCAAACTCTTCCACCTCCAAATCTTCCTCATGAAAAGTGGCTTTTTGTTTCCCCTTCTTGTCCTGGGAGGCAGCCTTGGAAAGGTGAGAAAATCTACGACCTTCGCTACCCTGACCTAGCTTCCTATCCTCCAAATCTTCAGTTTGAATACCCTCTTTTTCTTCACTTATGGTGATAACCTCATTTTGGAATTTCAATTCTTTTTTCGTTTTCTTTGGCTTAGGCAGTTCAAGGAGAAGTGGGGAATGATTGTGTTTCTTGGTGGTAGCTTTAACCAACTCGAGCTATAGGGAGATTTTAGCAGAATGCTTCATACCCACAAGGGTAGAAGGGTTGGAGCTTTTAGGAACAAAGGAAGAGATTTTAGCAAGGATATTCTCATTTCTTTTAGCAATAATGAGAGGGGGTCTAGGGTTAGGCTCTTGAATGGGGTTAGCCTTTGCTAAAGGTTCCACATTTTCCCCTGCATTACAATTCTCAATTTCTTGTCTAGCAACTAAAGGATTTACATGTGGGTTCAAAGCTAAGGCATGCTTATAAAGGGAAAGCATTAATCCTTGATGCAAGGGAGGATTCACACCCTTTTCAATATTAAGTTACAGAGAAGAGAGAAAATAAAAAGGAAAATTGATGCACTCATTATGGAAAATATGATTCAACAATGGAAAGTGGTATGTGTGAAATATCATATATCTACCTTCAAGTGTAAAATATTGTATCAAAAACATACTAACCATGGCATAGGCCCTAGGGAGTGAAGAGCTCAAGCCACACATACCCATTTTGAAATCTAGTAATATTTTCATTGTCATGGAGGAACTTGTCAACAAAGGATTGGTAATCAACATCACTCTTTTTAGCCACCTTGATTCCCTAGTTTTGCAGGCCAGTACAACCTCCACTATGAACTATGTTGTCACCTCAAATCTGACTGCACTAATAGCCACATTCCCCTTTCTCCATGAATTGGTAACTTTTGTAGTTAGGCTTTCATTGAACCCTTTCATGGCTTCAAAGAAAGGGACCATACTCGCTCTGCTAAAAAGCCTCCACAAGTCTATATTTTTTCTTAGCGCCTAGCAATTTGGTGGTTTAGTACGCTTTCGCGGTCCACCCATTTTTGTGCACTATAAGCTTTTAGGATTCTGCAAGCTCTTCTTCACAACCCCACTCCACTTTGGCTTCCTTCCTAACTTGCAGAATACATTATTACAAAAAATTTGGAAATAATCTCTTAGAGAGATGTAGTTCGAGAACTTCCTTTTAGAGATAGCCAAAATCACATTTCCCCAGACTAATACTTCATTATTATTACAAATAATTAATCTCTTTATTGTTCGTTCCAAGAAAATCTTCATAATGGTAGATGGAATTGACATAAGGCACTTCACCACACTTGGATTTGACACCATTCTTTGCGTTGATTAAAGCCATGTGATCCATAACAATCTCAAGAATGAAATAATAATTACCTTTTTCTCCTGAGGAGATCTTCATGCTCCAAGCCGTACCACTTTTATCATCATTATTCTGCAAGCTCTTTATTTCACAAGATTGCATATACTTCCTATGCCACTCCCAAAAATCATCTTTGTAAGTTGTACACATATTCATATTTTTCTTTGAGTACCTTGTCTTTCAATGACAAAGACAAATGATTGTTATCCCAATAGGTCCACCCATTACACTTAAGCGCTTTGTTGGTTGCACAATCGACATATATATTCCCTTCTCTAAACACATGTTGTACTCGACAATGAGTAAAGAAACTCATTAGGGAAGTTTACATTTTTTAGTGATGTCTTTTAACTCCCAAGGGGTCACAACACCTCCATTCAATATATCCACAATTAATTTAGAATCTCCTTCTAGCATAACCTTATTAAAACCATGATCTCTTAGAGTCTTTATACCCTCCTAAACAACCATAGCCTCTCTTTTATTATTGGAGCAGACTTCCAAATTTATACCATAACTCACAATGTAGTCTCCCAAGTGGTTTCTCAGTAGACCTCGTGCCCCAGCCATGCCCGAATTACCTTTTGAACACCTGTCAAAATTACATTTAATCCACTCTCTCTCAGGGCGAACCCACATAGTAGCCTTCCTAGCTAGAATTGTGGTCCAATTAAGATTAGTTAGGTCCTTCTTTAGGCCCAGATTACTTAATTCTCATCTCTTTATAGTTCGACCATACTTTTGAGAAGTTGTATCCTCCCACATCCATATTTTCCTTAACCTGAGCTTTTATGATCATGCAAACCTCATAGCTGCTTCTCTCTACCTCCTTGAAGATCCTATTGTTCCTTTCCTTCCAAATTCCCCAAGTTAAGAAGGGGGGAATTTGGCTCCAGAGATCCATAATGACCTTATGGGAGAAAGGATAGTTGGACTAGCTTTCAACAAAAGACTTCATAGTTGGGTGAAACACTCAATCAATGAACAACAAAGGAAGGAAGAATGACCACATTTCTCTAAAGAACTAGCAATGGAAGAAAAGATGCATCATAGATTCTTCATCATGCTTGCATAGAATGCATCTATTAACAAGCTGAAATCCTTTCCTTACCAAATTATCAATAGTTAGAATTCTTCCATGTGAAGCATCCCACTAGAAAACAGTTAAATTTTGGCACAAGGGTTTTAGTCCACACTTTATCCTAGCGAGGGTCTCTACAGTTAGTTAGTGGTTTCAACAATTCATTATAAGCATGTTTAACAGATAAATAGCCTAAAGAGCTCCCCTTCCACACCCATTCATCTTCCCTTTTAAAAGAAACCTAGTTCATCTCCCCTATGAGGTTGTGTAACCTTTGCAAAATCGACTCCCAGTTGATCTATCTCTAACCTCTCAAGTTGACACTCCTTAACAACATGTTGAACACCTTCCATTTAGGATCTTCCACCTCCCAATTGATATAGTCCAACACCTTTTTACCACATATCCTTATCAAGCTTTGTTTAAGGGGATTGAAGCCATTTGTGGAGGAGAGAGGGGAAGCCTTCGTCCAAGGGTCTTTCTAGAAATTAGTGTTTTTTTCATTACCAATCCTCTTTCTAACCCCCAATTTCAACACATTTTTTGTTTTGATAAGATGGTTCTAGAGAAAAGACCCACTGGGTAGATCAGTAGCAGAGAGGAAGTAGCCAAGATTTTTGTTCTTCAGATATTTAGCTTGGAAAAGCTTCACCCAATCCTTAGACCCCTCCAAAAGGTTCCATCCCACCTTAGCAGTTAGGGATTTGTTAAGCAATTTGATTCTCCTTATCCCCAACCCTCCAACATTTTTAGGAGTGCACACTTTCTCCCAACTAACCAGCGACAGTTTGTTTTTCTCTTATGTTCCTAACCACATGAATCTTCTCTAAATCTATTCTAGTTTTCCCCTAATGAAGGTTGAGATTTTGAAGAGAGAAAAATAGTATATCAGGATATTCTGTAGGGAAGCTTTTAACAATTGAATCTTCCCAGCTAAGCTTAGATAGATGTATTAAAAGAATATGTGTGAGAACAAAGAGAGATGAGTTTGAGGATAAGGTAAAGGAGGAAATGGGTAAGTCCCCAAAATTTCCAAGGGAGGTTAAGTTGGATGTTATGGTTGTTTTGTTGATATGTGGTTGTCATTGATGTCAACAGTATTAGCATTAATGCATTTGAAGCTGTGTATGTTGAGGATATTGAGAAAATTGTAATGAAATAAGTTGCAGGTTGTTAGTGGTGATGTGAAGTTCAGTCTGTTAGTGAGTTCAATACGTTGATGATCAGAGGTTGTGGACTAAAGGGTTTCTTTTTTAGTATATCTAGTTTATCCACGTTGAGTTTCAAAGATCCGTGTGAAGATTTGATCGAATTATGAAGATTTTTATTCTGACAGTCTTTTTGTTACTTTAGTTTGTGTTCCTGAATGAAGATGATGCGATTTCAGTTAGTTCTGTTGTTGCGGATGCTTCTCTGGTGATTCATGATGTTTTTGGATGTTTCTAGATCGTGCTCTATCTTTGTTGCACATCCGCATTGATCGTTGTGCTTGTGATATGAGATTTTCTCTTGTGTGTTCATGTTTTTCATGTTCTTGACCGACAAGGTGTTTGTAGCGTGTTGTGGATCTTTGAGGAATACTTTTTGAAGGTGGTTCGTGTTCAAAGATAATATTTTGGGTCTTCACTATGTTGTGGCCAACCTTGGTTGATTTGCATTAATAATAGTTATTGATTTGGGTCGATAATTTGTATTCATTTTATTATTTTGTTGAAGCCAACATGAAGCAATTTAATTTCTTGTTACAGATATATATAAGAAGTTGTTTATTTCAATTGAAGTATGCCAAATGTGTGTGTGCACGAATAATGTTCTAAATCATTTGAAGGTAGAGCAGAGTGTGAAGAAGAGTGAAGAAGTGTTCATGTGCTTAACCAGAACTATGATCAGGCATTAGCAGATGCTATTTTATTAGCTCAAATCCCTACGGATGTAATCTGAATCTTTCTATAAGACAGTGTGTCTTCCTTTGGGTGGTAAGCATTTTGTAATTTAGCAATGAGCTCTAGGCAGTGTGCCTGAATGCATGTGCATTCCGCATTTCATTCTTTATACTTTTAATAGGGTATAATCTTGTGGAATGACCTCCACCGTGGTTTTTCCCCTACTAAGGTTTCCACATAAAAAATCTTGGTGTTATGTGTGTTTCTGATGTGTTGACAATTTATGCTTTCATGGTTAATAATCAAATATGAGAATAAGGTTAATAAAGTTAATAAGTTGTGAATTTTTGTGACAAATGATTCACCCCCCCTCTTAGTTGTCTTCCCTTGTGTTGCCAATAGGTTATTGCTTCAAGAGTGGTTTCCAACATGAAAGATAAACAAAAGGAGTTAACTCCTAAGGAAGGTAGAAGGATTGTGAGAGAAAGTGGTTTACTTCTCTTATCAGAATGGGACTTAGCATCAACCATTACCTTTGACACTATGGAAGAAAAACTCACAAGTATTTACCACTGATGAGGATGTCATGTGTGCACTACAAGGGTTTGCATTCAACACATAGTGGGATACATTACCAATATGAGATTTATCCCCCAACACAAATAAGGCTCGGGTGGAAAAACTTGTAGTGGGCCTAAGAGGAGGTCTCACAATCAAAAGGGTTGCTGACACCCTGGTAGTAGAGGTAGTAATATTGACAGTCAGTGTTGCACATTTCACCAAGGTAATTGTGGAATCCTTGTAGGAGAAGTGTGGTGCAAAGATAAAAAAAATACAATGAATTATTGATTGAATATAATAAGGACAAGCAGAGGTTGACAGAGTTGGAGCTAAGAGTTGAGATGTTGTAGAATCAACAAGTGCCACCAATGCAACTAACTACTCCATCTTCTTCTTCTTCTGCACCACCTCCTCTAGCTCAGTCAACTCCTCCACCATCTTTGGAGATGGTTGTATATGATGAAAATAGACCAATTACATAAATTTCTCCAAGCACATCAGTGACACCTCCTCCTAGAACAAGAGTGAGCAAAAGGGAGTTGATTCATCAACTAAGGGTGCATGAGGAGAAAAATGTGCTTTTTTTAGACTACAAAAATCGGTCGGGTATTTGTCCCCCTATAAATTGCAACACGCACCTAGTAAAAAAATTTCACGTGACCGGTGGCGTTGGCGCGACACACCCTCCAAGACCACAGGTTTGGGGGGAGACTAGACCTTGTCACCTCTTTCATGTAACATGATGCTTTAGCCAATCAAGCTAGGTCCCCCGCCCCATAGAAAAATGTACTTATTATTTCTAATGTGCTTGAGAATTATTTGGGAAAGGCAACAAAAAGAGTGAATTGTGTTCATTCAAACTATTCTTTAATGTTTGATTCAATAAGGATGTTTGAAGGTGATAGATCAATAGTTATCCCATTGATGCAAATATGGGTACTTAGGCTTGGTGCATTAACTAGCATGGTTGTAGGATCTACTCATGAGCTTAATAAGCCACCACAAATTACCCCCACATACAAGGTAGTGAAAGGAATTGTTGATTGTCGGGGGTTAGTGGACCCACTTGAAAAGAGAATTAGGGAGTTTCTCCAACAGTTCGATGAGAATGATCTTGGCCTCTTGTTAGACATTTTGGATAGCAATGGAGCTGTAAAAACATCTTAACAATGGAGAGCTCAAATGGACACTATCATTGTTGTAGAGGATTCTTTGATATGTGAAGGTGGAGATGTCAAGATAGATATGCTTACATTCTTGGAAGAAATTGATTTTGATAAGGATGCAAATTAGGTGATGAAGAAATATGGCCCATACAAGACTAAATTGGATGAATTCATGACATTCAATTGGCCATATGAAGAATATCATGAGGCTTGGGATAAAAAGTATAATCAAATACCTAACTTGTAAAGCATCTTGGTGAAGTGGACATATCTTTTTATTTTTATATAATCAACATTTCAAAAAAAATTCAACAGTGACAACAAAGGGGTTTTGTCTTCTTGTACAACAAGGTTTTTTCTTTCACCTTCCAACTTGACTTTCCTAAGTCCACATTATGAAGAATGAAGAAAAAGAGCAAAAAAGAACTAACAATTTGCATCAAAGGCACTTTTGGAGGGACAATTGGTTACTAAGAGTAAATACAATTGTTTTTGTCCTTGGCATATTCCATCCATGAGCAAGTAGTTGTATTTGTATTTTTGAAATGTAAATGAATGTCAAATGAAAATGTGACATGTGTAAATGACCTAAAGCTTGTTGCTCCCTTGTCTTATAAAAGGGAATTCAAATTCATTTACACAGGATGACTGATTAAGTTTGGAGAGTTTTGTAATATAGATGCAGAGAAATTTTGAGTCTTTTCTAGGTTGTTGAGTCTAGCCTTTGTAAATTTTGAAAGAATTGTATGATAGTACTATCATTCTTGAATTTATAATGGCATACTTCTAAAGCCAATGTTCTCCTTTTGTATATTTCACATTAGTTATGAATGAAATGAATCAAAGATATTTCAATTCATTTGCATTGTCTTTCCTTTGGATGTTTATGATATGTGATATGTGTGTTGCAAAATGTCAAGTGTGTCAATGAAGTGTTAATTAAATTGACATGCAAATATATGCTTCGATCAACAAAGAATCATCAACATTATCTATATCCTTTGAGTATTTAAAAAATATTTAATTTCCAAGTTGACTTCTTGTTTTAATTTGACATCCATCCTCATAGTTGTCCCCATGCACATCAAAGTGGGGGGAAATGTAATGGTGAAAATTTCATTTTTAAGTCCTTTTCCTTTATGTTTTGGGCTGACTTCAAATATAGTGTCCTTTATGCAATAACAAGTCTACAAGTAGCATGTTCTTATACGAAAAATTGGCTCATGATATTTGTTGTGCCCTTAGCACACACGCCCCGTTCAGAATGGGGACCCTCTTTTCTTTCGCCTTGTCGGGTCATTTTCATCACCGCCTCGTTTTGTGTACCCCATTTTTTTGGTGTCTCGGATGGTCAATGTTGCTTTAAAGTCCAGCCATAAGTTGACCGTGCCTCCCCCTTTTAATTTTCTCGTGTTCTGGTGCATTGCGGAGTCCCTCTAGCAGTTTGACCCTGCCAATGGCCCCGGGCCCTGCCGAGCCTAGGCATTCGGGCTTCCCTTGCCGGGTTTCCCCGTTGCACCCGCCATTCCCAACAACGCTCGGCTCGCATCCTCCAAGACCCCGGGGTCCAAACTCCCATTCTCTCTTTTGCTAAAATCCGTGGAAATTTCGATGGCTATTTAACCCTCTGAGCCCGGGACCCCAGAGTTCCGCTCCCAGGGTTCCGAGAGTATTTCGCCATTCCTCACGATGAACCTCTAACGGCGTCCCGCCTTCTGGGTCCCACCACCATATTTTCTGTCTGGGGAGTTTGCAGGAAATCCTGGCTACCATCGAGTGTTTCGGGCCCAATCTTCTGAAGTTTCGAGTCCAGAATTCCATGGTGGTTCCGCCGTCTCTAACGATGGGTCTTTGGCATAACTCCGCCCTCCGGGCCCCGACTCTCTCTCCGCCGCCGCTGATCCAACCGAGTCAAAATTGTCAAGCGACTGCCATCCTAAGCCCTCCGGCCGTTGGACCCCGGGTCTCCCGCTGTCATTGCTGATTTTCAAATTCACCAACCTTTGTCTCACCGTACCGACATTTAATAGGGTCATTAATGGTGATTAGGGGTATAAAAGACCCGCTCAAGCCCGTCATTATCACTTGACAGAGTTGCAGAGTGATCAGAAAGCTTGCTAGAGGAGCCCACCGTCTTCGACACCTTCATGCTCATCGCCCTCACCCTCACTTCATCGATCGTAGGTGGATCCCACATCTCCCCGCATCGAGTGTTCAAGGTAGGTTCTCCATTCACCCTCTTGAGCATTATTTTCATGATTTCTAAGGATTAAAATGGACAATGAACATCAAAACGATGTATGAATGATGAACCATAGCATCACGAGTAAAACCCATGTTTTGAAAACTTAAGAAAACCTTCGAGGGTGCCCTCATGACTGATCCGGAGCTCCACCTCGCCACGGCTGTTCTTTTTGCAGGGAGATCATCCCCTTCAGCCCCGGGCCTGTCTTGGCCATCCAAACCAAAACGATGAACCTTCCTTCCTTCTGACAATTTCACCCTTCAAGCCCGAGCCGTCAGACTTCCTCATTCAAAAGTTAGCAGAGATGTCGCCGTGTCAAAACGGCGAACTTTCCCCGACCGCCTGTCCCCCGGGGCCCACCCTTCTCCTCGCTATGGACATTTCAAAGTTGGATAGTGCCCTTTGAGTTCTCGGATCCTGCCCTCTGGAACTCCTTTCAGATTCTGCCATGCCTACCTCTGAGTTTCTGAAGGAGCCCCGCCATCCGGGTCCCGGGCCTCCATTCTCCGTTGGAATCCCAGCTAAACTCAGGGCAACCTTTGGGCCTCTCAGGCTCGGGACTTCGGACCTCCGTTCCCGGGATTCTGTCCTTCATTCGTTGTCGGGGAAATATCTGTCCATTGCCAAGACTTCACTGCGAGCTCCTTGGCTCTTGGCGATGCCCAACGTCCTTTTGACCTCTAGGATCCATACGCCAGATCTCTGTCCGACTTCCGGGCTCCTCCCTCCAGGAGTCCTTTCCTCATCTGCCATCCCAAGGGGAAACTCTCGCTCGTCCTTCCACCCGCCGAACTCCGCCTTCCCATTCGCCGCTGGGATGCAATTTAAACTGCTGAAAGCCCTCATCCGTGCTGGGCTCCATTGTGCAAGACTCCTTTCCTCATCCGCCGTCCCGAGGGGAAAATCTTGCCCATCCTTTCGCCCACTGGACTCTGCCTTCCCGTTCACCGCTAGGATGCAATTTAAACTGTTGAATGCCCTCATCTGTGTCGGGCTCTGTTGTGTGGGACTCCTTCCCTCGCCTGCCATTCCAAACGAAATTCTCGCCCGCCCCTCTGAGCTCCGGGCTCTACCTTCCCGATCGCCGCCAAACTGAAAATGAAATCAAATGGCGAACGCCTGTGCCGAGTCCGGTGTTGCTTTTGGCTGTCGACAAAACTTTCGAATCTCGCCAAAAAATTACCCCATCGCGGAGGCCTCACACCGATTTGTAATCCACCAGGCCCTAACTGTCGGGCTGCCCCCTCCGGGCTTCCACCCAACAATAGTCATCCCAAATGGCGAAAGATGAACGCCTTCCTGGTACCACAAACCTGAACACTCAAAGTGAAGTTACAAACTGTTAGTCACCCTACAGCCCACCGGGCCCCGGACCCTGGATTTCCTTCTCCAGAATTTCATTCATGATCTGTCGTTCCAAATTGCCATCTCCAGACGATTCTCCAGCCCAGGACTTCTGGATTTTCCCAAACCAATCCAAATGAGCCCAAATATGAAATCTAACTTCGACCCACGTGCTTAATTTCGGTCCTCTTCATTGCGAACTCCTTAAAGTACCAAAATTTGACCGAAGAGAATCTTCAAGAGCCCTCCACCCTATTTTCCCTTCCAAACAACATTCCTACCGAGGAAGTCTGGCCCTCCGAGCCTGAACTATCCAAATGCCCTTAATCAAAAGATCAATGACATCGAGGGATAAAAGGTCATGTTATGCTTAATAGATTGTTTAAAATAGATGTCATCTTCAGGATTTCAACTAACATAAATTTTTTTATGCTCCATTACACTGATTACGCCTTTGCTTGCAGAATATATGGAATCGGGTGCAGGACCTTCGGGGGCAGCCGTTGAAAAGGACAAAGGAAAGAAGTCAGGAAAGACCCCTCAAGGGAAAGAGGACAAGGACCAGATGAAATTATGATTCCAGGGTGAGCCTCTGCACTCAAAAGTCACCACAGATTGGAAGGAGATCACTGACACCAACATAGGCCATGTCGATATTGATGAATTCACACAAAGGGTCAGGGTCAATCCAATGACAAAGAACAATAGATTGATAAGACAAAGTGGAATAGAAAAGGCTGTTGGATTCCCTCCATCCCTCGTGGCCCCCGAGTTGGTCATGGCTTGTCAGGAGCCGTATCAACCCGACACAAGGACAATCATTGATAAAGAGGGCAACATTCTCGCCGACATGTCGCCAGAGGGAATCTCAAAGACTTTCATATCCCCACTTTTAAGGAGATGGAAGTCTCCACCATAGAAGAATGTCAAGCAGTGTGGGATGATAATTCGATGGGCTGTAAGAGGTCAATCAATCAGCATTGGCTCAAAGAAAAGCGGGGCAGCGCTACGAAGGGTCCTCACGAACTCTTCCGCAGCGATTTCCACGAAGATTACCATGACTTGGTCACAATGCTAAGCAGAGTTATGGGTCTTCCTACGGCAGCCTTCTTCCAAGAATGGATGGTGTACTTCATTGAGGAAATTCTTCATGGGAATGAGGATGTCACCACAACGACTTCGTTTTACTGGGGAGGAATCATAAGCAACTGCTTCCATGGGCAGTTTGTTAATGTAAAGAAGAGCTCTAAGTTCTATATGACTTCCTATCTCGTCTATTCCTTGCTGTATCAGAGGTAGTACAACGGGTTGTTTGTGGCACCTGATCAGGAGCAGGGGCAAAGACTCAAGGCCTATGATAGATATTAGCAGCTCCAATACCAGAACTTCAAAAGAGAGTACTGTAGAGTAAACGATGCTTTCCTCGGCCATATTATCAGAATGATGGTCGAAGACTTCGAGAGGAGGGTCTCCCACAGTGCCAGGGCATTTTTGAAGTAGTATGTCTTTCTCTTTATCCAATATCCGAAGTTCACATACATCTGTGCCTAGGGCTTCACTAAAAGGCCAAACAGGTTGCCTCGATACCCCAATGACCGAATCATCCTTCTGGAGCTTTCTCAGCAGCTCCAACACTTATAAGAAATCTTCAGCAGCAAACACATAGCAAGGATTTCTTATCTCATGACTCTGGGCCAGGGCATGTATAAACTGCAAACTTCCCAATGTGCTGGTAACTCCGAGAAAGAGCTAAAGGATTACCACTTCTACCTACACACTGCTCACCCGCGGATAGACCCGTATGGTCATGTCAGAGAGGTGCTTGGGCTGGGGTTTTCCCATCTTCACCACATCGAGGATTTATGGGCTAACTGCCAAGATGATAAAGAGATACGCGCAAGGACTATATGGAATGATTGTGCAGTTTGTAAGAAGGGTGCAACCATTCCCCGTACCGGACCAAGTCGAAGAAGATGAGGCCACTATAATGCACTCCAGGTACCCTACAGTCGCCAATCTACCAATACCAACAATAGACTGGGACGAGCAGGAGGTCGATGACCTTGATACTATGTCCCAGCCAATCTTGGCTCGTACTAAGGAGTGGGTCGATGGGAAAGAAGCCTGATTAAAGTGCCAATGAGTAATTTTGACTTATGAAGGGCTCAAAAGTGAGCCAAGTGCCACAGAGGATGTTGCTGCCACCACTTCAACTGGCGGGACCTCCAAGTCTCCTCTAGTCACCAAATCCAAGAAGAGAAAAGGGACAAAAACAGAACAGTCTCTAGACTCCAAGGTCTATGCAAGGAAAGAAACAGGAGGGTCACCTCCCAAAAGGCTCAAACAGGCAGGGAGCATCGCAGAACAACCCTCAACCCAAGAGGAGGAGGTGAAGGATATAGATCAATTGGAGCCTCTCTTGGCTCTCCCTGCCCCTCCTATTGCACAACCCACCTCCTTGACTATGATCGCTAAATCCCCACCGGCAGTGGACATTTCTGTCCATCTTGCCCCTTCGCCTCCGGCCAGGTCTGTAATAATTATTGACTCCTCCTCTGCCATGACTACTCCCCCTTCCTCCACTGCCATGTCACCAACCACATCGCTCCCTCTGGCAATAATAACAGCACCTATTCCCACTTCCACCATGCCTGAAGCTCTCTCGAGGCATATGCAGAATATTCCCCCTGAACTCTCCCAAATCCTAATGGATCTAGAACTTCAGGCAACCCTTGCAAAAGCCCTCACTACTGCTCAGCCTTCACAACCACCGATAGGGCCACCGGCCGTGGAAGCCACTATGCTAATCTCTAAGGAGTGGGAGGAATGAGAACAAGAAGCCTCAGGGCCCTATGAGGAGGAAGCCGATGAATACCATGAGCACCCGGAGTACGAGCACTGAACCATTGATAGGGTGGCTTATGAGGAGGAGGGCACGGGTTCTTCCGAAAATGGGGACAAGGAAGATAGCTCTGGTGCTAAGATAATCGTGCAAACCTTTGACGATGACCTTGAGGAGGAGCTGGCATAACAACTGAAGGACACGAAGGCAAAAGCAGAAAGGTCACCACGTAACGGAGAAGGGCAGCCACCAGAAAAATAGCAGCAAGAGGATTTAACTATGGGTGGAACCCAAGTTGTCAAGAGCCTCGAAGCTGAGTGTGATAAGGAAAAGAAAGAAGAAGAGACAGCAGGAAAAGAGGGTCTAGTGCAACAACTGTCCACCGTGCTTCTTATCAAACACCTCGTGTTCGTCCAGGACTTTGATGAGGAAGAGGGAGATGCTGCTGAGGAGAAAGAAAAGTCCCCAGAAGAAAAAGGAGCGGAAACCTTGGCCTTGACCGAGAGGGGTGAGGGTGGCCATGATTCACCTAAGGGAAAATATGTTGTGCCTGAATGGTTGGAGAGGCAACTCGAAAGAAAAACCCCTATACTAAACAACCAAAGGGTGAGGTTAGAGGCCATCTTGGCTCGAACTCAAATCATGACAAAAAAGTAGAAGAATCCCAAATTCTGATCTAGGGTAACGATGGATGCTTTTGGGTCTCGAGCAGCGCAAATAGCAACGCCTATAATTCACCAGGCTGGGGTGAGTTACATCTCCACCATTGACTTGGGGACCGCCACCAGAGAGTAGAAAGTCGGGCACCTTGAGGAGTCAATGGCTACGATGGTGCATTTGATAAAGTAGGATAAGATTTCGAAAGATGAACTCAAGGCACAGGAGGCGGCCTTAACAGATTACATACAACAATGGTCTTCAGTGGATGACCTGCCTACCACATCCGCAGCCGCACCTCAGCTGCTATCCAAAGAGAAGATCGATAAGATGGAAAGGAGAAAGAACTTGGAGAAGACCACAGAGGGCTAGTTTCAACAGGTCTTGTACGTCATAAACATGGGAATTAGCCGAGTTGTGCGAATAGCCAACAATTTCTTGGACCTGTTGCAATCTCTAAAGGGCACGAGGAAGCTTTGCACCGACTTCCCTATAGCATATGACTCCACCTTTCTGAGGATCGAGGCTATCCTTCAGTTGCCAGAAGCCACGTGGGAAAAGGAGTTTGCATTTAAGAAAGACGATCACTGGCTGATGGATGTATGACGATGAGACTTTGACAACCAGAGGGAAAGACTGGAACAAATCATGACCAAGGTGGATCCGGACATTGAATGGATCAAGGAAATCAAGGCAGAGTGCACTCGTTATCTCAAGCTGATGACAGAGTACGACATGCCCACAGTGCAAATGGATCCGGAGAAGATAAAGCCCTACTTCCAGAAGAAGATGGAGGACAGAATGTCAAGTGAAATCACGGTGGAGTTCATGAGTTTTGCTGCCCGTGCCTTCAATCAATCAGAGCTATTCAGGGACCAAGGCACAAAATATGATGAGGATTGGAAAAGGCTGGAAGATAATGCAAAGGAATAGAGCTACCAAGTGCTAAGATAAAAAATCATCGAAATAGACAAGCTCCAGGCAGTCATCCTCAAGTTCATAGAATACATAGCTTCTAAAAGGCAGGAGGACAGTCCTATCAAAGATGAGGAACTCCCTAAAGAGTAGCTATAGTGAAACAACAATCGGCTAAAAGACAAAAGTGCTACAATGTCGTCAGTAGAGGACAAAATAGGGAAAAGACAAGGAATGTATTTTAAATTGTGATATATTGGGGGGTAGGTGAAACCCTATTTTGTAATGAATCTTGGCCACACAATAAGAATTGATCTTAGCCATTCATTAGATCTTTTGGACAGTATAAATAGAGCTCTCATCTCATTTGCAAAGGGAGTTGAGTTGTTGTAAAGACATGCTGCAGAAATTTATAAAGAAAAGACATTGACTTGGTGCATTTTCTGAGTTTCTCACATGTTGCTTGATTCAATCTCCATTGTTAGATGTTTACTTAGGATTTATTGCTATTCTAGTTAGCTATTTTCTTGCTTTGGTAGATTTTAGGAATGTTGTCCTGTGATCATGAAAATTCTTGCTGTGTTGATGACTTCTCAGTCCATACTTTTTGTTGTTTGCTGATGGTAGATAGTTGTGTAAAGTTAGTCTGGGCTTGAATTCAAAGCTGCTCCAAAAATTTTATCTTTCTTCATGCATGTACATGGTGAATGAAAGGCAAAACATTTGCAGACCTTAGAAGATAGCAAAAGTTCTGCAATACTGTGAGATTTTTGGTTAAGTGGGATATTGTTTTAGGAAGCTGTCCATTGCAGGAACTCCATCATCACTGTTCACAATTAGTTGCAGATTTAGAAACTTTACCTCTTCCTTGCCTCCTTTTCATTTTTTTTTAAATGACTAACCTATGCTAAGGTTCATTGCACATTGTAAAGCCAAATCCAATGACAAAATGGAGTCCAAGACTACTGTTTGAACCTACAGCTAATGCATAACATCTCTCCCATCCCAAAAACTCCATTTCAAGATCCAACTTCCCCATGTTTTGTAATCCCTGCATAAGGCCACCTTGTGATTCTAGCAAATCACATCAAACAACTGAGATATTCCAAGCATTGTCAAGACCTGACATTAGAGAACTTGGGATAGTATTCTGCAATCTAATTGTGGAAGATTGTCTTTCAAGAGAGGTAGTGCACCTACGCATTGTTTGTGTTGAGAAGTGCTTAAAAACACATCAACAAAACTGGTGCTAGAAGGAGGGCCACATTGGGAATACGAAGCTAAAGTTTAAGGGCAAAGCTGGATCGAATCGAATCATTCTCCCCAAAAATATTTTAAAGAGTTCTACGATCAACACCAAACAAGGGAGAATTTAAAGAATTACAGCCTCTTACAAGGGCGAAGCGAGTTAAAGAAAGTAGCTTGCCTCTTCCTCTTCCTCCATTCCATCCACCTCCATGCCACCCTCACCTTCATTCAGCTGGCCTTCGTCTTCAACCCAACCATCTCGAACTACATTTGCACCTCCTATCTCTGGCAGCCAGGGGATTGCTCCTCTCCCGGCCCTTCAAGCCCAAGGCATAGTCCAATCAGCCACGGCTCAAGTGCAGTCCCAGATTGCTATTTTATTGCGGATACAACCCCAACTTGTCATTTTCCAACAGTAGATACCACCTCTGCCACCCTCCATGGCACTGTTAGCACATAACCCTTTGCTGATACATTTTTCCGCCTACCACGATATGCCCAAGAATCCGGAGGGCTTTTGTTCGATGTTCCATCCGTGCGACCTACAAAGAACAATTGAGGAGCACATCAAAATATTCGAGACAACAATTACCAAAATGCAAGTTGATCACGAAGATGTTGCATGCTACCTTTTTCCGCATTCGTTGGTAGAAGAAGTCTTTTATTGGTACATCAACCTATCGAGGGGATCCATTACCTCATGGAACTTAATGAATGACGCCTTCCTACAAAAATACAAGATCCCCATCAGTCCTTCGGAACTCTATCAGCAGTTTATGTCCATTCGGAGGGAGATAAATGAACCTATCGAATCCTTCAATGACCGCTTTCATCGTGCCTTTACAAGGCTCCAGGACCCGTACCTCCATAATGATGCTGCAACTCTCCCGGTCTACTATGCGGTGTTGGACAACCTCACATCGGCTTTGGTGAAAATGATGCACCCACCACTCACTACCCTGATGACTGCCTATACGGAGGTCGTTGTCGCCAGTGCGGACTTGGGGCAGAATATCTTCGGCCCGCTACCTTCTTTGGGGCCAGTACCTCACCCGATGCAGATTCAGGGGCTCAATCAGGCATTTTCTCACTAGACCCCTCTTATGAACCAAGTATCTCAGTTGCCCATGGTCCCACATCCAGGGTAGCCACTGAACTATGCACCTCTTGCGCCTTCATATTTACAACCCCAACCATAGTATAATTATTCTCAGGCTGCTCCACAATAGTAGGCGTATTCCCAGTAGCCTCAGGTGCCATTGTACCTATCAGGGCCATAATTCCCTCCAGCTTATCAAAATCAACTGATAGCCCCGCCTACTTTTCTCCAAAATCTGGCGCCGTCACCTGGGAACGGGACTGAGAAAGACAAGTTAGAGGAACTGACTGAGATGATAAAGAAAATGTCCACAAAAATAACACACCTAAAAAATTAGAATATTCAGTTACAAGCCTCCCAGCATAATTTACAGGCCAATCTTAACTGGGACAACTGACATATATAGGGATAGTAGGGATAATCGAGAAGCAAGCACTTCCTCTAGGAAGAACTATGATAGGGGGAAAAACGCCAATCAAAATTTAGAAAGGAGACCTTCTCAAAGGCAGAATTGTACATGAAACACTAGGCCCAATAACGAAGGAGTCCCTACGCCTTTCGACCAACTGGCAAGCAATGAAAAAATGACCAGTGGAGTATACCTTGTCAAGGTAGCCTTGTCTGGATGGTGTCGGATTCACAAAACTAACAGACATTCCAAGTTGGATTGCCTCGAGTTCTAGAAAACAGCTGAAATATTCCAAGTAGAAGTGCAGAATGCAGTTAATAATGTCGGCTGTAGGGACATCGTCCCATCCGAGCCATATGACTCCTCATGTCTCTTGGTTAATCAAGCGTTGTTTCCGCGAGGCAACCGCAATGAGCCCGAAGTCAAGCCTGCTCCTATTGAAGGTGAAGGAGTATAAGAGGTAAGTAACGAACAAACTTTGACTCAACTTTTTGATTCAGTAGATAATGGTCCAGTAGATGAAGATGAGCCATTTGTAGATGAGGTCCACATGTTCCATCAAAGGTCGACTCCCTACTTCCTTAGGAATAGACAGGCGGGTGGACCCTTTACAACTTTTACCCCACCAAACAATTTCACCACTCTACTTGATCCTAATGCCAGCAACAACCCTGGACTCCCCCATATACCTACTCAATACCTCAACAAGAACGGATCTCAAAACTAGTCACAAAATTAGCCTCAAGGCCAATCCCAAAATCTGTCTAGTCAAACGAAAGTCCAACCTCCTAGTTCTGCCATAGGCCAAGCTTTTAGTTCAAAAATTGAGCAAATGAGTGAATACATGGCAGAAGAGTTCAAAAGGGAAAAAATTAGTTTGTCAGCCTTTGAATTACTCAAAGTCCCTGTAGTAAGACATGCCTTCTTTAGGGTTCTTAATGGAACCCCATCTTCCAGTACAACGCAAGAAACGCTAGCTAAAAGGGTTACCTTTGAAGAGCTTAAGAAAGAACCGAAGATACAGGATAATACTGGGAAAAGGAAGGATATCCCTATAAATCAATTTGCGAGTAAACAAATTGAAAAGGAACCAGAGCAGAGTAATGGGCAGTTTTCCAAAGACTGGCTTTTTAGGCAAACCAGGGATAAAGATAGTGATAAGAACAAAGGTCAGGTCACTCACATAGATACACCTACAGGCATCTTTCAAGGAAGGATGGAAACTCCCCCTTTCCTTACCACCATTAGGATATTTGGGAAGAACCTGCATAACTGCCTGCTCGATTCAGGAGTGTCTGCCAATGTCATGCCCTTGGCAGTATGCAAGGCTCTTGGCATCACCTCCAAGCCCTCAAGGAGAAAGGTGACCCAACTGGACAAAACATATATCAACATTGTGGGAGAAATAAGCTGTATCCCAATGCAGATTGCTATAGACCCACGGATACAACAAGTCATTGACATTCAAGTGGCTGACATTCCCAATGCATATGGAATCATCTTGGGAAGGGAATTCACCAAGGCCCTGAATGGATATACCGCCACAGACCTTTCTCACATGTGGCTACCATGGAAGGGGCTACCAAATCAAATCCATATCGACCGTGAACCCTGTATGAAATACATGATCATGAAGTACAATAATATTAACGAGGTGTTGTTTGCCGAGACAGACTTGGGGAATTACCATCCTTTTGCCTACCAAAACAAGGTCGAGCTCCAGGAAGAATGTGCTAACAAAGTGCTCCTAGTGTTGTGTAGTCCTTCGACCGATTCTACACGAATGCCCCCAGACACAGAAATGTTGATAGAAGCTGATGATGAACCCGATAAGGATAATGATTGGGGACTACTCAGTGGTTTTCAAGAGTTCATGGAAAAATGCGCAAGGGATCAGCTCAACCTAGGGGCCCGAATGAATTTGCAAGATCTCTTGTTGCCAAACTGGTGCAAGGTTCACAATGTTTCCCACTCCGAGTTTGATTGTTGCTTGTGTCAAACGACAGTTGAACATGTTAAAAAATCAGCTACTCCTTAGATAGAAATGCCAAAGGAGGCACTAGCAGAACCACCCGCTGATCACTACATTGAGCTAGAAAACTCCCCTAAGATCACAGGACCAGTCACCTGGCTAAAAAGGAGCAAGAACTTAATACGACCCGAAGATAAGGAACCTTCCAAGTGCTAGATGCTCCAATTTGATGGATCCAAGTCCAAGAAAGGAGTCGGAACCGGGTTCGAACTCATCAGTCCAATAGGTAAGACCTTTTTTTCTGCCCACAGATTGCAGTTCTATTGCACCAATAACATAGCAGAATATGAAGCCCTGGTCCATGGCCTTCTCATGGCCTTGAAGAAAAATGTGAAAGTGCTACAAGTTTTTGGGGATTCTGAACTAGTGGTTAAATAGGTCATGAAGCTATATTCTTGTCATGATATAAGACTTACTAACTATAGGCATAGGGTTTGGGATCTCTTAGAAGGCTTAGATGCATTCAATATACAATTGATCCCTCGTGCTCAGAATCGTACAGCTAATTCTTTAGCTCAAGCGGCCAACACTTTACAACCCCTCTCTTTATCTGGGCTCAAGAAATTCGTGGTTGAACTGACATCCACGCCATCAGTCCTAAATAATGTTAACCACTTGCAGGTCTTCAATGATGACAAACATATTCTCGAATTCATCACAAGTTCTGATGTCTTAGCAGCTCAAATAATTGATGAAGCTGATCCGCAGGAAGCCAAACTGGACATAGAGGGGGTTATTAATTTCAAAACCAACATGATTCCTAAGGGCATGGTTCAGTTGGAACGCGTATTTGACTTGGACCAGATCAGAGACCAGAACCAACAAACAAAAAAGGAGGCAATAAGCAACCAGTGCGATTCTCACAACCTTGGGACAGCCAAGGAGATCAAGAATGTTTTTATCGGCAAGGTGTGCACCCCAGAGGAAAAGAAAGGAATTACGGATGTGTTGTAGAAGTACCATGATGTGGTGGCATGGAGATATGAAGATTTAAAAACATATGACACTTTTGTCATTACGCACACCATCCCTCTTAAGACAGAGGTGAGGCCATTCCGCCAACGGCAGTGCCCTATCAATGCCTTGTTGGAACTCGTCGTTTACAAAGAAGTGCAGAAGTTGCTCTCGGCAAGAATAATTTTTCTGGTTAGACACTCTACGCGGGTGGCCAATTTGGTCCCGGTCAGAAAAAAGAATAGGGAGATTAGATTGTGTGTAGATTTTCGTAATCTGAACTGCGCCTCGAAGAAAGACAATTATCTAGTACCTTCATTGGATGAGGTGTTGTAGATCGTCAACGACTCCCAGATGATGTCTTTTCTAGATGGATACTCCAGATACAACCAAGTAATGGTACAGTATGAGGATCATCACAAAACAGTGTTCACCACTAAGTGGGGGACGTTCGCGTATAGGAGGATGCCTTTTGGACTCATCAACGTCAGCACTACCTTCCAATATGCCATGGATATCGCCTTCAAGGACCTGATTGGCAAGTGCATAATCATCTACATGGATGATTTGACCGTGTTTTCTAAAAGACAGGGCGATCATGTCTCTGATTTATGCAAGGTATTTCAGAGGTGCAGGGAGTTCGGGGTTTCCCTTAACCCCAAGAAGTGCATTTTTGGTGTGACTGAAGGTAGGTTGCTCGGGCACATCATTTCAGAACAGGGTATCTCTATAGACCCTGAACGCATCGAGTCCTTACTCAAAATTCTACCCCCAGGATGCAAGAAAGAATTAAAATCCTTCTTTGGAAAGATCAACTTCGTTAGGAAATTTATCACGGGTTTCACGAAGATTGTTAAACCTCTCAATGTTATGTTGAAACAAGATGCCAAAGTTGAGTGGACACCTGACACCAAACAAGCTTTCAGGAAATCAAACGGGCCATCACCGAGGCGCTTGTGTTAGTCAACCCAGATTATCTGAAGCCTTTCTACATCTACTCGTTCGCTTCAGAGCATTCCTGTGCTAGCATGCTGACCCAGAAGGACGATGAAGGAAATGAGCACCCGATCACCTTTATGAGTGCTCCCCTCAAGGATGCTGAATTGCAATATCACCATATTGAAAAGCAAGCATATGCTCTCGTCAAAAGGGTGAAGAAATTTAGACACTACATCCTACGCAATAAGGTGTTTGACATTGTCCCCAACCCAGCAGTAAAAACGCTGCTTATGCAAAATGAATTGGGCGAACGAAGAGTTAAATGGGTCACCTTGCTCCAAGAATATGACATGGAGATCCAACCGATAAAGCTAGTGAGAGGACAGGCACTCACCCACACGATCGCTGAGACGGCGGCAGAGGCTGGACCCAAACTCACTGTGCAACAGTACCAGGTTGAGGATGTCTCCCCCGGAGAGTGGTACCAGAATGTCATCTATTATTTGCTGAACCATAAGTGTCCACCGCACCTGCAAGGAGTCTAAAAGCGGGCCCTTAGATTGAAGAGCAATGGTTACATGCTACAAGGTTCCATTCTCTACAAGAAGAATCATGAAGGCATTTACTTAAGATGCATGGGTAAGGAAGAAGCGGATCGAGTCTTAAAAGAGTTCCACGAAAAATTTGGCACGGGCCATGGTTCTGGTTCTTCCACAGCACATCAGATATTGAGAACCGGGTATTATTGGCTAACTATTTTCAAAGATGCCCATTGCCATGTTTGCTCATGTCACACATGCCAGACCACTGTCACTAGGGAAAAGAATGATGTTGTCCCACTGCAGCCTCTGCTGGAGGTAAGGTCGTTTGTGCAATGGGGTCTCGACTTCATCGGTCTGGTAAGCCCTCCATCATCTGCGGGACACAGGTACATTCTTACCGCTACTGATTACTATACTAGGTGGACGGAAGCAATAGTATGTAAGCAATGTACAACTGAAGTAGTTACTAATTTCTTAGAAAGTTTCATTTTAAATCGCTTTGGTTGTCCTTATGCTTTGGTATGTGACAATGGACCTGCGTTCGCCTCATTAAAATTTGCTAGTTGGGCATTCAACTACGGGATCACCCTTAAGTTTTTATCCAACTACTACCCTCAAGGCAATGGCCTTGTCGAGTCTACAAATAAGAACCTGATTACCGTAATCAACAAACTGCTAGATAGGAATCCCAAGGACTAGCATACCCAGCTCCATTTCGCCCTTTGGGCTGACCGCACTCACCACAAGGCGGCCCTTGGCGATTCCCCATTCCACCTTGTTTATGGCCTAGAACCTATATTTCCTATCCATCTGAAGATTCCTACTCTTCAGTTCATCAACGATTTTTATGAAGGAGGAGATCGTAGGGAAGCTCGGTTAGCTGAGCTCTTACATTTAGAGGAAGTCTGAGACCGTGCAATAGAAAATTTTGCCAAATATCAGGGTGTAGTTAAGAGATGGTTCGATTGCCGAGCCAAGATCAAGGCCTTTAGAATTGCAGATTTGGTCCTGTATTGGAACAAGGCCTATGAAAAGAAAATGGGACACAACAAATTCGACAAGCTCTGGCTTGGCCCCTTTCAAATAGCTGAGATTTTGGGAGACAATGCCTTCTGCCTAAAGACCTTAACTGGTGAGAACGTCCCATTGCCGGTCAATGGCAGCACTTGAAGCATTACTTCCAGGCCTGAGCTCATTTGAGCTCTTCTTTGTAAATATTTGTACATTGGTTAGGGTAGTTTTTTTTTCTAGTTTGCTTTGTGTCTTTTGTTTTGCGTCGCTCTTTTGTTTTCTCCCTGCTGGCAGTTTTATTTCAAAAAGTTATTTCCCGCCCCTTAGTGGTGGTCGTGCTTGCTCGACAAGCGGTTTACTTTGTTGTCCGTCCTTTGTGTTCTTCAGCTAAACATTCACTCTCGACTATCGGTCTCTGAAAGCTGTCCATGAATGATTTCCTTGTTTGAACTCTACTCAGAACTTGACCCTAGATTGGATCTTCTTACACACATCTCGGATCTCACACAAAACACATAATAATCATTTCTAAAGGACTGTGCCATGGTTGTTATGACACCCTAGTGAGTTAAAAAATTTAAGTCTGCTCCAATGACCACTACAGTCTCAAACCCATCGTAGGCTTCAGTGCTTACCCGGTCGAACTGAATGATAAATGAGAAATGAACATCGAAGGAAATATCAAAGCAAAAGAACAAAGGAATTCTAAAAAATAAGCGACCATATGGGTGTTCGGGTAACTCTTC
Organism: Sequoia sempervirens; assembly: GCA_007258455.2. NCBI lineage: Eukaryota > Viridiplantae > Streptophyta > Pinopsida > Cupressales > Cupressaceae > Sequoia > Sequoia sempervirens. The sequence goes on from VDFB02271358.1 coordinate 959,366,749, forward strand.
CAGGGCTATGGACACCCGACCAGCAGTAGAGCAATATCCATGGGATTGCAGCAACAACTCCGTCGGGGCTATGGATGCCTGACTAGCAGCGGAGCAATGTCCAGGTTACTTTTGGTGTTTGACGATTTATGTAGCTCGCTCAGTTGGATTGGTAACCCTGGTCACTATCCTGAGGAAAGGAATGAACTCACTACACACACTTCTAAGATGTCCTGTAAACTGACCCAATTAAGAGTCGCCATTTTTTGTGCCCTTAGCACACATGCCCCGTTCAGAATGGGGACCCTCTTTTCTTTCGCCTTGTCGAATCATTTTTGTCACCGCCTCATTTTGTGTGCCCCCTTTTTTTGGTATCCCAGATGGTCAATGTTGCTTTAAAGTCCCACCATAAGTTGACTGTGCCTCCCCCTTTTAATTTTGTCGTGTTCTAGTGCCTCGCGGAGTCCCTCTGGCAATTTGACCCTGCCAACGGCCCCAGGCCCTGCCGGCCCCGGGCGTTCGGGCTTCCCTTGCCAGGTTTCCCCGTTGCACGCGCTGTTCCCAACAACACTCGGCTCGCGTCCTCCCGGACCCCAGGGTCTGAACTCCCGTTCTTCATTTTGCTAAAATCCATGAAAATTTCAACGACTGTTTAACCCTTTGGACCCCGGACCCCGGAGTTCCACTCCCGAGGTTCTGACAATGTTTCGTCATTCCTCACGGCGAACCTCTGGCGGTGTCCCGCCTTCTAGGTCCCGCCACCATATTTGCCATCTGGGGAGTTTGCAGGAAATCATGGCTACTGTTGAGTGTTTCGGGCTCGATCTTCCAAAGTTCTGAGTCTGGAATTCTGTGGTGGTTCCGCTGTCTCTAACGGCGAGTCTTTGGCAGAACTCCGCCCTTCGGGCCCTGACTCTCTCTTTGCCGCCGCCGATCCAACCGAGTCAAAATCTTCAAGCGGCCGCCATCTTGCGCCCCCCGACCGTCGGACCCCGGTTCTCTCGTTGCCGTTGCCGATTTTCAAATTCACCAACATTTGTCTCGTCGTACCGGCATTTAATAGGGTCATTAATGGCGATTAGGGGTATAAAAGACTCGCTCGAGCCCGTCATTATCACTTGACAGAGTTGCAGAGTGATCCAAGAGCTTGCTAGAGGAGCCCACCGTCTTTGACACCTTCATGCTCATTGCCCTCACCCTCACTTCATCAATCGTAGGTGGATCCCACATCTCCCCACATCGAGTGTTCGAGGTAGGTTCTCCGTTTACCCTCCTGAGCATTATTTTCATGATTTCTAAGGATTAAAATGAACAATGAACATCAAAATGATCTATGAATGATGAACCATAGCGTCACGAGTAAAACCCATGTTTTGAAAACTTAAGAAAACCTTCGAGAGTGCCCTGATGACCGATACGGAGCTCTACCTTGCCGCAGCTGTTCTTCCCGTAGGGAGATCATCCCCTTCGGCCCCGAAGCCTATCTTGGCTGTCCAAACCAAAATGATGAACCTTCCTTCCGATGGCAATTTCCCCCTTTGGGCCCGAGTCATCGGACTTCCTCGTTTGGAAGTCAGCAGGGATGCCGTCGTGTCAAAACGGTGAACTTTCCCTGACCACCTGTCCCCCGGGGCCCACCCTTCTCCTCGCTGCGGACATTTCAAAGTTGGATAGCGCCCTTCGAGTTCCCGGATCCCGCCCTCCGCAACTCCTTTCGGATTCTGCCATGCCTACCTCCGAGTTTCTGAAGGAGCCCCGCCATCTGGGTCCCAGGCCTCCATTCTCCGTTGGAATCCCGACTAAACTCAGGGCAGCCTTTGGGCCTCTCGGGCCCGGGACTCCGGACCTCCATTCCTGGGATTCTGTCCTTCATTCACTGTCGGGGAATTATTTGTCCATCACTAAGATTTCACCACGAGCTCCTTGGGTCTTGGAGATGCCCGACGTCCTTTTGACCTCCGGGATCCAGACGCCGGATCTCTGTCCAACTTCTGGGCTCCTCCCTCTGGGAGTCGTTTCCTCATCCACCGTCCCGAGGGGAAAATCTCGCTCGTCCTTCCGCCCGCCGGACTTCGCCTTCCCGTTTTCCGTTGGGATGCAATTCAAACTGTTGAACACCCCCATCCGTGTTGGGCTCCGTTGTGCAGGACTCCTTTCCTCATCCGTCGTCCTGAGGGGAAAATCTCGCCCGTCCTTCCGCCCGCCGGACTCTTCCTTCCCGTTCGCCGCTGGGATGCAATTTAAACTGTTAAACGCCCTCATCCATGCCAAGCTTCATTGTGTGGGACTCCTTCCCTCGCCCGCTGTTCCAAACGAAATTCTCGCCCACCCCTCTGAGCTTCGGGCTCCGCCTTCCGAATCGCCGCCGAACTGAAAATGAAATCAAATTGCGAACGCCCGTGCCGGGTCCAGTGTTCCTCCTGGTTGTCAGCGAGACTTGTGGATCTCGCCAGAACCTTACCCCGCTGTGGAGGCCTCACGCCAATTTGTAATCCACCGGGCCCTAACTGCCAGGTTGCCCCCTCTGGGCTTCCGCCCAACAATAGCCGTCCCAAATGGCGAAAGATGAATGCCTTCCCAATACCACAGACCCGAATGCTCAAAGTGAAGTTACAAATTGTTAGTCACCCTGCAGCCCACCGGGCCTCGGACCCTGGAGGTGCTTCTTCGGAATTTCGTTCATGATCTGCCATTCCAAACTACCATCTCCAGACGGTTCTCCGGCCTAGTACTTCCGGATTCTCCCAAACCAATCCAAATGAGCCCAAATCTGAAATCTAACTTCGACCTACATGCTCAATTTCGATCCTCTTCATTGCGAACCCCTTAAAGTACCAAAATTTGACCGAAGAGAATCTAGGGGAGCCCTCCGCCCTATTTTCCCTTCCAAACAGCATTCCTGCCGAGGAAGTCTGGCCCTTCGGGCCCGAACTGTCCAAATGCCCTTAATCAAAAGATCAATGACATCGGGGGATAAAAGGTCATGTTATGCTTAATAGATTGTTTAAAATAGATGTCATCTTTAGGATTTCAACTAACATAAATGTTTTTATGCTCCATTACATTAATTACGCCTTTGCTTGCAGAATATATGGAATCGGGCGCGGGACCTTCGGGGGCAGCCATCGAAAAGGACAAAGGAAAGAAGTCAGGAAAGACCCCTCGAGGGAAAGAGGACAAGGACCAGATGAAATACCAATTCCAGGGCGAGCCTCTGCACTCAAAAGTCACCACAGATTGGAAGGAGATCACTGACACCAATATAGGCCATGTCGATATTAACGAATTCACACAAAGAGTCAGGGTCAATCCAACAACAAAGAACGCAAGATTGATAAGACAAAGTGGAATAACAAAGGCTGTTGGATTCCCTCCATCCCTCGTGGCCCCCAAGTTAGTCATGGCTTATCGGGAGGCGTATCAACCCAACACAAGGACAATCATTGATAAAGAGGGCAACATTCTCGCCGACATGTCACCAGAGGGAATCACAAAGACTTTCCATATCCCCACTTTTAAGGAGATGGAAGTCTCCACCATAGAAGAATGCCAAGTAGCGTGGGATGATAATCCGACAGGCTATAAGAGGTCAATCAATCAACATTAGCTCAAAGAAAAGTGGGGCAGCACTGCGAAGGTTCCTCATGAACTCTTCCGCAGCGATTTCCAAGAAGATTACCACGACTTGGTCACGATGCTAAGCAGAGTTATGGGTCTTCCTATGGCGGCCTTCTTCCAAGAATGGATGGTGTACTTCATTGAGCAAATTCTTTGTGGGAATGAGGACGTCACCACAAAGACTTCATTTTACTGGGGAGGAATCATAAGCAACTGCTTCCATGAGCAGTTTTTCAACGTAAAGAAGAGCTCCAAGTTCTATATGACTTCCTATCTCGTCTATTCCTTGGCGGATCAGAGGCAGTACAACGGGTTGTTTGTGGCACCCGATCAGGAGCAGGGGCGAAGACTCAAGGCCTATGATAGATATCCGCAGCTCCAATACTGGAACTTAAAAATAGAATACTGTAGAGTAAACGACACCTTCATCGGCCATATTATCAGAATGATTGTCGGAGACTTCGAGAGGAGGGTCTCCCATAGTGCCACAACATTTTTGAAGCAGTATGCCTTTCTCTTTATCCAATATCTGAAGTTCACGTACATCCGTGCCCAGGGCTTCATTGAAAGGCCAAACAGATTGCCTCGTTACCCCAATGACCGAATCATCCTTTTGGAGCTTTCTCGGCAACTCCAACACCTACAAGTAATCTTCAGCAGCAAACACATAGCAGGGATTTCTTATCCCATGACTCTGGGCCAGGGGATGTATAAACTACAAACTTCCTAGTGTGCTGGTAACTCCGAGAAAGAGCTAAAGGATTACCACTTCTACCTACACACTGCTCGCTCGCGGATAGACCCGTATGGTCATGTCAAAAAGGCGCTTGGGCCGGGGTTTGCCCATCTTCACCACATCGAGGATTTCTAGGCCGACTACCAGGATGATAAAGAGGTACGTGCAAGACACTATATGCGAATGACTGCGCAGTTTGTAAGAAGGGTGCAGCCATTCCCCGTACCGAACCAAGTCGAAGAAGACGAGGCCACTATAATGCACCCCAGGTACCCTATAGTCGCCAATCTGCCAATACCAACAATAGACTGGGATGAGCAGGAGGTCGATGACCTTGATACCATAACCCAACCAATCTTGGCTTATACTAAGGAGTGGGTCGATGGGCAAGTAGCCCAATTAAAGCGCCAAGTAGTAATTTTGACTTATGAAGGGCTCAAAAGTGAACCAAGCGCCATAGAGGATGTTGTTGCCACCACTTCAACTAGCGAGACCTCCAAGTCTCCTCCGGTCACCAGATCCAAGAAGAGAAAAGGGACATAAACATAACAGTCTCCAGACCCCAAGGTCTATGCAAGGAAAGAAACGGGAGGCTCACCTCCCAAAAGGCTCAAACAGGTAGGGAGCATCGCGGAACAACCTTCAACCCAAGAGGAGGAGGCGAAGGATACAGATCAATTGGAGCCTCTCTTGGCACTCTCTGCCCCTCCTATTGCACCACCCACCTCCCTGGCTATGATCGTTGCATCCCCGCCGACAATGGACATTTCTGTCCATCTTGCCCCTTCGCCTCCAGCTGGGGCTGTAATAATTATTGACTCCTCCTCTGCCATGACTACACCCCCTTCCTCCACTGCCATGTCACCAACCACATCGCTCCCTATGGAAACAATAACAACACCTATTCCCACTTCCACCATGCCTGAAGCTCTCTCAAGGTATATGCAAAATATTCCCCTTGAACTCTCCCAAATCCTAATGGATCCCGCGCTTCAGGCAGCCCTTGCACAAGCCCTCGCTACTGCTCAGCCTTCACAATCACCAATAGGGTCGCCGTCCATGGAAGCCACCATGCTAATCTCTAAGGAGTGGGAGGAATGAGAATGAGAAGCCTCAGGGCCCTATGAGGAGGAAGCCGATGAATACCATGAGCACCCGGAGTACGAACACTGAACCATTGACAGGGTGGCTTATGAGGAGGAGGGAACAAACTCTTTCGAGAGTGGGGACGAGGAAGATAGCTCCGGTGCTAAGGTAATCGTGCAAACCTTTGATGATGACCTTGAGGAGGAGCTGGCACAATAGCTGAAGGACACCGAGGAAGAAGCAGAAAGGTCACCCGGTAACGGAGAATGGTAGCCACCATAAAAATAGCAGCAAGAGGATTTAACTATGGGTGGAACCCAAGTTGTCAAGAGCCTTGAAGCTGAGTGTGATGAGGAAAAGAAATAAGAAGAGACAATAGGAAAAGAGGGTCCCATGCAACATATGTCCACCCTGCTTCCTATCAAACACCTCGTGTTCGTCCAGGACTCCGATGAGGAAGAGGGAGATGCTGCCGAGGAGAAAGAAAAGTCCCCAAAAGAAAAAGGAGCGGAAACCTTGGCCTTGACCGAGAGGGGCGAGGGTGGCCATGATTCACCTAAGGGAAAATATGTTGTGGCTGAATGGTTGGAGAGGCAGCTTGAAAGAAAAACCCTTGTACTAAAGGACCCAAGGGCAAGGTTAGAGGCCATCTTGGCTCGAGCTCAAATCACGACAAAGAAGGAGAAGAAGCCCAAATTTCGATCCAGGGTAACGATGGATGCTTCCGGGTCTTGAGCAGGGCAAATAGCAACGCCTATGATTGGCCAGGCTGGGGTGAGTTACAACATCACCACCATTGACTTGGGGACCGCCACCAAAGAGCAGAAAGTCGGGCACCTTGATGAGTCAGTGGCTACGGTGGTGCATTTGATAAAGTAGGATAAGATTTTGAAAGATGAACTCAAAGCGCAGGTGGCGGCCTTAACAGATTACATACAACAATGGTCTTCAGTGGACGACCTGCCTACCACATCCACAGCCGCACCTCAGCTACTATCCAAAGAGCAGATCGATAAGATGGAAATGAGAAAGAACTTGGAGAAGACCACGAAGGGCTTGTTCCGACAGGTCTTGTACGTCGGAAACATGGGAATTAGCCGAGCTGTATGAATAGCCAACAAGTTCTTGGACCTGTTGCAGTCTGTGGAGGGCACGAGGAAGCTCTGCACCAACTTCTCTGCAGCATACAACTCCACCTTTTCGAGGATCGAGGCTATCCTTTAGTTGCCAGAAGCCACATGGGAAAAGGAGCTTGCATTTAAAAAAGATGATCACTGGCTGATGGATGTATGGTGACGAGACTTTGACAACCGGAGGGAAAGACTGGAACAAATCATGACCAAAGTGGATCTGGACATTGAATGGATCAAGAAAATCAAGGAAGAGTGCGCTCGTTATCTCAAGCTGATGATGGAGTATGACATGTCCACAATGCAAATGGATCCGGAGAAGATAAAGCCCTACTTCCAGAAGAAGATGGAGGACAGAATGTCAAGTGAAATCACAGTGGAGTTCATGAGTTTTGCTACCCATGCCTTCGATCAATCAGAGCTATTCAGGGACCAAGGCGCAAAATATGATGAGGATTGGAAAAGGCTGGAAGATAATGCAAAGGAATGGAGCTACCAAGTGCTAAGATACGAAATCGTCGAAATAGACAAGCTCCAGGCGGTCATCCTCAAGTTCATAGAATACACAGCTTCTAAAAGGTAGGAGGACAGCCCCATCAAAGATGAGGAACTCCCTAAAGAGTAGCTACAGTGAAACATCAATCGGCTAAAAGATAAAAGTGCTATAGTGACGTCAGTAGAGGACAAAATAGGGAAAAGACAAGGAATGTATTTTAAATTGTGATATATTGGGGGGTAGGTGAAACCCTATTTTGTAATGAATCTTGGCCACACAATAAGAATTGATCTTGGCCATTCATTAGATCTTTTGGGCACTATAAATAGAGCTCTCCTCTCATTTGCAAAGGGAGTTGAGTTGTTGTAAAGACATGCTGCAAAAATTTATAAAGAAAAGACATTGACTTGGTGCATTTTCTAAGTTTCTCACATGTTGCTTGATTCAATCTCCATTATTAGATGTTTACTTAGGTTTTATTGCTGTTCTAGTTAGCTGTTTTCTTGCTTTGGTAGATTTTAGGAATGTTGTCCTATGATCATGAAAATTCCTGCTATGTTGATGACTTCTCAGTCCATACTTTTTGTTGTTTGCTGATGGTAGATAGCTATGTAAAGTTAGTCTGGGCTTGAATTCAAAGCTGCTCCAAAACTTTTATCTTTCTTCATGCATATACATGGTGAATGAAAGGCAAAACATTTGCAGACCTTAGAAGATAGTACAAGTTCCGCGATACTGTGAGATTTCTGGTTAAGTGGGATATTGTTTTAGGAAGTTGTCCATTGCAGGAACTCCATCATCACTGTTCACAATTAGTTGCAGATTTAGAAACTTTACCTCTTCCTTGCCTCCTTTTCATTTTTTTTTTTAAATGACTGACCTATGCTAAGGTTCATTGCACATTGTAAATCCAAATCCAATGACAAAATGGAGTCCAAGACTACTATTTGAACCTACAACTAATGCATAACAACTCTCCCATCCCAAGAACTCCATTTCAAGATCCAACTTCCCCATGCTTTGTAATCCCTTCGTAAGGCCGCCTTGTGATTCCAGCAAATCACATCAAACAATTGAGATATTCCAAGCATTGTCAAGACCTGACATTAGAGACCTTGGGATAGTGTTCTGCAATCTGATTGTGGAAGAATGTCTTTCAAGAGAGGTAGTGCACCTACGCACTGCCTATGTTGAGAAGTGCATAAAAACACATCAACAATATTATCCCAACATGATTAGATGTAATCACACGTCTATAGGAATTAGTTATGATCCTTAGATCTCCCATTTGCCACCATGCCATATTTTTGTAGTTGTAGATTCGAACCTCAAACTCTTAAAATTTAAAATTCAAATTAGCTATTAAGGGCCTACCTAGTGCATTTTTATATGGATTTGTGTTCTATGTTGTGACATTTAATGACATTCATCATTCATTTTGAAACCGCTTCGAGGAATCATCAAAAGAGCATTTTATGAGTGGATTATAATATCATATAACATCCTAATTGCATTGACATCCTACACATAATGCATACTTGTATGCTTCCTTCAATCTCAATTCATCATAGTTGAATTGGTCCACCTAGGGGCTTGTCTAAGGAAACATAACACTTACTTACCAAGTTCCCATATGATGTTTGTAGACATCACCCTACTTCAAACATAGTTGCAATGCACTAAGGTACATTTGCAATAGTCAGCTATGCCTTGCTAGTTCACTTTCATAAGTATAGGCTCAACTCCACACACTAGATCAGTTTCACAAGAACAAAGAACAAATTTGTAGGCGTTTATCTAAACTCGAACATAACACATTTAACTTATAAATTCTACAACATTCACCTATCAAGATCCTAATTTTTAACATATTAGTGAATTGATTCTATACATCTTTCAACAACATATTCCACCATTAAAATTCAAACTAAATATACTTTTAATTTATTTAAATTTCACAATACCAATTCAAAATTTATTATTCTGATTTCAACTCTTTATCTTAAGGTAGATTTATTTATCATTCTGATTTGATGTGATTTAATCTCCTTAAACAATTTAAAAATCCTTCTGCATCTTGAATGTGTCTTTGATTTACATGCCTAAAATGTTTGGCCGGATATTGAACTTGTGAACAACATTCAACGTGCATGTGAACAACATCCAACGTACATGTTCAGAACAACCAATCAAATGGAAATAGTTCTACATAAGTAGGCGAGGGGGGCGAAATGTGTGATGAATACAGTTAGAAAGTCAGTGAAGATCCATCCAGTAATTCTAACTTGATTCAAACTCGAGTGATGTCTTCTCAAACTTTTGTTGTACATTGAAAGTAGTTCACAGGGCGAATAGTACTTTTATGGCTTCCTTTAGATTCAATGTAGCCCGGATTCTCATATTCCTTAACTTTTAGTTATTGTTATGGATGGCCCACATGTTTTTGTCTCTATGTCCACTTGCACTATAATTTATTGGCATATACATCATCCTTGAAGACTGATCTATTTCAGTCGTTCACTGGTATCCAGGTATTAAATCGGACACTGATACCCAATTGACGATCCCTGTCAGACTTCTGAAGTGTAACTTGGTTTAGATGAAAGCGTATATACTTCGTTATGTGTGTTGAAAGCGTTTTTAGGATCCCTGAAGATAGAATTCTGAATTTTTCGGCTAAGACTCTCTCAGGTTGTAGCTTCTGAAGCCATCATAAGTTGTGATTAGTAGAAGCACAACATAGTTTGGTTTGAAAGGAGGATCCATGGCAGATAGAAAGATAGAGGCCATGGAAACAGAGATACCAGCAGGCAATGGAATGGCTTCAGAGGGTGGTGTAGAATTAGATTCAGTACAGAAAAGTGAATTGCAGGTGCAGGGACCTGTAATGCCACAGAAAGAATGGAACCTGAGGCAGGCCTGGAATGCTCTTGTATGGCATGGAGGTTCTGTTTTTGATGCCTGGCTCAATGCTGTTTCTGCTCAGGTCTGTCATGATTTTCCCTCTCGCGTTTTAAATACTTATTTTGCTTGTACATATAATATGCGATAAGATGAATGCTGATTCTCTTTAGGCCAAATGGTCAGCAGACCCCATTAAACTGAGTTTGCTTGTTTAGAAGATTGTTTCCATGGGTGTCTGAGAAAAGACCAAATATGGGTGTTGGCGAGGCACTTAGATTGATTCGAATCTGTAACCTCTTTCTAGTCGGTTTAACATGTTTTGGCCTCGAACAGGGCAAACTAATGGAAAGTTTTGTTATGTAGATACTAAGTGTTCTGTCTGTGTAATCAGGTTGGATCAGTGATTTTGACTCTGCCATACACTCTATCTCAAATGGGTTATGGTTTGGGCATCGGATTCCAGATTCTTTATGGTGCCTTTGGATGTTGGACTGTTTATCTACTTAGTTACCTGTATGCAGAGGCTTCCGCTCGAACTAGGACGACTGGACTACTTCACGAAAAACACATACTTCAGGTACATCGTGATGGTTTTTTACTGTAAATCTTGAAAAATAAACCCGCCTTAACAAATTCTATATGGAAGTATCGTGACTGGACCTACATTTGTTAGAATCGATAGGTGTCTTAAACTCTTGCAGTATTTTGAATAATGAAACAGGGAATTTTGTTGGTTTTAGATTACAGTACTTCTGTTCTCAGCTGTAAAAGTTTATTTTTTGCAGTACCATGAAGTAATAGGCATAGTAGCTGGAAAATGGCTTGGACGCGTCGTTTTCGGGTTCAATATGACAGCCCTTACTTTTGCCTGTGTGCTACAATTGATAGCATGTTCCAGGTATATTCACAAGGCTTCCCAGTTTGTTCTAGGGACTTACAGGGATAAAGAGACATTGTTAAGTGGCATGCATATAAATGTGACTACCCAGTTGCATAGGAGGGGAGATCAACAATTTGTGGAAATTGTTCAACTAGTTGTGCTTAATTGAGTGTTTCAACATTATTTGCTCTTACCTGAGGCAGTTAAATACAATTAGTTATCCTCTACTTCTTAATCATATAGCTTACAGTTACACTAACATTCTGTTGATGCAGTGATGTGTATTACATGAACTCTAACTGGAACAAGAGAGAATGGCTCTATTTATTTGGGTTTTTGGCAATACCAACTGTTATGTTACCATCTCTTCATAATTTCCGTCTGGTGTCAATTCTGGGAATTGCCACAACCACGCTGACCTCAGCTTACATGACAGTTGCTGCTGTTCAACATGGCCAGGTCGGTAAACAGGCCTTGATTTCATGTTTCATTAGTCCTCATCCTAGGAGTTGGAAGCTTATTCTAAATGGAATTTGCATTTGTAGATTGAGAATGTAAAACACCAAGGTCCAAAGAGCATGGTGCAATTTTTCTCAGGGGCTACCAACATTCTATTCTCTTTTGGCAGCCATGGACTGTGCATGTAAATCTCTGTAACCTTTTTCTGCTTTTGTATCTCTTAAAAATTGATCTTTCAGCTTCTCTGAAACTGTATACCTGCTGCTGAAATGAAATCCCTTACTGCTCTGTTTCTACAGAGAGCTGATGGAGGCCATGTGGAAGCCTAGGAATTACAAATATGCCTATGTGACTGCAGTATTGTATACTTATTTGCTGACAGTTCCTGATTCAATTTCTGTTTACTGGGCCTATGGAGATATACTCTTGCACAACTCCAATGCATTTGGTGTCCTACCCCCCTCCAAGATGAAAAATGTTGCTATCATCGCCATGATTCTACACCAGGTATGAACCCTTTCAGACCTCAGTACATCTTAGATGAATTGGACCCAAAAACCTAAAGATAATCAAATGAGATGAGTTGAATTTTACCTTCATTAAGCTTATCTGTAAAGTCTGTCAAGTTTACCTTTGTACACTGGGTTTCCCCATTCCACATTTTTACATATTATCCTTCATCCAATACTTTGAATCATTCCTTTAAAACCCATCTTAGTATGAGTTTTCTACAGTCCATGAAGTTGTGATATTCAGCTTTTGGATTCAACAGTGTATATTTTTTTGTCGACATTTGAGATCACACTCAGTGATCCATCATCAGAAAGAGGAAAAAATCCGAAATGTCAAAAAAATAATATACACAGTTGAATCCAAAAACTGACCATCTTACATACATAATCATTCACAAGAACCCATCTCTCATTGATTAGAGTGGTTCACATGGCATTTGCCACAAAAGTGAAGAGCTCTGATGTCCTAATCCCTATGATTTGACACAAACTGATGGAAGATGCATTCCTGTAAAACCACTCACTATACAAGGGTCATTCAAAAAATGACAGTATATCCTGAAAATGATAATGTAAAAGTGTACTTACTTCATGCATAAATGTTTCATTCAAAACAAATTCTGTAAGCTCTATCTGATTGCCATGACCCAAATGTATGACTGTTTAGGTTGTGTTTCATTCTCTAAACCTTGAGTAACAAGTGGGTATGGGTTTTGAACAGTATGTGGCGTTGATGTTGAATGTAAATCCATTGTTTCTGGCATGGGAGAAAGCATGGGGTATTCACACATCTAAGAGATTTGCTGTGAAGGCAGTGGCGAGGATACCAGTGATACTGGTCATATGGTTCTTTGCATTGGCTATTCCATTTTTTGGTCCTATCAACTCGGTCATGGGGGCTTTCCTCATTTCATTTTCAGTTTACATCATACCCAGCATTGCCTTCATGCGGGCTTACATCAAGCGAGAAATTCAAGAGGTAAGTACATCTTTCATGCCAAAAATTTCATCAAATTCGCATTTGTCTTCAACTGTAGAATGTTCTATCATAGTGGCTTGTGTAATCTAAACACACTAGGTAGAATAATGTTCACATCTTCCATAGATAATTGCTCTTGATGTGTCAAGGTCGTCACAGGTCACCATCAGTAGGTGACCAATTCAATCAAGTTATTTTTCTAATTAATAATATTATTGGTCAAATTTGTTGACTTTACACAACTTTGATAGACTTTAACCAAATAAGTAATTTAGATGTGAAGTTTACCTAGAGGGCTTGCAAATCAACTTGATAGTTTTAATTAAATAAATTAGTATAGATGTAGAGTTCACCAATACACTCACTTTGACTTAATAAGTTAGTATAGTTATAAGTATAGATTATTACTATAGGTATAAGTATAGATATATTTTTTAAATTTATTCATAAAATGTGAAGATATATTTATGTTGAGGTATTTATATAATTTGTTTCGCAAATTTAATACAAACATCTAATATTAATATCTCGCATTTTATATATGATTATTATTGAAAAGAATTCAGATGATGGTTCCTTAGGCTAATAGGGTAAATAAACAAATTAAGCACACATTGACTTAAAGATTGAATGTTGAGTGTTGGTTAGATGAAGTGGAATAGAACATATTGAAGAATATGAGACAAAAAATATAATCATGCTATAATAGTAATAAATGAGGAGATAAATTGTTTAGCTTTTGAATTGACGAATGATTGTTGTTTGCTAAAGACAATAAGACATGCATGCTTTAATGTGGAAATGCTCTAGATAGTCATGTATACAAATCAAAATCAAAATATTCCCTTTTTCTTTGTGCTCAATTGACTTGGCAATTCTAGATCTAGTTCGTTGATGTGAACTCACTTTGTATTTATGAATTTGACCTCTTATGATCTCCAAATCTTTCCCTATAAACTCTTAAAAGTAGAATGCTATACAATATCTATCAAACTCTCAATTTTTTTAAAGTTGGTGGCATAAAAAAATATCTTAACAAACAACAAGCTTCAAACTTTCACACGAATTATAGGATGATTGCTAGGTGATATGCATGTGCTAGGATGACAATGAATATGTCTGCTAAATCCTTACTTGATTTGAAAGCAAATGTGAATGATGTTCTAGTGACAATTGATAATTCTCTCTCTATAAATAAATAGATCTATGATGTATCTAAATGAGTACAAGTTGATGTCCTTGTGGGTGATCCCACAATACTGGTTTACAATTTTTGGCCAAACTGGACACTGAACTGATTTTTTCTAACTAAATCTTCACTTTCGGGCACCTATAGCGGCTAAACCGTGAAGAATTTGAAAATGATGCAAACTAGTGATTTGTGACATTTTGTCTGTAGATTCTAAATATATATATTTTTTTAAATTTTTGGAATAAAATTGCACTTATTTTTCCATCTCCTTCGAAAACTAGTTTTTTTTTCAGTAAACACCATTTTTAAGGAGTGACGCTCACCATATACAACATAATTTTTTTCCATGAAGGATAAAATTGAATTTTTTCAATTTAGATTTGTAACTACGATATCTAGTGCTTCCAATTGGTTTCATAGTGTTTTATTAAATATTTTTTCCTTAATCAAGTTTCAAGTCAAACCAATTGCAATTCAGACATAGACAAACCGTATACAACATAACTTTTTTTGTATGTATCAAAATTCAATTTTCTTTTTGTTGGATCAAGGACTTCAATATCTAGTGCACTCATTTTTTAATTTATTTTTTGATAATCTGCTATTTTTTCACATGTGCAAAACATAGAGCTTGATTTTCAGTGAAAAACCTATGTTTAATCAAACTAAAAAAAAAATACATGTAATAAAACCAAAACATATTAAAATTATATTTGTTGGATAACTCATTTTGAGGACTACCATTATCCAGTTGGGTTTGTGAAGTCTCCTCCATTTTCATTCTCAACTCAAGCTTCAAAGGGAAAAATTATGGAGTTTTTTTGGTGCCAGAGAGGGAGAAGGGGGAAAGGGGGGGTTTGAGCGAACCTTGGTTCGAGCGAACCCCCTTTCCACAGCCCTTTGCTTTTTTTCCCAGGAAATGTGGGACCCAAAATTTAATGGGTTCGCTTGAAGGGGGGTTCTAGCAAACCCCCATTGGGTTCGCTCGAACCTGATGTTCGTTCAAACCCCCAAATTTTTTTTTTTTCATGGGGGCATTTTTTGCAACTTTTCCTTCCTTACTGAAATTGTAAACCAATTTTGTGGGTTTACCCTTGTATACATTAACAAAACACCAAATTGTGAAGATTTGTGCAAATTAAACTTGGAACTAAAGTGTAGAATGTGGCTAGTCAATTACATGTTTGATTTTGCAATCAAAAAGATTAAAATCATGACTTACACCTACAAACATCACTTGGGTTAGAAGATCCAAGCTAGATATATGTGTCCAATATAATTGGATTATGGATAAGAATTGGATTAATGACCAAAATTAGATAGATAAACCATTTGGACTAAGATTGTGTGCACATAACCATAGGGATACGACATAAGCATAGGGCTAGGTGTAATCAAGGCTAGGTACATAAGCCCAATGATGCACACAAATGTGTCATTTATAGGTTTATAAATGCTTTAAAACATTGCCTCAAACCAAGAAAAAAGCTAGATGAAAAAAACAAGGATGCATTTTTCACCATTACATTTTGCCTCCACTTTGAAGTGCATGATCATGTGGAAATCTATAAGCACTTGGGCGACATTGGCACAAGCAGAGATGGAAAATATTGAAAATCCAAAATTTTGATATTTTCTATAGTTTAGTTTTAAATTACATTTTCAAAGGCTTTTAGAGTGAAATTTGGCCTCAAAACTGTTAGTTTTATGATCAAATTTAATGCACAAAAAATTAATTTAAAATCACACACAATAACACAACAGATACCCTGGGAAAACCTTCCTCTTGAGGGAGAAAAAACCAACAACAAATATATCTCTTATATATTTAAATAATGGCAACAAGTCTCTTTACAATGAGGTCACACACAAGGCCAATATTCAGCACCAGCAATGGCTATAGAACAATCAAGCAATCTGCTCTTACTTGATCTCCAATATGCACTTAGAAACTTCACAATCTACACTTAGAAGAATTCACACTTCTCTCTTGAAGAGTTCGCACTTGAATGAAGAAGGAGATCGAACTTGCTTGATGCATGAATATGAGAAAATGACCTATATATATTGTTACAAGAGAGGTTGCACCTCTTCAAGAAGGAGGTCGGCCACCAAAAGAAAATATAATCCCAAATAATAACTAGGTCAGCCAGCAAAAACATAATTACAAATAATGAATATTGATTACAAGGAAGGCCGACCATCTTTAGAAATTCGTGACTCTTCAATAAATTATTTTCTTTATAAATTAAATAGCCCCTTGGGTATATTTAATTTATCACAAGTAAAAGGAATATTGTTGGGAGAAGACCACGACGTTGCCATAAACATCAACACTCCCTCTCAGCTAGGGAGGATTCTTTTAGTTGCACAAGACATATCACCTCATCGTGATGTCTATCACAATGGCTACAACCACATGTGGAAAAGAAAGATATCACTTCATCATGATATCAACCATAATGGCTACAACCATGTATGGAAAAGAAAGATATCACCTCATCGTGATATCAACCATAATGGCTACAACCATGTATGGTATGCACAAGTGTTCATCACTTATGTGATGTTGTCACCTCAATGTGACATTCACCATGGCTATCCTAGAGGGTGAAACAAAAGTACAAGAAAATCATCATGGACGAGCTCTCACGTGATGTTGTCATGGAGTCACACACATGACATCCACCATGGCTCTCCTAGAGGGTGGAAACAAGGGCTTTCACTTCAAACTTCTCTTGCAGAGAAGAATGCATTAACTAGGGATTTCACCTCGAACTTCTCTCACAAAGAAGAACTCATTGATAAGGGATTTCACCTCGAACTTCTCTTATAGAGAAGAACTCATTAAAGAGGATCACTGATACTGAGACTCCCCAGCTAGGGTTGTATTCTCCACCATACCAAGCTTATCTCGAAAGTACACAAACTTTATCCTAGAGAGAGGCTTGGTGAGAATGTCTGTCGTCTGCTCATCAGTGTTGATATACCTCAACTGTATAGCTTTCCTCAATACCATATCTTTGATATAATGGTATTTGATCTCAACATGCTTGGTTCTATCATGAAACACAAGATTGATAGAAAGCTTCACACAACTCTCATTATCACAATGAATGATACTAGGCCCCATTTTTTGTCCAAACAATCCTGTAAGGAGCTTACGAAGCCACACTGCTTCCCGAGTTGCCACACAAGCTGCAAAGTACTCTGCCTCTATTGTACTCAATGCCATAGATGATTGCTTCCTGTTGCACCACGATATCATAATAGATCCCAAACTAAAGCAACATCTAGAGGTGCTCTTTCGATTAGTGATACTCCCTACCCAATCAGAATCAGTATAACCATGTAGCTCCAAGTCCACATCTGAAGAATATCTCAACCCATATCCAACTATGCCACACAAGTATCTCAAGATATGCTTCACTGCAACTATATGTATTTTCCTTGGTTCACACATGAACTGACTAAGTGCACTCACTTCATAGCAAATATCCATCAATGATCCAAACAAATGCATGTACATCATGGGCCACCATATCTAAACTAATTGCAACCTCTTTCAACTTGTACAAGTTAGTATCCATAGGCGTAGACATGGATTTGCAATCCATCATAACAAATATCAATAGTATACTTCCATCTTCTTTAGGTTTAGTAGACTCCCTTTGAATCTTCAAGTACTTGCATCAACCTTCTGATCTCTTCGTCCAAGATTGCCTACAACAAATACCTTAGATAAATGTTTTCCAGCGCACACCTTTGGTACTGTAGAGAATTCAAGATTGTCCTCCTCGACCTCATCCCAGATCACACTATTCTGAATAGGTTTGTAGAGATACCAATGTCAAATCTAGATGACTGTCTTGCGCAATTATGATCTCAGCAGCTGAAGAGGTCTTTCAAGGATTTAGCACTTAGCCTTGTAATACAGTGATCTTCACTTTTTCTCAGTGAGTTACAAAACTCCCTCTTGATCCCTGCTTTAGAGATTGCAAAGAAGATTTCTAGAAGTGAGCTCCCTCTAGCCACCAACTTAGTCCCATGGCTGCAAGTTGTGACTTCACGCTTGATCATTTCTTTGGTTGGCATGACTTCCTCACAAGATGCCTCAAGCTTTTCATCACCAAGTAATCTCTTATCACCTTCTTGCTCCTAGAACTATCCTGAAAGCATTTTGGAGAGAGATTACTAATAGTTTATAGCTATCCAAAGAAATATCAAGGCTAGAATCATACAAGGTTTACTATTTCAAGTTATAGCATGAATACATAAGAATTTATGAACAATATTAAAACATGAATAAGTAAATCAACCTATAAAAGAAATATATCAAAGAATCAGAATGAAGGAAAAAAGAAACTTATCTTTATTGAATTTTGATATAACTCTTTCTTCCATCTTTTACTCCTCTCGAGAGTACTAAACTCAACACAACAAAAGACAATCTGAACAACTACAAATTTCTTAAATGCATTATGCAGTTAGCATGAAGAACCAACTCTCTCCAAGAGTTCAAGGCTCTATCACAGTTCATGCATTAGAGAATGATATCGATGTGACCAACTAATCACCCTTGAAATTGCAATTCTCTTTTTATTTCAGAGTCACACTCAGAAATCTTCACAACCAACATGAAATAACTTGCAATAAATGAAATTTTCAAAGGATCTTATGCTAGTGAACACAATTCAAGAGAAACCACTATCTCTCTTTACTAATTACAAGATCCAACTAAATGATATAACTCATCAAACAAAGAATACTTATCTCTTTAAATATTATAATGGATGCAAATACTGGATGCAATAAGATACGCCACTCTTGCGCACAGATCAACACACAACCTTTACGACTTGAACACAAGCCCATGTCTTAGAATAGAAATTCCCTAGAATCCTTTTGAGGAGAGATCTCATCCACATCCACAAATGAAGCATGTTGATTAGGCCTGGTGGGACAATCCTTTGCATAGTGACCAAACTTGTCACAACGAAAACATTGGACTTTGCAGAGGTCCCACTTCTTCTTGAATGCGGGAGCACCATCAGTTCCTTTATCTCTATTCCTCTTGAAATATCCTTTCTTTCCACCTTTCTTCTTTGAGGATTGAGCGGAAAGAACATGAATGTCTTCATTTGTAGAGCTTCGACTAATACCTCTTGCAGCTAACCTAGATTCTTCTTGAATACAATCTACCCTCAAACGATCAAACTTGGGAAGTTTCGATCTTGCACTAATTCATTGAATGTAAGACTCCCAAGATGAAGGAAGACCATTAAGGGAAAGAATGGTCAAATCCTTGACATCAACAAAATGATCGATAGTAGAGAGTTGATCTCTCAATTCATAAATCTTCATGAAGTAAGCGATGACAAATTCTCCTTCTGCCATCTTCACATGATGAAGTTGTTGCTTTAATGCAAGTGCCCAACTTGTGTTGTTGATTTCGTACAACTCCAAATTTTTAAACATCTCTCTTGTTGTCTTCAACTTGGAGACAATAGGAACAATATGATCCTTCATGAAATCAACTAACATCTTCTTTGCCTTGATATCTTTCTTCTTCCACTGTACCTTCTCTTCCTCATCCGTAGGCTCAGGGACTTTTCTCTCCACAAACTCAACCAATTCACTTTCTTCCAAGGTAAGCATAATTCTGAATCTCCAAGATGTGAAATTTGATGCTCCCTCAAGTCTATCCTCAAGCTTAAGACCATCACCATCTTGATGAAGAGATAGAAGTAAACAACGATGAGAAAGAGAATAAAGATTATTGTTGTAATACAAAATCTGATCAAGATCTTCTTCAAACCCGCTCTAATACCATGTTATTTTTATTATCAGATTTAATGCACAAAAATTTAATTTAAAATCACACATAATAACACAACAAATACCCTGGGAAAACCCTCCTCTTGAGGGAGAAAAAACTAGCAAAAAATATATCTCTTATATATTTAAGTAATGGCAACAAGTCTCTTTACAATGAGGCCGCACACAAGGCCAATATTCAGCACCAACAATGGCTATAGAATAATCAAGTAATCTGCTCTTACTTGATCTCAAATCTGCACTTAGAAACTTCACAATATGCACTTAGAAGAATTCACACTTCTCTCTTGAAGAGTTCGCACTTGAATGAAGAAGGAGATCAAACTTGCTTGATGAATGAATATGAGAAAATGACCACCTATATATACTGTTACAAGAGAGGTCGTACCTCTTCAAGAAGGAGGTCAACCACCAAAAGAAAATATAATCCCAAATAATAACTAGGTCGGCCACCAAAAACTTAATTACAAATAATGAATATTGATTATAAGGAAGGTCGACCATCTTTAGAAATTTGTGACTCTTCAATAAATTGTTTTCTTTATAAATTAAATAGCCCCTTGGATATATTTAATTTATCACAAGTAAAAGGAAGATTGTTGGAAGAAGACCACGACGCTGCCATAAACATCAACAAAAACCATCATCAATCCTTTGAAATGGATGGTCAAAGGAATTTTTTTCAAGGGATTGAAATTAGATCTCTTGGAGATCTTTCAAATGTTGTAAATAAGTCCATATTCTAACCAACATGCACTAGAAGTTATGATCCCGCCAAGTTGGGGTACTGAAATACACATATTTATTAATTTTTTTGATTTTGTTGGTTATTTTTCCATATTGAGTTGTTCATTTTGAATTCCAAAGGATATGGTGATTGTTTATATTCTATGTAAATGTATAAATATTATTGAAAATAAATACAAACAACTTTTGGAGGCATACATCTCCCTTCAAGGGATTGCCATATTGTCCATTTGTATTCTCATAATACTGCAAGTTTGTCACACTAGGTATTGTTACCTAAATTCTCAAATGAATTCAAATTAATACATGTGAATATTTAAGTATCATGCATATCTAAGTATGCAACATTGTCAAACATGCATAAATTAAATGCAATAAATGAACAAACCTATGGGACGAGGATTCTCCTTCCATGTTATTTTATTTTGCATGTGTTCTAATAATTTCTACAAGATAGAGGGTAAAAGATTGGAGAGGAGTAGCTTCTAACTCGCAACATAGATCAAATAAAAAAATCAAGAACTTTAGTGATCAATTGTCCTCCATTAAATTGATTTCCAAATAGGGTGCAATTGACTAAAGGAAGATATTATTAGATATATCAATTTAATAAACATGAGCATATAGTACAATAGATTGATAATAGAGTACATCATAAGATAATCATAATCATGTAATAAATTAATAAAAAATGATAATAATGTAAGCACATATAATCATCCAAGCACAAAATATAGGAATCATAGCTAGAAGAGTACATCATGAGAAGCATAGCAATGTGCTAGAGATGGGATTATAGATATAATGACTATCCCCAACATGGGCACAATAATGGTGATGTGGTCCTCAATGACTACAAACATGGGCATGAAAGTGCAATAAATGGCCTTACATGGCATTCGTAAGCATGATCACACATAGGGTAATATCAATAGGATAAGTAGGATCAAATGCATGAAGCATTATAGGATCAAATGATTAATATCATGAAGTCTAATAAGGGTACAAATATATGAATATAGAAAGTATGATCATAAGATAAATAATATAGATCTAGGTAATCAAGTGTGTTAATGGAGATTAATAGAATAAGAGAGAAATAATGATTGGACCCTAATATAAGATCCATATGATAAAGTGTGACAATGAATGTAACCATGTATGTGATGACCCTTAGCTAAAATTTTATTTAAAAATATTTATATCTAAAATCCCCACTATGAATACACTTGAAAATACATATAAAAATATTTGATAGAATAATATTTAAGTGTTCTTGGTAATATTTTTTCTCACATTCTATCTTCATATAAAAAATCTGCACATGCAACTATATAACAATTATGATGTGAATTAGGATATCCTTTGTCATTACACATAAAAATACTTGGTGCTACAAAACCCATGGACAATAGAAAAATATAAAAAAATTCAACAGCATAGAAATCATTTTGCTAAATCCCTAAATATATGAACAAAGCCATGAGGCAATACGTATAAAAAATTTAATAACATAATATTTAAGTGTTATTGGCAATGATATTGATAGCTTTATATCCTCATATATAAAATCTACACTAGCAACTATATAACACGTGTGAGGTGTATTAGGATCTCCATTTACGCTATACATATAAATCATTGGTGCTACAAAACCCATTGGCAATGAAAACATCACAATCTTAAAAGAAAGTGGTGTTTGTCTAGGATCTACAAATTCATCATCTTGCCCATTATTCTTATCATCCACTTTCTTATCCACTAAATCAATATTTTAGATTAATGCATCTAAGGTAGAGGATGGGATAGTAATTTGGGATGGTTCAAGGCTATGATGGGTATAGGCATAATATGTGAGAGGGATAGAGAATGTAATTGTCTTGGCCAAATGAATGAAATACTAGAAGTTTATAAGTGTACCATAGGATTAAGAAACAATTTAGGTGGATGTTTCTCAACTAAGGAATGAAGTGATATGATTGGTAGTGGAGGATGGATGAGGTATGAACAGGGATTGGTTGCAATGTTACTAAGTGGTATACATGTAGTGGATGAAGCAATGTAGATATAGCTTTGATGCCAAGAAGCAAGTATAAATGCACCTTAAGACATGACACAAGCTTCACATAAATTACCTCTAGTGTTTCTTTTCCATACTCATGACTTGCAAACAATGTGTGAGTGATATTTGCTAAATTTTCATGACTATCCACATTAGCCAAACTAGCAAGTTGTATAGAAAAGTCTTATTTTTTAATATGTGCTTCATGATTACAATCATCACCTATGTTTATCTTAATTTGACCATCATTTCATAATTTATTATCATTGGAATGGGTGGCCATATTAGGGGTAAAAAAATAAATCATTATCAATGGAAAACAATGATTTTGTGGAGCCTTTAGAATAGCCAATAATATGGATGAGATCAAAGTTAAAGCAATTTTGAAATATAAAAAATATATAAACCCTAGATCAATTCAAGGGTGTGTGAGGTGGGTAGAAAGATATGCAACAAATTTAGTCACTAAACCCCCAAAATAAAGATAAATTAGTCAAGCTCTAAAGATCAAAGACAAATTAGATCTAGAAAATTAAAAAAAATAAATAAATAAAATTGTAGATACAAAAACCTAAATAGGACATTAAGGTTGGGTAAGTTTGTTAGGTTAACCAAAATAGAAAGGAAATATAAGGTTCCTTAGGCTAATTAGGTAAATAAACACAACCAAGTATAAATTAACCTAAGAATTGAATGCAAATGTTTCTAAATAGAGTGGAATAGATCAAATCAGGCCATAGATAGAAATCACAATCATGCTATAAATACTAATAAATGAAAATAGTGATTGCTTATCTTTGTAACTAAAGAGAGTGTATGCATTTTCATCTAATATCAGGTCCAATTTGATCTAACAAATGAAGAGAGTGATTACTTGGCTTTGTAATTGAAGAATGAACAGTGCAAAGTTGACCTAGGTCCAAATTGACCTTAAATCCATGGACATGACTTGGATCAACCACTAGTTTGGATCTATGTCCAAAAGATTTGGACTATGGATAATAATTGGATTAATGATCAAATTTAGAAAAATAAACTAATTAGACTAATATTTCCTATACATAACATAATGCTAAATAATAAACATAAGACTAGATGTAACATGACATATATATTTATATAAATTCATTAAGACACTATCTCAAATAGAACTACAATCTTTACTATTACAAAAATATCTATTCTATTTTGTTATTCTTCTATTTATTAATTATGTTCTATTATTTAATGTTATATTAGTTATATAATTACTAAGTTATACATAAATTAAATAAAATTGACCAAAAAAATCACTAGATAGCAAAGGAAAAAGGAGAAAAGGTGTATATGAACAAAAAGAATAGGGCACAAGTTTTGGAGTGAAATATATATGTTGAGGGGCCTCTCCATTAGCAAACTACCAAATCAAACAGATTGGATTAAAGTATCGAGTTATACACAAAGGAAAGCATGGATACCATCGAAACCCAACAGAAAATTACTTAGCAAAATCAGAGGAAGATGGTAGTACAAATTTTTTAGTAGGCAACAAGACAAATGGAAAATAATGGAGAATATTCTGTTTGCTCTCACAATGGAGACAAACGACTGCTCATGATGAGATAAAATGGAAATCAAAACCTATCGAAGTGCATTTGAAAATGGGTCTAATAATTCTATCTTAACTAGCACTTGCACCTACAAGAAGTTCAAGGGATTCGCCGATAGGATCTTTTTCCTTGATACTTATGTGTCAAAACTTGTAGATACAAAAGAAATGGTTTTTCAAGCAAGTGTGACAATGAAATGACATACTAAGAAAATCTATTAAATGTAGCTATCCTACAATACGTATTTGATTTTTTACAATGCAATAAGCTCTGTGCATTACTCATCCATACCTGCACATATTTCACAATAATTTATTTTCAAAAAAGCTAGAGAAGAATGCAATTTGATTACATACTAATAAAATTTCTAAGCTCCAAAGAAATGTCTTGAATTCCAAACATGAAAATGAAAATGATGTCTATGCCAAACAAAAATTAAAATATGATGCAAGACTAATTCATTCACCTAAATTTGGGTGCGGGGTTTCATCCATCCATCTCACCACCAAGGACACTATCTCTTGACCCCATGGGAGCCTACTACCTTACCTATAAATGAAGGAAAAACTACTTAATAACTTCTGTAAATTCAATTTTAAACAATGTTTCTAAAGATTATTTTACAAATTAATGTGCTTTTAATGCTCAGTGATTATGCCAACTTTTTTGTAAAGTCCCAAGTCCAACTTAAATAATAGGGCTACCTACTTTTTTGAACCATGGTCTGTTGTTTTCTTCATTTGATACAAAGGCAAAACAATTTTCTACACTCACATTCTTCTAGCTCTCTTGGACATAAAACATAAAAAATATAGTTTACAATGTTCTTGTGGTTATTTTACTTCTATGATTATTTTTTTCCCTACTTGTGTATGCATGAGTAAAGAAACATATAGTGGTTACATGTGGAAGGAAGATTCAATGAAAACAGTAATTGGATATTCCATAAAGTTCAAGAAATTATGATGTTGGGCTTCAAAACATTTTCCCAAATCGAAAACAATTACTCTTATATATGAAACATTGAATCCATATTCCTATATCTAATACAATATAAATAGAATGTATCCATAAAGTTCAAGAAATTATGATGTTGGGCTTCAAAACATTTTCCCAAATCAAAAACAATTACTCTTATATATGAAACATTGAATCCATATTCCTATATCTAATACAATATAAATAGAATGTAAATTAGTATCAATAATTTTGCTGGAGTTTTTTATTGTTACTGGGCTTCTTGCCACAAAAGCTTGGATCTTGCATCAGAACTCTGCCTTCTAAGGCTCTCAAGTCTGCATCAAAATAAAGGCTTGAATTATGATGGAATTGAGAAATAAACCAACCAAAAAAGTCACATGTTTAAGTCCTTGTATTTCAAAGACATCAAGACACAGAATGATGAGGATCAACAAGAATTGGAGTTATTAACAACAATAGTTCAACCCACAAAAAATTGCACCCATTGATACTATGCCATATACGATAACTTACCTTTGTCAAGGGATCAAAAGCTTGTAACAATACTTTCCTCACTTTAAGCCCCTGGAAAAACTTTACATAAAATAAGTAGGATAAGCTTTCCAATTTAACCCTCATATAAGCAAGAACACAATTGACATCACAGTGAAAATTTTAAAGCCATCAATAACCATCAAATATTATTTCACAATAAAAGATTCATATATACAAATTTTAATCCTACATCTGGGCCATTTGAAAACAATTAAGTATCTCTTTTTACACAACCCTTCCCTTTCATTAATAAAGCTACATACTAACATATCTAAAATGCTACATTATTTTAGCTTAGCATCCATGCTTTTTGATTCACTATCACACCCACATGACACATATCTAAAATGCTGCATTATTTCACCTTTGCATCTAGGCTTTCTGTTTCATTATCACACCCACATGACCATATCCAATGTTGCAATTATCTCATCTTACACCTTCTCACCCCATAACAAGTATCTCATTTTTGGGGTTTTTCTCATTATTGTCCATTTGCTAGAGCTAGCAATTACCTGTATCTCCTTTCTCTCAGTCCAATTAGAATAGTTTGGTTGAGCAGAGCAAGTCTATAGACAATGATCTTGGAGTTTCTCTATTCACTATACCTCAAAGACCAACATAGTAATCATTAGAGTACCTTTTTTTTGCCACTGCAAAACATAGATCAACAACAGATGCATGAGGTCCCAAACTTGCATAAAATGAACAAGCTAAAATTAAAGAGAAAATCCACAGTAAAATGGGAAGAATCACAACAGGTCAAAAAGTTTTCTCTAATGAAGAATTTAGAGGTAATTGACGCACATAAATCGGTGCAACTTTAAGTCCTCAAATGTTGGTACAGATACATAACAAAGACTTCATTTTATAATCAAAGTGCTATACTTCAAGGAACACATGGAATCCTTTTTGGGCATTTTTCTCCATCAATGGCAAAGATAATGAAAGATTGCCATTATAACAAGATATCATTTCTATCAATATTCCCATGTCAACCCAAAGGAATCATTACCAATACCTAGTGCATATAGCTTATATATGTAGGAAAACCACACATTGTTGACATTGGAAAGATGGGAGTTTAATACATCGTAAAACAATTCAAAACCACTAATGGTAAAAGGGTACTAAGATGTAATATGTTGCATCTATATTCTAGTAATCTTTTCAGATCTCATTAGTAACAATTCTTTCCATTGTTTGTGACAGTTGGCTAAACCTATTATTATTACATAATCCACTTGCAATAAATTTAACAATGTTCAATTTTTTTAGTTTTACAAGTTTTCCAAATGTTTAGTAAAAGCATCTAAATGCCATGAGACAAATATCAACTTAGCACAAATTTCAATTGGGAGAAAGACATTTCGAGGTTACTAAATATGAGTTCCAACATCAAATCTACAAAGGTTTTGCAAGTAATCTATAGTAAAACATGAGCAAAATATTTCAAGGTTACTAAATATGAGTTCCAACATCAGATCCACAAAGGTTTTGCAGTTAGTCTTTAGTCAAACATGGGCAGAATTTTCTATTGAAAAAATAATATTCATCAAGAAATGGCACCCATTGGTATCAAATAACCGAACTACTCAAGCCATAAGGAAAAATAAAACATCCCTGGAATAGGTTAAATCCTTAGTAAAGCTTGTTTTAATTTCACTGGATTTGATCCACATTGGACTTGGTAGAGATAGTTTGGCAGCAGTTTTCCCTTTCAAGGGATGCCTCAGCAGTCAACACTCTCTTTTCCACTAAGTTACTTAAGATTTTGCTTAAAACTAAAGAATTTGAGTTAAATAAAATACTTCAAAGTCTGGTACCGTGCACAGTAGCTGGTAAAGTGTGTCAAAATTTGAATTATTTGTTAACATGCCAAATTAAGACAGTAAAATGAATGCCAACTCCTAAATATATTTTTCAAAAGAAAACTATTACACATTAATAAAATTTATACCTAAAACTTAGGGTTTAGATATTAGTAATATATAATAACATGATCTACAGGCAGACACCTGGTAGTTGAATGCCTCCCACATCTGAGGTGGCAAAGTACTCCACGTTGATTTTGATCCTTGTTTTCATCGTCATGCACTATTTTATCTGGAAGGGTACCAAAAAATTGTATCTATTTTTTGTTCATTGTGAATAGACTGAAGAACCAGTTGCAGGGAGATTGGTCTGATGCACCCAAAAAAAAAAAAAAGACACTTGCAACCAATTTTTTTGTTTAAGAGGCTGAAAGTATTAAACCCTGATACTACTTTTTGTATATTGTGAATAGATTGAAGCAACATCTGTAGGGAGTTTGATTTTGGTTCATCAAAGATTGATGGAAGGGCTGCAGGCTGCACACTGGTTTTCCCTAAAGCTTATTAGGGTTGCCATCCTGAACGTTTTAGACTTTGCTGGCTATCAAATGTTCTAGGAGATTGAGAAGGTGAAGGAAACAAATATCTAGGGACGTAGGAGTTCAATTCAAACTTTTGACCAAAAATAAAACAGAGAAAAAATGATCCAGCCTCGTACAGATTCCAGAAAATAGAACTCATTATAATCATGGCAAGAGACTTACCTCAAGATTCCGCACAAATTGTGTAATGCTGTCGAAAATACCGATGAAAAAAATGGCTACAGTTTACAAGAAAGTGCAGAAGAAGAGCACTGTACAATATGGTTGATGTGAAATGAAGGGGAATGAAACTTAGCATATGGAAGAGAAAAGAATTTAACATGAAGCAAACACAAGTGGATAATAAAACTGATTATTAACAATACATTCAGTGTGTGGATAAAACCATACAAGCAATCAAAATATAATAGCTAGCAATGCTATATATGCACAGATTCCAGTTTGTGGATCCCTCCGTGACCCTGTCTTCAAGTCAACCAGACATATCTACTATACAGAGACATTGACCTATTTAAAAATAGGACTTACAAATGATTTGAATACAAAGACTTTAAAATTGTAAAATCGAGAATTTAAAAATTAGACCAACCACTAATCATCTCACTTAAACACTGATTTGGGCCTGATATATGACACAATTTCTAAGACTTACCTATGATGTACCATTAATCATGTTCTTAATGAAATCTCTGTGCTCGGGTGCATCGATGACAGTGCAATAATATCTTGTAGTCTCGAACTTCCATAGAGCAACATCGATGGTAATACTACGCTCCTTCTCCGCTTCAAAACGTTCAATCACACACTTGTCAATACCTCCAAGCTTGTAGATAAGGTGACCAGTGGTGGTCGACTTTCTAGAGTCCACATGTCCAATGACAACAATGTTGATGTGGGTCTTCTCTTTTCCCATAGATGCTTCAAAAACTCAACTGCCAAATCAAAGAAAGTATAAAAACAGTTACTTTCTGTTGGAATCTGAAATGCAGATTGTTATAAAGCTCACACCTTGCTAGCAAAATTGAACATCCCAACCATAAACTAAACTACGCCTAAGACTCTTGAATGAATCTTTACCTACCAAGAGATATAAACCGTAAGTAAAAGGGTGAACAAACGCTGACCTAACAAAAGCACAACCCAAAAACCCTGTAAACTTTCAACCCAATAGCACTATAAACACTTGCCCACTCTACAAACAAAAATTTCGCCAGTCTCTAAACCCTACAAGACTTTATACAAGGATTAAGCCCCATAAAAGAGAGACCTAAAGCTCCTACTTTAAGCATCAAACTCCATTACAACCGATTGCTCAGAACATCTAATTTGTAGCTCAAAACCTCAACTTTTTCCGACCGAAGCAATTAAACAATTCCCAAAACCCTCACAACCATAAAATCGAAAAACAATCTTCCAGAGTCTGAGAAAGCGAAGCAAATAAAGCAAATAGGGAAGCCAAATATTACCTGTAACACTAGAATCTCTTACGCTCCTGGCAAGGCCAACCACATAACACAACAACTAAAAGTGCACACCACCTCTCCTAGCATAAGCAGTGGCCATTGGCGGTGGAACCCTCGACCCTAGTCATTGTGCGGTCCATGTTACCCGAATTGATCCAACGGTTCCAATGAGTTGTGTCTTCCTAACCGTTCGCTCCTTTGATCGAACGACTGAGGTACCATGCTTTATGCTTTTCTAGAGCAAAATCCACCTTAGGCTTTTGGAGAACAATATCAGCGACC
Source organism: Sequoia sempervirens (assembly GCA_007258455.2). Taxonomy (NCBI): domain Eukaryota; kingdom Viridiplantae; phylum Streptophyta; class Pinopsida; order Cupressales; family Cupressaceae; genus Sequoia; species Sequoia sempervirens. The sequence goes on from VDFB02271358.1 coordinate 959,396,632, forward strand.
TGCATAAGCGAGAAATTAAATTCACCTCTCGCCTTAATGCTCCTGTTCATATGTTTTGTGAGCCATAAAGCATTCTGCCCTTCAAATTCACCATGTTCATTGATTTATCACCAACGCCATAGTGAGGCATTTACACGCATTTATGATAGATTTGATACGATTTGATAGCTACAAGATTTGTCATAAGATTTTTCTGGGAGAAAAGATATCTAATAGATTTCTGACTGCCAATAAATGTCTTTGCGCGGGGTTTTAGAGTTTCCTGAGCTTGAGACAAAGCCTTGTCGACAGATATTCATGGCTGTCAAATCCATGCTTTCTACCGGGTTGTAGACAGAGGGGAATAAATGGTATACCGGGCCGTGAAATGGTATACAGGACGTGTGAGACAGGTATGCCGATGCTTGTGGACTGGCAAGTCCACAATAAAAGCCTATCGGCTAATAAAGTCCTTTTTATCATGACATTTTTTTAATTGGAAAAAAGTCATTTTTTTAATTGGAAAAAAAAGTCATTTTTTCAATTGGGAAAAAAAAGTCATTACAAATGGTTACATCTAAGAACTACATAGCAGCAGCAAAAATATCATAAAAAAAGTCATTTTTTTAATTGGAAAAAGAAAGTCATTTTTTCAATTGGGAAAAAAAAGTCATTACAAATGATTACATCTAAGAACTACATAGCAGCAACAAAAATATCATAACCCACTTGCTTTTTCCAAATCATCATAAGTAATCATGATGAAAAGGAGGGTGTTTCCAAAGCAACCAAAAAAAAAAGTCATTTTTTTAATTGGAAAAAAAAAAGTCATTTTTTCAATTGAGAAAAAAAAGTCATTACAAATGATTACATCTAAGAACTACATAGCAGCAGCAAAAATATCATAACCCACTTGCTTTTTCCAAATCATCATAAGTAATCATGATGAAAAAGAGGGTGTTTCCAAAGCAACCAAATTATACAATGACTTTATGACCTTCATAATCAAAATGGGCCTAGTGATGTCATCCAAAAAATTAGAACTTTCACATGGACCAATATATGCATGGGTTTTAGCAATATTACAAAACATTTGGACATATTTTTGTGTCATCATCCATATTAGATTATGAGATCTTGCCCATATTTGGATCCAATCATCATTACATTTGAAAGGATCACCCTTCTATTAGGTGCCCTTTCAACATATAAAAAGTGTGGTTTAAGAATGAAAACATTGTGGAATAGATTAAACAATGGTGAGAAAAGGCGAAGTAGTTTAAGAATGAGAACTTTGTGGAATAGATTAAACAATAATGAAAAAATGCGAAGGTACAATAAAGCATCAAGATGTTAAAATTCAAAGGAAATTAATTTACATCAAAGGCCACATCAAGAAAAAGTAAGTGTTTGATTTTTTTTTTGTAAAATCTAGGCAACAAGAAATTGAAGGATGACATGTATCAAGGAGAATCATTTCAACATAAAATGTTATTAATTCATCATGAAGAAATAGTTGCATGTGAAGAGATCTATTGAAAATCCAAGTGTAGGGAAACATAGCTAATAGAGGGTAACGAAAACACAAGCTTTTTAATTGTTCCACTAAAGTAAGAAAAATTAGGAACCACAATTCCTTTATTGCTTCTTCATATGGAGTTCTACTAATAGTTCACAAAGATATTTTGGTACAGTTGGTTTTTTTTAACCTCCCATACATTTTTCAATCATGGTGTGATTTTAGACAAATAGTGTTGGCCTATTAAAATAGAGTTAAAGAGGAATATTGAGCTAATCCAAAAGGAGTCCAAGAGTAGAAATTGAATTTAAGTACTCAAATAGTCAATTAACCAGGGTAATTTTTTTTTAATCTATTGAAGATAACTATAAAAGGGAGACACTAAACCCAAGCAACCTGGAAAAAAGAAAAAGGGTAACCCTAGAAAATCCTAGACTAATGTTGTTGCAGGGTTGTGCAAGTTGAAAAATACTCCTATCAAGAAGGTGGGAAAATAGGTTGGCAAGGTCAAACCTGAACTGAAAAAGAAAAAAGGTATTTCCTTCTATGTGGAAGAACTCAAGATGGAGAACGAGGAGGGTGATACTGAAACCAAAGAATTTGGGGAGGGGGATAGTATGTCGGCCATGGGTATGGAGACTAGTGTGGAACCTGCTAGCGTCAGGAGGTCCAATCGAGTGGCAAAACAAAAACCCAAGGTCCATATTGATGAAATTTCTAGTAGTTCTGAATAGGGAAATGAGCACGTAAATAACAAACATGACACCACAGAGGAAGCTAAGGACTATGTGGAGGGGCCGAGCCACTTTCCCGAACTTAATAAGATGATTTTGGAGGAGTCCACTCCGGAATCCTCCAATCATCAAGTTGGGAAAGAGGAGACTAATCAGCTAGATGATGGTGTAGAAGATGACTACAAAGCCCTACAGGCCAATGCCTGCACCCTAGAGAGGAAGCTAAATAGGATCACCTGTTTTACCATAAATTTTATCCACCACTTGACAATGACTCTCTCTATTGTGTTGAAGGATGAAGTTAAGAAGAATGCAACTAAGTTTGATCCTGGCTCCAACCAAACTAGTGGGGATATGTTCAAATTCCTCATGGAGGAATGGGAGAACCTAGCTAGGTAGTGGTGTGGCACTAGTCTGATCCTTAGGGTTTTTTGTTCTGCTATTTATGTGTTGTGTATGCGGTCCTATCTATCTGATGTTACTATTGTTTTGTTTTGTTGATATGAACTGGTGAACTCTAGCCTGTGGGGCTTCTTGTGTTAAGGGTATTGCACCCTATAAATGCAACTTATATTATCAAAAACTATAAAAGGGGTTTCCATCAAACTACAATTACTCATATGAGGACACAAAGATTTAAAATTACTATAAACCACATTGATAAATATCACATAATGAAAAATAAGAAAACTACAAGTATATTCAAATAACAACATTGCATTAAAATTTTACACATTATAATTAATATAAACAATAATATTATTAAATTAATGAAAAGGAAATTATGCACACATTATAATTCTTAAGTAGAGATATAAATGAACTAACTACCAAGAGGTCAAATGTATTCCCAAGTAGGCCCTTTGACATGAATCTAATAGTGTGTGACCTCTCCCATGTGCATATGTCATTTAGTGACTAGAAGCATAATTTATTGTTGAAATAATAAAATTTATAAAATATATTTGCAAAAACTCATCTCCTTGTAAGTGAAATGAAGAAGGATATAGAAAGAGAAGTGCTCACAACAAACCCTAGAGTAAACAAAGATTTATTATAGTTGTAATAATCAACTAGAAAAATCTACAATAAGCTTGTTATTATTTTTTAAACACTACATGTAGTTGTAACAATTAACCAATTTCAAACTAGCTATAATCCAAATAAATCTCCACATGGTTGTAACAATAGAATAGCACAATAAGCGTCTACAACGTATCATGGGTTGAAGTTGGCTCAATCTAAAGGCTTTAGAAAGGTGTGGCTTGAGGGAGATTCGTTAAATATTATCAACAATTTGAAGAAATCTTCGACCCCCTCTTGGAGTGTTGAACCCCTTATTTTGGATGCCATTAAAATTTTAAATTCATTTGATGAATTTTATATTTCTCATATTTTCAAGGAGGACAATGGTCTTGCGGATGTCTTTGCTAATTTTGGTGTTAGTGGCTATAGGTTTTGGGATGTGGATGATCCCCTTCCTATTGAGGTACTTGCTTGTCTTAATAATAATTATCAAAAGTGCTAAGTTGGATGGTGGCTTCATAATGATTTGTGTTCACATGACCCTGTTTACATGGCAGATTTTCCTTTCGAGTGATTGTGAGTTGGATTGTGCCTGGGCTTATGGTAATTCGAGTAATCTTCATATGGGGCGGCCTTCAAGGTTAATTATCACTCTCTACCACTATGTCATTGTCACACAGATTGTGGGTATTTCCTTGCCTTTGTTCTCGAGGCTTCTCCTAATTTTCTATAAAGTCCTCAAGCTCTTGGGTTTTACTAAGTTTGTGATCATGGGTGGAGATAGAAACAAGGCAGAGCCATTTTCCTTGGACACCTTGAAAACTAAATCTGAAGTATAGAGAAGATTACAGCGGGGTGGGCTAACGCCATACTTGGAGTAGCTCCATGGGAATGATCCACATGATACAGAATCGTTTGTCAAGGGATGGAATAATAGGGTTATGAAGTTGGGTGGTATTGAATTTGATATCAATGAGGACTTCATAACAAACATTATTAGTCTTTCCACGAAGGGAAAAAAGGTGTATAGAGATAAGAAGGAATATAATGCTGCATTGCAGATTTTCTTTAAAGGGGATGAAGAAAGGAAGCTCAAGCATGCTAAAAGTGGTGGATACTTGCACAACTCCATCAAAGCTCTATGGGGAGATGTTGTTGAAGAATTTATGAGGTACATAACCTTAGAAGGTAGGTTCTCTACTATTAATGGTTATCACTTTGTTCTTTGAATCATTTTCAACACAGGAAGAAAGTTTCCTTTCCTTTCTATCTTTTGGCTTCTTTGGAGAGTGGTCTTAAGGATCATAAAAGAAATCCTAAAAATATTGTGCTACATGTTGGTTTAATTATTCTAATTTCAGATTATGTCAAGGCTTATGTGGTTCCTAAGCAGCCTAAAAGGGCTCCTAAAGGAAAGAAAAAGAAGTGGGCCTTGGAGTATGAGAGTGTGTTGAAGGAGGAACTGGTGACTAGTCTAAAAGGGAAAAAGAAGAAAGTGGTTTTGGAGGAGTCTAGGTTGGATGAGGATGAGGATTATGTGGCTTCTATGGAAGTTTATTCGCAGCCCCCTGTTCCGGGTAAGAGTGGTAAAGGTAAATCTACTTATGATATGATGGAATATGAGACTTGTAGTGAGGAAGGGGTTGGTATGAAACCTTGTAAAATAGGGTTAGCTGCTCCCTCTACCCTCTTGAAAGAAATGATTGATGTTGTTGGGGGTGTGACTCCTTCGTCCCCTATTTTAGGGTCTAAGAGGAAGAAAGGATTGAAGGATGGTAGCAAAAAGAAGTTGCTTAAGCAGTCAGATAGACCTGTGCAGGAGGACCCTGTTGATTCTCCTTCAAAGGTTGGTTGAGGGTAGGAGGCTATGGAAACCCCTGATGAGGGTATGGAGAAGCATAATAGAAAGAGGATGATGGCTGGGGATATTGTGAGCTCTCTTCATAAAATACAAATGTCAGTCACTAAGGCTAAAGGAAAAGAGGTTTCTAAGCGCCAAGAAATGAATAGTACTTCCCAAGAGAGTGAAGTGGAGGCCACAAATGTGTTGGATTTTAATAGGGAGGATCTGCCTAATGTTTTGGGTCTAGCGAAGGAGGGTACTATTTCCCTATTTAGATTGTTCAAATGGGCATTTCATGGGCTTAATATGACCAATGTGAGGGTTTGGGGGGCTATGAGCAAAGCTGGGGAATCTTCGCAGTCTTCTCTACAAACTCAAGTTGACCAGCTGTATGATGCTTTAAATATTGTTGTTGAGGAGATGCTTAAGCTGAAGCAAATTTTTGAACAAAGAATTGTGACCTTGGAAAGGTAGATGGAACGAGTTCACATGAAGTTGGACAAGGTTGCTAAAGTGACTAAATCTGCTATGAGAAATGAAGCTAAGGGCCTTACTAATCTTAATGAGAAGGCTAAGAAATGGATGGAGGGAGCTCATGGTGATAAGGAAGCTATTGGAGATAGACAGGTGATGGAGGAAGCTTCAATTGATAAGTTTGTTGGTTCGTAGGATGTTTTGATTAAAGAGGTTAATGTTTTGGGGCTTGGTGCTAGAACTCGCAACAAGACTAAGATGCAAGCCGAGTTCCTTTTCAAAGAGATTTATGAAGTTATGGATGTGCATCAGAAGATAATTGAGAGCGACATGGAAGTTGCTAATATTATGAAGAATATGTAGTTTTTTGTTTTTGTTCATCCTTTATGGTAGTTGTCTTGTTGATGTTTTACTGCGTGTTGGTTGTTGGTTGATTTGTTTGGTTATCTTTTGAATAGCTTTCCTTTTTGTAAAGGGTTTCGGGACCCCTTCAAAACTTGCTTTACCTCTAATAAAAAATAACAGAATAGCACAAAACTTGGTAAAATCCAAACAAAATTCTATATAGTTGTGATAATCAACCAACAAAATAAATCTTCATCTACTTAGAAATTAGGTGATTGAAAAACTAGAGTCATAGAGATCCTAACTTCCACAACATATTGGAAGAATGTTACTATAAAACATCTTCTATATATTAAATTATATAGCAACCAATCAATTTCTAGCAAGCACAATGCTTTTTTGTAATAAATGAAACAACTTTGTAGCAACTTCACAAACTTTTGCAATGACTCAAGTCAAGTTTCATACCAAAATATAAATTTTCATATAACATTTCCCAAAATATGAAAATAAAAGATGCAATTCAACTAATGTTAGTATGAATTCACAAAAAACACCACTATGAAGAACTCATTAATCCTATCCATTTCATCCTAAAAAGTTATAATATTTAAGCATGAACACACAATTATAAAACTTAAAATGCAACTTGTTATTTACTACGTGAGAAGGTGGAGTTTGTATCTCTAAAATTAATTTTATAGTCCATACTCACAAAAAACATAAAAAGGTGACATTTCAAGGTCCCATTCATTATTAAACATGTAAGATCCCAATGCATTGTGAATAATAATTATATGAAATCTTATGAGCACAAAATATGAGATCTATTTGAATATTTTGATTTTATAATCTTCAAGTATTCCTAGATGAGAAAAAAACTAAATTAGAATATAGTGTTGTGATTGTATCATAGTTGGAACCCTTAGGGATCTATCAAAAAATTATGGTTATGTTCAAGCTCATTATTCAACTAGTTGTAACTCATTTCTCACAAGAAACTATTCAATAGTCATAATAAAATTATAAAAATTATTTATTAAGAGGTTGAATTATCTAGAGAAGTTAAAAAAGGAATTGAGGTTTATTCATCTTAAGAGTAATAAAATACCTAAATAGTTGATGATACTACATTCGATGCTCATAAGAAAGTGCAAAAGCTATTATTAAAAAGGTAAATGATTAATTTTTAAATTAATTTTTTATTAACAATGTGTATATTGGATTCAAGCTTTCTTTAATTTTCCACAACGTTAAGCCTTAATCCTAATACATAAACTAAACAAGAATTTAGGAGAAAAGTATTTATATTAATTCAACTGAATCTCTTCCTTTAGGGCCCTACAAAATCCAAACCTAGCTTCTACATTATTTTAGACTTATATTATATAGAGATATTCAAACAAAGAAACATGTATTTTCATAAATGACACAAGTTGATTCTTGGACCACTATGACATTTATAGTCACAAATAAAATAATCTTTAATCTCATTGTTTATATTGAAATATTATCAGTACGTTTTAATTTTAGATTATATCCACTCTTATTCATAAAATAATGAGAAATTAAATTTCCTTTTTTATCCAACTCTTCATTCATCTCTTGCAAGTATAATTTGAGATTTTATTTCAAATTTTACATCATTGATTTACTCTTAAGAGAATGCAATCTTTTGATCACTAATTCAATATCTCATTAAATATTAGATCATTTATTTAATATTATTTAATATTATCAAGATTTAAAATAGATTTATTTTTTAAATTTTAAATTATTATATTTATTCATTTCGAAGACCATATCTATTAAAGTAAAAATATTTAATTCAAGGTCAATTATAATGGTGGAGTACTAAGGAGAAAGATAATGATTGCATTGTTTCAATAAAAATAATTGTTGATAAGATAATGATTAAATTAATGATAAGATAATGATTAACACTTTTACTTACGAAAGGATATGGAATATGAATGATTAGATAGTTGGAAGAAAAAATAAGAGTAACTTTTATGATACATTTTACAATAGAGATAAAAGACTTTAAATGTATACCAAAATTGATAGTTCTCATAAAAGAATGTTATGAATTGTCATTGTATCATCAATAAAAAAATATAGTCATCTAAAAAACTATATGCTATTTTAAGTTTCTTAAAGCGGAAGTGTGATTACTTATAAATTGAGAGAATTCTATGAGATTTATGTTGTTAATCTTATAATTATCTGACCATTAATTTAAATTATTAAAAAAAATTTACAAATATATAAGAAGAGAAAGGTATATTACATACATTATTATTTTTGAAGTAATATTATTAATTTAAAAAGAGATGAATGAACTTAATATTGGTAACCACATTAATTGAGGATGCCCTTTTTAAGTAACTTTCCATGGATTTTTAGACCAAGCTCATATATTTTACTTTTAAAAGTAATATATTGGTGTCGATATAATATATATCATTATATTAAGAGTAAAATTATATTTCTCTTAAGATCATTTAAATTTTCTATGGATAAATAATTATATTGAATTATTTGTTCATGTGAATGTTATTTATGTGCAGATGAAAAGTGAAAATATGCGACGAAAAGGGAAGGTGATATTTGGAATAAGCACATTTGTGGCATCTTGGGTTTTTGTAGTTGGTTTTGGATTTGGAGGTTGGGCAAGTATGACAAACTTTTCAAAACAAGTCCATACTTTTGGATTGTTTCAAAAATGCTATCAATGCCCACCAAAGCACTAAACATTGAGTGCATGGTAATAAAACTGGTTTATTTTTAATTTTATATATTTTCTCCATGTTATAGTGGCTTAGTGGTAAAAGGGTTACTTATTTATAAATTAATGTATTATAGACATGCCAAAATTTAAACTCAATTCAACCTACTTTTAAATTTTATTTTAAAAAATAAAACATTTTAAAGGTAGAATATAATCTTTTATTATTGTAAATAATTAATTTCACTATATTATTGAGAAGAAAAAGTTATTTATATTAGTTCAAGTTTTGTAAAAAAATATAGAAATGTGTAGAAATTTTACTAGAAGTATATTTCTATTTCATCATTTTTTAAATATTTAGCATACAATATTGTTAGAATTACCAAAACCATATGGAATAAATAATTAACTATATGACAATCTACCTTCTCTTTAGATAAAAAAAAATGGAACATGTTAACTACAATTTAAATTGCACCAGTCATGTTCTTTGTAGCTAAAGATGTTTAGGCAAGGATTCAAAAAATGCATACTACAAATCTCTATAGGCACTTAATATGATGGTAATACATGGTTTCCACTTGTGTGTTTGATGTTCCTAATTTTCCATTCCTAATATGTTCATTATAAGTGTGAATGGTACATGTTAGATATGTGGAAACTATACATTATTAGATTTTTTTATCTTGAGAATTCTAAATTTATTTATAAATTGTAGATATTGCATGCTATTTTTTTATATTAAACCAGAGTCTAAATGTAATTATCTTATTTTATGTCTTTAATGAATGAGAAAATAATTTTCAAAATGTACATATCTCTATCTGTATCATTAGTATCTAAATAACATTATGAGGTAAAATTTATTTTAACATATTGCTCTTTTTGTAGTTGCATTCTAAAATACCATGTGTGTGCATGCATACATGCACATGTACATGTATGTCTGCACACATGTGCATGCAATCCTATGTGCAACCAATAATCTATGTATCTTGAAATTTGTTCAAACACAAAATATGTGACATAAAAATTATGCTAAATAACAACTTAAAATTTGGCAATCCAATATAAGCATGATCATCTACAAAAGATTTATCCTAATTAAAACTTAAAATATTCAAATGATAGGATATATTCAAGTATAAAATTTTGAATATCTCCAACAATTATTGATAATAAATTCAAACTCTTTGATATAAAGATCAATGATCCACAACTATCCATCAAATTAAAACTACAATTCATTGTTTCCTTGATATTAAGTGTTGAGATAACACCTTCATGAAACAAAAAACAGACGCAACATTAATTTAGAAAAAAAAAATGATAATTTATGTTAAAAAAACCATCAAGATCAAAACAATCATCCACAACCATAAGGATAATCAACTTGGTATCCTCTTTAACAATTCAAATTTATAAAATTATTCATCAATCAAGTAAGCTCCATAATATATTGTCCTAGAATTTCACATACTCCTTTGAATTTATTCTAATCCATAAATTAACTTTGATTTATAACTAGCTATATGGACCAAAATTCAACTAAAAATTCAAGAAAACGGTGTGCCAATTACTCTAATCTAATCCTCAAAAAGTACATAAAAAGATAGTTAGAATATTTAGAAAGTTGAATACATCACAAGGATCCACTATTTATAGAATTTATGATGAAATTTAAGCAATTAATCATCTATATTAAGGAATTCAAATGGATTATATTGAGAATATAGTTTAGAACTCTTATATCATTAAGACAAAAGAATTTCCCTTTTAAATAATAAATTTTTAAATATTGATAAATCACATGTTTAGTGTAAAATTAAATAGTTTTTAAAATGTTAATAAGACATAATATTTATATTTGTAGAGTTAACTATAAATATTTTTTAATATTATTTGTTCAATACAAATACTAAACATTGACATATTCCTTTATTTTGGGGCCATTGTACCTTAACTAATAATATTAGTAAAATTTTACACTTTTCATAAATTATATTCATCCTTCTTGAACCAAAAAGCATGTGCATAATAGTTTAAAATTAGGTGTAAGAGAACCCCTTAGCTAAGAAAATTCATGGTCACAAGATATAAATAAATTATAGCAGAATCATTGAATAGCATGACTCCATGCATAGAAGGTTAAGCACATAAGTATGACCATTACCACCAAAAATATGTAAGAGGGTTGAAAGAGAAGAGCATTCTTTTCTCTAATTGATTTATGACCTATTTCAAAACATTAAAGACCAAATACATTGAATTCTAAATTATTCCCTATAGTATGAAGAATGAATTTTTGCACCACATTTTAAGGAAAAGTTGTCTAAAATGACCTTTTACTAAGACAAAACATGATTTTTTTGAGCATATACTTGTGATAATAATGAATTACATAATATTGAAAAATTATATTATTTCTGGATTTGATTGTGTTCGAGTTTTACCATCAACATTTCATATCACACTTTGTGATCCATCATTGGGATAATAAAGAGCTAGAGAATAAATAATTTATTTTTTCACCCAATTTGTGGACTTCATAAATGATGTATAGTTAGAAAATAATGACCTCTTGGTGATATTTGATGTTGTACCCCTTTTCATCAAGGTTCCCATCCTTGACTTGATTGAGATTGTTAGGCAACAATTAAATGATTAGATTTCCACCCTTGTATAATTATGCCTAAGATCCACATTTTTTCAAGGAGTTATCTATGAGCAATCTGATGGTGTAGCTATGATTTCCCCTCTTTCTCCATTCATATCTAACCTTTGCATGGAGCATTTTGAAAAAGTGGCACTTTTCCGCTTTCTCCTTAAACTGAGATGGTGGAAACTTTATGTGGATGACTCCAACATTTGTTAGCCACACAACCTTGAAATGTTAGAAGAATTACATGCTCACCTCAACAACTTAGCCCACTGCATCTCCTTCACCAAGGAACTTGAATCTAAAGGACAACTTCCCTTCATTGACATCTTACTCATTAAAAATCAGATGGCTCTGTAGGTCATCATGTTTTTCACAAAGTGACCCACACTAACCTCTACCCTCACTCTTCTTTTCATCACTACCCTAGCCAAAAAGTGGTGTCCTTAAAAGCCTAGACATGAGGTCATATTGGATTTGTGATGAAGAAAATTTGGACAAAGAGTTGTCCCATCTTCGCAAAGTCTTCAAGTTGAATGGGTACACAAGTAAGAAAATCTTGAAAGCCCTTAACCAAGCTAAGGCAAGGTTCTATTCCAACACAATATTTGCCAAACCTACAATTTTTTCTAGTGCTTCCCTTCTCTATATTGAAGGAATCTCCCACAAAAACTCCAAGATCCTTCTAAAAAATGACTTTGATGTGTATTCAAGCCATTTTTTATGGTGAAAAATTGTATCCCTTTGCTCTAAGACTATAGGGACATATTCCTTGAATCGAGAGTCTACAAGGTTTTATGTTCTTATGACACACCCTATATAGGTGAAAAATAATGTTATTTTAGAACAAGAATAAAAGAGAATTGTGCTGACATCAAACATGAATGGGTTCTTAAATCAACCCTTTCTAGTAACTATTTAGCATTGCCAAGGAGGTTTCTGCTACTTGCAATATTTTGGCAGTTTTGTTGGTTGTTTGGACTAGTATGGAAAATGTTCCACATTTATTTGCATTGATGTTTCTACTCTTGTGGCTTGGTGGACGCGCTGTCAATGCTTGTGCAGTGTCTCAGTTCAATTTTTGTGTAATGGTGTATACCACAAGTTGATTTGTTAATGTTTTATCTCATGATTATGAATTATGTGCTTCTGGGATGAAGTGTTCTTCTTATTTTTAGGTTGTGGTGGTTGTTTGTGGCATGTTGGTGTGAAATAAGTGTATGTAAGTGTTGTTGGATGTTCATGGAACATCTCTTTGTGATCTGAAAGTCAAATTTTGATCCCTTTGATGTCGTATATTATGTTGAGTTGGCTTTCTAGGAAATTAATGGATATTTGGCCGATGGGGCTTGTTATCTTGCTTGCATCATATGCTTGGGGGTTTTAACTAGCATATGAAGTGTTAAGATGCATTTGGGTCCTGACCTATCTTGTTCAAAACCACATTGAGTAAATTATGTTGGATGTATGTTTTTGGGCCGACTGGTTATGTGCTACATGTTTCATCTACATGTTTCCTTGTTGTCAACTTGGGTTGATGTGCACTAGCATGTGTGTTTGAGATCACATTGGAAGATGTAATAAGATTATTTTTTATCCTCTCTATCTTCTAGATAGGACCGCATTATGATTTTGTGGTTGACTTATTGATGTTATTGTTTGTATTCTTTTTTGGCCGACCTAACTGTTGTTTTGAGATCTTGCAAAGGATATAAATGCAAGACCAAATTAGATGCAAGATATGTGAGTGAGTGGAGATGTGTGAAGATGAATTGAAGCAGTGAGTTGTGAAAAGAAAAGGGAAATGAGCTTTAATGCCTTAGTTAGCATAGTGTATTATTGAAAAATGTTGTAAGTCCTAAATCTTCATGTATCCTTCTTTGACATAGTGAATCTCATCAGGTCCTTCTTTGACAAGTCATCCCGGTAAGCAAGTAAATTTTCAAACATCAACTCTAGACCAAGGTGGTACCAAAGAGACTAAGAAACTTTGTGGATCATTCCAACAAATTGATATAGCTTGTAACAACACTACTATGCACTCCTTTTTTTTCAAATTAATTCATGCTAGTGAAAACACCTTATACCCAAAAATAATAATTACAGACATATTGTTCTACAAGGGAGGATCACATACTAGCTTATGGAGTATTCAGAGAGCCCAAAGAGATTCCATCATGCATTATATAGCCTATGTACACAAATTTGATCAAGTACTTGGTGACGAAGATCATTTAGACACCAACAAACCAGCAAATTAGGTTAAAAAAACATAGACAACACACTATCATCTACAAGACCATTGATGGTGCACAAAATCATTTGAAACTTGGATTGAGCAGACATACCACCTTCAAAAACATAACTCGAAAACCATAAGGAAAAATAGTGTGATGTGTGTTAGATGAAAAAGACAACTAAGAGGGGGTGTGAATCAGTTGTGCATTAAAGCATTAAAAATCTCATTAACATTCAGATCTGTATTAGCCCTTAAACCCTTAACAACCATTAAACTCTTATCATGCATTAGCAGAATGTAAACACAAGAAATAGTAATGCAAACACATCCAAACACATAAGAACACTAGATTTAAATGGAAAACCCAAGAAGGGGAAAACCATGATGAGGATTAGCTCACAATATAAAGTAACAGCCACGCCAAATACAATAGGCTCACTATCAGAGGGCTCACTACCCAAAAAAAACAAGGGTCATTGCCAAAGGACTCACTGTCTAGAAGAAAGAAGATAGAAGAAGGGGTGTCTCACTAACAATTTAAACTTCTAACAATGCATCTCTCTTATGGAAAATCTACAGTTCCACTAAAGCACAAACAACTCATTCAAAAAAATAAAATGTAGACATCTTCTGCTCATTGCATCTGCGAGTTATAGGCATTAAATATTGCACTCAAATCACCACTTGATCACTTTCACATATTTCACATCAAACACATTCTCTACCCATTATTCATACAATAACTCACCTTGTATTTATACCATCTCCAACCTAAAACAATATTAATTAGGTCAACCTTAAGGAAACATATGTACCTCAACCTTGTAGCATCAAATAGGTCAGCACCAAACACTTCCACAGTATAAAGAATTGAAGGAATACCATGCCACAACTTAAATAGGACCCAAATCTACACCAACATGCTTCTCAACACCTCCACAAACAACAATCATTCACTATAATTAGCACTAGCATGCTAGGTCAGCCAAACCTGAGCTAACACTAACAAGCAACCTCAAACATGCCTCTCCAGGTCAGAAAAAATCTCTCAGACCACATAGCAACACTAAAAAAAATCTTATATTCCACATCATTAGAATTTATTTGCCACTACTACTACAACCACCTAAAACTTAAGAATACCTTAATTATGTGCAACCAGACACACTAGCACATACATCCAACACACCAAACAACCTTGTAGAGCACCACAACACCTGAAACTTCAAGGAAAGGTAGATACAGTCAATATAAGCATGTTTCTAGATCTGCAAGCCAAGAACCTTCACTACGCAAAAATGCAAAGCAATCTCATTTCTCCCAAACATCTTGTTTTACCAAACAAACATACTGTCAAACACATCTTCTATTGTAGAACGATTTAGAACCTGAAACTTTGGATATAACACCTCTAAAAACCTTTGATCATCATGTCCAAATTGCATGGGCATAACTTCAACCATGAAGGAATGCAAAGAAGAACATTGAACACCACTTTGTCGCACTAAACTCTCTTTATTCAATTTTTCTTAAAAGCACTTGGAAACCAAGTAAATCAACTTCATCAGCAACATTACTTATCACATACATCATGTTAGCGAATGGAATGGTTCTTGATATATAAATTAAACAATGACTCTAAACCTAGATTTGGCATAGTTAATTGAAATCCGCTAACAGCTTTGAAAAGTCCATAATTGTATTTATGGCTTTTCTCTAAATTTTGTCAAGGTACAACTCCCTCACTGGATTTTCAATGAATTAATCTAATCCTAAGAAAATAATGTGTGCTTTTAACCAGAAAGCAGAAAAGGTGACAAACGTTAGCTCATAAATATGAAACTAGCACAACAACAGAGATCACAACCATTTATAATCAACACAAAGATTGAAAATTCATGACCATCAAATCCAACTAGTGAAAAAAAACTAGAGTGCAATAAATAAATGAAATATAGCTCATCTTTCAAAGGAGATGCAGCTATATCATACGCATAATACCAATATCAACATACTAAGCATCATTTAATTCATAACACACCGATTACAAGCTATTATAGTCTACAATAAATGTCATTCCTTCTCGATAGCACCCCCCAGGTGTATCTTAAAAAAAGGTCCCTTCTATATTTTTAACTTCAAATTTATAGTATGGCTAAAACCTTTGGTAGGCACCAAAGTCGTTACTAAAATAGCAACTTCTTGTATTCCAAACGTCCCTCGGGAAGTTGATCAATATAATGAAAATTTTGCAAGGGAATAAGTATTGGCACAAAAAACTTATCATAACCCCAACAATAGCCACCAAAGGACCAATCATTTCACCAACCTTTAATGCAACGCATAAGAATATCAAACGGTGGCACGTGTGAGCTTCCTGATAGGAAATTGTAATTCAAATCGACGCAAGCCAGCCTTAAATGTGAACTAAATTAACATCTTGTCAAGCTTAGAAGAATACACCCATGTCTAACTGAGACTCTATAAATTCAACCAGTGTCACCTTTCTTCCACAATCAATTGCATCCAACATGGTGAGCTCTCAAAGCGATGGAAATTCTACTAATGACTAAATTATCCTGGAGGAAATCGAGTGTAGTCTACTTTTTAGGCACATTTCTAACCAGCTGAAAGAGGTCTTTGTGGTGTAGAGCGGAGTGGAGGAAGAAGTGATCTGGAGTATCCTTGGTGAGACATTTCTGAGCCAAGCCCATGTGCATAATACCACTACATTGGAGAGTTTCATCTACACAATCATTAGGACTTCTAGCCATCGGGATTGGGGCATGAGAGCACTGGAGCACTTGGTGAAACCTAAATTCCATCATCGCATCAAGGTGGTGATTAATGGACTCAACTATTATCCCCAAACTGGGTTGATAGATGATGCCATCTGCATTACATCTGCTATCTAGGATGAGACTCTTGAGGAGGTCGTGGCTTTGTTGTGCACGAGAGTGGTGAGGAATGATATGGGACTATTCGTGTAATTCCTCCAGTCACATGAAAATTTGTTGTCACTGGCTCAAATTGAACATCTACAGTTTGTCACTGAGGGTGTCTGTGTTCTAATGTTTTCTTTGTGCACCTAAAATGAAATATCTTTTCTTTTTCCTCTTTTTGTGCCCACCACCTGAATTTTTATAATCGAACCAAGCGGTTTTGGCTATGCCAGTATGATGTAAAAACATTTACATATATAAATAAAATATCTCTTTTTGATGCTATTTGTGTTTTTACATGTATGGATCTATTATTTCTTGTTCATATCATGCTTGGAAATTACTAGTTCTCTTCTATATAATGCATTGGTTAAATTACCAAACTGGCAATAATTGGGTTAATCAATAAGAACTCTTCTTAGGTGGCAAAATTGGTGGTTCGAAGAACCTAATAAAACCCTACCCAAGTTCGAGATAATCTCAAGAATACCGCCCGAGGCATAACTTGCGGGAGAATTTTCTAAATTCCAACTTATGACCCATTAATCGGTTTCCCAACATCCGTACATTCACTTGGGAGAAAAAAAAAATTCAAACATGGTAGAAAAACACCACCTGGTGAAGGAAAAATAGGATGGGCGATAAAGTAAGAGGTTTGACGAACTTGCAAAAACCCTGCCCAAGTTCAAAAAGAACAACAAAAGACCACTCGAACATAGATTATTTATAGGACTTAGGCAGAAAGGAAGATAACATCCCAAATAAAAGTTAAGGAAATTTTTATGGGTAACAGATCAATGACAACATTGATGACAACACCACAACATAGTGCAATTCTCTCCAACATCAACAAACTCTCCCACCACAAGTCATACCAACAACCTCTACAACTATACTGAAGTAAGACATCAATGACAAAACTAGTACAATGTGTTGACACTAATACCAACAACTCTAGGCTTGACATAATCAACACCATGAATATTCCAACAATCTCTTCACACAAGGGGTTGACATCAATGACAAAACCCAAACAACTCACAAACAACTCAAGCTTCCAACAATCTCCCCCTTTTTCATTGATGGCAACACCGTTTCTAAAAAACCATCAACAAAAAAAGCATACCAACATAAACTTTGCAACAAGAAGTACTCCCCTGATCGGGGAAACCCTTTACTCTTCATACTCATATTATCTTACTCCTAAACACTCTCTCCTGCAATACTTTTTTGAACTATGGTTTTTCGACCACTCTAACTTTCTCCCCCTTTGACATCAAATGACAAAGGGCCATAGACTCATCCAACTTTCTTTCTCTCCCCCTTTTTTCCTTTTCTTTTCAAATAATAATTCTCCATACACTACACCAACTGATAACTACTACTACCTACTCCCCTTGAGAGGTATCCTTCATTAGTCTAGAACAAAAGAATAAATCTTGAACTACTCCATTAGACTAATGCACACTCTTATGCATCTAGTTGAAAGGAGGGGCAATAACCCCTAAATTTTGCTAGAGATACTCAAAAGTATCTTTAGGAAGAGCCTTCATGAAAAGATCTTCAACTTGATCCTTTGTAGGCACATACTCCGGTTTCACCTCATTTTCTATAACCTTTTCTCTTAGAAAGTGATACCAGATTGAGATATGTTTTGTTCTTGAATGCATCATTGGATTCTTTGAACTATTGATTGCACTTGTATTGTCACATAGGATAGAAATAGGTTCATCATATGATATTCTGATATCCTTCAATGTTTGCTTCATCCATAACACTAGTGTGCAACAAGATGCTACTATAATGTATTATACCTTTGTAGTAGATAATGACACTGAATCCTACTTCTTACTCAACCATGAAACCAATCTACTTCCAAAAAAGAAAGAGCCTCCACTTGTACTTCTTCTATCATCCACACAACCCTCCCAATCTACATCAATATAGGCACTTAAGAGAAATCAATATCCTTTGGACACCATAGATCATAGTCTGAAGTGCCTTGCAAATATTTGAATATCCTCTTTATTGTTGTCACATGTGATTCTCTGGGATCTTGAAATCTAGCCATAAGACAAACTACATGCATGATATCTGGTCTAGTAGTACTTAGATATAGCAGTCCACCAATCATTGATTTTTACTTGCTCTGATCAACTTTAGGAGATTCATGTCATTCTTGCTCAACTTGCAACCAGTAACCATAGGAGTACATACTGGTTTAGAGCCTTCCAATGCAAACTTATTCAACATTTACTTGACATACTTTGACTATGAAATGAATATTCCTTTTCTGTCCAATTGATTTGTAGCCCAAGAAAGAAATTCATCTCCCCAAACATAGACATATCAAACTCTTTTTGCATCTCTTCTGCAAATCTCTTGCACATACCTTTGTTTCCTCCAAATATTATGTCATCTACATATAGTACCACAATCAAGATTTGTTCTCCTTCAACTTTGAAATAAAAATTTCTATCTATAGTACCTTTATTGAATCCTTGTTGTAACAAGTACCTACCCAATCTTGCATACCAAGATTTGGGAGCTTGCTTGAGTCCATACAATGCCTTCTTCAATCTACAAACCATATTAGGATCATTTGATAACTGAAAACCTTCCAATTTTTCAATGTATACCTCTTCTTATAATTCACCATTCAAGAATGTAGACTTTACATCCATCTAATAAATATTGAAATCCTTATATGTTGTAAAGTCCAAAAACATCCTAATGGCCTCCATTCTTGCCGCCAGAGTAATTTTTTCCTCAAAATCTATTCCTTCCACTTGTGAGTAGCCCTTACACACAAGTTTAGCTTTATTTCTGACAACTTCTCCATTCTCAATCAACTTGTTTCAGAATACCCATTTAGTTCCTATTACATTCTGGTTTGTTGGTCTTAGGACTAATTCCCAAGTTTGATTCTTCTCAATCTGCATCAATTTTTCTTCCATATATTTGGTCCAATTCTCATCCTTACATGCTTCAATCATTGTCTTAGGTTCTATTTTGGAAAGTAGACACAAATTTAACAATTCTTGTGTCATAGCAGCTTTCTTCTTGTCAACATGCCTCTTCTCTTATCAAGAATGATATGATCTTTAGAATTATTCTTCTGCACATACTTAAGGGTCTTAAGAACTCATTTTGGAGTATCTTCCTCTCCAACCTGCATCTCCTTTTCTTTTTCTTCTTCTTTTCCTTCTTTTCTGCAAGAAGACTCATTTGAATCATATCCTTTTATCAATATTGAGCTTTTACTTGGTTCTTCATCTACTTTGACACTTGCACTTTCAACTATCTTCTTCAGCCTCTTTTTGTAGCACTGGTAAGACTTGCTTGTTGTAGAATATCCAGGGAAGATTCCTTCATATGACCTTGCATCAAACTTTCCTAAGTTTTCATCTCTTCTAATATAACATTTGCTTCCAAACACTCTAAAATATTTGACAGTAGGAGTTCTTCCATACATAAGGATTCTTTGAGTTGTTTACTCTTGCTTGTACTTTGTTGAGTATGTATACTGCAGTATGAATAGCTTCTCTCCAATAGACATCCAATATATTTTCTTCCTTCATCATTGTCCTTGTTGCTTAGTGAACTGTCATATTCTTTCTCTCCACAACTCCATTCTTCTAAGGAGTTCTAGGGGTTGATAAATGCCCCTTTATTACATGATCTTTAAATAAATTATTAAACTCATTGTAGGTGAATTCTCCACTTTTGTCAAACCTTAAGAACTTGATTTTTATATCCATTTCATTCTCAACCATAGCTTTAAATGCTTTAAACTTGTCTAGAGATTATGATTTTTCTCTAAGAAAAGGTACTCAAGTCATTCTAAAGTAGTTATCAATCAACAACACGAAATACATGTCAGTTCCTTGAAAGCTTCCTATTCTTGTATGTCCTCATAGGTATGTATGCACCAACTCCAAAGGTCTTGTGGTAGAATATTCTTTGATATTGAAACTCTTTCTTATTTTCTTCCCAACTTGACATTCCTTGCAAATTGCATTGATAGGCTTTGCAATACTTAGTAGATCTCTCACAACTTGAGTAGAGTTGATCCTCACTAGGCTATGAAAATTGATGTGACACATTCTTTTATGTCATAGCTAGCTTTCATTGATGTGAGTCATAAAACACTTACCATTAGCACCTTTGATCTGATAAACATTCCCATTTGTCCTTATTCCTACATCAACTAGAGTTCTAAAGCCCTCTTTTCTAATTTCACAACCATCATCCTAAAATACAAGATTATATCCTTTTCTGTACATTTTTCCTACAATTAGAAGATTATGTTGGAGACCCTTGACATAAAGAAGATCATTTGTATTATGCTTGCCATCAAAACTAATTGAAATTTTTCCACATATCAGAATATGTATTATCACCAAACTTAACAAGAGCACCTTCAAAATTCTCAAGTTTAAAAAACTTACTCTTATCACCTAGCATATGATTTGAGCACCCACTATCAATTATCCAGTGATTTTTCTCCTCTCTAGCATGAAAAGTAGTCACAATAGTCCTTTTGATGTTGTGACCTATTTCCTAAGTAGTTTCCTTCATACATCTTTCAGAATCAGTAGAATTAGTTCCAAAATTCAAAGTCATGAACAAGCATTTATCATTTTCATCATCCAGGTAGTTAGATCCACCATCAGATAAGCTAGTATCTTCTTTAACATAACTTCTCTTGGTAGATTTACCTTTATTATCCTCATATTTGTCATTTGAAACTTTGGTTGGACATATTGAAGCATAATGACCTATCTTTCCACAATTGAAACATTTGAAAGGTAACTTACCTCTATATTTTCCAATCCCCTTTTTTAGTCTCCTAACAAAATTTGCTTCTATTTCATCAAGATCATTTGGATTTGATCCATCATCCTTCTCTATTTTTCTATCTTTAAAATTAGTCTCTTTTCTTGAATCATTTTGACCAAACTCTCTCAATTCAAAAGTAGTTAAAGCACCAAACAACTGATCTCTAGAATAATGATCTAAATCCTGAACTTCTTTAATACCATAAAATTTATGACTATATGTTTTAGGAAGTGTTCTTGATACCTTCTTTACCACCTCATCTTCTAGTAGATTTCCACCAAGTCCATTGATAGAATTGACAACTTCATCCACTCTATGCATATAGGCTGCAATATCTTCATCCTCTATCATCCTTACAGTTTCAAAATTAGTCTTCAAATTCTACATCTTTTCTTTCTTCACCTTATCATCTCCTTCATAGAAACTTTCCAACTTCTTCTAGATTTCTTTATCAGATTTGTAACTCATAACCTTCACAAGTTCTGAATTGGCAAGACCACTCAAAAGAGCATTCCTTTCTTTACCATTGTTCTCATATGTCTTTATCTCATCATCAGTTGACGATCCATTAGTAGGCATGGTATATCCATCTTCAAATGACTTCCAAACTCAAAACCATAGGGAAACAAGAAAACCTTCCATCCTAGTTTTCCAGAATGCATAATTTGTCCCATCAAACAAGGGAGCCTCCTTCTTGTGTGCCATCTAGATCTACCTCAAGTGGTTAAGCTTCTTGCAAGGAAACTTTCTCTAATACCAATTATTAGATGCACATGACAATTGAGAGGGGGTTGAATCAGCTGTACATTAAAAAATTAAAACACTCATTAACATTCAAATCTATATTAGCCCTTAAACCCTTAACAACCATTAAACCCTTATCATGCATTAGTAGAATGTAAACATGAGAAACAGTAATGAAAACACATCCAAACACATAAGAACATCATATTTACATGGAAAAACCAAGAAGGGAAAAACCACGGTGAGGATTAGCTCACAATATAAAGTAATGGAAACACCAAATATAATAGGCTCATTGCCAGAGGGCTCACTACCCAAAAGAAAGAAGGGCTCACTTCCAAAGGACTCATTTTCCATAAGAAAGAAGATAGAAGAAGGGGTGGGTCATTGCCAATTTGAACTGCTAATAATGAATCTCTCTTATGCCAAAGGTATAGTTCCATTGAATCACAAACAACTCATTCAACAGACTAAAATGTAGACACATTTTTCTCACCACATTTGTGAGTCATAGGCATTAAAGCTCACACTCAGATCACCACACTTGATCACTTTCATATATTTCACATCACACACATTCTCTTCCCTCTATTCATACAACAACTCACTTTGTATTTATACCATCTCCGACCTAAAAAAATCTTAATTAGGTTGGCCTTAAGGAAATGTATGCACCTCAATTGTGCAACATCAAATAGGTCAACACCAAACACTTCCATATTATAAAGAAGTGAAGGCGAACCATGCCATAAATTAACTAGGACCCAAATCTACACTAAAACACTTCTCAACACCTCCACAAACAATAATCATTCATCATAATTAGCACTAGCACACCAAGTCGGCCAAACCTGCACTAACACTAACAAGCAACCTCAAACACGCCTCTCCAAATCTGGAAAAATATCGTAGACCACACAAAAATATTCCAAAACATCTTAGAATATTCCACATCATTAGAATATTCGCCACTACTACTACAACCACCTGAAACTTAAGAACACCTTAATTTTGTGCAACCAGACACACTGGCACAAACATCCAACACACCAAACAACCTTGCAGAGCACCACAACACTTGAAACTTCAAGGGAAGGTAGATATATTCAATATAAGCATGTGCCCAAATCTACAAGCCAATAAAATTCACTACGAAGAAAAGCAGAGCAATCTCATTTCTCCCAGACATCCTTTTTTACCAGACAAACATATTGTCAAACACATCTTCTATTGCAAAACAATCCAAAACCTGAAAGTTTGGATATAACACCTCTGAACACCTTTGATCATCATGCGTCCAAACCACATGGGCATAACTTCAACCATGAAGGAATGCAGAGAACACTGAACACCACTTTGTCACACTAAACTCTCTTTTATTCACATTTTCTCAAAAGAACTTGGAAACCAAGTAAACCAACTTCATCAACAACATTACTTATCACATACATCAATGAAAGCATTGATGACAACACCACAATATAGTACAATGCTCTCCAACATCAACAAAGTCCCCCAACACATGTCAGACCAACAACCTCTCCAACTATACTGAAGTAAGGCACCAATGACAACACTAGTACAATGTGTTGACACTAATACCAACAAATCAAGGCTTGACATCATCAACACCATCAGTATACCAAAACTCTCTTCATACAAGGGTTTGACATCAATGACAACACCTAAACAGCTCACAAACAACTCAAGCTTCCAACAATGTGATGAAGTGCGCAGACATATGTAGTTCTTCCTTAACAACCATTCACTAGAAGTTAATAATTTCATACTTTGATAACACCAAAACAATCTGCGGTAAAAATTATGCATAGAAACTTGGAATATGCATACCTTATAGTTGTGTAGAGCTACACTTCAAACTACAAGATCATATCGTCATCTGTTGAGAAATGCAGAGTATTTGACAGAGTTCCTATGAAGCCAGTCTTGTTCCTTAGACAGTTTGGAACCTTATCAATCAGGGCATTTTGACATCCAACCATGAACTTCAAATGATAACAGTGTATCAATGACAACATTTTGACATCCAATCATGAACTCCAACTGATGAGTCAGTATTATAACATATTTGACATCCAACCATGAATTATATAACATAAGTGCATATGTTATCAATAGATGTTAACATCAATGACAACACATTATCCACACATTTGCCAATAGTAAATTGTTACTATATCATTTAATGGTTAGAATTACTTTTAATGCATTGATAATTTCAACATTTAACTAATTGTTTAGACTTTGAAACATAAATTGAACCAATAGAATTAATTCAATATTTAAATATAATTGTGCTAGTTGATAAAGTAAAACTTTTAATTTATCATACCAATTCAACTAGTTGATAGTTTTTACATGTTTGTTTCTAGTTATTATAAATATTCTTAATGGTAGCTTAACTATCACATTATTTTATTTATAACTTAGTAGACAACCTAAACAATGTTTGAAATTGAAACTATCAATGTTTAGTATCAATGGTGCCTCTAGCTCATAGTAATATTGTTGTGCTTTGAGATACTACATATATAGCCTAATACAACTACAACAATAGAGTCTATGGCATCGTCCTTATAAATCCCCAGGGATTAATAAGGGACACCATGTTGTTTAAAATACAAGGGATGGGTAATCTTCCTTGAATCACTAACTAAAAAAATAAATCTAATGAACCAAATGACGTTAGTATAAAAATAGAAAACCCCTACGTAGGTTTCTTAAAATATGCATAAAAATTTAGTTTTAACTTTTATTACTTCCTTTTGGAAAAATGAAAATCATTTGAGAATTTTATAAATAGAATATTTGATACATAGGTGAAGGGTGATGTTATTTTGTAGGATTAGGATTTATATGGAATTAGAAAAACAAGTAATGTTCATGATGACCAATTAATTTATATGCTTTCCTTTGTGGATAGCAGTCATAGAAGAACTATTTGGGAAAAAGGGCCCTAGAAAGGAATGTGTACCCACATTAACAATTCACATCAAATTTATCTTACAAAATAAAACTATTGTGTGTGGTGTATTTTCACTTTTAAAATGCAAGGAAATTCATAAAAAAACAACAAACACAAAATAAAGCAAGACACTTAGATTAGGAAATAGGACACTCGAACTAGCATAAGGAGCCTCCTATTGTGTTGATTTTCCCACAATGTGCGATTGGTTGTGTGCTCACTTAAAAATCTTGTAGCATAATGGTGCTTCAATGAAAAGTGGGTCAGAGAGATTAAAAATGGATAAGTATTGGGCTAAATAGATTGAAGGATTTTGGATGGAGGGCTAGGATTGAGAGTTGAAGATCAAGGGTTGAGATGCCTTGAGGAATCTCAACCCACAAGGTGGTGACAAGTGTCATCACATGGGGAGAGAAGAGGATGATGTGAAGGGTACTTGCAAGTACCCTTGGGGAAGGATGTGACAAGAGGGAATATTAAATTCCCTTTTAGTCCTTATGGAAAAGAGAAGGAATTTAAAATTCCTTAAAGGACCTTGGAGGAACAAAAATGGAATTAAAAATTCTAAAAGTGGATGGGGAATATTAAAAAAGAATTAAAAATTCCTTGGGAGGATGACAAGCATTGATTGAAGGGTTGACCAAGGGGTAGATTAGGATAATTAATGAAGGATTAGAGGAGGGTTAGGTGGCTAATTGGAATTAGGGGCCCACTTGCAAATTATGGAGGATGCGACACCTTCCTAATGCGCACAATATTAATCAAGGATTAAGAAAGGGGGGTTAATATTAGGATGGATTATGGAGGATGGGAGATGCGAGGAATTAAATAAATAGGTTATTATTTAATTCTTTGAGGAAATGGATAAAGGGTAGGTGGTAAAGTATTTAATTATCTAATTAAATACCTTACGAATTTTAGAGGACTTTAGGGATATTAATTAAATAACAATAATATTATTTAATTAATGTGGATAAAGGGGATATTTGGATAAGAATGGATAAATTTGACCAAACATAAGTGGTTAAATTTAGGTGTCTAAATTTTTCCCCTCTTTAAGATGGTGTTACAAAGTAGCATCATTTCAAAGAAGATTAAAATATAAAACTAGGGAGAAGATGGTTACATTAGGGAAGATGCCCTAATCATTCAATGGAGTTACTAGGAAGACATATTATGGGTCCAATGAAGATGAAGATTAGGATTGAGGATGCCCCCTTAAGAGGACATGCAGGTTCAAGAGAACATGGGTGTGCTCTCAAAATGGATGAGATGATGCAAGCATAGATGGGGAATATGATGCAAAATGATGGATAGAATGTGGGATGGGAGGAGGAAGGGATAATGGAAGGAAAAGATGATAAGAAAGCAAGTACAAATGGATTCAAGGACAAATATGATGTTTCCCCAGTAAAGCTACAAGAAAAGATTGATTTGATGGTGGATGGAGTGTTGTTGATGAGGGAATGATATATCCCAAATCAACACAAGGATTGGGAAGGATACATCTTGATTATGATAATGATGGGAGTGTTGTTGATGAGGGAAAAATATATCCTGAAACAACACAAGGATTGGGAAGGATACATCTCGATGATGATAATGATGGGAACTTGTTGTTGATGAGGGAATGATATATCCCGAAACAACACAAGGATTGGGAATAATACATCTCAATGTTGATAATGATGGGAGTGTTGTTGATGAGGGAATGATATATTCCAAAAAAATATTGGGAAGGGTACATCTTGATGATGATAATGATGGGATTCAAGGCTTACAACAAGGCTGGGAATGAGACCAAGGATGGGATTAGATGAGTTGTGCTAGAGTGAAGGGGTGAGGATTGGATTGAGATTTGAGATGGCTGAAATGAATAAAGATGATGGAGGAAAAGATGCTTAGTATAACAAATATATATTATCCTAAGAAGATGAAAGAGATGATGATATGATGAGGATGGATGAAAAGATCCTTAAAATAACAAATCTATATTATCTGAAGAAGATTGAAGAGATGATGATATGATGAGGATGGAGGAAGTGGAGTGATGAAAATAGATAGGATAGATGGATGAGAGAGAGTGCTAAAGGATGAAAGGATGAGAAAGATGCAGGGTGAGTGGATGGGAAGATGGATTGGGAGCACCGTATCAAAATTTCCATGTAGTGAGCACTTAATTTGATATAGCATGGGATACTATGCACCAAGGTATGAAGAACCAGGGTGATGTCGTATTGCATGCATAGGGCTAACACAACAAACAAGAAGGTTTAGCCAACATCTCACAAAGTCACTAAGGGATTTGGTGGGGACGATGTTAGAAAACAACAAACACAAAGGATGCCCCAACCTAACACAAGGCCACAAGGATCTTGGTGGGTACTACGTGGGACAACCAAGAAAACACGATCACAAAGAAAACCAAGATATGAACCTAGTTCTACCAATCAAAGTGCACCATGATATGATGGATTATGGTGACCTTGAGTAGGTATAATAGGAACTTCAAAAGATAAACAAAATTCCAAAAGCACCAAGAAATCACAATAAATGTCAAATATCCTTTTCCATGAGAACAATAGGTGGATGGATTGATGTGGTCTGATGTGAGGAATGCTATATCCTGCTAAGACCAAAGATGGATGGGGTTGATTATAGGATCAACATGACATAGGATAATTGAAATTGATTAAAATTGTAAGGGTCAAGTGGATTTTTTTGTTATTTATAGCTCAATAGGGACTCTTGGTGACATGAAAAACATAAGGACACACCTTAAATGATAGACCTAAGCCTTGGGGGCTCATCGATGATGGCCTTGCCTACATGAAAGCACAAATGCAACATAGTTTGATAAAAATGATGGATGAAAATGATGACTGAAAG
This sequence comes from Sequoia sempervirens, assembly GCA_007258455.2. Classification (NCBI taxonomy): domain Eukaryota; kingdom Viridiplantae; phylum Streptophyta; class Pinopsida; order Cupressales; family Cupressaceae; genus Sequoia; species Sequoia sempervirens. Next base: position 959,424,584 of record VDFB02271358.1, read on the forward strand.
ATGAAAGGATGATGAATACATACTCAAACAGATAAACCAAAGCCTCGAGGGCTCATTGATGACGGTATTTCCTACATGAAAGTGCAAAGGAAACATAGTTCGATAAAAATTCAGACAATGGATAAAGGATGATGCGAGACCTATTGATAAATAGATACAATGATGGAACCTATATGATGACACAAGACTGACCTTGTGGACATGATGGATTGACATATACAAGATGTAGAGGATGTTGATTATGTGGAGCTCAGAAATGGGATACTCATCCAAATCATCAAAAGATGAATTGGGAGGATGATACAATAGATATATGAGTGATGAAAAGTTATAAGATATTAGCAAGAGGTGTGAAAGAGGTGGGAGTGATGATAGTGAGATAGATTTCATTGGATTGCATGAGGCTAGCCTATAGCTAGATACCAATGACAAGGGATTATGAGATGGAATGATGATATAGATAAATTGATGGATATATGCGATGGATAAATGATAAATATGGGGAGGTGGAAAGATGCTAGGATGGATGGATAGAGAGATAAGGATTTGGAGATGGAAGGGGTTACTAGATGGATAGATGGGAAGATAAGGATTTGAAAGATCAAGGGATGAGCATATGAGGGGATAGGAAGATAAGGATGGGGATATGGAAGGATCATGGAATAAAGGGATGAAATTTTTGGAAGGATTAATGAAAGGAGGATTTGAAGATAATGATAGTGGGATGGAAGGGATGATAAGATGGGTGAATGATGTCTCCAAGGACTACATCAAAAAGTAATAATAACATGCCCCACTCTAGATATGTCATTTGTGATGAGGCAAGAGGGATGGGAGATAAGAGCATGGGTAGATAAGGAAAGGAAATGGATTGTAGCATGATGGGTAGAAAAGGGAAGTAGATGGATGGGGATATGATGAAATGGATAAGGAAGGTAGATGGATGATAGCATGATGGATGGATAATGAATATGATGGTGTGTGGATAGAGGTAATGTATGCCAAGAGGTTTCCAAAGCATGTATACACATTTTCCTCTATCTATATCAAGATCATAAGGAGGATGGAGGGATTGTGATAAATGGGATATGAAAGGTGGGATGGGCATGATAGGCTAGATGGAGGAGATGAAGGAAGGGGGTCCTTAGCATAAATTTTCCCACAAGTGTGGCAAGAAAATGTATGGGGGATTTACACATGATGCATGTTTACCAATTTTTCATCATGGTACTTATCCAAGGCACATGTTTGCCAAGTTTTCACCATTGAGCAAATTATTTTCCTTTACTATTTTTTTTTTTGGATTTGTGGAAAGTGTGTGAATGAAGATGGATGATAATAGGGATGTGGATAAACGGATTTGTAAGATATGTAGCAAGGAGACAGATGAAGGACTCAAGCATCAAGTTCCATATGAGGTAATAAGATCCCATGATTGAAGTGAATGTTGGATGTTGGTAGAACTTGATTAGTATGGATGAATTATGCAAGATAATGGATTAAAGGGATTTTATGGGGGAGATATGTGGGGTAATGGATGGAATGTTGAAAAATGTATGGATGAAATGATGGAGTGGATGTGTGATGGGGGAATGTTTTTAGGACCAACATTGGCACATATGGTGGTAGATGTGAAATGATAGGAGGATTGTTGGAGGAAGAATGTTAGGATGATGGATGAGTGGGGATAGTGAATTTTGGGACATAAGGACCCAAGATAGATTTAGGAGATGGAGGATGTAGAGAATTAGCTTTTGGATTAGCAACTTTGGATGTTATGGATTTTTCATTTGAAAGCATTGCACCTTTTTTATTTATGATCCACATGGTTTTGATTTTTTCTTTGGTGGGCTTGTGTAGCATTTGGGATTGATTTAGATTTTGGATTGGATTTTTCTTTTCTTCATTTGTTTGTTTAAGGTGACATGGGGATCTTTAGATCATGTGAATGTTCATATTTATGCATTTTTATGTTATCTTCAAAAGTGCTTTTAATAGAAATGGGATGGGTATGGGGGGATGGATGATGAGGAGGAAACATGAATGGATTAATAGATGTATTATTTTGGATATGATGTGTGGATGGAGGGTGTATAGTTATGTGCCTTTGTTGACCCTGATTAGGGAATATGAGAGCGATATGTTTATGATGGGTGATAGAGATATGAGATTAATGGATGAGAGGATGAGTAGGATGAGATGGAGGATGTGATTTTGGGATATAAGGTCCTAAAATGGAATTAGTATATGGAGGATGTGTGATGGTGGATGGAGGGACATAAGAACCCAAAATAGATTTAGTAAATGGAGGATGGGTGATGGTCAATGGAGGGACATAAGGACCCAAAATGGATGTAGTAGATGGAGGATGGGTGATGGTGGATGGAGGGACATCAGGACCCAAAATGGATTTGGAGGAATATGGATGGTTGTTTTGAGATAATATGATGAAGGAGGAGGATGGCGACAAATGGTTTGGTGGAATGATGGGAAGAGCCTATTTTTATTTTGGAAGAGGTTCACTTAGGATGTATAAAGGTTGTACCAAAATTTTTGGGTTGTGAGTCTTGAGATATATATCCAAAACCTTGTGCATGTGGGTTTTATTTATCATGGATGGGCTCCAATATACCTTGCTCATGAAGGCCTAAGCATTTTCCTTGATAGTTCGTGGTCTTGAGAATTCAGTTTATAGTAGGATGCTTGTTATTTTGGAAGTATGATGCAAGTCCATTATCAAGTTGAGGAGGATGGGTGGTGTATATGCTTTGTTTTTATGCTACAAGTGAACCACCATGGATGAATGTAAGAGGACCAAGGGGATATGGAGTTGGTGTTGGGATAGTTTGGATAGGTTATGGTAAAGGATCATGAGATGGAGATGATGGGATGGTAGGATCTTGATTTGGAGGAGTGGCTGATAAGTGATCATAAGAGGGATCATGGGATGGAGTGGAGGAGATACTATGATCTTGAGATGGGGTGGATGAGATGGTAGGATTTTATGTGGAGGAGTGGGTGATAAGGGTTCATGAGAGTTAGGTGTAATGGTAAGATCTTGATTTAGATGAGGGGATGTATTGGTATGATTTGGAACAAGATCTTGTAATGTTGCAACTTCTATGGATGTTGTGAAAGTGGAGGAGTGTTGGATGGGCTCGTCAAATGGGGTGGATGGAAGGATAGAGGAGTCATGGAGTTCATGGGAGTGGATTTGGTTAATGCTAGGAATAGGAAAATATGATCAGATGGATTCAATGGGTTTTATGGTTTCAATGGTTTGGATGGTGTTAGGAGCAAAAATAGTAATGATAGGTGTAGGATGGAGAAGGGTCTCATCACTAATGACCGTGTATGATGGATTGGGGTGGCCTGGTTCCACAAATTCAAGATGTGGATTAGGGGATGTCTTCTTTTTCATGAGTTCTTGGATGACATTTGGGATGAGATACTTGTTTATTTTGGACTTAGATGGGATATTGGGAATAGAGGAAGGATTATGCATGGGTGGATGACTAGCATGCTGGATTGGGGTATTAGGATTAGATGGAGGAGTGGGATTGGATGGAGGACTAAGAGTAGGTGGAGGATCGGTGGGGGGGTCATAATTAGAGGGAGGATAAAGGTATGATGGATCATGGGTGGGAGGATTAGGATATGATGGAGTGGAAGATGGAGTGAGATAGGAAGATGTGAGTGGTGGGGTGTGATACGACATTGATGGGGGATCGAAATAATAAGTAGATCCAGTGGATTGGGATCATGGATAGGAGGAGTAGGATTATGGATGGGGATATGGTGTGGAGGATAATGAGATAGTAGATTTAGACTAGGGATGGAGGTGATAGTGTTATTGTGTGAAAATGGAAGTTGAGATGTTTGATAAGTGGGAGAAGATATAGATATGGATATTGGATGAGAGGGATATGTAGGGGATAGATAAGTGGGAGATGTGGATGATGAATAGGATGGAGAAGGTGATGGTAGAGATAATGGATTTCCCTTATCAAAGGTAGCATAAGGATCACTAGTGGGTTTGGATGGAGGCATGATTGGATAGATGGAATGAGTGATTATATTTTGGATAACACTTGGGGAAAGCATACTAGTGATGATAGCATCAAGGGGATCTATTTCATACTCATCTTGATCAATAAGACTTTTAATGTCATCTTCAATGTAAGTGGGATGTCCCTTGAATACTATTTTTAGTTGTGTTGTTTAGGATTCATGATGTTGGATTGGATGGGAATGGAGGGAGGAGATGGGAATAGATGATTAGAAGAAAAGAAGATATGTTGAAATAATAAATAAAATGGATTAGAAGAACGTGGAAGGAGTTCAATCTCTTAAGATTTGTTTTGATATCGGAAGATCTTGGATGTGGATATACTAAAGCTTAGAATGGGATCTACATTAAGCTTAGATTAGGATTGGATTTAAGCTTAGATTAGGATTGGATTAGGAAGATATGATGGGATAAACTCCTAAGTTCAAGGATACAACTAAACTAATGAGATGATTTGTAGCACCCCTCCATTTTGACTCTTTTGATTAGGCAGTGTTTTTCTTTGTTATGCTTTGTTCTGCTATTACTTTGACTTTGGTACTTGGTTACTATTTGATCGCAAATTGTTAAGTGATGCGTATGTTATATTTTGATGTGATGGAATTTTACTTTGATGTTATCATTATGGCATGTTTTGAATTAGCTCAGCAAATATTTAATTAATGATGATTTATACTTTTGATTATATTATTGATGTTAGACTCGTTAGTTAGAAAGTTTGTATTGGTGAAGGGGACGGGATTGTATCACTTGCTTGCGAGCACCCTACAATTTTGAGATTTCCTCTTCACGGTGTGTTTTATTAAATCATATATATGCATGTTCGATATACTCTTTGCTCGCAGGTTGACAGGTACAAGACATCGACTCCACCTGGTTTCACAGGTTAGAGCATGTCCATTGACCAACGGTAATCGATTGGGAGATAGTAGCTAGGTTTTTCGTGCCAAGTCATCACCCTAGTCATAGTGTGTCGTCGGGTTGTAGCCGGGTTTAGTTGTTTTAATGTTGTCCATTTCACCTTGGTTTTTATTTAATTTCAAATTACAAAGGTAAATAAATGGCTTGTGTAGTTAAATTGATGATTAAATATATATGGTTGTAATGTTAGATATGTTATTTATTTTATTAATTAATTTAATTTAATTAATAAAATAATCTAATCTTGGATTAGATTTATTTTATTGATTATTTAAATTAATTGTGTGGGATTAAATCAATTTATTCATGTTGGAAATTATAAGTGTTAAATTCTTTTTGGAAATGAAAATGTTTAAAAACATTTAAATTCATTTGAAATAGAAATTTTAAAAAAATGAAATAAGAAATAAAGTCATGTTGAAAGAAAATTGTTTTTAGTTTTAAATTTCAAAAAAAAAAAACAAATATCTCCAAAATAGAAAGAGGAGCAATAACTGTGGTGGATAGGATATTTTTAGGGTATTTTGACCAAATTTAGGGAAAAATAGAGAAGGCTTTTCATTCTTAAAAATTTGGCTATGAGAAAAAAGGAAGGAGAGTTCTTCATGTTTTGTTGATGCATTTTGGATTTTGGGTGAGGATTTGGAAAAAGCTTTGGAAAATCTTCTTGTAGGGAAGCTCAACTATCTTCTTCAAACTCTCCTTCAAGCTGCAGATCACAGGTTTTCCTTGTTTATTGGTTTAGAAATTGCATTTTCAATTTAAAAATTTGTTGCAACATTTATTTGAAAACCTTGTTTAAATCTTGAAAAAATTAGATTTGTTGTTGAAAAACAAAGCTTGCAACAGAAATTTTCAATTGCAAAAATAGACAAATGGAAAGAAAGCAAAATGAAATTTGAAAACCTCTATTTTGGATTTGAAATAGTTCATATCAAATTTGAAATTTAAACCAAGAAATTGTGTTGATAAATTAGTTTTATTGCAAAAAAAATTATGTTGGGAAGTTTCACAATTTGTCTGTAAATGGAGATGTAGGTATATATTTATAAATATGTTTGTATATATATATATATCCTGTTTTATATATATATATACACAAGCATATTTTATAAATATATTTTGTTTTATCATTCTAAAAATGCTGTTTTTTTTTTCAAAAAATTTTACACAGAAAATTTTATGTGCAAAAAAAATTAGGGGATTGTTGTTCTGTTCTTTTTATTGAAAATAATATATATATATATATATTGTATTATGGGAGGCCATGACACATGGAGGGGTTGTGGCATTCCCCTGGGGCACACCTCCAGGAGGGGCCCCCCTCTCCCTGGGGGGGGGTGGGTTAAGTTTTTTTATATTGTTTTAAATTTTTTTTTTCATTTATTATTATTATTTTATATTATATATATATTATATATTATAGTATTTATATATTATATATATATAATATGTATATATTATATATATAATATATTATAATTTAAATAAATATTTTATTTTATTATTTAACTATATATATTATATATATAATACATATATATTATATATATGTTAAATAATGGGGAATTAGTTTTAAATTAGTTGGAATATAAAAATGATATATTTTTTTAGAGGCATATATTTAAATGGTATTTAATTATTTAAATATATGAATTTTAAAATGAGTATTCTTTTATCATAGATTGAAATTAAATGAACTTTAAATGACTTTATTTGAAAAGTTGATTTTGATTATTATGGGTAATTGGAGAAACATGGAGATAAATTATTAGTTTAAATTCCTCGATATTGCAATTGTAATTTTAATTACTTTTGAGTAGTTGCAAACAATGTTAATTATTTTATTTGATTACATGCAATATGCCATTGTTTGGCTTGGATTTAGGAAATCCTAAAGTAGGTGATTAAATCGTCAAATTTCCCTTTCGTTATGTAATCTCCCTCTTTCGTGTTATTGGGAAAATAGAGTTAAATGTTATGTAAGTCTTCCAGATTGGGTTTCCTTTTGATTTCGGGGGTTGTCGTAAGATGTTAGTCAACCTTGTTTGCCCTGGGTAGTGTGTCTTGATGGATCCAGTTAGATACCGGTTATCATGAACGGGATGTGTGGACTTTATGTCGTGGATAGGGATTCATTCTCCTTAGGTTGCACTTGTGTACCCTGGGTTGTGGAGTTATTCTACGTGTTTTCTTAGAGAAGTGGCTTGCAATGAGGGCCGACACACAAAGTGGTGTCAAGGTAACTCTTTGCAAGTTAGTTAATTCAGTGATAACGTAAATAAACTTATTAGAGGTTTAGGTTGCATCAAACACTTAAAAAGATTAATTTTTCCTCGCTCATGGACACAAGGGCTTGTATAGACTTTGGATGAGACGAGAAGGCCTGGAATGGAAAGATCGTTATCTCATCCTTACGAGAGATAACTGATTCTGCATTGGTTTATATGAGGGGTCGAGAGTCGTTAGAGGTTTCCAGGATATCCCGAGATGGGGGCCAGGACCTAGGAAGACTTACCAGGATATCCCATGTGACATTGTGATGACACTTCTCTTAAGTCAACAGTATGTTTGTATCAATGATGCAATTGATTATTTAACTCTGGAAGCATTGTAACCTTTGTGTTATGTGATGTTGTACTTGTATTTAATTCAGTTCAGTTTTTTGTAACCTGTGTCTAGAGGTAGATGGTCTTGTCTAGGAATCCTTGTTACTATCTCCTAGCATGGGGGGTGAGCCTTCGGGTATCACAAGGTTGGGTGGAATGTGCACCTTAATCTGTTGGGTCATCCTTTTGTTCGTGTGGACGAGATTTCCAGTTGGAGAGCTCGTGGGATCCATATCCTTTTCTCATGCTTTATTCATTTCAGTTGTCATTGTAATTTTATTACCCCTCATTTGTATCGAGGTGGAAGATGTAATTTGTAACCATGTTTATTGGATTTACCTGATTCGGGGAATGAGAGTTGTAATCGTATTGTACATTATTGTTATTGGAAACATGTGGTGTCTCTTATGCCTTTGAAGTAATCTTATCATGTATGGAATGTATGCGTATTTAATTTGTTAAGTAATTAAATTTTATGGTTTCAATTCATGTTTCTTGTTTGGGTTTAAGTAAACTCAGTCTCGTAACCTTAGGGGTTGTTGGCAATGGGTAGTGAACTTGCATGTTAATTGTACTTAAACAAAAAAAAAATTATTGCGTTTGAGTAGTTAATTGCAACTTCCCCTAGGGTTGCGTGGCGGGGTGTTACGTGATCATTGGATGGATGAAGGATAGTATCCTCTCAACTATGGTCGAGTTCCTATGTCAAAGCTTGATTGGATGGGTTTCCTACTTGAGATAGGCTAAGTTCTCAAGAAAGATAAGATATCAATACAAACTATACCTCCGGCTTGAGGTGAAATAGTTTGGATGAGGGATTACTAACTTTGGATAGGTTAAGTTACCAAGAAAGCATTATGATAGATAATCAATTTAGGATTTAGGATCTCAATTAAGTGATTGAGGTTGTATTTTGGATTGTGAATGATTTCGATGTTGATAGGATGGGTTTAGCTAACTCCTTTTTCAAAGGGGATGATGTTTTAAATATGTTGATGGTAGATGAGATAAAAGTGGTTGTTTGGAGATGGATATGAAGGGGAAAAATTATTGGATTACGATTTTGGACTTAGGAAGAGATAGGCTAATCGTGATAAGAAGGATTGACTCTTTGGATTTTCTACGGGAATTGGATTCACCCATGAACATAGCGCAATCACCTCTGTACATAGCGTAGATGCCTAAGTGCATAAATTCCTATAAGAGTAATGGATTTTCCTATGTAGAAATGATCTAGATAGTGTATGGATGAGGATTGGGGGATCACCTAAGAATAAAGTGGATATACCTATGAAAGATGATCAGGTGTACAAAAATGGACAACGTATTCACCTATCAACAAAGTGGAAATGCCTAATGGGTGATAGATTGTATGGATGGATGAATGTATATGCCTATGAACAAAGTGAAAATGCCTATGAGGGATAAGGATTGTATGAATGAATAGCATATACGCATATGAGTAGAGTGCAAACACCTATGGGGAATGATGATTGTATGGACTAGAGAGGCGAATTCACCTAAGAAGAGAGTGAATTCACCTATTAGGGAAGACGACTGAGATGAATTTCGATTGATAGAGTCAAATCACCTTTCTAGGGAGTGAAATTCCTACTGAGGATGTTGAACCAAATGATTGGACTAGACCAAGAAACAAAAATTCATGTTGGAGAGTGCATTTTCCCCTATAGGGAGCATATACACCTTTGTAGGATAGAGGGACTCAGTGGCAAAGGACAGACAAAAAATCAGACAATCAGACATAGACTGGGATGGAAAAAAGATAATCACTGGTATGCATAAGAAGACACGCCAAATAACATAAACTTAGATTAATCAAATGGGTTTTAAAACTCAGTGTAGGCTCACCACCATAGGGGGTTAATACTTCGTGATACTTGGGCAGAGAACCCTATCTCGCGAAGGTGGATAGGTAGAGATCCAGTGGCATAGGGTTGTCAATGGATGCCACGTGCACACCTTCTCTTTCTCCTCAGGAACTGTGAAAGTTCACTCGAAGATTTATATCTCAACCTAAGGGAGTACATGGTGAGTATCTTTGGGGATAATTTGCATCCTCTTCACTACACTAAGCAATGACTAACAACATGTCTTATGCTAGGTTGAAATAAGGAAATCTAGGGAGTCCTCTAAACACTAGGAGGGTACGAGAGGCACGTTTGTGAACACTAGCTCGTCACAAGTGTGGGTCTAGAACTTTCGGCGAGAAAGCTCAGACCAACCTTGCACACCTAACTTGGAATCACCCAAGTATCAACACTTCGCTAAACACAACGTGACTGGATTGGGGTACAACTTTCATTCTCCCCCCTTTATATACCCTCCAGCTCACGTGGTTGAGGTCATCCCTTGGGTGATGAAATCCTAAGTAGGCCTTCTAAAGGGAAGGAAATTCTAGGCTTTTCTAATCCCTAAGCTCGCACGTAGCACAAGGGGAGAGCATATGCACAAGCTAGCACTCCTAGGTAGACTCACAAATGGACTTGGATTGATTCACAATTTATGATCCCCAAGCTTGCTTATAGCCCAAGGGGAGAGCATACGCCAATGAACCAATCCAAAACATAACAAACAGATTAATTAACCCCTTAAGAAAACCAAGTGTGCCTAGTTAGTATGAAAGATACTTACACTTGTCTTCGATCGATCATCCTGTAAGAAATGTGTTAGTAGTTTTATCCACTAATCTTGGACAAATGATAACAAGCTACACAAAAGGATGATTAGATGCAAAAGAAAGTGATGAAAAGAAGATGAACAAAGTAGAATCGCCCAAGAATAGAGCGCATAAACCTTTGTAACCTTCACAAATTTTCACCTGTAAGTTGCAAATACGCCTTTGTATCACTAGCAGGATCACCTCTGAATGTTGTGGATATGCTTATGTAGGTTGGTAGCGTATACGCCCCTAAACTTCTCACGTTCGCCTTTGTAGGTAGCAAGTTCACCTATGCAGGTTTCACATTTTCCTTTGTATCTATTAGGTTTGCCTATGTAGGTTGCAAATTCACCTATGTAGTTTGCATATTTTCCTCTATAGGATGCTAGCACATTTTCCTATCAATGGGAGGCTAGTTTATTTTCCTCTATATGTTGTAGGTTTTCCTATGTATGTTTCATGTTCACCTTTGTATCTATCAAGTTCATGTATGTAGGTTTCATGTTCTTCTTTATATCTACCAGGTTCGTCTATGTAGGTTGTAGATTTTCCTATGTAGTTTGTAGATTCACCTCTGTATCTTGCATGTTCACCTATCAATGTGAGGCTAGCATATTTTCCTTTGTATGTTGCACTTGTTCACCTAGATGTATGTTTTGTGTTCACTTTGTATCTATCAAGTTCACTTGTCTAGAGGCACATTCTCCTTTGAATATTTAGGATCGAGTGGAAAAGCGGAAACACCCATCAACAATGGTGGATACACCTCTATAGAGAGTGGGTTTGCCCATCTGGTGGATTCACCCCTATACTCCAAAATTCGAGAACTTGCAAAATTTAAAACAACAAGAAAAGATCAATTGGACCCATGACGTGGGTCCCACTGGCATGCCAGAAATGTGTGTAGTGTATTTGTGCTTCTAAAATGCAATGAAATTTGAACATAAAAAATCAACAAATACAAAATAAAGCAAGACACTCGGATTAGGCAATAGGAAGCTCAAACCAGCATAAGGAGCCTCCTGTTTTTTCAATTTTCCCACAATGTGTGATTGGTTGTGTGCTCACTCGAAAATCTGACAACATAACAACGCTTAAATGAAAATTGGGTGAGAGTGATGAAAAATGACTAAGTGTTGGGATAAATAGATTGAAGGATTTTGGATGGAGGGCTAGGATTGAGAGTTGAAGATCAAGGGTTGAGATGCTTTGAGGCATCTCAACCCACAAGGTGGTGACAAGTGTCATCACATGGGGAGGGGAGAGGATGAGGTGGAGGGTACTTGCAAGTACCCTTGGGGAAGGATGTGACAAGAGGGAATATTAAATTCCCTTTTAATCCTTATGGAAAAGAGAAGGAATTTAAAATTCCTTAAAGGACCTTGTAGGAATAAAAATGGAATTAAAAATTCCATATGGGGATGTGGGAAGATTAAAAAGGAATTAAAAATTCCTTGGGAGGATGAGAAGCATTGATTGAAGGGTTGACCAAGGGGTAGATTAGGATAATTAATGAAGGATTAGAGGAGGGTTAGGCCACTTGTAAATTATGGAGGATTTGGCACCTTCCTAATGTGCACATCATTAATCAAGGATTAAGCAATGGGGATTAAGATTAGGAGTGGATTATGGAGGATGGGACATGCGGGGAATTAAATAAATAGGTTATTTATTTAGTTCTTTGAGGAAAAGGATAAGGGTAGGTGGTAAAGTATTTAATTATCTAATTTAATACCTTAGGGATTTTAGAGGACTTTAGGGATATTAATGTGGATAAGGGGATATTTGAATAAGAAGGGATAAATTTGACCAAACACAAGTGATCAAATTTAGGTGTTTACAACTATATATATATATACATATATATACATATATAAATTACACTTTGATCCTTTTTAGAAGTGATGTATGTACAGATAGTCTGGGAAATGAAGGATATTTTCAATATGTAGACATTTGGGGATAGGACTTAAGGAGTGTCCAATAAAGATCAAGTCAACTGTATTAAATAAACAATATTAATAATCCTAGAAAAAAAATCAATTAATGGGAAGGAGAAATAAATTACTAAGATAAATTATCAAGATAAAATATATTCTTGTATACTTAAAAGAATCTAGTGGATGGATTTCTTGAATCCTTGAGGTTTTAGGCCAAATTTTGAGGCAAGTTACAAGCCTTTATATTTTATTATATACTTCTAAAGACGACAACCTCGATGTACTCCAAATAGGGGAGTGTAGTATTTAGAGAGTGACATGACCCGAAGATGGTCTTAATGAGTCTAATTCTCTGGCCAAAGCATGTGTCTATCCTTTATGGATAAAATTCCTATTTCATTTTGGTAGATTCCTATCTCAGATGGATAGATGAATACTTGTCCTTTATGGATGGATGTATGTCTTGTATGGATGGATGCATATATCATATGGATGAATGCATATCTTGTATCGATAGAAGAACTTGAGTATACAATGAACAAATACTTAATAATATAAAGGAATAATAACACGAAAAAAAAATTTAGTGAGGATTTTGGGTATAATGGGTTGGCATGTTAAGATTTGCAAGTTATGAATCGATCTTCTTCCCTAAGGATCCTAGATGAAGGATACATAAGATACCCATCAACTCTAACTATGGGCCATGTACAATCCATAATAGATATAACTAGCTACCCACTCTACCTTCTCTATGTTCATGACAATCTATCTTCATCAAGAAATAGAGTTTTTAGTGGTATGTTAAGGTTCTTTCCCCCATTACTACTAAAATTTAAGAGACTATTTTATGTAAAAAGTACTCATTAATTCCTAGATAATTAGACATCTAGCCCATTATTTGAATGACTAAATTTAAACGTAAAGCTCTAATAATTGAGTTATATTCCCATAGATAGCCAAATAAAGTAGGAAAAAAATTAACTTGTCCTACTACAAGGTAAAGCCACAAAATTGGTTTACAATTCCAGTGAGAAAGGAAAATTGCAAAACATGCCCCCATGGAAAAAAAATGGTTTCTGGGGGTTCGAGCAAACCAAAAGGGGGTTCACTAGAACCCCCCTTCGAGCAAACCCATTAAATGTTGGACCCCACATTTCCCAGAAAAAAAACAAAAGAAAACTTTGTGGAAAGGGGGTTCAAGCAAACCACCAAGGGGGGTTCGCTCAAACCCCTCTTTTCCCCCTTCTCCCCCTCTAGCACCAAAAATATCAAGAATTTTTCCCTTCGAAGCTTGAGTTGAGGATGAAAATGGAGGAGACTTCACAGACCCAACTGGATGATGGTCATCCTCAGAACGAGCTATCCAACGAATATAATTTTAATATGTTTTGGTTTTATTATGTATTTATTTTTTTAGTTTGATTAAACATAGGTTTTTCACCAAAAATCAAGCTCTTTGTTCCGCACATGGAAAAATAGCATATTATCAAAAAAAATGAAAAATATTAGTGCACTAGATATCGATGTCCTTGATCCAACAAAAAAAAGAATTTCGATAAATAGACTTCGAAACTTGATTAAGAAAAAATATTCAATTAAATGCTATGACCAATTACATGCACTAGATATCATAGTTACAAATCTAAATTCAAAAAAATTAGAATTTTATCCTTCATGGAAAAAAGTTACGTTGTATACAGTGAGCATCACTCCTTAAAAATGGTGTTTACTGAAAAAAACTAGTTTTCGAAGGAGATGGAAAAAGAAGTGCAATCTGATTCCAAAAATTTTGAAAAAAATATATTTAGAATCTACATACAAAATTTCACAAATCACTAGTTTGCATCATCTTCAAATTCCTCACGGTTTAGCCGCTATAGGTGCCCGAAAGTGAATATTTAGTTAAAAAAATTAGTTCAATGTTCAATTTGGCCAAAAATTGTAAACCAGTATTGTGGGATCACCCTACATAGAACATGATGGGTGGGCTATCCTAGACTTGAACCAAATACCTCATTGTGAAGTAAATCATCACACTAGCCCATCATTTGAATGACTCAATTTTAAGGGAAAAATTTCCATCATTTGAATGACTCAATTTTAAGGGAAAAACTTTACTAATTGAGTTATATTCCCATATATATGGGAAAATATTGTAGGAAACAAATTAACTTGTACTACTGCATAGCACATGATGGGTGGCCTATCCTAGGCTTGAACCAAAGACCCTACTTGTGAAGTAAATCATCATAGTCCATTATTTGAATGAATCAATTCAAAGGTAAAGCTCTACTAATTGAGCTATATACCCATAGATGGCCAAATAAATTAGGCAAAAAATTAGCAAAAAATTAGCTTATCCTACTACATAACACATGATGGGTGGGCTATCCTAGGATTGAACCAAATGCCTCACTTGTGATGAAGCCTCACTTGTGAAGTAATTCATCACACCAACCCATTATTTGAATGACTTGATTTTAAGGGTAAAGCTCTACTAATTAACCTATAGCCTATATCCCCATGTGATGAAGCCTCACTTGTGAAGTAATTCATCACACCGGCCCATTATTTGAAGGACTTAATTTTAAGGGTATTTAGCTCTACTAATTAAGCTATATCCTATATCCCCATATATTAAGGGTAAAGCTCTACTAATTAAGCTATATCCTATATCCCCATATATATGGGCAAATAAAGGGAAAAAATAACTTTTCCTACACATAGCACATGATGGGTAACTTTTCCTACTACATAGGACATCGTAGGCTTGAACCAAAAACCTCTATTGTGAAGTAAAGCATGAATCAATTTCAAGGATATTACTCTACTAATTGAGCTATATCCCCATAGATGGGCAAATAAAGTAGGCAACAAATTAACTTGTCCTACTACAAAAAACATGAAGGGTGGGCTATCCTAGGCTTTGAACCAAAGACCTCACTTGATGGGTGGGCTATCCTAGGCTTTGAACCAAAGACCTCACTTGTGAAGTAAATCTATGACTATATGAGAATAAATTATTTTTGGATTTAAAATCAATTCATCCCTTCTTAAACACAAGATATAATTTTCCACTATACTGGTATCTCCAAGTATCTCCAAGTGTGTTTGCTCCCCTTCATCCTTTTTTACATGAAACATGATATTGAACCAAAGATAAAACATCTCAAAGATAAATTAAAATACCATATATACTATGATGATGCACTTTTTATTAATGAAGGTCAATAAATAGTGATTTTTTAGTAGTGAATTTTTGTTAAATGATAAATAGTTGAAATTGGAGTTTCCATTTAAAAAAAATAAGATTAACTCTAAAAAGAAACTAAATTGCCACATTTTTATGGAAATATAGTTTTGTGCTAATTATATTCCTCAAACATTATTTTAGCCACAATTGATTTTTTTCATCGTATTGTCATTACTATCAAATTCCTAGGATCATATTTTTTTGAAATTAATATTTGGTAGGATTTTCCACCTAACATTGATTATATTTTGAAGTGCTATCTATTGGGACCATAATTGCTTTGAAATTAATATTTGGTATGATTTGCCACCTATTTAATCTTTAAGTCTATTTCTAGTTTGTATCACTCATGCCACTACTGACAGTTATCAGAATGCATGTCTAATCAGTCGATCTCAACCGTCCATTGGTCTTTCGATCTTGGCCTGTCGTTCGAATAATCAATTTTCTATAAATTGATTTATCATTCTTCAGTTTAGTCTCTCTCGAATTTTATAACTTTTGAGAGCACTTTGTCTTGAATCTTCGATATTTTGCTAATCACTATCTTAGGCTATACTTGCACGAACTCTTGAAAATCTGAGGGCAATTATACTACACAAGCAAAATGGAGAAGGGCAATCGAGATGAATCGTGGAAATACGTTTGAAAATTGGTGAGATTGTTCTAGTTTTAATTACGTTTTTACTTTCCCATGTTCTTTGTTGCTTAACGAATGAATTTGCATTTTAGATTTAGTATTGTATGCATGTGTGCTTCTAATCTTCTTTGTTGTCTATTGTGCAAAGCTTTTATTTGGCATTACATTTGGTGAACCCGACGTGAAGACACCATCTTCACGAATCCGTAGATCTTTTAATTTTGGTTTTTGCAGATTTTTCGCGGACACATCTGACAATTCCTGAACTGTAATTGACTTTCGAACCACATCTGACAGAGGAACAACGCATCTGACAATTCATGAACCGCAATTGACTTTATGAACCACATCCGACGAGGAAATGACGAACCGACAATTCCTAAAACCACAATTGATTTCCCGTTAACTAAAAAGAAACGACGCATTTGACTGGTAACGGAATGCAATTGACCTGTAAAAATTTTATTTCTCGCTAACTGGAATTTTCAATTGATTTGTGTGTTACTAATATCTTATTTTCAACGTGTGGCCTTTTGGAGTTAACAAGCTTTTGCAGGACGATTGACGAAGATATATTGAAAACTACTAACGAGTTTTTCTGCAGGATGCTTGTCGAAGACCCTAGTTAATTTTGAAACAGATTGATTGGTAGTGTAGCAAATCTTTCGTTTGGTTAAAATTAACAAGTGTCTACTGTGTTTGGTGCGAAAGCACAAGTCTGGTTACCCTTACGACTTGGTATATCGAAGTATCCTCTCCCCTTGCGCATCCGTGCGATCCTGGGTGTAAGAGAAACGGTTACCAACTCTAGAACTTGGGCCTGTTCTGGTGGGAAAAAGTACTCACCCCAGGACTACTCGACCGGGTGCACCAACCCTAGGGACTTCCGGTGGGTATATAAAGTGGGTTCTTGGGGGAAACCCCAAGAATCACAGTGTGGTTCCCACGATGGATCTCAAAGGGGACTCCCGCAGCATGGATCACACCCACAACGAAATGCCCGAAAATACCTTTTGTTTTAGAGACCAACCTATTTGTGGTCGCTTGCTTGGTATTAGTGCAGGTACAGTATCATGCCCGAAGATACTCACTACTGATCCCTTGAGTAGAGATAGCGTTCTTGGGAGGTCATTGCCCAAAGAATTTAGAATTGGTGTGCTCAAAAGACGTTAATGAGCCGTGGAGGGGAGCCAATGCCACCAAATTCCTAAGCTATCCGCTCTCGAGAAGGAAAGGTGTTCATCACCAATCCGGGTATAATAGGTGGGCTATACCAAGTATACAAACCCTAGGCCTTTGGCCTATTAGGATGTGCTTGTCTGTTATCACTTTAAACATCTTTGAGTCCAAAATCGAAACTAAAAACACTTTGTCTTACGATTGTCTTTGATTGTCCGAATTTGATCACGGAAAACGGAGTCAGTTTAAATTTCATGTCACTGAAAATTCACAGAGAGTCACAACTATTCACCAGAAACTCACATCTGATTTTTAGAGTCGCATCTGTTAAATTTTGAGTCACATCTATTAATTTTAGAGTCGCATCTGTCATTGTCAGTCGCATCTATTAATTTTAGAATCGCATTTGTCATTGTCAGTCGCATCTGTTAAGATTGAGTCGCAACTGTTAGTTTGGCTCGCATTTGCTTTGAAAAACCACATGCATTATGTTCTGAGTCGCACTTGTCAGTCAGAGTCGCATCTACTAAATTTTGAGTCGCATCTGTCAGTTTAGACCGCAACTATTAAACTTGAACCGCATCTGTGAGATCCTGCGATGCATCTGTCTGATTATCAGAAAACTAGAATTCACAGTCACTGTCCGGTCAACATGGTCATACCAGTTTCAGTTATCTTCCCACAAACAGTCTTTGAAACAGAAACCTGAAATGATTTGCTCAATTTTGCATTCTTTAGGTTCATTTAGTCGTTACCATAGTTGTCTTCAGTTAGAGTTTGGCTTCATCTTAGGGTACATATCACCTTGCATTAGACTTCTAGAAAGGTCACTTTTACAGACTTTAGGATTGATTTACCATCTACACTCTAGAAAGGTCATAGTGTCAACAAAATTTGTCATTGAACCTAGTCCTATCATCTTATACTTTGTCCTATAGAGAGTCATCCTAGCTCATCAGTCTAGTTAGGAAACTCAACTTGTCTTTGATCCTTGTCCTACATTGGTTCCTTGACTTAACTAAATTGACACCTTGGTTTGACTTTAGGCAGTTGGTCCCTTCATCTTAAGGTTTATAGAATTGATCACTTTAGGGTCTTGCTTAGACTTTGCATCTTTAGAGTCTAGACTAGTGTCATCCTAGGACATTCATTATTTGCATACGAAAATCCCAAAAAACATAGACTAGAGTCATACAGTTTGTAGATATAGTCTTGCATTTCCCACATATTGAGCTTGTCTTACATGGTTGAAACTAGGTCTAAGAGAAGAGAGAGAGAAAATATGTCGAACCCAAACGAGTTCATCAATCGATTTTCTTCAAGACCTCATAAGACTTTATTAGACAAATTTACCACTAGAAACACTCAAGGACATATTGCAGTAGAAGACATAAAGGCTGCCACACAGGATCCCGAGTTTGCCTCTTTTGTAGATGAGTACCTAGCAAATGATCGTCAATGATTTTTAGGAAAATTGCTAGCTGAAGGTGCTACCTTACCTCTAGGATTTGACATTAGCACCTTACAAACTCAACCTACACAAGGGAAAAATACCACGACTGCTAGTACTACTATACCTCAGGTCAGCACAACTATGCCATCTAGCATGTCTACACAGAGTACAACAGTCCATACGTCCCCATTTGGTACATCTAGCATGACATCGGGATTTAATTTCACTACAGGGGCATCATCATCCACTCCCACTGGTCCTCTTATTGGGAGTAAAAGACCTAAAACCTCAGCCCATACCTCATATGTCGGTGTCACAAGTGCACAATCAACAACCATACCTACTGCTAGTATCATGGGTACCTTACCACAGTTGATGGCCATACCTAGTGCTCAAATCACTAGTACTATACCAAGGATTACACAAACAGGGGGCATTCCCTCCTTCCAATATGGCAATCAAAATCCACTCTTCCACTAGCAATCCACTTACATCGATTCCAAATCAGAACCCTTTTCATAGATTGGTAGTCAGAATCCGTCCACACAGATTCCAAGTCAAAACTATTCTATGTCACGATTCCAATCAAAACCCTTTTTCATAGATTGGTAGTCAATCCATCCACAATAATGTATTCCAAGCTAAACCACTCACATCATTCTCAATCGTAATCCCTTTTCACAGAAAGTGGTGCTTAAATCCACTCACACGTAACCCAAAATAACACCAATTTACATACCGCACGTAATACATTTACCAACATTCTCAATCCAAATCCACCTCGGGATGCCAACGCTCAATCAAAACCCATCACTTCTAGACTTTGATTTCGTATCACATACATGGATCCAAAGAGATAATCCCTCCTAGCACATTCACCCAAGTTGACGCCCCATGCATACAAATGCACGATTGCAAACACACAAATGGATAACATGCCTGTCAACCGAGAAATCATTTTCAACAAAGGACATATGCCCATTCCTTTCGGGATAGATCATCATTGTACATGACACCTTTCCTCACTCTTGGATATGTCACATCAATCTCCCTAAGTACAATGGCAAACGAAATCCAATAGAACATATGAGGGAATTTTCTACCATATGCATAGATGTCGCTTATGACCCCATGTATCTTATGAGGCTATTTCCAAGAAGTCTTGTAGGAATTGCACTAGAATGGTTTTCAAGTCTAGATTTTGGCATTAGATCTTGGGGTGAACTGGTTGAGAAATTTGTGGAGCAATTCTCCTTCAACATAGACCACGAGATAAATATAGCAACCTTGTGCCACACAACGCAAGACGAAGGGGAAACATTCATTGCTTTCTTCCAAAGATGGAGAACTATAGCTAGTAGGTGTCCTATCGGGATACCCGAAAAACAAAAAGTTACAATGTTTCAAGAAAAATCCCTTCACCAAAACTCAGGAGTAATTTAAGGGTACATTGTTGCATATCTTTTTCAGAACTAGTGGAAAAAGGGGTGATAATAGAGAAGGATCTTATTGAAAAGGGTGAAATCAAAATGACAATATCAAATAGAAACCCAATCGTACAAAACACCCCCACTAACAGAAATAGATTCTGGTCTCGCAACAAAAATGTCACCAATGATGGGGTGGTGGATGCTAAAACATTACAAGCAAGACCCCTCCTCACATTACAAGGACCTCATACTTTTGCCAACACGCTTAATGTTGTCAATCAACCTCCTAACACGGTCTCAAATACTCAACGTCCACAACCAAGGAGATTTCAAAAACATGAGTTCACTCCCTTAGGGGAACCCATTGAGTCAGTGTTCAAACAACTGTTACAACACAAACTCATACAACTGTAGGAACCAAGACAATATGATCCAGGACAGTTTAAACCAACTTGGTGGGATGACAATGCCTTCTGTGATTATCATAGGACTAAGGGACATAACCTACAAAACTGTCGACAACTGAAGAATATCATACAGGATCTTGTTGACAAGAGAATTATTGAGGTTAGTGGACAAAAACAAAAGACATCCAACACTGATCATCAAGTCTTTTCAGACCCACTACATGACCATGGGAAAGGAACTGTCCCCACTTTGAATACTAAGACCAATATGTTAGCCAATTATGCGAGTATCAAACATGATTATGATAGCGGAAAAATCATTCATTGCCTTCGCGCCGCTAATCAAAACATCAATACCATTACTATCAACGCTAATCCTGAGTGTGCAATCAATACTCATCGTACTAAGTTTACTATCCCAGGCCCTCCATCACAGCAAACACCTCAACCTTCCAAGTTACAATATAACCTACTTGATCAGTTGGGGAAGACCCCAGCCCAAATCTCAATCTTAGAATTATTGCGTATCTCTCCTAAGCATCGGTCTATCCTCGATAAGTGGGTTTACAGTAACACCACGGGTCCCTAATGACCTTGATGTCAATCGTTTTCAGGAAATGGTTGGCTACTTAACCAATAATCACCATGCCACGTTCTCTGAACAAGACTATGCCACAGAAAAGATGAACCACAATGACCCTTTACATCTAGAAGTCCTTGTTGATGACACCAAGGTTAGACGAGTTTTGGTAGACGGAGGAGCAGGGTTAAATCTATGCACTTTAAAACTAATTAAGGCATTAGGTATCTTCAGAAGCATGCGTAGACACCACTAAGAGTATTGTCATTAAGGCTTATGATGATGAAGAACGAAAATCAAAGGGGGTGGTAACACTTCCTATCAGAATTGGTCCTGCGGTAATGGAGACAAAGTTCCAGGTCTTGGACCTCACCCTCCCTTATAACCTTCTACTAGGTAGACCATGGATTCATGCCATGAAGGCGGTCCCTTCCACATATAATTAGTGTCTTAAATTCCCTTACAATGGCACCAAAATAACTATAGATGGTGATCCCGATCCTTTCCAGTATTGCACCAATCTAAAGGAGATCCCTCAATGTCAAGTGCCAGTCAACCAAGAGGCCTCACCATCTAATCCATCTTCTTATGTTGACCCGTCCACACTCACTCGAACATCTGTTTCACCCTCACTTCCTACCACTCCTAGGGTTGAGATCCAAGACAAGGGTTGTGGAGAGTATTACATGAAGACTCCTTATTGTGTTAGCCATTTGGTTCCTCCTAAGTCATATGGTTTACCTATAACAGGTAGGGGACAATCTATGATCACTATACATGTTCCTCCCACAACAACTTTTACTAAATGGGGTGAATTAAGCAAAGAGGCTGTAGATACAGAAGATGTCACTTCCTGGCTGTATAAGGAAGATAATCAGGAACCCCTTTTACTTGCTCATATTCCTACAAGTTTATATGGAAAGGGTTTCAAAATCATGCAAAGCAAAGGATATGATGGACAAAGTGGTTTAGGTTTAAACCAAGATGGCAGAATTGAACCAATATTTGTTTCTCAGTGGCCAAAAGGAGTAGGGCTAGGGTTTCAACCGATTCAGATTGGCGTTCCTCGTACTCCATTACCCTTACTTGAGGAGGTACGTGCTTCAGAAGATATTAAGACATCTCACGAGCCAGTGGACCAATATCATTGTAACTCCCCCGACTCTAACGATTATGAGTGGGATTCCCTATCCTCTACTTCCTCCATGGATCTTGACAAGTTATTTGGAGAATTTGACTTGATGTTAAGTTCCTCACCAAATCCCTTAAATTCCTGTCCACCAAAGAAAATGACAAAAGAGGAATGGTTTAAACATTACTATTGGGAATCACTTGATCCTACCTCTTGGCAACCCCAGCCACCTATTTCCGATAGTCAAACCTTGGCATTAGGCCCACCTATTCATCTACCTCGACCCAAACCCAAGAGCAAAACGAACCTGGTACAAGATTTTTGTAATCACATGAATAATTCAATCTTTACCTTGACCCCATTAGACTTTGATAACTCCAACGATGACATGCCCTTAGTTTATCCCCAACTTATTGATTGGGATCAACAAGACACACCCGTCTTAGACATTTTTGAGAACGACGAAGCAATTGCTGAGTTCCTGGGATTATGAGAAGGCATACCTAACGGAGATCATAAAGCTAGTTTGACCATTGACTTGGACAATAAAGCATATTTTGGGGAATCTGTTCAACCCTCCAGTCGCAAAAATGAGAAAAAGGATAAACAAAATAAAAAAGATGAGTCTCTAGGTGAAAACTAAAAGGCACCTCTAGACAATTAAAAAAAGAAAAAGAAAGGACGCATCCGAAGGTGAAAACCTTTCTAAGGCACCTAAGGATGGAGGTTTGAACATTCTTCCCGTTGCACAGGAAAATTCACCCATGCTCATTGAAGAATCAGTAGAAGTCAACATAGGCACAAAAGAGGATCCTCGACTGATTTATTTGGCAGCGTCATTGACAACACAAGAGAAATCAGAGTTCCACGACTTCTTTGAATAGAGATAGATAAATTTTTCTTGGTCATATGTTGACATGCTCAGGTTAGATCCTGAACTTGTTCTACATCACTTTCCTTTACAACCAGGTGCCAAACCATTGAAACAAAAGCTGAGAAAAATGCACCCACAAATTGCTTTGTTAGTCAAGGCAGAACTCAAGAAACTCTTAGACGTTGGTTTCATCAGATCTATCGACTATGCAGATTGAATTTCCAATCTTGTACCAGTCACTAAACCAACTGGGGGCATCCGCATCTGCATTGATTTTAGAGATATCAACAAAGCTTGTCCTAAGGATGATTTCCCTTTGCCTAATATAGACATGATAGTTGACATGACAGCAGGATATGAGATGTTGTCCCTTATGGATGGATTCTCAGGATATAACCAGATCAGAATTGCAACTGAAGACCAACCTAAGACGACTTTCACCTGTCCATGGGGAACTTATTGCTGGAATGTTATGCCCTTTGGACTCAAGAATGCTGGAGCAACTTATCAACGTGCCATGACTACTATCTTCCATGATCTAGTACACACTCTTATGGAGGATTATGTCGATGACCTTATTGTAAAATCCAAGACAAGGGCAAAACATTTACAGGTTTTAGACAAGATATTTCAGAGGCTGGAGAAGTATAATGTGAGAGTCAATCCAAAGAAATGTGTGTTTGGAGTCAAGTCAGGAAAGCTGTTAGATTATATCATTTCTAGACGAGGCATTGAAGTAGATCCTGCTAAGGTGAAAGCAATCATGGACATGCCACCACCCAACAATCTCAGTCAACTAAGGACATTACAGGGAAGGTTGCAATCTATCAGAAGATTTATAGTGCAGCTAGCAGACAAGACACATCCTTTTCAACATCTACTTAAGAAAGGAGTACCCTTTGCATGGACAACTAGGTGTGAAGAGGCTTTTCAACTAATTAAAGAATATTTACTCACACCAGCTGTCTTAATGCCACCTGTTGAAGGAAGACCATTGATTCTTTTTATATTACAAAGAACCTCGCTCATCACTCAAGCATTGCTTGCATAGAATGATGATGAAGGTCATGAAAGGGCAGCCTATTATATCACTGTAAATTCCGGTTGCCATGAGCTCAACTATAGTAACATTGAACGTGCTCTTATCTTGCAGTAGTATTTGCTACCCAAAAACCGAGGCACTACATGCTAAAACCATCAAACAATGTTGATTGCTAAAAATAGACCCTTCCAAACATTTCCTTTCTTAGCAAGGCAAGATTAACTAGGCTAATCGCCAAATGGGTTATGATACTTAGCGCGATATCCAAGATAAGGTGGTGCCATTGAAAAAAGCTATTAAAGGACAAAGTCATTGTTGATCGCTAGCTGACGCACCCATATAGGTAGATCACCCATTAGTTGTAGACTTTCCTGATGAGTTCATATTCACATTTGACACAAACATAACATGGAAACTGTACTTTGATGGCTCACATACAAATCATGGTTCAGGGGCTGGTATATTGTTTATCACACCACAGGGTGATTCCATCCCTAAGTCATTCAGGATTGCATTTCCATGCACTAACAACATGGCAGAATATGAAGCTTTAGTGACAGGTTTATGCATGGCAATCAAGTGGAAAATCAAGAACCTATAGGTATATGGCGATTCTCAACTAGTAATCAGACAGGTAAATGATGATTATGAGACTAAGGATGAGAAGCTTACTCCATACAAGCGCATGGATGATAGCTTTAAAGAGTACTTTGACAAAGTCGAATTTCATCAAATACCTCGGGTTTTAAACAGGGCAGCAGATGCTATGGCTACAATTGCATCACTTCTTGACATTCCTAACAACGTGCCTAAGTTTGAGTTCTTGGTGGAACAGCTTTTGGTCCTGCCTACGATATCCCAGATTCTGAAATGGTGTGTGACATCGTTGGTCCCGATTCCCCATGGTACAAAGAAATCTATGATTACCTTCATGCTGAAGTCATACCCATTGGCCTATCAAATAACCAACGTAGAACATTCCTCCGCAAGTCAGCCAAATACACCATCGTCGGAGACACCCTATATAGATGCGCCTTAGATAATACCCTACTGAGATGTCTTGATTCTACTGAAGCACAAGCAACCTTGCATGGGGTGCATGAGGGTATATGTGGTTCCCATTCTAGTGGTCCTACCTTAGCCAAAAATATTATGAGACTGGGTTATTACTGGCCTACTATGAAAAAGACTCATATGTCTTTGTAACGAAATGCCGCCAATGCCAAGTTCATGGAGATTTGATACATGCCCCAACACAGGAGCTCCGTCCCTATCACGTCGCCATGGCCCTTTTCCCAATGGGGACTCGACCTCATAGGTAAGATCCACCCCACATCATCTAATGGACACAAGTTCATTATCACTGCCACTGAGTACTTTATGAAGTGGATTGAAGCCATTCCCATGACATATATTACCAGCACACAGATTTCTAGATTTATCCTGAACTATATCATCTGTCGATATGGTGTCCCTCAGTCCATAATCACTGATAATGGCTGCCCATTTAAGAACCAAGAATTTTGTCACTTGTGTGATGAATTTCATATCCAACATCACTTTTCTACTCCATACTACCCACAAGGTAATGGCCAAGCGGAGGAATCTAACAAGACCATCATTAGAATTCTCAAGAAGACTGTCAATGAGGCTGGTCGTGACTGGCATTTATAGCTTAACCCTGCCTTATGGGCTTATCGTACAAGTATCCGTACTCCCACTGGTGCTACCCCATATTCACTTGTCTTTGGGTCTGAAGCCATTTTTCCTATTGAGGTCGAGATTCCTTCCCTAAGGGTATCCCTGAAAGGCCATATTGATGATGAAGAGTACCGAGTGTCGAGACTCCATGAGCTAGAATTTCTAGATGAGCGAAGACAGAAGGCACTAGACCATCTTCAAGCATACCAGAATCGCCTTCATCGTAGCTATAACAGGAGGGTCTTGAACAGAAACTTTGACATTGGTGACCTGGTTTTAATGGAGAACCCAAAGAATCAAGCAGAAAGAGACAAACCAGGAAAGTTTGAACCTAATTGGTTAGGACCTTATATTGTCACAGAAGCTTTTGGATCAGGAGCGTACCAACTCTCTACTCCTGAAGGGGAACCATTGTCCTCACCAATCAATAGTATGCATCTGAAGAGGTTCTACGCATAGCTTCTACGAGCCTTTGTCTTAATTAGCAAAAATATAAAAAAATTAGAAAATCACAAAAAAATAGTTATCAAGGTGAAAACCTAGCAAACATGCATCTTGGTAACACCAAAAAAAAATAGATAATCTAAAAAATAATAAAGAAAAATCATTCGTCCAATAGTGAAAACCACTTCGGTGGCGCTTTGGATAGGTACCATGGTGAAAACCTGGCAAACAGGCGCCATGTGTACTCAACTCTGCTCCTTTGTCTACTATTATTCTAATCTACCTTGTACATAGTCCCTATCATTGTATATAGTCCACGATCCTGTACATAGTATCCACCCCTGTACATAGTCCACTTTCCTGTACATAGTCCTTATTCCTATACATACTACCTATTCCTGTACATATCCCTTATCTTTTGTGTCCATCGCTTGTATATACCATTCATAATAAGTGGTAGTCTTTCCCATAACTTGGAACGATTGACATCGAGAGCATTTCATATCCCCCATTTTACCCTATTCATAATCAATTGGTCTTATATACTCGACTGGGGGAAAACACTTGCCATGTGTCATATTGGTTCTTACATTGGCTATTTTGAAGACATAAAACCATGGACACATCCATAAACATCGCAAAATGACCCGAGAAAACAAAAAAACATTGGAAAACTTCAAAAAGACAAAAAAACAATCAAAACATTTCAAAAATCCAAAAATAGAGTCAAAGTCAGTCGCACTTGTCAGTCTTTGTCGTTTGTCAAACTACGTTGCCTCTGCGACTGGACGTAGGAAAGGCCATCTACCGATGTGCCCCCAAGGCATTAGGTCAGTCTGTTTAAGTTTGTCTGTATAAAGTCATGAGTCAATCCATATGTCTATATGACAAGGTCATTGGTCGTGTCGAACTACGAGGTCTCTGCGTGTATAACGTAGGCAAGGCCATCAAGCGATGAGCCCCCAAGGCCACACTAGGTCAGTCCATTAGGGTTCGTCACATTCACTTTCACACACATCTTCTATTTGTAGTCAGTCTTGTCGGTCAAGTCAAGTCGAACTATGAGGTCTCTGCGTGTACAATGTAGGCAAGGCCATCAATCGATGAGCCCCCGAGGCCGCACTAGGTCAGTCCTTTAGGGTTTATCGTTGTGCGCAGTCAATTTTCAACACGTCATATCAAGTCATGCATCCATCTGGTGAACAAGTCAACAATGTCTCTAAATCAAATCAAACAACTTGCCAAACAAAACAATTTAAACAGATCAACCAAAAGTTTGCTACAGGATGTGTCCTTCTTGGAAACAGACATTATCAAAACAATCAACCTATGTCTTATACAGGATGAGTCCTTCTTGCATAATCGACAAGGTCAAGCATAGCCTTACACAGGTTATCACATCAACGACATTTGACTCAACGTCTTATACGATACATGTCTTTCTGAAACCAGGCTTTGTCATGCCTTATACAGATAGTCATAACATCGAAACCAGACTCACAGTCTTATCCGATAGGTGTGTCTCCTGACATCGGGCTCTATCAATCAATCCTTTTATCAATCAAACAAACAACTCATGTTTTGGAAAATATTTTTACTGGCTTTTTGAATTTCTGACTTATTTATCTTATCATTTATCTTGAATTGATGACTGGGATTCATGTTACTAGCTTTCTCAAGGATGTCCCATGAAGGATTTAGAGAAGCAACGACGTCTCATGACCCAGCTTTTACTTTGTTTGCTGTCTGTGGTTTGTCTTGACAAAAATACTGGGGCAACTTGTGTCCTTAGTATGAGTTAATGACAATCCTTGTCTGAGACTGTCTATTATTAGCAAGTGGATGACCTTGCACACCTTGATCTATGTCATATCATGGTGTTTTTCTCCATTTGTATTAGTCCTGCCCAATGATGATAAAGTGCAATACCTTTTGTGATACGGAAAAATATCGAAGATTCCTAATACTAACATCTATTTTCTAGTTTCATTTTTTTTTTCGATCTTTCTTTCCGCACTAACATTTCTTCTTTCTTGCATTATGACGGAGTCCTGTGACACAAAACATTATACATCATCCTGCATCAACATACATGTTAGAAACATTCATACATATAGGCATAGTTCACATCTAGCTCATCATGGCATAATAGATAATCATCAAATAATACACATCATAAGCATTCCATGTACAAAGCAACTGTAAATACATGCATCACATTACATTTGTATAGCATCACATGTCGTCTGCATCATACATATAATATCATATTGCCTCTCATCAATATCATATAGAATCATATATCACATAGAATCAACATTATCTCATTAGCTGCATAAGCATCATAAAATACATATACTCATCCATCACATAGGCATATCATATAAACATCACATGTATACATAAAGACTGCATAATCAATACATAGAAATGCATATCATGAGAATCGCCGCAAAAATCATATATATATTTCTCGCTCAAATGTGTCACATCACAATGTCATAATGTATCAATAATACATGGACGCCCGTAGGTTGTAAGATCAAAATACAGTGTCTCAACAAACAGTACCCCTATCCCGAGCTGCCACTGCCATCATGCCAGGAGTGTGTGGGAGAATGGTGCTGGAACCTACTGATCTCTGAACTGTGGGAGGTCTGTCATATGGCCCTGCTCTACGTGGATGATCCACCTCCTTGTGCTAATCGTCCGCGTGTGGGTCCTGGTCTGGGACCTGCTACTGTGTGCCGCTGAAAAACTGGGAGCCCATCTCTCTAGGGGAACCTCTGCCTCATATAGGTCCCGGTAGTATCTCTCCCTCTCTCCGGCTCTGACCAACTCTTTGGAAAACGCAGCTGATGGTCTTATGCATAATGCTCTGAGCTCTGTGAACCTCTGCTCAGTCTCCTGCTGCCGGGCTATGGCCTGATCCTTGTCCATCAAGGCTCTATCCCTCTCCATCCGATAGGCATCCCTCTCGGCCATCAATACTCTCATCTGCTCCTCCAAGGAGGCAACCTGGGCTCGCAATATATCTGTGTCGGGCTCCTCTGCCTCTGTCTCATCCTGTCGGGCCCTGTCTCTCCCATCCTCCTCCTCGTCCAGCTCCTCTAGGATCTGATCTCGAATCTCCCTCTCGTGATCATCCTCCTCCTCATTGTCCTCCTGGTAGGCACCTAACAGCCCCAAAGCGTCAATCTCTGCCTCCTCTCTGCCTGCCTCCTCGACACCTACCTCCCCCTCTGCCGGGATCTCTGGGATATCTAGTATGACTGCCTCCACTGGCTGATCCTCCTCTCCACCTCTGGCTACATCCTCCTCTCCACCTCTGGCCACATCTAACATAGCCACATCCTCCTCTCCTCCTCTCTCCTCCTGGATCGGTGACAAGGCTGCTCCTCATCCCCTCCGACCACGCCTCCCTCTCCTGCCTCCACGTCATCCACCTCTTCCATCATCCCCTCCATCACCATGGCCTCCTCTGCCTCCTCGACCTTTCCCTCTGCCTCGCCTGCCTCTAGGACCTCTCCCACGCCACTCTACCAGCGCTAGCTGCTCTGGATCTATCAAGGGGATCGGCCTGTGTACTGCCCACCACTGATCATAAGCTGGAGTGGTCCCTAGATTTGCTGGTCCGTCCCTCCATCTCCATGGAACTTCCTGTAGCCCATCAATATCTGCCTTTGCAGTGGCGACTGGAATCTCTGGCCCCCATAGCAGGACCTCTCGTGATGACCGAGCAAACTCTGCTCTCCCTTGAGGTACATCCTGTACCTCTCCAAACTGTCTCAATACCCGGTCTAACAACTGCCACTCTATAATGTGCACATGGGACACTGTCCGTCCCACCAAATACTATGCCTGTCTACAAAATGGCAGGTGCTCGTCCTCATCTGACCACTGCTCACAACCTAGGTACGGTCTCCATGTAAACTCCTGCATGGTGTCTATAGCATGTCTAAAGTAGCCTGTGTCCCCAATATGATGCTGTGTGGTTGCCCCCGCATAACGGAAGGCATATGGAGCTCCGTGAGGTAAGTCTACTGTAACAGGTGGTCTGAAAATAGCGATATGCTCCCACGCCCATATCATCAGAAGCGTGGTACCACAGCTCATCGACTGTGCCTCTCTATAGGCAATGTCATGCAAGTGGAAGTACAACATCCCTAGCACATAGGAACCCCAGGCATATACAACTCGGTGCTCAAGCATGCCCACTAACATCTCCCCCCATCCCACGGGAAATCCATGACCTCGGCGGTCAGGCAGTACTATACCGCCTATCAATGTCGCTACTAGACAGTCTAACTATCTATACCTCTGAGCCAACACCCGCCATTTGATCTCATAATCATCAACCCCTATCTGTCTAATATCAGCATGGGGGTAATATCTACACATCTCAGCAATCCCCCTCTGAATATCATAGACCACCTGTGTCCCTCTAATAGGCAGTCTCAATATCCTATATACATCCTCTAAAGTCACCATGGCCTCTCCAGTCGGTAGGTGGAAGGATGATGTCTCAGAGTGCCACCTCTCACATAACGTTGTCAGTAATCCCCGATTTTCCCAAATCTGGGGCATATCGGTCACATGCAACAAACCCAAATGCCATAGAGTCCGTCGCTCGGCCGACCGCAAGCTGTCTCTGAATCGAAATGTCATGGGTCTCAACTCCCATGTATAAATAGGGTCTAATAAAACCTGCAACAACATTATACATGCCTCATGTTAGCCTGAATCATCTATTCTAGTGCAAACTGACTATACTACATGAAATGCAAATGCGTCGTTATTTTGCACATGCGTCATTCTTTTACATATGCATCGCTTTTTCAAAAATGCAATTCACAAATTCTATTTGCGTCATTATTAAGCAAATGCGGCTAATAATAATCAAATGCGCCACAAAACTATCATTTGCATTGAAAAATTCCAAATGTGTTTCTAAATATACATATGCGGCTATAAATAGGCAAATGCTTTTCATAAATTCAAATGCGTATCACAAATAAACACATGCATTTAACCGCTAAACCTATTTTAAATAATCGGCGTAAATTTTCAAATGCAGTTTTCCACATACACATGTGTCGTTCACGCAAGCATATGCGGTTCAACATAAAAAATGACGCATAACTAAAAATGCATTAAATGTCTTAAAATGCGTGCAAATGAAAAAAATTTCAAAAGACAAGTTTTAGGTCCATACCAGGGGGTCCGCGCCGGCTGGTCTCTGGTATGACCAGATCTTGTATGCGCAGTGATGGGTGGCTGGAACTGGAGACATCGTCGCTATCAATCCAGAGAAAATTTTCAAATCTCTAAGCTAGGTGGGTGCAAATGAATAGTTTTTCACCCCAATTCAAATATATACCTAGGGCTTAGGTGGCATTTCTTTCCTACTGGCCATGTAAACTTCCATTTTCTATCATCCCGTACCCGTCCCTCCCATTTTCGAACCCAATTCCGTCAACTGCATTGCATTTCTGCCTATCTACTGGACTAATTGGGAGCATTTCCAAATTTTTCTGAACGTTTCAAAAATTTGTCAATTTTCCTGAGGGGGCATACCTTCACCTGTTTTAATCTCGAGCATGACTAGGGCATATTTTTATCGACTTTCTTTGACACAACGCCTAAACGACATTGTATCAAAGAGGGGCAAACGTAGACACCAAAATTTGGTTTAGGCCTGCGACTTCCATATTCTTCATAATTCGTATTCTTCATGGTCATGATTAAATAATGTCAATTATTTAATTATTCTCTATAGTCTTCATTTCTTTTATTGATTAAATAATCTTAATTATTTAATTAATTCATCTTCTTTATTTCTTCTATTAATTAAATAATCTTAATTATTTAATTAATTCACACTTTTCTTTATTCTATCCGATTAATTAAATAAACGCTTTTATTTAATTATGTTACTAATTAACCTTATCCTCTTGTCAAATTAAATAAATTCTCATTTAATTTATTCTTTATCATATTTCAACTATAATTAAATAAATTCTTTATTTATTTAATTATTCATTTAAATCCTTTTCATCATTTAATTAAATAAATCTTATTTATTTAATTATTCTTCGAATATCGAGTCTTGAATTAAATGAATTATTTAATTCATTAATTCTATTTTAACGCATTCCTCTATATTTTAGATAATTATGTGAGTTATCTAAGTATTCACTTTTACTCGACTCGATATCTATTTTAATCATTCAGTTAACTCTTCATTTGATGTCTAAGTGGCTGTCTCGAGTAATCTCTTCGTCAGATCAGTCAATCGTCCAGTTCTAACTCATTTGCGTGCACATGCATATTAATTAAATATTATTATTTAATTAAATAAGTGTTGTGCATGCATTCGAATAGAGAGTCGTTATAATCAATTTTTATCTTTGTCATGCAAAGATATTTCTTATGTTTTCAAATGCCGAACTGAAGATTAAATCATTTATTTAATCTTTAATTGTATTTCTAATTTGGATCACTCATGTCATTACTATCAGTTATCAGAATGCATGTCTAATCTGTTGATCTCAACCGTTCGTTGATCTTTCAATCTTGGCCTGTCGTTCGAATAATCAATTTTCTATAAATTGATTTGTCATTCTTCATTCCAATCTCTCTCGCGAATTTTATAACTTTTGAGAGCACTTTGTCTTGAATCTTTGATATTTTGCTAATCACTATCTTAGGCTATACTTGCACAAATTTACTAAAAATCTGAGGGCAATTATACTACACAAGCAAAATGGAGAAGGGCAATCGAGATGAATCATGGAAATACGTTTGAAAATTGGTGAGATTGTTTTAGTTTTAATTACGTTTTTACTTTCCCATGTTCTTTGTTGCTTAACGAATGAATTTTCATTTTAGATTTAGTATTGTATGCGTGTGTGCTTCTAATCTTCTTTGTTGTGTCTATTGTGTAAAGCTTTTATTTGGCGTTACAGCTTGTTTGAAATGCATTATGCATTGGTAATTATTTGAGTGCATGCCATATAAGCGAAAAACACATTTTAAATCATTTAATAATAAGATCATTTGGGTCAATTAATTAGGTCCCCAAATAATATTATTTTCCTTGGGTGTTTTATTATATTGTTTTAATTGAGAAGCTAGAGAAAAAGGGTGTAACTAGGTTGGGCATGCATGGTAATTGTGATAAATTTCGGTAAATCCTACATCCATTTAAAATTGTGTTATTCCCCTATTGCATAGTGTGCATGTTGGCTTCTAAAAGGAATCATGCATTGTATTGGTGTGGATTAGGGTTCCCAATTGTAATATTCTAGCAACAAAAACACTTGGAAACTCCACTTCATTTGTGTTTCCTGCACTTTTCATTTATTTCAGTACAAATTTCTCTTGTGCTCCCACATTGGCATCTGTACCTCCATTCGATTCCACAATTTTGGGCTTCTTTCTTTCTGTGCATTTAGTACCTCCCTTTGCCTCCAAATTGACAAAGAGAAATTAAGTAACA
This sequence comes from Sequoia sempervirens, assembly GCA_007258455.2. NCBI lineage: Eukaryota > Viridiplantae > Streptophyta > Pinopsida > Cupressales > Cupressaceae > Sequoia > Sequoia sempervirens. The sequence goes on from VDFB02271358.1 coordinate 959,458,442, forward strand.
TCAAACATTTATGTTTCATCTAGTGTCAACAAAAATATCTTTAAAGAAAGATAGGCATGACACAATAATAAAATGACCAATATATTAAATTAAGTCATATCAAAGAAATTAGTATACTTTGTGGTTAAGCGCACTTGAGCTGGAGTAGTACTGGGATGGGTGACCTCCCATGAAGGTTTGGTGCTTCACCTCTATGAGTATCACCTAGATGCAATGAGTGATAAGTGGACCATTCACTATCATGAGAGATGGGTTCTTGTGAACCACTACTCATGAAACATGGGTCAATGAGTTTGACTTGTAAAACTGCATTGTTGAATCTTGATAGCAATATCACAATTAGTATACACTTATATAAGTAACATAATAATTATGATTTCAAAGGGGTTGTGTGAAAATGATAAGGTTACAGGTTTTCAAGATGACAATCCAAGTTCAAATCCCCAATTATTGTTGTGACTCTCAAACTTTCATTATGGCTTCTAAGTTGATTAAAGTTGAATATGTTGCATAAGGTGAATGTGCTAGTGGGGATGAGCTCCGCTTTGTGAAATTAAGTAACATCAAACATTTATGTGTCATCTGGTGTCAACACAAATATCTTTAAAGAAAGATAGGCATGACACAATAATAAAATGACCAATATATTAAATTAGGGCATATCAAAGAAATTAGTATACTTTGTGGTTAAGTGCACTTGAGCTGGAGTAGTACTGGGATGGGTGACCTCCCATGAAGGTTTGGTGCTTCACCTCTGTGAGTATCACCTAGATGCAATGAGTGATAAGTGGACCATTCACTATCATGAGAGATGGGTTCTTGTGAACCACTACTCATGAAACATGGGTCAATGAGTTTGACTTGTAAAACTGCATGGTTGAATCTTGATAGCAATATCACAATTAGTATACACTTATATAAGTAACATAATAATTATGATTTCAAAGGGGTTGTGTGCAAATGATAAGGTTATAGGTTTTCAAGATGACAATCCAAGTTCAAATATATATATATGTATATATGGGCAGCCCAACATCCTATGATCCTTCCGCTAACTACTGGGGCATAGTGGGGCATCATTAATTTTTTTTTCTATCTTTATTTGAGCATCAAATTCTTTGAAACAATGCAACAAGTACATTGTATCAAAGCAGGGAAAAATGTAGATACCCTGAATTGTTCTAACCGGCGAACAACACATTTTGACTAACTCTCACTCTTCTTCCCCTAAATGATTAAATAATATATTATTGTTTAATTATTATCATTTTTCATATTCTGCTATTAATTAAATAGTTTAACATTATTTGATTAATTCATCCTCAATCATCATTTCAAAATAATTAAATAAACCAAATTTATTTAATAAATGGCTAATTTAACTTCATTCTTCCTGATTAATTAAACAAGCATTAATTATTTAATTATGTCGCTAAATTCACTTATTCCTCTATTTTAATTAAATAAATACTAGTAATTGTTTAATTAAACATTCACCATCATGCATAAATTAAATGATTATCTTTAATTATTTAATTGACCTTTTTCATCATGCATAAATTAAACAATTATCTGTAATTATTAATTAATCTATTCTCTCACCTCTAGATTAAATAATTACTTTAATTATTTAATCCCTCACATTCACACTTCTTTTAAATTAAGTAATTTTATTAATTATTTAATTCTCCTCTTTCATCTCAAATATCATCTATTAATAAATAAAAAAAAAAAATATTAATCAATCTTATCTTGCACGTCATCCTATTGCAGGCAAGAGGTCACAAGGTCTAGTCTACCCCCAAACTTGCACTACCAGAGGGCGTGTCATGCTAGTGCCACCGGTCACGTGAATTTTTTTTTACAAGACGCACTATAGTTTATAGGGGGATGGATACCTGGCCGATTCCTGTAGTCTAAAAAAAAATCTTATCTTACACATTCCTCAAATAATTAATTAATTATATCATGCATTATTTCCTCAAATCTTAACTGACACTCTCTCTTAGTCAACTAATATTGATTGACCACTCTTCTAATCAATCAATTCTCTTTTAATTCCCACTCAATTGGAGACTTTTGATCAATTAATTGACTTAACACTTCAACCAATACCTCATGCAACTAGTCAACTAGAATTATGTAGCCAGTTGTAGTCAATTAACTTGACAATCAATTCTTCTCATTCATTCTTAGCCTTTGATATCCGATTATCACCTCTTAATCCATATCGTTCATCTGAATCAATCAAATCTATAAAATAACCCTCCATCATTCACATTCATCACTTAGAATTTTCATAGCTAAGTTCATGTCCATTTGAGTTTTGAGCATTCATCTTGAGCATCTAGATCATATTTGCATCACATTTAATCAATGTTTTTCTAGCAATCATGGAGGCTTTAAGTGTTTGAGAAATCCAACACCATATTAAACCAAGCTCTCCAACAATGGGATTGTGAGGTTGTATTTTCTTGTTTTGAATTCATTATGTTTGATTTGATTTATCTAATCCTTGTGTTTGAGTTCATGGCTTGATTTGCAATCCAATTTCATTGATAAGTGGGTTTGATCTTCATATTTTTAGGTTCTTTGATTGAATTCTTGTTGCTTAATTCATTCCAATTTTACCACTTGCACCTATCCTTTACTATCTCATTTGGATAATTGTCTTATATGGAGAGATGCCTAACCTATATGGTTGGATGGTTGTCCAAAATTACATGAATACCTATCTCATATGGATAGAAGTACTTGAGTATACAAATGAATAGAAGCTTAATGACTTGAGTAAAATAATAAAAAATAAAAATAAATTAGTGACATTTTTGGGTATAATAGTTAGGTTATTACATGTCTCTTTTGTTGGATTGCATCTCAAATATTGGGTATGATCTCTTGAGGTATTTCTAGTCATTTGTTGATATTTTTGGGGTATGTCTTGAATGGATTTTTTTTGGTGAGTTTAAGGCATTTCCCTTGAGTATGAGACCTAGAAACATTCACCTATTTAGTCTTCTAGTCAAGACTACAAAGCTAGAAAAGGACTCTATCATAAAAATATGACTCTTACACAAAATCAAGACTCCAACACTAAAATTGGACTTTAGTGCCAAAAGTGGACACTTGAATAGTAGTGTGCTAGTGTTTATTTTGAGTTCTACTGTCCTCTTGACATGTTATAGTCCCGCATTCATTAGTACTGAGAATTTATAATCATTTCTAAAGAAAAAAATGTATATATAAAATTTGTTCCTCTTAGTCTTGTAAGTCTTCTCATGTTGTCACTTCATTGACAAGTTTTATAATTTAGAACTTGTGTCATCTTTGGTATTGGAAAGTGTGCATTTTCATGAAAATGAATAGTTGTCATTCCATTGGTGGAGGGTGTAGAGTCTAAAATAATGTATTGTAAACTTGGTAGAACCTACACAATTCAGAGGTTTAACTAACTGAACAGTCCACTCAACATTGCTTAAGACTACATTTAAATTGTCAACCCAAGGTTTGTAAGCTTATGATGGTGCAACACTATATATGCCTTCAGAGACTCAAAACTACCTAAACTATCCTACCTAAGTTATTCTACTTGTTGGAAACTCATAGAATTACAAAACAGTAAAAACATAACCAAAACTAGTGGCTACAGGTACCTACAACTTAGACTGAAACTAAACTATTGCTAATGAAATAATGCTATAACTTAAAAATGATAAAAACTAATAACTCATCTAAATTAACCTCTGAAGTAATACTAGTTAACCATTGCATGCATATTCATAAGCATTCATTAACAATAAGTAAGATAGGATATTCTAGTTAAATTGCATAAAGTCATGAGATAATGATAAACAAAAAATAACTATTAAACAAAAATGGACAATTGAAAAGAAGTGAGGAACAATACCTTGAGTGGCCTGCTCAAGTAGTTGTTCTCACTTTATCTGAACCCAAATCTAACTAAAAGATTCTACTTATCCCAAGAAATTAACTGCATTCATTGCATATCATGAAAGATTACAAAAAATCTTTTCATAGATTGTATTCAATCATTTTAAATATTTCATGTCTTGAAATTGAAAGTAACTAATAACATAAAATTGAAGAAAACCAACTAACTTATCTACAGATTTAGCGAACAACTATATACAAGCTTGGGGGAATCTTATTCAAAGCAACAACATAAGTGAAATCATTAACTCCACTCCTAGATATTTAGAGCGTAGAGTTAAGTTTGATTTATTCAACCTATAATTGAAAAGGAAAATGAATCCTAATAGGACTAAAACACTGTCAAAACAGAATTGCATGTAAACATACAAACACTTGTCAAAATCCCATAAGTGAAGAAGACCTCTTCTGTAATGTTTATTAACTAGTTATAATAACACACGTTCAACCTTCATCAAGTTCCTTTAATCAACAATCATCACGTTTAGTCTAATCTGGAACTCCCTTGTTTTGATGTCTTGGACTCCTTTTGACATGGGTTCATCTTGCAATTGTTATGTGCTGTAATTCCTCATTGGCTGCAAACAAGTTAATTTTGTAAAGCATGCACACAAGGATAACTATCACAATCAAAACATAGCATTCCATTCAACATCCCATACATATCTTCATATAAACCATACATTCCTAGTATATTATAACCATAATTCCATCATTATATTTTAGGTTCAAGTTTGCATAATAGATATGAAACGATAGTATAATATAGGAGTGTTGTTTAGAAAGTGTATCTAAAAGTGTCTCAAAACATGTATGAAAACAACAAAAATTGAACTATTATCTGGACCTATCAGAGGGCTTGTACCTCCTAGTAAGAAACCACTTGTGTAAGTTTTGAGCTTATGTTTGGGTGTTGTTTGTGTTGTTTTGGAGTAGATTTGAGGTAGGTTTTTTCCATACCCCCTCGGTACCTTGCTAATTGTTTTGCATGACCCCTAGCCCCAGTGTAATTTGGACTAGGGGTTGAAATTCACATTTTATTATGTAGACATATATATAAGTGTGTGTGTGTGTGCGTTTTAATTGTGAACCTTTATTTTGATAGTACTGAATGTGAATATCAATCTTATTATGTTATTTTAAATTTAATGCATTAAATGTTTGGTCTAACATGAACTAATGATTTGGTTGGTGGACTTGTGTGAGGTTTTTCATTGGTTGTGGGTACTAGGGTACAAAGTGAGGTGGATTTTGTGGTTTCATTGGATGAGAGACAAACAACTGGTAATGCCATTTTAATGTCAAGATCCTTGCCTAAAAATTGCGTCAATCTAAGGTTCATTCAAATCTAGGATTCTAGATGTCTATTAAATCCCTATTGTTCATCCATTTTTTAGCTAGGAAAAGACATCAAGATAATTTAAATTGCTTCCAGTCAATTAAGGACATTGCATGATATAATAAGTTCACTAAAGAATGGTAATAGATAAACATATTAAAAAAATAAAAAATAAAAAAATATAACTATAAATGTATGGGCCAAATAAATAAATTATACCACCTAAATAAAGATTAGTTTATACTTAAAAGAACCTTAGAAATGGGGCACTAGACTATAAATAAAAGATAAAGGCAAAGAAAACCCCTATCAAATGTCAAACGCTAAGGAGAATAGAAAAATAATAATAATAAGAATTTTCATATGTTATAAGGTGGGCGTGAATAAAAGGAAATTCCACTAAACCAAAGGAGGACAATGATAAAATGAGAGAGAGAAAAAGAAAATGAGGAAGTTAACAAAAAGAAAAAAAAAATCATTCATGACAGAAGAGGGCGATGGAAGGACAATAGGAAATTATGGAGGAAGAAAACTCATGAAACACAGGACCAAGGAGAAAAGGAAGCTTGGCATGGGTGAAGAAGGAAGACAAGGAGAGGACATTCAAGCCAATGAAGGTTTGGAAACCTCTTTAATATTGGGAAAAATGGCAAGAAGAGACCAATCTAGAATGCCATGGAGAAACCAACTATCTTCTTCTTTAAAACGACCATTAGAAGTCTCATTTTGACAGAGAAGATTTGGGAAAGGAGAGAAGGAAGGGTGGTGTGGCTAAATCCAGATGCATGGATGAGATTTGAAGAGTAGATTGGTGTAGGAAGTGGCCAGAGCTTCCTTATTGTTGCTACAAATGCCTCTATCCTTGGTCACATCCATTTTAGGTTCTTAATCCCCTTTCTTGGTTAAAATTTTTGGTTTCAATCATGTCTTGAGGGTTTAAACTTAGTTAATATTATTTTGAACGCCTCTTAGTTAAATGCTACAAATCTAGTGAAATATGATTGTCTTAGTATGAGTTAAACTCCTACCAGTTTAAATCCTCTCTAAATGTTAATGTTTATAAATTTGGGAAGAGTGGTTGGTATATGGCATTTACCTGTGGGGGTCGAATTTGGAATGTATTTATTAGAAACTACCTACTGCCCATATTTTATATACCCTTTTCAAGTCATCTCTTTGTGCTGCAAAAGGATGGAATAGCTGGTTATGACCAGATTAGTCAGGGAAGCTTAATCTTCTATTGCAAGTTCATTGGACTAAGAATTTGCTGAGTTTGAATGAAGAAGAACAAAGTGGAAACTATGGGTGGAAACCATTTGGGTGTCTTGGATAGGTAGCTAGGTGGATAGATAAAGTAGAGAAAGTTTGGGTTGTTGCAATGGAATCTTGTCTCACCATTATTTCCCCTATTCCCCAAGTCTACCTATCTAAGGGCATACTAAACTAGCTAGCTGCAACCCCAATAAAATTTAATTTAGTTGGTAGTGTCCACCTAGAGGTTAAACCAACGTTACCTTGTCCCAAGAAGGGTAATGAGCATAATAGTGCATTTAAGAGAAATTAATAAAAAAATTAAAACATACAATGAATAGTTCTAACTGATGGAACTATAACCAAATAAGTCTTGGGAATAGTATTAGTTGTTACCTTGTAAAATTGCTCATATTTGGTGGAAGGTTTCAATTGATAGAGATATTTAATGAGAGATTTAGAGCATGAACCTAGTGATAAATGGGCTGCTCAATTCATCCCAACACCTTCTAGCTACTACTTCAGTACTGCCTATAATATGCCCCATTAAACTATACTATTCTCACCCAAAAGGATGAAAGATAGGACAGATTGTAAAACTAAATTGTTGTACATTAGGAAAGCAAAGCATTGAGGGTTACATACCTCTATCATTTCCACCTAGGCACTTGTAGGTTCGCTAAATATGCACATTATTATGTACTACTGGCTATTAAGACAACCTCACTTCAACTCATGACTAATTCTATCATGCACTACTGGCTGTTAGGATAGTCATGGTTAATCACATGGTTAATTTATGTATTTGTTTTGTTGGCTACTAGGCCAATCATATGTAACATGTGGAAAAATTATGTTATGTGATGAGGAATAGTCCCATACAAGTGCATGTCTAGAAATATGCTAAAGGGATTAAATTTAAGAAGAGTATCAACCACCAATTAAACAAGGGATGACTAGTTACCCCTACCTCCAACTAAAAGGAGTCTATGAGCATGCAACACTCTCTTATGAAATAAATTATATTTCCATTAATGATTGTAACTAAGGTGGAAACCTACTAATCTAGAGTTTGGAACTTACTTTCATAATAGTGCTAAGCATAAGCTAAGGGGTAGTGCTATGCTCAAGATGGACAATCGTCTAGGGGTAGTACTATTCTCAAGATGGACAATATTATAGGGGTGATACTATGCTTGAGATGGACAAAAGTCTAGGGGCAACACTATGCTTGAGATGGAAAAAATTATAGGGGAAGTACTATGCTTGAGATGGACAATAGTCTAGGGGTAGTACTATGCTCAAGATGGACAATAGTCTAGGAGCATTCCATTCCAACAATGGATAACCTTGGTTGCTTAGTCGTCCAATGGAATGCAGGAAAGAGGGTTCCTAACAAGCTCAAGTAGGTAAAAAATAAATTACTTCATAACTCTATAATGGGGAGGGAAGGTATCTTAGGTCTACCTATGGTAGGAGCATCTTGAGAATTGGACTCTAGGGAGTTAATTTATACACTGCTATGGGTCTAAATGACAATTTTCTCTTAACATGGGCCACTTAATCCACTTGGACGGGTGGATAGGGTTTGAATCCACTTTGGTTGGGATTGTTTTACACCCCACCACAACCAAAACAAGCAGGGACATGGAGAAATCATGAATCACAATCATGAAGGTATGTGCAACTTAGTTAACAACATTTTTCATTGATTAATGTAGCAATTTTGTATTAGTAGAATATGTAATTGACATAATTAATGCTATAAGTTGAACTCAATTGTTGTTGTTTCATATGATTCTAACTTCTATGCGATCCTTAAAATATTGTTAAAAAAAATGTTCAAAATTTCTTACTTTCATTGGGGTTGTTACATTTTTACCCTCATGCTACTCCATGTTCAATAATTCAAAGGTCATTCTAACAAGTTAATGTATGGTTTCTCCTAGTGGTCCTACCTCTTGCATAAGTTTCCTTAGGTTTTGTGAGCATCATTGGTTGTGCATATGGAGTGGATTTGAGGTAGATGATTCCCTCATCCCACTCTTGTGTTAGTTTGCAAGAGAACACAATTGTGGGTTAGGACCCCATCATCGTAATGGTGAAGCACCACTCTCATGTAGGTAATCATAGTGACTTTTTCACATGATTTATAAGTCTTATACTTGTGCCATCTCTCTTGAAGCAATGGTGATGTCTTCTAGGTTATCAAGGCCTTGTGTTTCATTGTGATTAACACGAAACTTTGTGTGTGCATTAACATTCATTATAGCATGCCAATGTTGTATCTTGAACATCAGAGTTCTTGTGTTTTACTTTCAAGGAAAATTATTCACTTATTTAATGTCTTGGATGTGAGGATTGAGGCATTCAATTTGGTACTAGAGAACATATTGCAATATATGAGATTTGATTTTTAAGTTCTTTCTCATGTAATTGATGTGTGATTGTTTAAGTACTTATTGTGTATGACAGTTTTATGATTTATTTAACTGTATGCTTTATCATGACATATAGATGGTTAGTTGTGTGCTTACCCATGAAACTTTTTTTATGGGGGACGAATGCCTCCTAGGCCTTACCATACTCAATGGGATGGAGAATTCAATTTGGTCAAGAGTCTCCTGTGATTGAAAGTAATTGTTCTCTTGTGTTTTTCTTGTTTAGTACAAGCATGTCTAGGGCCTTAGTGTGTTTGTGTATGATGCAGATAGCATATGTGTGTTTCCCAATATGTCTCCTTGCATGTTTTATTTGATGAGTGCTTATTTGGAGGACTAGTTAGACCCTTGAGTTTTTCAAGAAGTTGCTTTTATGTGTGAATTTCCTTCTTGTTGTTCTAACTGCCTCCTATGTGTGAATGTTGAGTGACCCTTGTGGGGCCCTGATTGTGTTTGTGTATTCACTTGGGATAGTGTGACTATGCAAATCCTTGATGTGAAAATGAATATCAATTTTCTTGGACTTTTATTGAGCATTTTGTACTCGTGCAAGTGATGAGTTTGATTGTGAAAGAGATGATGTTTTGTTCCTATACTTGATATGTGGAATAAAACAATGTAATAATGCTTGTTTAAATGAAACTTTCATTGTGTATCATTCTTGTGTGTAATTCATGTTCCAAGAGTAGCATACCTTTATTACCCATCTTGTTGTAATTGAAGAACATTATTTCCTTCTTTTTGTGTGGTGATTTGAAATGCTTGTTTGAAATGCATTGTGCATTGGTAATTATTTCAGTGCATGCCATATTTGTGAATTAACTATGTAGATGTATGAAACAAATTTTAAATAATTTATAATAAGATCATTTGGGTCAATTAATTAGGTCCCAAATTATATTATTTTCCTTGGATGTTTTATTATATTGTTTTAATTGAGAAGCTAGAGAAAAAGGGTGTAACTAGGTTGGGCATGCATGGTAATTGTGATAAATTTCGGTAAATCCTACATCCGTTTAAAATTGTGTTATTCCCCTATTGCATAGTGTGCATGTTGGCTTCTAAAAGGAATCATGCATTGTATTGGTGTGGATTAGGGTTCCCAATTGTAGTATTCTAGCAGCAAAAACACTTGGAAACTCCACTTCATTTGTGTTTCCTGCACTTTTCATTTATTTCAGCACAAATTTCTCTTGTGCTCCCACATTGGCATCTGTACCTCCATTCGATTCCACAATTTTGGGCTTCTTTCGTTCTGTGCATTTAGTACCTCCCTTTGCCTCCAAATTGATGATCATGCCGAATCAATATGTTCATCATGATTATAAGTGTTACAAATCTTTCATCAACCGCTTTAAGTCATTTCGTCTTTTATTGCCTGTTATTGCTTGTTGGTTCTTGCTGGAGTGACAAAATATTCGACTTCCCCTGACCTTCTAACATAGAGATGACTTTCCTTTTATGTAAGAAAATATCGGTCGTGTTTTTATTCTTCCCTGTGCACCGATTGAAGTTGCCATCTGAGTAGTTTTGAATAATGATTGGTTAGTTGCAAATAAAAATGCTTTGTTCAGTGAGGTGACGTCAGTGTTTCCCACAAAGAGTAAGGATCTCACTCATCTCATAGTGACCTCTTATCTCCAGCCCTTCATATACTCTCTCCCTTCCTTGGAGATAGCAGTTGACCATTATAATTTGGGTTTTAATTTGGCGTAGGTGTGGTTTTTTTCTTGAACTGATCTTGCTTCCTCTCCTGATTTTTCTTTTGCTCTATCTTTCTTGTAATTGGGTCTTGTCTACAACTCATTTGAATTCCAATAAGGATTTTGTATTATTCAATGCTCTACATTTTATACTAAGAAAATTGTTGGGATGGGTCTCCTTCACCAGTTCTAGTGGTAGCTATTAAGCCAGTTTTGTAACTCCTTTGTGTATATACATAGTGGGTATGCCACTTCTGATTGAGCAAAAGGAGGTTTATGAATTGGTTGTATGGATAAAGGGTCAGAAATGATTAAGTTCTCTCATATATAAATATAATGATATTTTGCTACTTTCTGTTGGAGTTATGTTATTTCATAGTTTTCAATATTTAAGTGATATTTTATATCATTACATATATGCAAAAATTATGAGTATTTGATTGATCTATATATGTTTCATATGACTAGAATTTTATTGATTGTGGAAGTCTTTTGTGTCATGAACTTGAACACTCTTTCTCGGTGAAAGTATCTCATTAATCTATGCTAGTAATAAGGTATTTGGTGTGGATTAATTTTATAACTGGCTCTCTCCATCGAAGATTGCACTATCATGTGTAGAGTTATAAATTTATTGGCTAAGAAAGGACAAGCTTTATTCTATAGATTTTTCTATTCATTCTATTCTATATGGAACATGAAAGATCAAGATTAGGTTTATGTAATGTTGCCTCTTCTCTCCCTTAGCATGTTATCCTTTTATACTAGTGCATTATATTATATTTAGTTTAGGAATTAAAACTTATGTGGTATTGAATTGGACATCTAGTGATGTAACTATTGCCAAGTTTTGAAATCTAAAGTATTCATATGAGTCATGTACTTTTAGATGAGATGTTATAAGTTGCATATGATTTGATAATAACTAATCTAATAGTAAGTTCCAATAAAAAAACTAATTTATGTAGGACCCTTGAATTAGAATAATAATACATCAACTACAAAATTATCCTACATGACTAGGGCCAAGTTACAAAGACCTTGGGGTTATTGATCTTATTCTAGGATATTGATAACCTTTTTAGGAGAGGTGGAATGATTTGTATTTCCTCTATGTAATGCCCACAAACATAACACCCAAAATACGACTAAGCAAAGAACCCAAAATACCAAAATTTTAGACCACCAACATAAACAAACTCCCATAAATTTTCTCTCAACACAAGTCAAATTTTCATCCAAGAACACCAGTCAAACCCATACACATTTTCTTCCAAGCGAACACATGGGGAACCTAAGGGGATAGACCTAATTCCTCGGGGGCTCATCTCTGATGGCCTTGCCTACGTACGCGCAGCGCAGAGGAATCGTAGTTCGACAACAAAAGCTTGTACCAACACAAACTTGACCAAAGAATGTTACTCTCTTAGGATTCAAGTCACAACTGATTGGCCAATAATATACCTCAACTAAGTTCAACTCTCTCACAAACTGATAACAATAATTCAAACGTATAATCATTCTACAATATTCAATTTGTTGATCTCAATTAGAAAGGGCAGCGTTAGACGAGTGATAACTTTAACGATTCTGAACTAAATTTTAAACTACAATATGATCTGAAAAGGGGAAAGGATGAGGAACAAAACCCATAAATAAATTTTGCATGAAAACCAATCAATCAAAAGTAGTTTGGTCTACATCTAAACTCACTAGTTTTCAATAGATTTGCAGCTAAACTAGACGATACTAAAAAACACATAACTTTCACTATGTTTGACCAAATTGAAAAGTTTAATATGTTTCGAAAAGGGGAAAGAATGAGAAATAAAACCCAGAAATTGTTCTACATAAAACTCTAATATGTGCGAGCAGTTTTTTCTGCAAATCAACTCAATAAACTACCCAAAAACAAAAATCACAGTTAACAACATATCCACACAAAATTATACTTTGTGGATTGGAGATCATGAAGGTATAAATATTCCATTTTCTAGTGAAAATAAAGTGATAACAATAAGAGGAGAAGACTGAATATGCAATGAATTCAATAGATAAAAGAATGTTGACATATCTTCTAATTTTTAAAGATTAATTAGATAATATTCTATTTAGGGTAATAAATCTTATTCTTTGATAATGCATATTCACCCTAGATAGGATTTGATCACATTATTTGAGAAAATGTTATTGTCTTTCTAATAGGAAGAAATATGCAGTAAAAACCTTTGTAATGGCTGTGAGCACAACATTTTGGTTAAAAATTATAGTATGTTTAGACAGTTGAAAAATATTGTAAATGCACATAGAAAATCTTCTTGACATACTTGCAAAATATTAAATCAGCTATTCCAAGGAGGAAAACTATTTCATGATGGAAGGATAATATGTAATTCTATCCTCTTAAGAAATCTTAGTCTAATCCCCAGCGTAGGTGCGTATTTTAACAAGTACCTATTAACAAATTATAACGAGATAATAGAAACAAGAAGCATGAAATAATCTCTTATTATGCTGGGATCATAAAAAAAAACACAAGTTATAGGATTGAAATATTAACAAGAAAGGGGAATGACTTCTACTAAAAATGCAAGCTAGAACAAAGAGTTGTAATCAAACAGCACAACCCAATGAGTGGTTGCTAACAGATGCAACCTAGAGCCAAATGGTAGTTGACAGAAATCAAAATATATACACCAATTTAAATACAGATCTGCAACAGACAAAATGAATGGTAAGGTGTGTCCAAGCAATACAATAGAGTAAAATGAGAGATAGCTTTTTAATTCTTTAGTATTTTATTTATATTTTTGCAGCAAAAAGATAATGTAACTACTGTCAGAGGTGAAAGATTAAAGATTGATCTATGGAACAACAAACCTTCCCTGTAACTGAAATATTTATTTCCAATCAAAGCAAATAAAATAAATCTAATTTCTTGAATAAATAATTATATATCATTTAGTTTTTTAAAGAGTTGTTGAATTGGATATATGCTAATGTGATCTGCAAACAAATAATGATGCTATTTAAAAGAATTAAAAAGAAACTACACCTATAGTTTCTTTAAATTGGAGAAGTCAAGATTCATTTTCTTTTATTATGATCAAGCACCACGTACCTGAGACCTGAGCCATCAGACTTTAGTTGGACGCCATGACTGATATCTCTAGCTCCTTCTTGTAAGCAAGTGATTTGCATTGAGAAGTTTTCACCAGCATTGATACTATAATTTAGCAATCGCCTTGTTTCTCTAAAATCATATATATTACTCTTCCTTAACATTTTATCACAGCCATCTTCAATAATCTCCAAGACTCTGTGGAGAATAGCTCGACCAATTTTTCTGCTTTCCCCCGCTTGTCCAACACATATCCAACACCACATGGAGATGACCGATGATTTGTAAAATATTGAGGACCACCTTATTCTTGAATCCAATGGTTATAAAGAATAACCAGAGAAATTTGTGAAAGTAGAAGAATTTTAACATAAAAAGAAAAAAAAACACTTATTTTATTATTGGTTAAAGCAGAGCTGAGCTTGTTTGAACATAGAGCCCCCTTTTAACATAGCTCCCAAAGAGATTTAAATCCAAGAAATTTTCCAAAAAGAATCGAAGAAAACTAATAATAAACTGTCTTTTACACGCAATAAAGATTGCTGGAAAATTCCAAAAAACAAAATGAAAATAATTAAAACAGGAAACAACAGATCATGCAATGAGACCTGTGCCAACTGGTGAATATTCAGCGTCATCTATCCCACATGATTTCTATCCTCCCTTTCTTTTTATCTATTTTTTTCAAACTATTGTGTAAAAAAAAACAATAAGAAGTAGTTTTCTCCATGCATGTAGGCGGAGTTTCTTCTTTTATTGTAGCCCTGCTCAAAATTGAAAATAGACACTATCCTCGAGAAATCAGCTCTTAACATCTTAACTAAAACTAATATTTTTATACTATTTGCGCGGATCTTGAGTAATGGGGTAGATTATTTCTATCAAGGAGTTGGGATTTTAGATTCAATGATTGATGCAAATTTAAGATATGTGCCTATGAGCCTTAACTGATTTTTCTATCCATGCCACAACTTGGTTTTTTTTTTTTTTTTATAACACAAAATTTGCATGAGGTGCTTTAAGATAGCCATTAGATTATTAGTTTAACACTGCAACATAGACTTAGAGTTTGGTTGGGTATCTACTTAGAGGTAACCTTCAGAAATAGGTCACAATCAATTCAATTACAGCAACTGGTAAATACTTTGTTACAATGGTGGAACATAAATTTGATATCTTAATAATTATTAAAGACAAGTCTCTAGCTTACGATCTATTGATCAATTTGGAATATATTTTTATAC
Organism: Sequoia sempervirens; assembly: GCA_007258455.2. Classification (NCBI taxonomy): domain Eukaryota; kingdom Viridiplantae; phylum Streptophyta; class Pinopsida; order Cupressales; family Cupressaceae; genus Sequoia; species Sequoia sempervirens. The sequence goes on from VDFB02271358.1 coordinate 959,473,492, forward strand.
AAATATTGTTATAATGAGCAAACAAGCATGATACTAACGATTACCTTTTTTTTTTTTTTAACATTTGCAAGATATAAAACTAGTAATAATAATTTTAGCAATAAACTATACTAATCAAATTGGTACCTTCCTAATTAATAAAATTAATATTTGATATTAAGTTTCATGATAGTTTTGGTCAATTTACTAATATTTCCTCTTTTATTTTTTTATTCAAACTTTAGATCACATAATACTAATGTCAAATCCTCATAGTGCAAAAAGAATTATCAATCACTAACTATATTTGGTAACCCATTAACAATTACTATAACATTTCATATAGCAAATATATATTTATATTTATTTATTTAAATCTATTAATAATAGGAAGAAACTCAATCATATGAAATATATACATAAACCATATATATGAAGTTCAATAACATAGCCATAGAACTTGGGTAAGGTGAAATAGTTAATGAATCCATACCTCTTATTTTGCATGCATCCCGTCGTCAAAACCTTACATAAATATATCTTTTTTTTTTCATATGAAGCTCAAGTTTCCACTTGTTTAATTTCTTCAAAACTATACTTGAATCACACTCAACCAAGGTAATTAGTAAAACATAAATCTTATCTTCCTCAACATATCATAAAATAATTCTAATTTACCTTAAGCATTAAGGCCAGTCATAACTTTATCAACTTTTATTCATTTAAAATTTTATTCTAACAAGATTACTTTGTCAAAAATTATGAAGTGAACCCTAGATGTATTATAGAGATTAGACTGGTGGCCTTACATCCTCCCCCCCTTATATAGACTTCCTCCTGGAAGTCTTTAAGGATAGGAAAATTTAACCTCATTAAGCAAACTACATGAATTGGAGTAACATTTCAATTATTATCTAGAGCTAAAATAATATTGTAAATATTGAGACTATTTTATATGATAAAACAATATCATTACTATCCAAAATATATCACAAGAAGTTATAATTGTTGCATGAAGGGAGAGGCCTTACACTCTATATTTAATAGTGTGTAAAAACACTCACCAATATATTGGTGCTAGAAGGAGGGTCATAAAACTAAAATAAAGAGAATTTATTACAATTTCAGGGAATTTGAACTCCTCTATAAATGAATCTACATAATAAGAATAGAGCTAACAAGGAATTCCCCAAGTCAAACCATGCTAGCTTAGCTAGTGTATCACTTAAACTAGGAACTCCATTTATCTATTATGTTTTCTCCCAAAACCCACCAATGGATTCAGTTGGTTTGAGTCATTCCCCTTTAAATTTACCCAAAAGTGTGCATTAGTTTCCTAAAACTCTTGATGAATTATATCCTAATTTATTTCCTGATGAAGATAGAATAACAACCAAATAAAACATCCAAGATTTAAAAGATTCTCATGTAAAAACTCAAATACAACACGAGGATGTGGTATATAGGTTGTTATCATATACTCTTAAAGACAACACACATAATTGGCACCTTAGTTTTCTAGCCAATTCTATTACCACCTAACATGAGCTAGAACATTTTTTCCTAGTTCAATTTAGAATGGGTTATAATCTAGATAATCTATATCACCAATTTACTTTCGTACAAAAATATGAAAATCAACTCATCGTTGTAATTAATGATGACTTCCATAATTTTTATGCTCACCTTAAAGACTTGTGTATGATCAATGAAGCAATAACTAAAAGAGTATCTTACATCTTTGGGTCCCTTTGCATCATTTTTTGTTAGGACTCAATGTTCATTAGCTGTTCTCTCTACAATGTATACAAATGATATTAAATTTGAATTAGAAATTAAGCCTTTAGCCATGGCACTAGACCTTTACATTCTTTAGGAAACCCAGGTATGTATAATATATTTTCCATTTGAACATGATTGTTCAGATTCCAAGCAAACCTCTTGAAAAAACCCTCTATTTTAAATTTTGAAGAAGGAATTATGCTCCTATCTTGGCTCTCTATCTATCAATTATTTTTTTATTGGCTATATTATGTTTATCAAACCTTTATTTTCAAAGCTTGTTGAAGATCCATGTTACTTGGTCTTTATTGATATCTTCCCATGCTCATTCTTCTCTACACAATGTGACTAATATTATTTTATTAAGTTAATATTCTTGTTTAAATAATATTACAAATCTTTCCATTGAATTTTAACTTGAAAAAATATCTTGGTATTTCTATTTCCTAACAGTTTATTACACACACTAGGGTGTGGCTTCCCATAAACTAGGAAGTTCTCACTTATAGATTCTTTAATTTTTATTCTCCATCCTTGAATATCCATGCTACTAGGCCTTCACTGATATCTTTCTATGCTCATTCTTATATACACAATGCCACTAATATTATTTCATTAAACTTTTATTATTATTTGAACAATACTATATTTTTTATTATATTTTTAAGTTGGAAATATATCTTGATATTTTCATTTCCTACAAGTTTATTACACATTAGGGTGTGTCTTCCCAAAGATGAGGTAATTATCACTTATAGCTTCTTTAATGTTTCGGTCTTAGTCCTTGATGCACATAGGATAATATCACACACTCTTTCTCTCTTTTTATTTGACTAATCATGAAGGTTGAAAGACCAAACTATGGGCTTCACCATCCTGTTAGATGCACATGACAATTGAGAGGGGGGTGAATCAGTTGTATATTTTTAAAACATCATAAACCCTCATTAACATTTAGATCTACATTAGTTCTTAAAACCTTATCCACAATTAAACCCTTAACATGCATTAACAAAATGTAAACGTGTAAAGCAGTAATACAAACACATCAAACACATAAGAAAACCAAATTTACATGGAAAACCAAAGAAGGGAAAAACCACGGTGAGGATTAGCTCACTAATATATGAATTGAAACACCAAATACAATAAGGCTTACTTCCCAAAAAGATAAATAAATGCTCATTGTAGGTGGTTCACTGCTAAAAGACTCACTATTCAGAAGAAAGAAAGAAGGGGTTGCTCATTGCCAATTTGAACTTCTAACAATGCATTTCTCATATGCCAAAGGTAGAGTTCCATTGAAGCACAAAAAACTTATCAAATAGATTGAAATGTAGACATATTCTGCTTACTACATTAGGAAGTCATAAGAATGAAGGCTCACACTCAGATCAACAAACTTTATCACTTTTGCATCTTTCACGTCACCACTCTTCACACTATGTCCACACAACAATTCACCTTGCATTTATACTATTTGTGACCTAAAACAATCTCAATTAGGCTGGCCTTAAGGAAACATATACACCTCAACCGTACAAAATCAAATAGGTCGGCACTAAACACTTCCACAATATAAAGAAGTGAAGCCAAACAACACCACTACTTTATTGGGACCCAAATATGCATAAACACACTTCTAAACACTTCCTCAATCAACAATTATCCTCCACAATTAGTGCTAGCATGCTAGGTTGGCCAAACCTACACTAACACTAACAAGCAACACCAAACACACCTCTCAAGGTCTGAAAAATCTTGTGAACCACACACTAACATTCCACACTATCCATAAAAGATCTTAGAATATTCTGAATAACTACTACAACCACTTGGAACTCAAGAACACCTTCATTTTGTGTGACCAAACATACTAGCACAGACACCCAACACATCAGACAATATTGTGGAACAAACCAACACTTGAAACTTCAAAGGAAGGTAGATACAAACATTATAAGCATGTTCCTAGGTCTACAACACCAGAAAATTTATTGTAAGGAAATGTGGAGAAATCTCATTTCCCCAAACACCCTATTTCACTAGAAAAACATATTGTTAAACATATCTTCCACTACAAAATGATCCAAAACCTAAAAATTTGGATATAACACTTCTAAAAACCTTGGATCATCACATACAAATCACATGATAATATCTTCAACTATGAGAAAATGTAGAGAAAAAAATTGAATGCCAGTCTGTCACACTGAATTCTCTTTTATTCAAATTTTATCAAAATCACTCAGAAACCAAGTGAACTAACTTCATCAACAACATTACTAACATCTTTACAACACATCTACAACTTCTACAACACTTTCCAACTACAACATTCTTTTCCCCAAACACAAGTTAGGGAAACAACCTTTGCAACTAACAATGACAACACCAACATGTGTTGACATCAATACCAACAACTCCAATGCTAAGAGTTGACATCATCAACACCAACAACATTCCAAAAATTTCTTATACAAGGGGTTTACATCAATGAAAACACCCAAGTGACTTACAAACAACTCCAACATCTCCAAACTTCTAACAATCTCCCCCTTTGTCATTTATGGAAACACCTTTCTAAAAAACCATCAACAACAAAAAGAAACCAACGACAATATTACAATGAGTAGTACTCCCCCCAACCATGATAAATATTCACTCCTTATCCTCTCTCTTCACAAACTTCTTCTCCTGCAACACCAACAACACCTACACTCTATATCAATCTCCTCCTTTTCCCCTTAGACAATACTTCTCCATACTCTCTTTCCCTATGGTCTTCAGACCATATCCACTTCTACAACTCTCTCCATGTTTTTATTTTTTTCTTTATGGTGTTTCAACCACTTTAACTTTCTCTCCCCCTTTGATATCAATGGAAAAGGTCTGTAAACTCATCCAACTCTCTTGCTCTCCCCCTTTGACAACATACAAAGGGAAACACCTACAACTACAATCACTCTTCTACACTCTCTTTTTTATATACCCCCCCTTAGGAGTACACAATATGCTCCATCTGACTGCATCATCTAGCAACCACTACTACCTACTCCCCCTAAGAGGTATCCTTCAACATCAGTTCAAAACCAAGAGATATATCATGAAATGCTTCCTAAATATTTGAAAGGAGGGGCAATAACCCCTAACTTCTTCCAAAGATACTCAAAAGTATCTTTTGGAAGAGCCTTTGTGAAAATATCAACAACCTAATCCTTAGTAGGCACATACTCTAGCTTCACCTCATTCTCTACAACTTTCTCTCTCAAGAAGTGATATCGGATTGAGATATTTTTTTCTTGAATGCATTACCAAATTCTTTGAAATATTGATTGCACTTGTATTACCACACATGATGGGAATAGGTTCATCATATGAAAATATGATATCCTTCAATATTTTCTTCATCCATAATAGTTGTGTACAACATGATGCTGTTGTAATGTATTATGCTTCTATAGTAGATAATGACACCGAATCTTGCTTCTTACTTAGCCATGAAACCAACTTGCTTCCAAGAAAGAAAGCACCACCACTTGTACTTTTTCTATCATTTGCATATCCAACCCAATTTTCATCTATATATGCACTCAAGGAGAAGTCAATATCTTTAGGATACCACAAATCATAATCTGGAGTGTCCTTCAAATATTTGAATGTCATCTTTATTGTTGCAACATGAGATTCTTTGGGATCTTCTTGAAATCTATCCACAAGACAAACTAAATGCATGATATCCAGTCTAGTAGAATTAAGATATAATAGTCCACCAATTATTGATCTATACTCCTCTAATCTATGTTAGGAGATTCATCATTCTTGCTCAACTTACAACCATTAACCATAGGAGTACATACTAGTTTAGAGTCATCTATTCCAAACTTTTTCAACAATTCCTTAACATACTTAGACTATGATATGAATATACCTTTCTTTGATTGACTGATCTGCAAACCAAGGAAGAAATTCATCTCCCCACACATTAACATCTCAAATTATTTCTCCATTTCCTCTGAAAAACTTCTTGCACATATCTTCATTTCCTCTAAATATTATGTCATCAACATATACCACCATAATCAAGATTTTTTCTCCTTCGAATTTGAAATACAAATTGCTATCTACATACATTTTTTGAATCCCTACTACAAGTACTTATCTATCCTTGCATACCAAGCTTTGGGAGCTTTCTTCAGTCCATACAATGCTTTCTTCAACTTGTAGACCATATTTGCATCTTCTAAAAATTGAAAACCTTTTGGTTGTTCAATGTATACCTCTTCTTCCAATTCACCATTCAAGAATGTAGACTTCACAACCATCTGATATGCTTTGAAATCTTTATGTGCTGCAAAAGCTAAAAACATCCTAATAGCTTCCATTCTTACAACCGAAGGAAAATTTTCCTCAAAATCTATACCTTCAACCTATGAGTAACCCTTACACACAAGTTTAGTCTTATTCTTGACAACTTTTCCATCTTCATTTAGCTTGTTTCAGAATACCTACTTAATACCAATCACATACTTATTTTCTAATCTTGGGATCAATTCCCAAGTCAGATTCTTCTCTATCTATTCTAACTCTACCTTCATTGTTTTAACCCAATTTTCATCTTTGCATGCCTCAGTCACTGTTTTTTGTTCCACCTCAAAAAGAAAAAAAAATAACTTGTTCTGTTTGTCATTGTAGCTTTTTTTCTTGTTAGCACACCTTTTCTCTTATCTCTAATGATTAGATCTTCTGAATGATTCTTTTTCACATAATTAAGAGTCTTAGGATTCTTTTCCATAGCTTCTTTTTCTTCAACTACCAACTCTTTTCCTTTATCTTTATCCTTTTCTTCTTCATTGTAAGGGGATTCATCAGATTCATATCCTTCTATCAGTCTTGAACTTTGATATGGTTCATCATCCACTTTGACACTTGCACTATCAACAATCTTCTTCAATCTCTTTTTGTAACACCGGTAGGCCTTGCTTCTTATAGAGTATTTGAGGAAGATTCTTTCATTAGATCTTGCATCAAACTTTGCCAAGTTTTCCTCATCTCTTCTAATATAACATTTTCTTCCAAAGACCCTAAAATATTTCATAGTAGGGGGTCTACCATACCATAACTCATAGGGAGTCTTTGAACTATTTTTTCTTGCTTGATCTCTATTAATAATTTAGACTACACTATGAATTTATTCTCTCCAATAGACATCCAAAAAATTAGCTTCCTTCATCATTGTCCCAGATGATTCTTGGACTATTCTATTTTTCCTTTCCACAACTCCATTCTACTGAGGAGTTCTAGGGACTGAAAAATGCCTCTATATTCCATGATCTTCACAAAAATTGTTAAAATCATTTGAAGTAAACTCACCACATCTATCAGACCTCAAACATTTGATTTTCAAATTCATTTCATTCTCAACCATAACCTTAAATGCCTTAAACTTGTCTAGAGCTTCTATTTTTTCTTTGAGAAATGTAACCCAATACATTCTAGAACAATCATCAATTAATAATATGAAATACCTATCACCACACGAGCTTCTAATTTTGGTAGGTCCACATAGATATGTATGCACTAACTCCAAGGGACCTATGGTAGAATATTATTTTATCTTGAATCTTGCCTATGTTTGATTTCCAACATGACATTCTTTGCAGATTGCATTAATAGGATTTGTAATCTTTGATAAATATCTCACAACATCAGTAGAACTTATCCTTGCTAGGCTATCAAAATTGATGTGACCTATTCTTCTATGCCATAGCCAAATTTTATTAGTTTGAGACATAATGAACTTTGCACTATTACCTTTTAGTTGATAAACATTACCTCCTGTCCTTGTTCTAAGAGCAACCATAACACTGAAGCTTCTTTTTTCTAATTTCACAACCACCATTTTGAAATACAAGATTATATCCTTTGCTACACATTTTTCCTACACTTAGAAGATTATGTCAGGGAGCCTTGACATAAAGAGCATCATCTATATTATAGTTTCCGTCAAAACTAATTGAACTTATTCCATAGATCTTAGTAGATGTATCATCACAAAAATTAACAAAACCACCATTATATTTTTCAAGCTTAAAAAAATTAATCTCATCACCTATCATATGATTTGGGCATCCACTATCAATGATACAGTAAGTCTTCTCATCTCTAGCATGAAAAGCAATCAACATAGTTCCTTCAATGTTATGACCTGTTTCTGAAGTATCTCTCTTCACACATCTTTCAAGATTAATAGAATTAGTTCTAACATTTAAAGCCATGAACAATCATTCATCACTTCCTTCATCTGGATAATCTGATTCTTCATCATCAAATACAACAATGTCCTTTTCAACATAATAACTCTTCTTGAAAAATTTACCCTTATGATCCTTTTGTTTGCCATTAGTATCTTTTATTAGACATTTAGATGCATAATGAACCATCTTTCCACAATTGAAACATTTGAAAGGTATCTTACCTTTGTATTTTCCAATACCCTGTTTCAATCTTCTCACAAAGTTTGCTTCCACCTCATCAAGATCATCTGGATCTAATCTATCATCCTTTTCCACTTTGTATAATTTAAAAGCAGTTTATTTGTTTGTAGAATCTTGACCAAACTATCTCATTTTAAGAGAAGTTAAAGCACCAAACATCTGATCTCTAGAATAATTATCCAAATTTTGAGCTTCCTCAATAGTAGAAACTTTATAACTATAAGCTTTAGGAAGAGTTCTTAATACTTTTTTCACCACTTCAATTTCATCTAGTTTTCTACCAAGACCATTGATGGAATATACAACTTCATCAACTCTGAGCATGTAGGTAGTAATATCTTCATCTTCAAACATCCTTAGGGTTGCAAATTTGGCTTTGTAGATCTACATCTTCTCTTGTTTGACCTTGTCATATCCTTTTTAGATTCCTTCTAGCTTTGTCCAAACATATTTAGTAGACTTGTAGCTTATAACCTTCAAGTTTTGAATCAATAAGACCACTCAGGATTGCATTCCTTGCTTTTCCATTGTTCTCATATGCCTTGATATAATCATTAGTTGATGATCCATTTGTAGGCATAGTATAACCTCTTTCAACAGACTGCTAAACACCAAATCCAAGTGAGACTAGGAAATCCTCCATCCTAGCTTTCCAGTAGGTAAAATTTGTTCCATCAAACAAGGGAGCTTTGACAACTTTCCTGTGTACCATCTGGATCTACCTCAAGCAGTTAAGCTTCTTCCTGGGAACCACAACTCTGATACCAATTTTTAGATGCACAAGACAACTAAGAGGGGGGTGTGCATAAGTTGTATATTTTTAAAACATCAAAAGCCATCATTAACATTCATATTTGTATTAGTTCTTAAACCCTTATCCACCATTAAACCCTTAACATGCATTAAGATAATGTAAACATGTAAAGCAATAATGCATACACATCAAACACATAAGAACACTAAATTTACATCGAAAACCCAATAAGGGAAAAATCACGGTGAGGATTAGATGACTAATATATGAATTGCAACACTGAATACAATAAGGCTCACTACCAAGGGGTCACTACCTAGAAAGATAAAGAAGGCTCATTGTAGGTGACTCACTACCAAAGGACTCACTGTCTAGAAGAAAGAAAGAAGGGGAAACTCACTACCAATTTAAACTACTAACAATGCATTTCTCATATGTCGAAGGTACATTTCTACTAAAGCACAAATAACTTATCAAATAGACTGAAATGTAGACACTTTCTACTCACTGCATTAGGAAGTCACAAGAATTAAGTATCACACTCAAATCAACACAATTGATCACTTTCACATCTTTCTCATCACACACTCTTCACACTATGTCCACACAACAATTCACCTTCCATTTATACTGTCCATGACCTAAAACAATCTCAATTAGGTCAGCCTTAAGGAAACATATACACCTTAATCATGCAATATCAAATAGGTCAGCACTAAACACTTCCACAATATAAATAAGTGAAGAAAAACCATTCCACTACTTAATTAGGATCCAAATATACATAAACATGCTTCTCAACACTTCATCAATAAACAATTATCCTCCATAATTAGTGCTAGCACACTAGGATGGCTAAACCTGCACTAACACTAGAAAGAGACACCAAACACACCTCTCAAGGTTTGGAAACATCATGTGGACCACATAGCAACATTCCAAACCATTCATAAAATATCTCATAACATTCCATCATCATCAAAATATTCTGCACAACTACTACAACCACCTAAAACTCAAGAACACCTTCATTTTGTGCAACCAGATATACCGACATAGACACCCAACACATCAAACAATGTTGCGGAACAACTCAACACCTAAAACTTCAAGGGAAGATAGATACAAAATTTTTAAGCATGTTCTTAGATCCACAACACTAGAAACTTTACCACGAAAAATGTGGAGCAATCTCGTTTCTCCCAAACATCCCATTTCACTAGACAAACATACTGTCAAACACATCTTCCACTGCAAAATGATCTAGAACTTGAAACTCTAGATATAAAACCTTTGAACACCTCAAATCATCACATCCAAATTTCATGAGCATATCTTCAACCATGAAGAAATGTGGAGTAGAACACTAAACACCACTTTGTCACATTGAATTCTCTTTTATTCAAATTTTCTCAAAAGCACTTGGAAACAAAGTGAACTAACTTCAACAACAACATTACTAACATATTTGCAACACATCTACAACATCTACAAAACTTTCCAACTACAACAATCTTTTCCCCAAACACAAGTTAGGGCAACAACCTCTGCAACTAATAATGACAACACCAACATGTGTTGACATCACTACCAACAACTCCAATACTAGGAGTTGATAGCATTAACACCAATAACATTCCAACACTTTTTTTATACAAGGGGCTAACATCAATGAAAAAACCCAAGCAACTTACAAACAACTCTGACATCTCCAAACTTCCAACACATTCATGACAAGATCCCATGAAATCCCAACCATTTTTCTTGTTCTAGCTAAACATTTTTGGAAGATTACAAACACATGGAGGTTTCATTTTCTCTCTTCCTTTTCCTTGTAGTTTTTATTTTCCTTCTCAATATATTGATTAAATATATTTTCAAGTATTTTATTTTTTGAAAAAAGTGGCAAATCCACAAACATTTATTTATGAAAAAGAGTAGTACATAGAAAGATATGGAAAAGGTAGAACAAAAATTTCCATTGTAGACACATATAGTAACCTATAACATGGGTAAGTATGGAGAGAAGATCCGCTCACCAAGAAAACATAACACCCCAGCATTGGGTTTATAGAGCATTACAAAGTATCCATGAACCAAAACCAAAATTGATACAAGGGACCATTCAATAGTAAGATGAAACACCAAAATAACCTTGACTTATGAACAAGGGAGCCAAAACAAAGGAATCCCCATTGAAGGAGAGGAAGCCAATTAAAATGTGGCAGAATCTAATTTGTGAATAGAAGTAAGAGACCTACAACATGAATTAACATGAACAAAACCAATGTAGAAAGCAAAAATTCAATGAATGTTCCAAATAAAAGAAGAAGCAAATGAGACAAAAATATGCTTGGAGGTGAATAAAATGAGCCAAAGGCCAAGCTTGGTCAAGATAAGTTGGGAATGTGCTAAAACCATTAGAGCACTGGCAGACCCACTATAGTGTTTGCAAAACTAACAATCTCCATTTGATAAAGAATTGAGAGCCATGATAATGTAGAGCAGGGGTGGAATAGGATCAATCAACACAAAACAACACAATTCAATCACCTTCCAAGTCTCAAGACTCCAACAATGGTGGTTTGCACAAACCCACTTGTATTCACTTCTAGGTGTCCAAACGCTTGTTTTCAACCATATCTTTTAGAGAAGTCTATTTCACCATAGGAACAACACCTTTTTAGAAACCCATTAGGCTTGAATTCAACATACCTCAATTGTAACCAAGGTTGTTTTGGACCAAGTTTCTCCAATCAGGTCTGATACGCCAAAAACAAGGCCAATTAGACCACTTTTCCAAAGCACCTATGTGAAATTCAAAAACTAGACACAAAAACTCTTCACCAATGGTCTTCACAAGTAACATAGGGTCCCATTCAATAGATTTTATCATCTTCCAACACTTACAATTTTCTGTCATATTACTTCTCTATCCTACCTAAGCCTAACACAAGAGAATGTTAGGCTAGGGCTTGGACAAAAATCCTACAAACTCCATCCCCTACTCCAAAAGACAACAAAAACATTGAAAAAAAACCAAAATCCTCTATTCCACCGAGTTTGGCTATAATTCAATGGTGGAATGGACTATTATTTACATTTCTTGGTTACAAACCCTTGAAATGAGGGTTTATAGACAGTCTGCAAAGAAACACCTCTAACTTGCTTAATTCACAACAAAAATCAATCACACTGCACTCAAATTAAACTAGAATCACTATTTTATCCCCTAACATGAATTTCAAAACATGGAACACCTATATGGGGCCGTATAGAATTGAAAACCTACATAAAACTCTAGAAAATTGTAGAAAACAAAGCAAAATGTTATTGTTTTGTCCACAAAAAGCTTCAACAACCTTGCCTCAACATTTGTGAGGCTATTTAAACATTTTTCAACTATTGCCCAATGGTCCATAACCAAATTTCAAACAGATGACCGTTCATCTTCTTCACACTACAAAAATTGTCAAGTTGCAAAGCAACTTTTACATCTTTTGACAACTTTTAACAAAACATAACTAAAGGACCCTACATGATACCAAATCATTGAAAATGTTCTTCATTTGACCTTATTACATCAACCAAGTGACAAAACACACCAAAACCCAACCTAGACACCTAATGACACCAAATGAGCAAAAATTGCAAGGGTGCCCCTGCACCACATGAGAACACAAAAATGAGATTACCAAAGAGAGTTACAAGTAAATGCCGCTCTCCTATGAGAACTTCAAATATGTGGGCAAAGGAAAGTATGGTGTGGAGTGGGGTTCCACCAAAGCATGATAGATCATGAATTGCACTGCATCAAAGAGGTCCAAGAGAAAATTTGAAATTGAGTGACCCAAACTTGGTTTGAGTCCATGCAAATTTCTAATGAAGTTGTATGACTAATCATCCAGCAAGCCATGGCCCATTGAGCTTAAGAGAGCCAGGATTGAATGATCAGAGAGGATGAATTGGTGGAAAATAACACCACACACAAGGTGAAATCCATTTAAAATGTCATAATCCTCAAGAGCATTATGCAATGAAGAAAGTGGAAAAACATGAGGAAGAATATAAGAACCAACTAAGAATTTAACTATCCCTTCGTACCAAAGATCATCCATTAAATTATAAATAAAATGAGATGCTACCTCATGAGGGAGTGACATGGAATAGAATTCCAACTAGTCGTTTCCCAAAATAGTCCTTATGGTGTCCTCCTCTAGTTTGAATTCTAAAATGCAAGTTCGACCCAAGTTTTCTATAGAGAATGGCCTTGCATCCCTTAGTTCATGATATCTTGGTTGAACCACAACCCTGAAAGAGTTTTACATTGTGTCTTTTGCAAGAAACAAATGAGATACAAATGCAAAAAACCTGAGATAATCAGTTAATAAAACCATCACACGCTGGGAGACAAGTGGTGTAAGTAGGATAATAAATTCTAGTTTAATCTTACTACACCAAAAGGTGGTGTAAAGATAACCTGAAAATCCAACATTATTGTGCTGATATACCAAATAGTAGATCCAAGCCATTTTTCATAAAACTAATCTTTGATGACCTCAATGTATCGAATAGTGCAATTTTGATTCATTGATAAGATATGGAGATCATCATATATGCTTAACACATGGTCCCACTGTTAATTGGTGGCCCACATACACCCATACATTCCCAGATTTTGTGGGAAAAGAGCATGCGAAAGAGACATTCGTACAAGCCACAAGTACCAAAGAACTAGCAGTAAATGCAAGCCATTAAATGAGATTTCCCAATCAAATATATCTCTACTATTTGCCATTTTGGCAAAGATGCTAGAAACAAAATAAATGTCCATAACAAATGGGGATGTTTCCCCAAATTAGAGACAAGCATCTAGCCATTAGCCACAATAACCTTTTCTTGGGAATGAGAATTGACCAGTACTGAAGCAACATTCCCCAAGCATGATAAAATTTAAAATTTACCACCAAAGCTCTAACACACTAATTGAGCAGAGGGAGTAAATCTATAAGTGTAATTAGTATGGAGGAGGGGCCCGCAGGAAATACCATAGTACCAAAGGTGAAGTTTGCCACATACTTGAGCCAGCAAGGCTATCCCCTTGAAATCCCGATGAACAATAGAACATTGGTAAGAAGCATTGAGGTGACTCCAGGTTATTGATGGGAGGTGTTGGTGAGTCTCTTTGATCGGGCGATATGAGGTATCGAGCTGAAAATGATACTTCGGGCAGACAAGGATCCATGTCCCTTCGATGGCACGACAAAGTGGTGACGTCTGCACACATCATGGAGAGATTTCATTTCAGCGAGACTCAACAGTGAGTCCCTTTGATACAATGATAAGGAAGCGATGATGGAGGATTGACTGAACGATGAATTGGTGACATTAAATTGAGTAAACATCCTTCAAGGTCACGGCATTAAAATTGAGCCAACATTGCCACATATGCACCATTTATGTCACCTTAACATGCTTTAACCACATACCGATTATTTCCCAATACATCAAAGACACATAATAAATGGATCCATATTCATACTTGACCGAGCAAGATAATTAGCTTAGGTTGTAAGCCAAGTTAAATGTATAAGATCTGTGGCATGATCATACAACCAAGAGTCAATAAGAGAAAATTTAAAATTAGGAATTCAACAAATTCAAATATTCCTGATACACAAGAACTTTTAAATGTATATTTTCATCAATGGATTTATTTGCAAGATGATCCACTTGTTTATTGGATACCCTATAACAATGCATTACTTGATAAGAGGAAAAATTGTTTAGGAGATGACGAATATGAGAATCAAGATAATTCAAATACCAAGTATCTGAGTAACCATTTAATACTACAGTCACCACAACCATGCAGTCCCCTTCAATCTGAAGATGAGGAATAGATAATTCAATTGATAGCTTCAATTCCAACTTTAGAGCATTGAATTTTGCAACATTATTAATACCTTCTAGGAGACTAGAGCAGATTGCTCCAACAAAATAACCTTGACAATCTCTTAGGACTGAAGCGACCCTTGATTTTCTAGGGTTTCCTCTAGAAGCCCTGTCAAAATTGAGTTTAATGTAACCCTTAGGTGGTGGTAACCATTTGATGATAGATCTATTCATAGGAAGATTTTTGGTCATGATGGAGCCCACACTAGAAATTTTGAGGAGAGACCAGTGCTTTAGAATGAAACAATCCCAAGAAGAGAAGCATTTGTTAGTAATTGCATTCTTATAGAGACTTGTCATTGATGTTTCAAAGATGGAAATCTCAATATTTTTGGATGATTTGTCCCACAAAAAGTTGTTCCTTTTTAAAAATCCCCCTGTTCCTTTCAATCCAAATGTTCCAAATGAGAATCGAGGGAGAAATTTCCAAAAGACAAGCAAATTTAGAGGTTGAATGTAATTTAGGACAACTCTAAAAATGGTGGAAGATCATATTTTGCAAGGGAGAATGCCAACCTAGTCTGCACATTAACCATGTCCAACATTCATATGCAAATGGGAAGTTAATGAGTAGATGATCTATAGGTTCGAATGCATTACCGCACATCACATAGGGGAAGAGATGAACTATTCCCAATCCATCCAGTCTCATGCCTAAAAGTATTTTGTCTTTGATGGCCAACTAACTAAGATCCCCTGCCTTTGGAAGTACATTAGGACCCCAACAGAGATGAGAAGGCCAAGAAGATGGGACATTATCACTTACCAAAGAATTATAACCTTCTTTATCGGTGTAATTTCTCTATTTAGATCTTGTCCAAATTATTTCATCGGGTTTTTTTGAAAAGACAATTTTCCTTTTTAAGAGTTCAGATTTGAGGGAGTCCTTCATGTAAGATGGGATTGGAAGAAAACTGAAGTATTTCCACTTGAATGAATGCAAAGGGTCCTTCTAATCAATAACAGAATAATCTCACTTTATCTCCCAAAGATTTTTCAAAGCAGTCTCTGGATGAGACCAATCTCCAAGAAGTTTGAGGGGTTGATATCCATTCCAAGCATCGTCCCAAAAAGGAGCTTTCTCACCATTGTTAACTAACCAAGAAAGGTGAGGAAGAATGACATGTATGCAAACAACTATAAAATTCCAAATTTTAGACCTAGGTAGGAGGTTCCTTTGGGTGAAAATCCTTTCCTTTTCCATGGAACCCAAGTATTTGTGACACATGATTTGACACCATTTCTTGTCTAGATTAGAGTACAATTGCCAAACCAATTTGGCACCAAGGGCTTTATTTTGTAAGAAAAATTCTCTCAAACCTGCACCACTTGAAGCTTTCAACTTGTAGACATTCTCTCAAGCAAGTAAAGGAAGTTTCTTTTTTTGTGTGACATTTTATGCCCAAAGGAAATTTCAGAAGATTTTTTTAAGAGCTAGCTCTTTCTCATAAGGAATTTTCAGGACTGACATTAAATAGATAGGTAAAGAATAAAGGATAGCCTTTAATAGAATCAGTTTCCTGTAAATGACAACCATTTGGATTTCCAAAGGAGGATTCAATTAGAGGTGGAAGTGACAAGATTATCCCAAAAGTCATGCTTTTCTTTACCTGAGAAGAAGGGAATTCCTAAATACTTGCAAGGTAAGGTTCCACTTTGGAAACCCCAAAATTTTGAAAGATGAGTTTTAACCAAGGGGTTCACATTAATGAAGAAGATCTTCGATTTATCAACATTGAAGAATTGGCTTGATGCCAAACAATAATTTGAAAGAACTTATTTAATTTCTTGTGCTTCCTCTATGGATTCTTGTCCAAAAAGAAGGGTATCATCCACAAAGAGGGAGTGAGAGATTGAAGTGGGAAAAGGATTAACAGTGATTCTTTTTCGTAACTGATTGTTTCTTACTACAATGATTGATCTACTTAATCCTTTTACCATCAAAATGAATAAGAAAGGTGAAAGGGGGTCACCTTTCCTTATACCCCTTATAGGAGAAAACTTACCAACTGAGGAACCATTTATCAAAATAGAAAAGCTTGCACTAGTTATACATGAAGAGATCCAATTACACAAGCTATTTGCAAATCCAATTTTTTTAAGAACAACTAAGAGGAAATCCCATTCAACTTTGTTGTAAGCTTTTTCCATATCCAATTTCAGAATCATTGAAGGGGACTTGTCCTCCGTTACTAAATGTAATACTTCATGTACTAAATGGCCCCTTCAGAGTGTCTTTCCTCGAGACAAATACCCTCTATTCATCGATATAATGGAGGGGAGAACTTTGGCAAGTCTAAGAGCTATTTCCTTGGTGAAGATTTTAAAACGGTATTACACAATGCAATAGGTCTAAAATCCTTGAAAGACAATGGATCAAATTTATTGGGAATGAGAGCAACCATAATTGCACTAAAATATTTCAGTATTTTTCTATTCCTTCTCGATTCTTCAATGGAAAGATAGATGTCTCTACCAAAAAAATCCCAACACTTATGAAAAAACAATTATGTGAAACCATCAGGCCTAGGATCCTTTTCTGGAGACAAGGAGAAGACAACATTCTTCACTTCCTCCATGGTGAATTCAACCATTAACAATTTGTTATGTTCCCTATCAACTAGGGTGGGAATATTATCAAGAACAACATTTTCTTCCAAAGGTCTATTAGTTTTTACAGGAGCTAACAAATCCTTAAAAAGGGAAACTTCCTCAACTTCTATATCCTCATCTATGACTAAAGTGTCCCCATAAGGGGAAAGAATTGAGTTAGTCCTATTTGTTTGTCTTCTCATTTTCATCGAGGCATGGAAAAATTTAGTGTTTCTATCTCCTTCCCTTAACCAAATATCTCTAGATTTCTACCTCCAATAACATTCTTCGCTTACCAAAAGTTCATCTAAGTCTGCCTTTAGAGATTTCTCCTTGTCATAGAGGGTTGAGTTCATTCCATTTTTGATCACTACATCATACAGGTTGGCCAATTCAAGTTCAACTATGGATTTTTCTTTGAAAATGTTCTTGAAACATGTTTTATTCCATTCCTTTATTTTCCTTTTGATAAAGTTCAACTTTTTGTAGAGTTGAAATATGCGAGTACCAACTACAAAAGGGCACTCGGGCCACCAATCTTTAAGGAGAGAAATAAAATCTAAATCTCTAAACCACATCGCTTCAAATTTGAAATAGCTCTTCTTAGTCGGCTTGTTGTAAAAAATTGATAGGGAAATTGGGAAGTGATCAGAACCAAGAAGTGTCAATATTGACGAGGAAAAGTCCTAGGGGGAGTTAAACCAATTATTAGATAGAAGAAACTGATCCAAGCTTTCTACAATCCGAGGAAAGCCTCTACGCTAATTATTCCATGTGAAACTACCATTCTTTGGTGCACAATCATAAAAGGGCATTATTAATGATAAAATGGTTAAATTCTTCCATAAACTTAGATGGAGTGATGATGCCACCTGTTCTCTTTGAGGGGCATCAAATGGCATTAAAATACTAGGAAAAATCTTCATACCATTTTTTAGAGAAGCTAATGTAGAAGAAAGCTAAGTCCACAATTTTTTTTCAGCACAAATTGCACAAGGGCCATAAATGTTGAAGATGAAGAAAAAATTATTTGTTTTCAAATAATTGATAGAATCCAATTTTCTCAAATAGAAATAATTTTTAAATTAACAGAATTTTTTTTCTAAAGAATCTTCAGGCCTCCTGAAGCACCTTGGGTAGGAGAAGAGATGAAATCCTAGTTATGACAAGTAACATAGAAATCAGAAGTTGATTAAGCTGAGATTTTTTTTTCTTGTAAGAGAACAATGTTTGAATTAGTGATTAAAATTTGACACTTTATAAAGTGTCATTTGTTAGGGGCATTTAGGCCCCTAACATTCCAAGATAGGATCCTCATTTTGCTCAAGGAGAGATAACGTCTCCCCTTGTTTTACTATTCAATTCAAAGATCTTATTCTCCACATCAGAATAGGGTTGTCCTAATTGGGAAAAATTGCTAGAGTTTTCCAGAACTTTAAATTCTTTTGTAGCAAACCTTAGATTTTTTTCAAGAGTCATTTGTGTACCCGCCACCACCTCAATTTTTGTTTTCTCACTATTAGGTTTCCTACCCCTTTTGTTTTTGGGGGAAACCAAAATTTTAGCATCCGTCTGTGATAAAGGTGTAGGAGGAGTAGAAGATTGACCAAAAGGAGAAGATTCACTAATATCTTTGTCCAAGGCCATCAATTTTCTAGGAAAAAGGGGATCCCTTTATCTATATATTTTTACCTCATAGTTTGCTATCTTTTTGTCCTTATATTCCAGTTGTATAGAAAACTATCTTACAAGCCATATAGTCCATATTTTCATCTTTCAAGGACAATAGTACATGGGAGGGATAACAACATGATACATAAGAATTATGTATAATATGCTCAACATTTTGGCACCAATTTTCCTTTTCCTTGTTTTTCATAATTGTGTATTTATTTTTTGAATTCTACAATCTTGTTTCTTGTATAAATGCATACTTCATCTCAACATTATACTTTATCTTGGCAGAGGAATTTATTTTAAATGTTAATTCATGTTAGATATTTTAATTTTTTTTTTAAATATGATAGTATCAAAATAATTTGACCCAAGAAGAACTAGTTTATCCAAGTATATGTTTGACTTTTTTAAATTAGATAACAATGACATTATTATTTGAAGCAATCCTTTCAATATTATACAAGAATTATTAATTCCAATAGAAATTATGTGGTCATTAGGAATATAGTTAAAGATAGGGGAAATGGAAGACCAAGGAGTGTCAATGAGGTGTTTCACTAGATCTTATTCCTTAATTTCCATTTTGGAGAAAAATTTAATATCAAATTCTATAAGAAGCATGATCCACTAATATTCACATTAATAAACATCATTTTAGAAATAATATGATTTATAGGATAGTATTTACTAATAGTATTTTCTTTGGAATGAAGCATGAAATATCAAATCTTCTGATAAGAGAACATGATTACTAGGTATTATTTTCTAATTGATGTGTAATGCATCTCATAATAAAGAAAAGTATGGCTAACATAGTAGATAATGTGTTTTGTACCATCATTTTCTTTTTGTGTAAGAGCACCATGGGAATGAGATGTCTAAGGAATAATATGAATCCAAATAATAACAAGCATGGAAACATGAGGATGGAGGGGGATAAGGATCTATTTAAAGGATTGGATTAAAGGGATGAAAGGATGTGGAAAGCATATTGGAATGATTTCAATAATGTGTTCCTTTGTTGATATTTATTGTGGATTTGAGGTGATGGAGTGGTGGACTTAGGATTGATGGTTGAAGGGATGTAAGTAATCAAGATGGATGGAAGTGATTAAGGATTTTTTTTGGAACATAAGGGCCCAAAATGGATGTGGATGAGGTAGGAATGGAATTTTGGACATAAGGACCCAAAATGGATGGATGAGATGATGGAGGACTTAAGATAGTGGATTTTGGGATATAGGGATATAAAATAAATTTAAAAGATGGGAGATTCTTCAATGGAGGTTGAGAGGAATTTTGAGTGGAGAAATATTTTGGATTAACAAGTTTGGATGCCAATTTGAATTGAAATTTTAGATTCATTGATCATATTCGTTGTTTGGGGATCCACATGATTTGTGGTTTTTATTTTTTTCATGAGCCTTTGAGGTCTTTTGGATCATATTTTTCTTTACTTTAGCTTTAGAATGTTCTTTTGATGAGACATGGTGATCCTTGAACTTATGTATATTTTTTACTTTATGATTTTAGATTTGGCATCCAAATTTATTCAAGAGAAGTAGGATGGATGGATGAAGATGAGTGATATGAAAATATTAAGGATGGGTTGATGGAGGGAGGATATTGGAAGTATTTTGAGGATGTGTTCCTTTATTGAAGTCAATTGTGGATTTGAGGTGGAGTGGTGGACTTAGGAATGATGGCTAGAGGGATGTAAGGAAACAATATGGATGGAAGGGATGAAAGATTTTTCTTGGAACATAAGGGACCCAAATGGATGGATGATATGATGGAGTGTGTTTTGGGACATAAGATACCAAAATAGATTTGGAATATAGGTGATGTGGATATTTGCATGTAAATGGAGGTACTTTATATTTGGAAGGAATGGAAGGTGTACCAATTTCTTGAACATATTATTGGTATCCAAGGAAATCTAAACATGGGTTTTCTTTGAAATAGATGGATACTAATATTCCTTGTTCATTAATACCTAACCTTGATAGTTCATATTTAAAAAAATATTTTTACCAATGGGATACTTATTATTTTGGAAGCAAGCCATGATTCTATTTTGAGGGGGATATGAGGTGCAAGGAATGATAGGGTCTTGGAGGAAAACATATAGGATAAAAATGGAGGAAATAAGGTGATAGGTGTGAGGTTCATGAGTGTGTTGGATGGGGTTGATGGGATATTGAGAAGGATTAGGATCATGAGGCAGATTCGGGGGGATGTTGGGATATTGATATGGGTAAAACCACAATACTAGTTTACAATTCCGTTGAGGAAGGAAAATTGCAAAAATACTCCCAAGAATTATTTTTTGGTTTTTTTGGGTTCGCTCAAAGTGGGGGGGGTCACATGAACCCAAAAAGGGGTTCTCTTGAACCCCCCCTTCAAGTGAACCCCTTCTGTGATATTATCTTTTCTTGGCACATTTTTTTAAATGAAAACAAAGGAAAAATTCAAAACAAGGGGTGTTCGAGTGAACCCCCTTCACTCGAAGGGGTCAAGGGGGGTTCAATCGAAGGGGGGTTCACTCGAACCCCCCATTTTTTCCGTTCTCCCCCTCTTCTACCAAATTTCTACAAAATTTTCCTTTTGAAGCTCAAGCTGAGGATGAAAATGGAGAAAACTTCACAGACCCAACTAGATGATGGTAGTCCTCGAAACGAGCTATCCATTGAATATAATTTTAATGTATTTTGGTTTTATTATGTATTTTTTTAGTTTAATTAAACATAGGTTTTTCACCAAAAATCAAGTTCTTTGTTCTGCATATGTGGAAAAATATTATATTATTAAAAAAAATCTGAAAAATATGTATGCACTAGATATTGATGTCCTTGATCCAACCAAAAAAAATGAATTTCAATACATAAAAAAAAGGTTATGTGTTAGCAAGTAAACCTATGTCTGAATTATAACTGGTCTGAATTCAAAACTTAATTAAGAAAAAAATATTCAATAAAACACTATGAAACCAATTGCATGCACTAGATATCGTAGTTACAAATCTAAATTCAAAAAAATATAATTTTATCCTTCATAGAAAAAAGTTATGTGTTAGCAAGTACACACCACTCTTTAAAATGGTGTTTACTATTAAAAAATAGTTTTTGACCTCTTGGGGATGGAAAAATAAATGCAATTTGATTCCAATTTTTTTTAAAAACATATATTTAGAATCTATAGACAAAATGTCACAAATCACTAGTTTGCATCATCTTCAAATTCCTCATGGTTTAGTAGCTATAGGTGCCTGAAAGTGAAGATTTAGTTAAAAAAAATCAGTTCAATGTCTAGTTTGGCCAAAAACTCTAAACCAGTATTGTGAGATCAACCATATGGAAGAGGATCATGGGGGGATTAGGGGGATATTGTGATCTTGAGATGGAAGGTGCTCATGGGATAGAGTAGAAGGAGTGCCTCTATCTTTATATGGGAAGGGTTCATGGGATGGAGAGGAGGGGATGATTTGATCTTGATTTAGAAAGAGATTATGAGATGGGGTGGAGGGGATGTTTTGATCTTGAGATGGGGAGGGGATCTATGGTAGCATTCTTTGGAGAAATTATTAGAATAGTTGGATATGTTTAGAGGAAATGAGGGAGGATGGAGGTTTGACATGGGTAGAAAGAAGTGCATCGATGTATTCTAGAAGTGGTACATACATGGATGGGAGAAGGATTTTGGGTGTTTATAGATGGAGGATTTTTAATCTTTGATGGATTGGAGGTATTTGGTGGATTTGGGAGATAAGAGGTAAAGGGATAGAGGAAAATGCATGATATTTCATGATTGCATAACTTTCTTTATGCATGGGGAGTTAGGCTCCTTTACTAGTAGTCCTTGGAGACAATCATGAAGGACATGAGATGAAGTGGATTTGTAGAATTTGGGTGATGTGGATTATAAGGATGTAAGATTTGAGAAAGTGGACTAAGAAGTGGGGGTTTGAATGGATTTTTAAATTAAGGATGAGGATGAGTATCTTGGAAAGGATTTGGAGGTAGGTTTTAGGGATTTGGTGTTGCAAGAATGAAGGTGTTGTCATTGATGTCAACTAGTTAACTAGTTATCAACTAGTTGTTGTTGTCATTAATGTCATGGATGCAAGTTATTGGTTGTATATGTTAAAGATATTGAGAAAATTATAATGGAGAAAGGTTGTAGATATTTAATGGTTGCTCTAGTTTTTGCTCCAGGATTTTCTCCTATGTTCATGTGGTTTAGATATGTTGTCAGGATTGTTGGAAGCTGCTATATCTAGGATTTTGGCTTCTAGATCATTGAACAATGTGAATTATGTTCACTAGTTGTGAACTGTGGTTTTGGATGAGGTCCAAGAGAAATATTGTTGGTCCATATTTCCTTTTGGTTGTCTTATGACTTGCGGTTCTAGAGCTAAGTTGCTATGATTGTGTTGAAGATAATTTTTGGTATCTAGAAGGATTGGATCGTGCTAAGGATTGCATGTACTTAATTGTTCTATGTGTTTTACACTAGTTTGGACAACCTTGTGTTGAACACTACTCTCTAAGTTGGTGGAGCATGTTGGGAATTATTTGGGTCCTCATCAAGTGTGTGTTTGGGTCACTCTCATTCTAATTCCACCCTAGAATTTTTTGGTGCCAACCTAATTTGAATTTAATGATGGATGGTTGACTTTGGATATGTTTCAAAGTTGAAGATGGTATAAATATAGGATGAGTTAGTGGTGAAAGTGAAAAAGAGAAGTGAAAAGAAATAGAGCAGATAGATGTGAAATAGTGTATGTATGTGATACAAGTGTGGTAGATCAGTGCAAATTCTAAATGATGAGTTTTTGGATGCAGTGAGTTGAAGGTGTACTCTATCATTCATGCATGTCTACAAGTGGTTGAGTGAATCGTGGTGGAAATCTCTTTTGCATTGAGATTTTATTATCTCTATAACATATTTCTTCTATCTTCTTTGTGTCTTTGTGGTAGTGATCCCTTCGAGTGGTTAACCCTTGTTGGATAGCGAGTCTTGATCCAAACAATGAGTCCTTGTTTTAGCAGTGAGCCTTTTGTAATCGGTTTTGATATTATCTATAGTGTGAGCTAATCCTCACTGTGGTTTTTCCCTTATTGGGTTTTCCACATGAATATGGTGTTGTGTATGTGTGATGCTTTTTAGTTTTTTCCTTTGCATTGAACATTTAATCATTTAGCAGAGTAATGATTTATGATTGATCTAAGTTCTAGTGAATTTTATAAGGATTAAAATTTTCTACTACTAATTCACCCCCTCTTAGTTTTCTTGTTTAACAATTGTTATTAGAGCTTGGTTCCTTGGAGAAGAGCTTAACCACTTAAGGAAGGTCTTAGATGGCTGGCAAAGTTACTTATGAGTATCCAAAGTTCGATGGAATTAATTATGCTATTTGGAAAACACTAATGGAAGAATATCTAGAGTATTGTGGATATGATGTGGAGAAAGCTTACGAGACTCCTTACACTCCTCTTGCTAATGGTCCGAGTACAGCTGATGAGATCAAGGGACATAAAGCGAAAAATAATGCGAAGTTTATTTTGAAGAATAGTCTTGTACATTATGAGTTGATTAAAGTTCAAAACCTAAATACTACTAAAGAAATCTAGGATACTTTAGAAAAGGAACATGAAGGTGATAAAAGGGTCAAATAACTAAAGTTACAACATTTGGAGACACAGTTTGAGCTCCTGCATATGACCAACGATGAGAATGTTAAAGCCTATGTACAAAGATTAGATGAGGTAGTAGCTGGAATGCGAGGACATGGTGCTATAGTAGATGAATCCAAGATTATAAAGAAGATCCTTAGAACTCTCCCTGATGCATACAATGAAAGGGTATGTGATATTGAAGAACATATAGAATAAAAGACTTACACTAAAGATCAGTTATTGGGAACTCTAACATCTTATGAGATGAGAAAGCCAAACTGGAGAAACGGATCCAAATCATAAACTGCTTTCAAGGATACAAAAGTTGAAGATCCAGATGAAGAAAATCTTGATGAAGTAGAAGCTAACTTTGCAAGAAGGATGAAGAAAGGCTCTAGTAAGTATGAAGGTAAGTTACCCTTTAAATGCTTTAGTTGTGGAGGAATAGGTCATTATTCTTCAAGGTGCCTAGAAAGAGCTAAGAGGAATAAACAAAGATATATGAGAAATAAAATAAAGGTAAGAAGATCAAAAAATCATATTATGTGAATGAGGATGCTAGTATTTCTAATGAGGAATCTAATTATGGAGATCTTGATGACAATGAATGATTGTTCTTCGCTATAAAATATGAACCTACTTCTGCTAATTCTAAAAATCAGGTGAAGGATTTCCCTCTAGAGAAATATAAAAGTGAAGGTATTGTAATCTTTTTCCTACATGCTAAACAAGAAAATAACTATTGGGTTGTTGACAGTGGTTACTCACATCGCATGACTGGTGATAAGAGTAAATTTTTTAAGCTTGAAAAATATGATGGAGGCTTAGTTATGTCTGGAGATGATACTGGTGCTAAGATTTGTGGGATAGGCTCAGTAAGTTTTGATGGAAATCATAATAATGATGATGCATACTATGCTAAGGGCTTAAGGAATAATATTTTGAGTGTTGGATAGATGTGGAGTAAAGGATATAATCTTGTATTTAAGGATGAAAAATGTGAAATCAGGAAAGACTCCAAAATAGTGATTGCAGTAGGAAAGAAATATGAAGGAAATATATATCAACTTAAGGGTGTTGATGGGATGATGTTGTATGACTCAGATTAATGACAGTTGGCTATGGCATCAGAGAATATGTCATATGAATTTCAATAACTTGGTGAGAATTAGTGTAGTTCAAGCTGTGAGATATTTACCAAGGATTACAAAGAAAATTAATGTTATTTGCAAGAATTTTCAATTTGGAAAGAAAGCAAGAAATCATTTTGGATCAAAGGAAAAACCTACTACTAGACTACTAGATTTAATTCATACAGATCTTTATGGTCCTACAAGAGTGAGAAGTCTATAAGATGAAAGGTACTTTATGCTTTCAATTGATGATTACTCTAGGTATGCATGGGTTACATTTCTTAGAGAAAAGTATAATGCATTAGATAGATTCAAGACATTCAAAGCTATGGTTGAGAATGAAGTAAATTTGATGATAAAATGCTTAAGGTTTCATAGAGGTGGTGAATTCACTTCCCATGAGTTCAATATGTTTTGTGAAGTTCATGGAATAAAAAGATAGTTATTTGCTTTGAGAAATCTTCAACAAAATGGAGTTTTTGAAAGGAAGAATAGAACAATTCAATAAGTACCTAGATCAATGATTATTGAAGCTGGTCTACTAGAAGTTTACTCAAGAGAAGATATTCACATTGTTGTTTATGTATTTAATTGAATTCAATAAAGAGCAATTAGTAAAAGGACCCCCTATGAGCTATGGTGTGGAAGAATTTCTACCATTAAGTATTTCAAGGTATTTGGAAGCAAATGTTATATTAGAAGGGATGAAGAAAGTTGGGAAAGTTTGATGCAAGAAGTGATGAAGGTATTTTTCTTGGATACTATACTAAAAGAAAATCCTACAGATGTTTGAATAAAAGATTGAGGAAGATTGTAGAAAGTTCAAATGTCAAGGTTGATGAAGTAATGAAGAATTCAATTGATGTTGATGAATATGTATCTGATGAACCTAATTGCATAAGGATTAAAGAAATTGTGGAAGAATAGAAGAAGGATGAGAAAGAGAAGTAGAACAAAGAAGAAGAAGAAGAAGAAGAAGAAGAAGAAGAAGAAGAAGAAGCTCTAGTGGTGCCCCCTAAGACACCTAAGTATGTGTAGAAAAATCATTCAGAGAATTAGATCATTGGAGACAAGAAAAAGAGGAGTATTGATAAGAAGCAGAGATGTTGCTATTGAGATGAATTTGTGTTTACTTTTTGAAATTGAACCAAAGACTGTAAGTGAAGCATGTAAAGATGAGCATTAGATGGAAGCTATGAAAGAAGAACTTATGCAGATCAAGAAGAATCAAACTTGGGAATTGGTCCCAAGATCGGCAGAAAAAAACATAATTGGATCAAAGTGGGTATTTAGAAATAAGCTGAATGAGAATCGAGAAGTGGTCAGAAACAAAGCAAGGCTCGTGTGTAAAGGCTACTCACAAGTAGAAGGCATATATTTTCAGAAGACTTTTGCTCTGGTGGAAAAAATGGAAGCTATTAGGATGTTCTTAGTGTTTGCTGCTCATAAAGTTTTCAAGTTCTATCAAATGGATGTTAAGTTTGCATTTTTGAATGGTGAGCTAGAGGAAGAGGTCTAAATGGAACAACTAGAAGGATTTTAGTTGTCAGATCAATTGGATATGGTCTGCAGATTGAAGAAAGCTTTATATGGATTAAAGAAGGCTCCTAGAGCTTGGTATGCAAGGTTAGAAAAGTATTTGATTCAACAAGGTTTCAACAAAGGTACGGCAGATAGTAATCTATATTTTAAAATTGAAAATGACAAAATATTGATTGTGGTTGTATATGTTGATGATATTATCTTTGGATGAAATGAAACTATGTGCAAGATGTTTTCA
The DNA here is from genome assembly GCA_007258455.2 of Sequoia sempervirens. Taxonomy (NCBI): domain Eukaryota; kingdom Viridiplantae; phylum Streptophyta; class Pinopsida; order Cupressales; family Cupressaceae; genus Sequoia; species Sequoia sempervirens. Next base: position 959,501,319 of record VDFB02271358.1, read on the forward strand.
GAAGAAATTAAAAAGAATTTGATATTTCTATGTTTGGAGAGATGATTTTTTTTCTTGGGCTACAAATTAATCAAACAGAGAAAGGGATTTTTATTTCACGATCTAAGTATGTGAAAGAGATGTTGAAGAAATTTAGGATGGATGGTTTTCCAAACTGGTATGCACTCCTATGGTGACTAGTTACAAATTAGGTAAAGATGATGATTCACCTAAGGCTGATCAAAGCAAATATAGATCTATGATTGGTGGACTATTGTATTTGACTGCTACTAGAGCAAATATTATGCATGATGCCTATCTTGTGGCTAGATTTCAAGAAGACACTAAGGAAACACATGTTGCTGTTGTTAAAATAATATTCAAATATTTGAATGGCACTTAGGATTATGGCTTATGGTATCCTAGGGATACTGAATTTACACTAAGTGCTTATACCGATGTAGATTGGGATGGATGTGTAAATGATAGAAAAAGCACAACTAGTGGTGCATTCTTACTTGGTTGTAGATTGGTGGCTTGGTTGAGTAAAAAAAAGATTCAGTTTCCTTATCTATTTTTGAAGCTAAGTATATTTTTGTTGCATCTTATTGTACACAAGTTTTATGGATGGAACAAACATTGAAAGATATCAAAGTAATGCATGATGATCCTACTTTTATCTTTTGTGACAATACTAGTGCAATTAACATTTCAAAGAATCCAGTGATGCACTCAAGGACAAAGCATATATCTATCAGGTATCATTTCTTGAGAGAAAAGGTTGTGGAGAATGAAGTGAAGCTTAAGTATGTACCTATGAAGGATCAAATTGCTGATATATTTACAAAGGCTCTTCCTAAAGATACTTTTGAGTATCTCTAGGAGAAGTTAGGGGTCATCTCCCCTCCTTTCTTGAACTAGATGCATATGGAGATGCATTAGTCTGGTGGGTCTATGGATCTATCTTTCTTCTGGACTAATGTTTTAGTGGCTACCTCTCAGGGGGAGTAGGTAGTGTCATATTTTTTCATTGAAAGAGTATTTTGTTCTTAATGTCAAAGGGGAAATCAATGAAAAACATATTTTCCCTTTGCCATTGATGTCAAAGGGGGAGATGAGAAATGAGAGATGAGGAAGATGTGAAAAAAAGAGATTATCTACTAAAGGGGAGAAACATAAAGAAAAATCATGAAAAGTGTGTTGTATTTGATGGTTTTTCACATCATGTGTTGCCATCAATGACAAAGGGGGATATTGTTGCAAGAATGAAGGTGTTGTCATTGATGCCAATTGGTTAACTATTTATCAATTGGTTGTTGTTTTCATTAATGTAATGGATGTAGGTTATTGGTTGTATATGTTGAATATATTGAGAAAATTGTAATGGAGAAAGGTTGCAGGTATTCGGTGGTTGCTATGGGTTTTGCTCCGGGGTTTGCTCCTATGTTTGTGTAGTTTAGATATGTGATCATGATTGTTGGAAGTTATTATATCTAGGATTTGGGATTCTGGACCATTGAATAGTGCAAGTTATGTTCACCAGTTATGAATTGTGGTTTTGGCTAAGCTTTGGGAGAAATATTGTTGGTCTAAATTTCTTTTTGGTTGAGTCTTATGACTTGTGGTTCTAGAGCTAAGTTGTTAAATGATTGTATTGAAGATAATTTTTGGTATCTAAAAGGTTGGATCATGCTAAGGATTGTGTGTACTTAATTTTTCTATGTGTTTTACACTAGTTTTGCCAACCTTGTGTTGAACACTACTCTCAAAGTTGATGGAGCATGTTGGGATTTATTTGGGTCCTCATCAAGTGTGTGTTTGGGTTTCCCTCATTCTAATTCCACCCTAGAATGTTTTGGCACTAGCCTAATTTGAATTTAATGATGGATGGCCAACTTTGGATATGTTTCAAAATTGAAGATGGTATAAATACATGATGAGTTAGTCGTGAAAGCGAGAAACATATAAGTGTAAAGAAATAGGTAGATATATACAAAATAGTGTATGTATGTGATGTGAGTGTGGCAGATTAGTGCATATTCTAAATGTTGAGTTTTTGGATGTAGTGAGATGGTGTACTCTATCATTCATGAATGTTTGCAAGTGGTTGAGTGAATCATGGTGGAAATATCTATTGCATTGATATTGTCTTCTCTTTGTAACATATATCTTCTATCTTCTTTGTATCTCTGTGGCAGTGATCCCTTTGGGTGGTTAAACCTTGTTGGATAGTGAGTCATGATCGAGAAAGTGAGTCCTTGTTTTGGAAGCAATCTTTATTAGGCAGTGAGCCTTTTGTAATAAGTTTTGATATTCTCTATAGTGTGAGATAATCCTCACCGTGGTTTTTCCCTTATTGTGTTTTCCATGTAAATCTGGCGTTTCTATGTATGTGTGATGATTTTTAGTTTACTCCTTTGTATTGAATGTTTAATAATTTAGTAGAGTAATGGTGTGTGATTGATCTAAGTTCCGGTGAATGTTCTAAGGATTAAAATTTACTACAACTAATTCACCCCCCTCTCTCAGTTGTCTTGTTCAATATTAGGATGGGGTTGGAGGTGAAATTTGGATAGAGGGTTGGTTTACCCTATCAAAGGAAGGGGATGGATGAAAAATAGGAGATGAATTGGAATTTGATGGAGATGTGGAGGATGGAATTTTTTTACCAATACTAATGAGGAATTTATCCATGACATCTTTATCATTGTTGAAGTGGTAAGCAAGGATGAAATTTAAGGTGTCATGAGAATTAAAATTGGGATTGGTAGTGTGGATGATAGGTTCTTGGAATGAAGTAATGATGGATGTGGAGAGTCTATCTTGATAAAAAAAGACTCTAATTATCATCATAGGCATTTGTTGCAAGATGGTGTGTCCCTTGGTCTTCCTTGTCTAGCATGGCACTTGGGTTTGTGACATGGCTTAATCGCCTCCTATGGATCTTACATAAATTTGACAGTTGTATTGGGCATTGACAAGTTGATCTTTTGGTGCAACGACAACCACCAATGTAACAATTGGTATTAGATCCAAGGTCACATGTTAAAACCCCTCACTTGCATTGGGGGGGATTGTTGCAAGATGGTGTGTCCCTTAGTCTTCCTTGTCCAACACGATGCTTGGGTTTGTGACATGGCTTAACTGCCTCTTGTGGATCTTACATAAATCTATTAGTTGTATTGGACATTGATAGGTCGATATTTTGGTGCAACAAAAACTACCAATGTAATAGTATTACATTCATGTTGGTTAACAAGATTAACCTCATCATCATCATGTGATTAGGTTTACCCTTGATTATGATTTTAGGCCTTGTTGGGGTAGGGTATGACTTCATGATGTTAGATTGGATGGGGATAGATGAAAGGGGATGATAAGGTTAGATTAGATGGAGGATATAATAGATGGTTGAGCATGGTGAATAATTGGTTGGAAGAGGAAGGTTTGATTGGATGGTTGGATTGGTTTGTTAAAGCTCAAATTTGGGATAGGGTGATTAGAATGGATGAAGGGTAGGAGTGATTTGAGGAGTGGGTTAGAATATGTTTAATTTATGATTAGAAGGTGAAGTTTTATTATATTTGGAGTGGGATTTGGATTATGACTTGGATTAGAATACTAGAGAAGAAGATGAATAATTGATTAAGATTTAAATGAATTTGAATGTAAAGTTGGATTGAAAGAAACTTTTGATAAAGAGATGGTATGAGGATAGAAGATGGTATATTGAATTTTATTGTAGAAGAAATTCTTGGAAGAGGATAATTTGGGTTTGGTTGTTAGATGAGGATTAATATTATAAGAATGAGATGGTAGAGGAAAAATTTGGTTGAGATGGTTAGATTTTGATTTTGGAGGTGGAAGGAAATTAAGGTGATGGATTAGAAGTGGATTTAGGATTTAAAAAAAATGTTGGTTGAAAGAGTTGGATTTTGATTTGAAGGAGGATGGAAAAAAAAAGATGGAATAGAGATAGATTCAAGATTAGAAAAATGGGATTTGAGGATGAAGATGAAAGATGAGATTATATTTAGATTGGTTATATTTTTGATTTTGTGATGGAAGATTGGATTAGAGAGACGTTAAGGGTGATTGGGATGGATTAAGAATTGGAATGTAAGGATGAACATGAGGGATTTATAGGAAAATATTAAATGGTTGAATGAAGGTTTTATTGCTTGATTAAAGGGGTGGACTTGATAACACAACAAAAAAACTGGATTGAGGGGGATTTGGATTGATAGGTAGCATTGATTTTGAAAAAGAATACAAACCAAGGACTCCTACAAACTTGAAATTATTCAAGTAGAAGTGTTAAATTAGTGTGAGCCCACCATATAATTTAATATATTAATACCTCAAGATTAGTGCAAGAAACTTATCTTTCATGAGTTTATATGTAGGGATCTAGTGGCACAAGGGTTCCCCTTTTCCCTTTCTTTGGAGCTTTTTTAATACCTTTCCCAAAGAGTTTCTATCTCTACTCAAGGAGATACATGGTGAGTAACTTCACACGTGGTACTGCACCTTGCACCATAATGAGAAATGATCAAAAGGTCTTAAACTAGGATAAAAAATGTTGATAGGGAGTCCTCTAAATATCTCAAGGGTATGTGAGGTCAAATCCATAGATGAAAGAGAACAATTCCAACCAACCGAGAAAAGAGGGTAATCTACTCTCCACTTTCACTTCCCCAAGGTATAAAGTTATTGGGGGCTTAGCTAAGATTGAAAAGGTTCCACTTCCAAGAGGGGTTTCTTTTTATTCACCCCTCACTTTTTATACTCAATCAGAACACAAGAGCTGAGGTCATCCCCTAGGGTGATGAAATTCCTAGGTAGCCCCCCTAGAAGGAATTATCCAAGTGGTTTTGGTCACCCAAGATCACACAAAGCACAAGGGGAAAGCATACACACGTTGGGTTCCTTGTGATACAATGATGTAAAAAAAGAAAAGAGACTAACTTAAGCTTTTGATCTTCAAGATCACCCAAAGGTGCAAGGAGATAGAATACACTTAAGAGAGTCTTAAAAACATGGCATACAATGATTAATTATCCTTAAGAAAATGAAATGTGCCTAAATTAATGATAAAATAATATCTCCAATAAACATAGCTTGCTACAAACAAAATGTTAGTAGTTTTAAGATTTGTCTTTGATAAGAAATTTTAAGTTGTACAAGAAGGAGCTAGATGCCAAAATGATCAAACACAATGATTGTTAGCATTGAGATAAGCATATGAAATTTTGGAATTTTCTATGGTGTGGGTTGGGACACTAAACCCCCAAAGGATTTTTTTTAATTAGAAAAAGTTCTAAAAGACAAAGCAAAGGCACTAAAATTGCAAAAGTACTAAAAAAGCATAGAAAAAGTGATTAAAGACAGAAAAAGACACTAAAGCTTTAAAAGTGCTAAAACAACATAGAAATAGTGTTAGGATAGGCAGCATTATAATTGCTATCCTAAGTTGATTTATGTGTCTCCACATTCTTTGGAAAGTGTTTTAGGGGATGTGAGGGACAAAATATTTATTATTTATTTTCCTATATTACATTGTGTAATTGCATTCAAAGAGGCGAACCATTTACAGTGGTGGTTACAAAGCATTTTGAGAGGATATTCCTATTGGGTGTCCAACTTTGTGAGTGGGGACCACTTTGGTATGCATGTCCTTGCATGGTATTTGCATGTTTTGCATGATCTTGCATGGTTGGGTGCCTAGGTTTTCATGGTGGTGCATGCTCTTGCATGTAACAATCAGAGTCATCGGTGAGTTATGGAGCACTCGGGTTTGACCAATTCTAATTGGCTGCAGTGATTATTCATTAGTTTATTCCATATTTATGGGTTGTCTAGTAAGGGGGGCATGGTTTTTTCCAGGTGGTTTTGCTTATTATTTTGGGATATCATTTGTGGTATTCTCTCCAACAAAATTCTATATATTGGAGCCTTGTGATGGTGGTTTGTAAGAGTTTGTTTGTAGGTTTTCAGAGCTACGAAGTGCTACTAGATTACAGAGAGGATTGTTGTATTGATGTACTTGAAGATTAATAAAAACATTAGATCTCTTTAGGTGTGGAGTTTTTTCTTGCAAGGGGTTCCCCACGTATATCTTGTGTCACTTGTGTTTGATGACTTGTGGTATTGTAGGTTTTTCTTTTATTGTTGTAATTTTCAATCACATAATATGTCTATGGTAATCTTGAATATATAATTTCAGATTTGAAACCACTTTAATAAGTTTGTATTGCTGCAAGTTATACCTTGATTTCCAAAAAATAGCAATAAAAGATAGAGAAAAGGCACTAAAACTACAAAAACACTAAAAAAACATAGAAAAAGAGATAAAATAGAAATAAAATAAGAAACAAAAAGATATACCATAAAGTAGAGGCAATAATTTTCAAGTTGGAAGTGCTAATCTAAGCATAGATGTTGATTCACAAGGAAAAGGTGGTAATCTGAACATATGCATTAATTCATAAGGTGGAAGTGCCAATTTTAGATTCTTGGAGAAAAATTTAGTTATTTTCAAAAATAAAAAGTCAAGAAAAAAAAGTAGAAATTAGAAGTAGGTTAGTAGAAAATAAAATATAAATAAACTAAATACAACAGCCAAAAGATAAAAATAGAATAAAAACTAAAAATAAAAGATGATAAGTGAAAGCATTGATCTACAATGTGCAAGTGCTAATGCATAAAAGTGCTGATCTATAGAGTGGAGGTTCTAAAGTGTGAAAGCACTAAAGGATCTACATAGGCATAAATCTTGACAATGAAAGCGCTAATCCGAAGACCAAAGGTACTATTTTGTAACTCAGAATGTGAAAAATCACAAAAATGATGGGATTAGGAGACTAGGCATTCCAAAATGAAGATGAAGAAATGATAAGCTAAATTAACTAACACACAATTACCTTTTCTTTACCTTTCTATCTCCTTGATTGAGCTGAAATGAATGGACCCTCCACTTGATCTTCTCCTTTTTGATGTTATAGTTTGTTAGAATGTGGTTGCTCAAACCAGCATCATGATGCTAAGATGATGATTGATAGGTGGATAAAATAGCAACACAATGAAATAATAAGAGTGGATCCTCAAAATGAGAGAAAATTCCTCAATTTATAGATTTTTCATGAACAAAATCAATGGCCAAGATATAATGAGTAATATATGGATAGGATTTGAGAAAGTTAGAGGCATGGATTGAAGGGTTAGCCTTGTTACAAGTGTCACAAGGTGGAGGAATGAGAATGACATGTGCCATAGATGTAAGAGCTAGGTGTGCTCATACATGTGTGAACATGCACATATGAAAGCTCATGAAAGGGACAAGTGAAGGAAGTAGTATGACTACCTTATGTCATGTGTAAGAGGTAGGGTGGTTATGAGGTGAAATTTGTATGCTCACACATGTGTGAGCATGAGGGGGGTAGAGACACTTATCACACAATGAAAAGTTTAGATCTTGATTCATGTAAATAGATTAAATGACTAGGATTAAATGGACAAGGATTGAGGATGAGGTGGAACTAAATATTAGAGGAAAATTGTAATGAAGGTTAATTATCTTAAATCAATTAATTAAGTAGACACTAATTAATTGATTTAGCTAGAGGGTTTAGTGGATAAGGTAAGACTTAATTAAATAAATGTAAATTTATTTAATTAAAGGTAGGAGATAAGGTAAATGATGAATTAAATAAATAATATTTATTTATTTATTTTGATGGGATGGGTAAAGTCAAGTGTTGTCAAGTATGGAAAAATTTAGGTGTCTACAATATGCATTTTGAATATTGGAAGTATTAACATGAATATGTTACAATAATGAAATAATATAAATGTTAAGACTAGACCCATTGTCTACTATTGTACATTTAATGCTAATGATCGTGTACCTTAATATGATTAGAATAGGTAGATCATTTTGGTGAACATAACGAGATAGCTCATAAGGGAGAAATAAAATATCCATAAAATTAGAATGTATAGATTTCGTCATAAATGCCAACATAGTTGGCATTACATTGGAAAACATATGGATCTTATAGAATGTTTATTGAAATAAATCTTTATAGGAAGGATAAGCCAAAATAATATCCTAAAATGAAATCTTAAATTACATAGGTTGAAGCTCTTTTAAGAGGTCATACTCAATATTCTTAGAAAAAAAAAAGGAGAAAATGGGAGAGCATTATCAAGGATAGGTAAATAAACACTAACAAGGTTATTATTTCGATTATATCTAGTGTCACTACATGAAAGATGGTGAAAAGTGTAGCTTGTTGTGTAAAAATAACAAGAGAAGCATGTGATATAAGAGAGAACAATATATAAGGAAATTTTGGGGGGATCAAGAAGATCATGGATACTTATACAAGAGAGAAGGTGTGGGGACAAAGAATACATGCACACATATAAGTTTTAGGAATAATTAAAGAGGAATGAATAATTTAATACAACCTATGAGAATCCATATTATATTGGTTAACATTTATGAATTGGTTATTAAGTCTTGTGATGATGTGTATAGTGAATTGAACCATGAAAGTATTGATTCAGATATTTGACCCTCACATCCCAATAGATCCCACAAAATAAGGATATTCCTTCTATAAGAGATTTTTTAAATTTAAAAATATAATTATATTATTTAATATAATGTGTGAAACCTTAAAAATATTGCAATTACATGTGAAACCATTGAATATATAGAAAGGGGTGAGATGAGAAGGAAGTTGTGGACTCTAACCACCTTGCATGTGTACACTTGTCCTTAATGTGTCATGTGCATAGTACAAGTGTGAAAGAGGTGTCATGTGCATATAATTTAAGTTTATCAAAATGTGGGTACACATGTCTCGACCACATGAGTTGAGACAAAAAGTAAAAAAGGCCTCAAGTTAGACTTAACTAGTGTGAAAAAGAATATGACTAGAAAAGACTAAAAGCTAACTAGTTTAACAATGTCTATATTGAAACTGATACCCCCTTAAGTGCGACATAGGAAGAGATGAATATGATGATGATGGGTCTCAACTATTATTAGGAAAAAATTACTAGTATGATCAAACTATTTCTTGCATAAACCCATGAGAGAGAAAATTATGCATACATGCTTACATAATAATCAAAATAATTTTTTTAAATGCATACCACAAGATTACACAAGATATATCCTAGGAAAAACCTTAAGAGGGGAAAACCTAGCCTTCAAAATAATCCAAACTCAATGTATTATTCTATAATTAAAATATTACAATTCACTTATAGAATCTCTATGAATAATTTTGAAACATAATTATCCTCTAATGCATCATCCATGTGTCCAATCATGTAACAACACATCCCATTCTATGCTTCACATATAGGTTTTTTAGAAGAGAGCTCAATAAAATTCCAATCCACTCAAACTAGCCAACCTCAACTACTAAACATGTGCTTTATTTTATAGAATCAAGCTCACACAAAATAACCAAGTGGTAAAGTAAAACCATGTGCCTCAAAACATTGAGTATATAAAACCATTGATCTCAAAATTTAATATGTACAACCCACACATAAAGTATCTAGCCAATATTACATACAAATTTACAAGTAGACCCAAATAAGTATTTAATTTTGTTAAACATATCTCCTAAAAATGCACAAAAAATAGATATATATTTTACATCTTAAATTAGTTATTTATTGAAAGGTGTACAAAAATATTTTCCTAAAATTCTCCCACTTGTGGTATAAATTGAATAAGGTTCAATCAATGAAATAAATCATCATAGCCATACATAAAACTACATGAACCTCTAGCATGCTCTCATGCTCCATCAAGATATTGGAAATAACATCTAGAATGTCCACTATCTCAAGAAAGAAATCCTATCATCTTTCAACATGCCACCTATGGAAGAAAAGGAACAAGGAAAGGTGAAAATGTGCCAATCCAAAGAACACAAGTATCTAATCCATGTGATAACACAAAGGATCCAATATTCTACCAAATGAAGAAAAAATCCACAAATGAAAATAGAAACCATAAAAACTACTAGTCCATCCAATCATCCATACCACAAAGGTATCAAAACATCAATAAAAATCATACCAAAAACATATCCAACTTATTGTATGTAATGATAAGCTCGATGTATATAACTTGTCCATGAAAAATATACACATCCAAGAACTTTTAGTGCATGGGTAATGACAAATCTAATGATATATCAAGGTATACCAAGTCTATTAATAAACACTCCTATAAGGTGTGGCTAATAATCATACCATATAGTAAAAAATAAAAAATCATGATGATCAACACATACAAAAAGAACCATTGTATAATATCTCACAAAATGTCACCATAACACTCCCAAGTCCACCATACTAAACCATGTGAATATGAACCTTCTAGGAAGTAGCCATAGATCTAAGAGAGAGAAAATTGAACCATATCAAATAACAATGCCTTCTACTAAAATCTCAAAGTGCTAAGCTATGTCAAGATCTCTTTCACAACCCCAACAAAAAATCCTTAACAAAACCAAACTGTTCAATCTCATAGATCAAACAAAATATATATATCTCATATAAACATGGATGTAAGCCTCTCTAACTAGGGAATAGCAAAATAAAATGCAATTGTCTAACCAAGAATAGGATAAATAACATCACCTAAAATCCCCATGAATGACATCATAAATCAAACTCATATGCATAGTGAAATAAGTGTTCTAAATACTACTCAAATGAACCCGCTAGAACTAAACAAGCATAGCCTAAGATCCATTTCCATTGGAAGACTAAGAATAAAAAATAGTGCATCCAAAAATAAGATGAGCATTACCTCTTATATGATTATTTACTGAGTAAAAAAAGAGTGGGGAATGTGATTCCTCCTCCAAGATACAACTAAACACAATGACTCTTTCCAAGAATAATATATCCTCTATAGGTCCATCATGAACTCATGTACATATATCTATGTATAGGATCTGATGAGTGCATAAAATGACACTCTAATTAAACCTTTTTATGTTTTAAAAAGACTTTATTATATGCTAATTAACTATGTTGGTGGTAGACTTTATGCTTGAATATTTGGTTAATGATGCATTATATTTAACTAATTAGAGTATATATGAGAAATGGTATTTAGCGTTAAATTTCTTACTTTTGAATGATGATTAATGATGGATGTTTATGGAAGTGAGATCTTTTGATGTCTTGATTACATCCTATTGTTGTGGATTTTGTTTTATGGATTAAATGATGATGTTATGAGGTGGACGTGTTAAAATCCCTATTTAATGTACTTGAAATATGTCTTGCTCTTGATCGCTCCAGCTAGTGCCTGATGGATGTTTTCAAATTGACTTCTTCAGTCAGTTTGAAGACTTCTTGTTCAACTATTATCATGTGGCAGATTTCCTTATGACACTTTGGTTCTATTTAAGTTTAGTGGTCACCGTTTTGCATCTTGGTAGGCTGTGCCAGTTTTTGTATTTAAATAAGCAAATATTCTTATAAATATCCATCCTTAGTCTTTAGTTTGGAGCTAGTTAATATTTTGCTTTAGATTATAATGTGGATTATCAACACTTTTGTACTACTCGCCTATTTTGGCCGATTGGAATGAAAATAAGGAGTTAATTTGAATCTCAGTGTTTAAGTCCCACCAGAGGAAGAGCAGGGCCCACTCAACCGAAGGAGGTGACTTGTGTTATGTCTGTTGATTCAATTAGTCTTTGCATTGTTCATCTCAGTTGGAAAATAGGAATTTAGATCTCTGTTAATCTTTGCATTATTTATGTTCTTAGCTTAAATTTATTGAATCCTTAGAATAATTCATTATGCTCTACTATAGATTTATATTTACTCAGTTATTGTAGATTTAATTGTTGTTCATAGATTTAGATTCATTGATTATTTTAAATTAGCTTTAATTGAAAGAACTGTGATGACTTATGGAAAGATGAAACTAAAGTTTATTTGGAATGAGTTCATGGAAGTTAGTGTTAATTCTTTTTAGGTTAATGTTTCTTTCTTTGCAAATATAATTAGATCCTTTCATGCAAACGTAATTAGACCCCTTTTACAAACGTAAATAGATTTATTTCTCAAGTACATTTCAATTATGAGTTTTAGCTTAAAAATATATTTAGTTTTTAGTCTAATCCTTCCATGGATAAATTGCAAATAAATTAAGTCTAAATTGAGTTGTTAGGGTTTGGTTAATTATTAGTTAAGATATAAATTAGGATTAAGTCCTTAGAATTGCTTAGGAACTTGTTGTTAAGGTCGGCTACTGAGAGCTCCTGAGAGCTCCTGAAAGCTCTTGACAAAGCTAAACCATGACCAAAATTCACTGTTTTACAGTGCAAAACCCCCAATTTATGAAAACACCCTTATCACATATAGCTCTAAGACACACCTAGTTCGATAATTGATAAATTAAATGATGCAAGAAGTGACATCAATGACCTTGCTCATCATTTTTGGTGTTGTTGCCAGGGATTAAAAAATCTAGCTAATTAAGTGAGAAGCCTTAGTGTTGATAAGGAAGGTAGTTTAGATTATGGATGAGACGATCTAGAGATCATCTAGGGAGATTCCTTCCACAAAATATTAATTTTGAACAAGAACAAGAAGTTCAGTAATATCAAATTGAAAATCTACTAGTGAATCAAGAACAAAATCAAGAAGAAATGGGTGATCAATCGGGTAATGATCCTCCACCAAACAATAGGACCTTTTCTTATCCTATTAATTTGAATGTACAGAATGATGAGCCTCCTATGAAAAACATTTCACCTTCTGTATTACCTACCTTTAGAGGAAAAAAAATTGAAGATCCAAATCAGTTTCTCTTTGAGTTCAAGGTTTTATGTCAAACCTATGACTATACATCTGATAATCAGAAGTTAAAACTATTTCCATCTACTTTAAAAGAGTCAAATTTACATTGGTTCATGGGTTTAGGTGCATGAACAATCTCAACTTGGCAAGAGATGGAGACTAAATTTTTGGATAAATATCAAGACTACTATCGAGTAAGAGATAGGAAAGAGGAATTGTTTCAAATGAGACAATTAGAGGATGAAAGCCTAGAGGATTATGCTAATAGATTTTAGTTTGTGCATAAGAGATGTGGTAATGGTTTAGATAATGAGATCAGTAAAACAATTTTTCTGAAAGGAATTGATGATGAATCAAGAGAATCTTTGAATCTTATGGGAAAAGGAGACATCAATAAACTTTCTTTGGAGGAAATTATTGAGATATGTAGAAACTACTCTAGCTAGAGTAGGGACTAGAAACGCTCGAAGAAAAAAATTTCTTACTCCTGATGTATCTCAAGTCTTGGAAGAACTTGCAAATTTGAAAACTGACTTACTCCTTCATTTCAATATGCAAGGAGATAAAAAGACTACTGAGCCTTTTCCTATTTATTGTTCCAAATGTAGAGGTAAACATGTTTTGAGAGAGTGTCCATTAAATCAAGTTGATCTCTATGAAATCTGTGAAAAACATCATACAACTAGTTCTTGTAACCTTCTACTTGGAATTAAGAATCATTTAAAGAAACAACTTGAAGTAGAGGAAGAACTTAACTATGTTGGACATAAACTCTAGAATTCAGGATATAATGCGAATCAAGGGTAATATGGTCCTAAATCCAATTGGAATCAAAATACTTGGCCAAATTCAAATCAATGGACTCCTCCTTACCAAGCACAACCACCACCTACATTTTGGGGTCAACCGAAGTGGATGAATCCTCAATCCGCAATGGCAACTGAATCAGTGGTAGCCAAACCAACCTCAGTGGCAGTAAAATCAAATGGAATAACTACCATGGAAAAATTAGGTACCAAGACGCCCTTGGGGACAATCACCTACATTGGTCACTGGTCCTATTCCCTCAAATGAACAAGTAAACCAGCCTTTGTTACTCGCATAACCCATTTCAAACCTGAAAACAACCATAATGATGCAATTCCACCTACTCTGAATGTGATAGATGTAAATTATATTTAGCTGAGAAATCAAAATGTTCCATTCATACCGAAAGTTAGAGAACAAGAAAGTGAAAAAGAACAATAGGATTCAAAGGAAAATCAAACCTCTGATGATGAACAAAAGGTTAAGCAAGCACCTTATCCTAAATGTTTAAAAATAGAACAAGTAACTTCGGATAAATCTCAACCAAACTATATGAATGTGGTAGATTCTCAACTTCTTCGTGAGCTGAAAAAGATCAACATTCAAATACCATTGTTACAGGTCATTAAGGATATACTAGAAATAAACCAGTTGGTTAAATCCCTTTGTATGAAAATGCTAGGTAGGAAGAAGAAATTGCCTCCTATAATTCAGGTAGGGACTAAACTTACAGATGTTTTATTAGGAAGATTACTACCTCAAAAATATAATGATCCTAGTAGTCCTATGATAACTTTAAGTATTGGAGGAGTTGAGATAACCAATGTACTAATTGATCTATGAGCAGCTGTCAATGTTATTACATCAGACACTGTTGAATTATTGGGTATGACAACTATTCAACCCACAACAACTATTTTACAATTGGCTGATCAATCTACTGCTAAACCTAAAGGTGCCATTGAAGATATTTTGGTTACTATTGACACATGGGATTATCTAGTTGACTTCCTAGTTCTTAAGGATAGAAAGAAAATTTTTGGTTATCCAATTATCTTGGGTAGACCATGGTTAGCTACTGTAGCAACATTGATAGACTGTAGATCAGGGAGTATGATCATTTCTAATGGTCAAGAAAAGGAGTTATCACTTTTTCCTCCTGCTCAACCATCATTTCAGCCAAACACTCAACTTTGGGTTGATGAGGATATGGATTTAGAGGGAGATGGTGTTGTTGAATTAGCTATGGTTACCTTGGTAGAACATATTGAAGAATATGAGAAACAAGATCTTAATTCTGGAGAGATTTGTCAAGAAAAAAAGGAAAACTATCAAGTACATCAGCAAAATTGAAATTTTTGTCCCTTAAATACACTTGTTGGAGATCCATCTGATTCTAAAAACAAGACCAAGGAAATAACAATAGTAGGGATAAGCCTCCCTTCATCAATTCATCCTTGTCTTCTTTCCAAGAAAAATAATTGAAACAGACTTTAGAAAATCATTCTGAAGCATTTTCTTGGGAATATAAAGACATGAGAGGAATTCACCCTTCTATTTGTACTCATCATATTTACACTAAAGATGTAAAACTAGGAAGACAAGGCCAAAGAAGGATCAATCTTGCTCTACGGGACATTGTAAAACAAGAGATAGAAAAACTACTAAAAGTAGGATTTATCTATCCAATATCTGATAGTTAATGGGTTTCTCCATTGGTTATTGTTCCTAAGAAAAATGGTAAATGGAGTGTATATGTGGACTATAGGGAATTAAACAAAGCCACTAAAAAGGATCACTTTCCTTTGCCATTTATTGATCAAGTACTGGATAACCTAGATGGCAGTAGTTATTTTTCTTTCTTAGATGGTTTTAGTGGATATAATCAAATTCAAGTGGCTCCTAAAGTCCAGGATAAGACTACCTTTACATGTCCTTGGGGAACATATGCTTATGCAGTACTACCATTTAGACTATGCAATGTGCCAACAACTTTTCAAAGAGTTGTCTTAGTAATTTTTGTAGATTTGACTACCTCATGTGTAGAGGTTTATATGGATGATTTCACAGTTCATGCACAGAAATTTGAAGAGGCACTTGAGAGCTTGAATAAAGTGTTGCAAAGATTTAAGGATCTTAGATTATCCTTAAATCATGAAAAGAGTTCCCTTCTAATGACAAAAGGTATTGTGCTAAGACATGACATCTTAAAAGAGGGGATAAAAGTTGACCCCAAGAAAATTGAAATTATTAAAAAATTTGAAATCCCTACAACTCAGACTAAAGTTCATAGTTTTCTTTGGAATGTTGGTTATTATAGAAGATTTGTCGAAGGATTTAGTAAGATTTCCAAACCTTTATTTACAATGCTCAAGAAAGATTCATAATTTCTTTGGACAAATGATTGTCAAAAATCATTTGATGTAATTAAACATTCCTTAACTATTGCTCCAATTATCAAGGGACCTCTTTGGGGAGTTCCATTTCACATTCATGCTAATGCATCTAACTTTTCTATTAGTGCAGTCTTAGGAAAAAAAGATGAAAATGAAGCTATGCATGCAATTTACTATATCAACAAAAATTTGAATCCTGCTGAAAGGAACTATACAACAACTAAGAAAGAGTTCTTAGCAATAACATATGCAATCAATAAATTTAGGCATTACATTACTAGTTACAAGGTATTTATTCATTCAAATCATGCTGCAATTAAATATTTGATGAATAAAGTTGTTGTAGGAGGAAAAATAATAAGATGGTTATTGTTGTTGCAGGAATTTGATATAACAATTGTTGATAAGCCTGGTAAAGACAACGTTGTTGCTGATTTCCTTTCTAGAATTATTTTGCAGGGTAATCAAGAACTAGTGGGTGATACATCTCCAGATGAACACTTATTTACATTATCAATTCATCCACCATTTTTTTCTGATCTTGCAAATTACTTGGTAACAGGGAGTGCCCAAATTATTTCAATCCTAAACATAAAAATAAGGTTAATTCATGAAAGCTCTATATTTCAATGGATAAATGGTTTATTATTTAAAATGTGTCCTGACCATGTTTTTCGCAAATGTGTTGTTGAATTAGAGATTTATGATGTCATACATGCTTTCCATCATGAGCTAGAAGGAGGACACTACTCAATAGTCAGAACCATTCATAAAATCTTGGGAGCTAGTTATTTTTGGCCATCTATGTCAAAAGATGTTTCATTCTTTTTGAAGCATTGTGATGAATGTCAATGCATGGGAAGACCTACACCAACAATGGAGATGCCAACCTCAAATAGCCTTAGAACCATTTTAAAAGTGGGGAATTGATTTTGTGGGACTTGTTGATCCACCTTCTAGAGGACAACAATATATCTTACTTTGCACAGATTATGTTACACTGAAGTGGAATATTTTCCATTAGAAAGAGAAGATAGAGTAGTTGATTTCCTGCACAAGCATATTTTGCAGATATTTGGCGCACCAAGAGAAATAGTTTCAAATCAAGGGTCGTAGTTTGTGTCTATTATGATGGAAGCATTTATGCAAAGGTGTCAAATGACACACATAAAATCAACGCCATATCATCCTCAGGCAAATGGACAAGTAGAGGTCACTAACTGAGAGCTGGAGAATATCTTAACAAAAACTATTTCATTGAGAAAGACATATTGGGCAGAAAGGTTGGATGAGGCAGTGTGGGCATATAATACAACCTGGAAAAAAACTACTGGATTTTCTCCATATGAATTAGTATTTGGAAAAACTCCATTAATTCCTATTGAATTTGAATTGCAGACATTGAAAACAACATTAGAGATTGGTATTAACTTTCCTGCAGCTAAGAAAAGAGTAGAATTCTACAGTTGAATTGACTTGATGATATGAGAATGGAAGCTCTTTAGCATACAAAGATAAGGAAGCTCTTTAGCATACAAAGATAATTCAAAAGCAAAGAAAGGAGTGTCATGATAAAAATATTGTGATAGGACAATTTAAGAAGGGAGATTGGGCATTGTTATTTGACTCTAGATTTCAAGAATTCAAAGGAAAATTTCATATAAGATGGCTGGGACCTTATGAGATTGATGAATTTTTTCAGAATGGAGTAGTTCAATTGATACCAATAGATGGAGAAAGAAGGGCCATGCTAGTTAACAATCATCATTTGAAAATGTATTACAAACCTTCATCAAAAGAGGAATTCGTAGTAGAGTTGTAGAATAGGATTGAACATTTTTTTATGGAAGATATTTCTTCCATAAGAGAATGTACTTCCAGGTAAATCTTTTGAAGGTATAAATAAAGAAAGTGAATTTTAAACCAAAAATGGTGGTTTACTTTCTTAATAAAGGAGATAAATTGAAAACTAAAAATGGCAGTTTATCTCTTAGACAAAAAAAGGGGGATGGCTAAAAACCATAAATGGTGGTCTCTTGATAACTCCTGATGACTCCTGATGACTCCTAATAACTCTTGATGGCTCCTAATGACTCCTGATGGCTCCCGACACTTCCAAAGGTTCTCTATAATAAATTCTTTAGTTAATTTTGAGCTATTTTTTATTAACTCATTGGAATTATTTCCAATTGAGTTAATTCATGCTCTGATTGACTACTGCATTTAATGAAAAGGTACGCATTTATTGTGAATGTCATTTTCAAAATATTACTTTTGATTTAGTTAATGTGATATGACATTAAATGAATATTTTAAGCATAAATATCTTCATTGTAGTTATTAATCTTATAATAAATGAGTTCTAATCATTTCAAATCTGGTAGAGATAAAAGGGTTTAATATTGAAATGAAAGCTACAATAAATGTGAGGATTACAAAATATTTCATGTCAGTTTTAATGTATGTACTGATATCATTATCGTCACCAACCATGCCAACCAATTCAAGTCATAATTCAAAAAGTGATGGTTGGTATGTGGGAAACATTCATAAGGAACGAGATTGAGTAAATGCATAACATTTTGACATGACGTGCATTTTTGGTTTTTTGAAAAATGTGGTGTTTGTGAAAAGATACGTTCATTCACACTCAACTCAAAGAGTTGAATCCACCATTGTCACTGGTAAAAATTGCAGAAGAAAGGAAAATGGGGCAGAAATGGAACTTTGAACCAAAAAACTTCATTCTTGATCCTGAAACTGAAAGATTGTTGAGGGAAGTGGGATGGCTTGAATTCATACAAATGTATGAGGGATTTGAGCTCGATTTGGTTGAGGAATTTGTGATGAACTTCCATGTAAACGTCACTAGGGTATGTGGAGAGGTAATTGAAGTTACCCCTGCTGTAATTAGTGAGCTCTTCGAAATTCCAACTAAGGGTGAACCAGTGAAAAAAGGACATGTGGGATTTGAAGAGTTAGTAGCTGCATTCCATGAGGAACTAGAAAGGAAATCAGAAATCCAGTGGCACAAAGGAAGTCAAAAGGGAATTGCTCGCAGTAGTTTGGATGAACCATGGAGAATGACCATGACTTGGTTAATGAAAAATTTCACCTGTGAAGGCCAATATGGAACAATTCTTAAGCCAGGAATGTGGATGCTTACACATTTAAGGTATGGAAACATAATTAATTCAAATAGAAGAGGCCTTATAGCAAGCTAGTGCACAAGCAATAACTTGAATAGAGGAAATAGTAAGGTTTGGTGCTACAAAGATAGAGAGATTAAAAATTGAATTGCAATAGAAAGAAGAGGAGTTAGAACAACAAGAAAGTAGACTGCATCATCTTGAGGCATCTACTTCATCAGCTCCAAGGAGATACCTCTCTCTTTCAGCACTTAAACTTAAACATGAGAACAACCAATTGAAGAGCCAAAATCAGTAGCTAGAGAAAGAAATAGATGAAACGAATCAAAGACTACAATAAGTGGTGGATCTCTCTTCAACAACACTATCAATGAGAAAACCTTCAGAATTGTATGCATTATTCTTAAGAGAAAGGTTTCTACAATGGAAAATTAATCAATTGGTTTTAAAAAGAAAGAAAAAATATAATGATGACCGAGAATTTCTGGAAGATTTCTACAACATCCATTGTACAGTTCAAAACTAGATGTGCGAGTACTTCTAGCATGGATTCATTCTCGGTAAATATCCACAGTATTTTCTAAATATTTATGTTGGTGAGTTGAAAATTAGGTCTTTTGTCTCTTTGTTGAAAAATCAAGTTGAATGGGAAAATAAGATGGACTAGTATAAAGAGGCACAGTTAAGATTGGGCATTCCAAAGAGGAATGAAATACCTTGGTCTATGTCCTTCAGAGCCGCCTTTGTATACTTTGTAAAAGAGGATAATGTAAAACCTATTTACAGAAAGAATTTGAATGAAAGCATTAGAATTTTTAGAAGTGTTTAGGAACACCACCTTCCACATAGGGCCTTAACTACAACTAGGGAAAGATATAGCAGCATTTTGGAATCACTCAGAAGGAGAGAACCAATCTCTCCAAGAAAAATCACTTGGAGCCTCACAAGAATAGGATCCTTGATACAAGTAATTGGGGAGAAAAATACAAATTGGGTAGGAATGAGGTTCATACCTCCATTTCTCATAGCACCACCACCTATATTAAATTCTCCACCACATTTTGTTGGAGAAAGTTTGAGAGATTGGTTGAGGACAATTAAAGAACAAAATGGATATGCTCAGCGAAGGACATATATGTAGTATATGGCTTATTGTTGTGATCTTGTTACCTGGTTGGAAGGTAGAAATAGGGATTTACCAGATCCTCAACCATGAGCACATGGTTGACAACAGAAGGGGGAGAAATGACGAGTGCATAAAATGAAACTCTAATTAAACCTTTTTATGTTTTAAAAATTCTTGATTATATGTTAATTAAGTATGCTAGCGGTAGACTTTATGCTTGAATATTTGGTTAATGATGCATTATATTTGACTAATTAGAGTATATATGAGAAATGGTATTTAGCATTAAATGTCTTACTTTTGAATGTTGATTAATGATGAATGTTTATGCGAGTTAGATCTTTTGATGTCTCGATTACATCCTATCATTGTGGATTTTGTTCAATGGATTAAATGTTGATGTTATGAGGTGGACGTATTAAACTCACTATTTAACATACTTGAAATCTGTCTTGCTCCTGATCACTCTAGTTGGCTCCCGATGGATGTTTTCAAATTGACTTCTTCAGTCAGTTTGAAGACTTCCTGTACAACTATTATCATGTGGCAGATTTCTTTATGACACTTTGGTTCTGTTTAAGTTTAGTGGTTACCATTTTGCATATTGGTGGGCTGCACCAGTTTTTGTATTCAAATAAGTGGATATTCTTATAAATATCTAGCCTTAGTCTTTAGTTTGAAGTTAGTTAATATTTTTCTTTAGATTGTAATGTGGATTATCAACACTTTTGTACTACTCGCCTGTTTTGGCCAATTGGAATGAAAATAAGGAGTTAATCTGAATTTCAGTGTTTAAGTCCCACCAGAGGAAGAGAAGGGCCCGCTCAACCGAAGGAGGTGACTTGTGTTATTTCTGTTGATTCAATTAGTCTTTGCATTGTTCATCTCAGTTGGAAAATAGGAATTTAGATCTCTATTAATCTTTGCATTGTTTATGTTCTTAGATTAAATTTATTGAATCCTTAGAATAATTCATTATGCTTTACTGTAGATTTATATTTACTCAGTTACTGTAGATTTAATTACTGTTCATAGATTTAGATTCATTGATTATTTTAAATTAGCTTTAATGGAAAGAACTATGATGACTTATGGAAAGATGAAACTAAAGTTTATTTGGAATGAGTTCATGAAAGTTAGTGTTAATTATTTTTAGGTTAATGTTTCTTTCTCTGCAAATATAATTAGATCCTTTTCTACAAACGTAAATAGATTTATTTTTCAAGTACATTTCAATTCTGAGTTTTAGCTTAGAAATAGATTTAGTTTTTAGTCTAATCCTTCCATGGATAAATTGCAAATAAATTAAGTCTAAACTGAGTTGTTAGGGTTTGGTTAATTGTTATTTAAGATATAAATTAGGGTTAAGTCCTTAGATTTTCTTAGGAAATCATTGTTAAGGTTGGCTACTGAGAGCTCTTGAGAGATCCTGAAAGCTCCTGATAGCTCTTGACGGAGCTAAATCGCGAGAAAAAGTCACTGTTTTACAGTGCAAAACCCCCAACTTATGGAAACACCCTTATTGCATATAGCTCTAAGACACACCTGGTTGAATAATTGATAAATTAAATGATGCAAGAAGTGACATCAATGACCTTGCTCATCAGGCTCCTCATACTTTGTACAAAATATCCAAAAAGAAACCATCTCAATGATTGTATCTAAACTCTTGAGAGAAATCTAGCCTCACTCAAGTATCCAAGTATCAATGACCACCTCCAACTAATCAAATCCATACTAAGCTCCCAAGAACATGACTAATGCACTCAATACAAATAGAACTAAATAGATCATTGCCAAAGATCCAACTATAGAATTATGAATAAATCATGACATTATGATCTAACATCTCCTCATAAGAAGACCATATGCTCCAATAAACATATATTGCTCCCAAGAACACTTGAATCATGCTAACAATATAATGCACAATCAATATTCTAGAATAGAACAACACTAAAACTATCCTCTTGACCAAGGATTACCTATCCAAATTGACAAGTCATAAAATGACACCCCAATCAAAGACACCAAGAATCATCCATAGCTAGCCAAGATGTCGACATCTCTAATGACGTGAATCATCTCCTAACAATGAAACTAAAAATGTAAAATAACTCTAACCATAGTAAATAGGATCTGAGAGATCCTCCAAGATAACAACATCAATTATATAAAATCATCCATCACCAAGTGATTAGTTGCCATCAATGCCAAAGCTTTGACTAAATTATTATATTTATCTCTCTATACAATTGTGATATCTATCTCCTAAATGAAGATCACCCATGGTCGACACACACTCAACTACAATACCAACAACTCTAGAGAATAAATTATAACAAATATATCAAATACAAGAAGATGCAATCACCACCGAAAAATCACTATTAAAATCTCCCATTGAATCATGTAACCAAGATATCCATGACATCATGATAACAACATACTAAAATCCTAATAAACAACTATCTATGCACTCAACTCCTCCATCCTCACATCCAAATATAGCATACCAATGGACAAATGATAATAGATAAGGTCAACTAATATCCCATTGAGAACAATAGGTGGCCAAGCCACACAATCACACAACTCATAGATCCTCAATCAATGCAACATAAAAACTCACCATCACATAGTAACCTACAAATTGAAATAACCAAGAAGATAACATGTAGATATAAAGACTCAAACACTAGATCACCTACAAATAGAATTTTACAAGCAAATCCACATATTTTTTTTATATATAAAAGGTAGAGACCACCTATAAATTTATTGATAATATAGTGATATTACAAAAAATTCCATAGAATCCCATAAAAACCTACCTCTAATAAACCATTATCAAAATATTAAACCTAACATACTAGTATAAACAACTGAAAAATATAGATATACGACATAAACTCCCCAAAATGTATGAGTGCATATAGACCGCATTTAATAGTTGAATGTAAGTCATAAAGAAAAGAAAAAAAGAGCAGAATGAAATGAAAGAACACCTGACCCAAGCCTAATTACTATCATAATCATTGAAATGAGGTTCTTCACCACATGAAAACAAAAGAGCATATCAAAATGAAGAACACTTGACCCAACCCAAGCCTAACTATTGTTGTGATCATTGAAATGAGATTCCTCCACCTTCATTAATTTAGGACCTTTAGCCAAGGTGGATTTAATTTTTTATCAAGAGGGAAATATAATAGAATGTTGACTAGGCATTCTGAGCAAGCTCATGATCCAACAAATAGCCATGAGACAAAATAGAACTTTTAAACGATAGTTTACAATTTTTACTTAGACCAAGAGTTATGGCATTATGAAAACAAATAACATATGATGATGAATTGAGTAGGGAACTATGAAAAACACAACTAATTGGAAAGATACCTTTTGAAATATCATAACGAACAATTGCTTGAAGCTGCTAATCTTCACTAAATATAGATTTCCATACATATTTCTAACATAGAAGATGGATCAAAGATGGACTATTCAACAGGTCCATCTAATTTGACAAGGAAACAACGACCTCAGAGAAAGAGTAGAAGTACCAAGACTCCATTAAGAAATATACATTTATCACCTACTGAACTTTCATTTCCATATTATCATAGTCGAATTTGAAAACTAATTTTATCTTCTCTTTGTTGTAGGGACCAAAAGTAGCAAAGGCCTCCAAATCTACCTCAATTCTAATGTGAATTATGTTGTTCAACATCTTCTAGCAACCAACACTCCACAGACAACAAATTAAAAATGAAGAAAATGAATGATTTGTCATTCACATTAACATATAATTATTGATGGAACTAGTATTGTCGCCAAAATAAGTGGGAATTAATTTATTTGATATGCTTTAATGAAACAAGTACTGTCACTAGAGAACCCAACAAAACAAGAGATATATATGAAACAAATTCGCATGATCCTACTAGTGACATGTTCAACACACTTAAAACAAGATTAAATTAAAGTTAGTAATAATGGGTGCAATTATGGAATTCTCAAATCCTCGTTTGTGGCAAATGGAATTTCCATGAATATAATATGTCAAAAAAAATCTTCCCATAATAAATAAACTATAGCCATCACCAAGAGATTAGACTTGGACATTGTGGAAAATGGAATCTTGGATATTATTTGTCACCAAATCTACCCATAATAATTGAACTATAGCCCCCAATAAGATAAATTAGAGTCACTTAACTCCTTGAGACTCATAAATCCTCAAGACGATACAATTATGACTGAGTTAATTAATGAAATACAATAATTTAACCCATTATAACCAAGTAAAGATATACAATTAAAGTCTTAAAAATCATATCTATGTAAAAAAATTTAATATGTCCTAATCCATTTTGTGATACACAAGATGAAGATCAATTGCAGAATTAGCTAATTTATCTAGCAAACAATTATCTTCCCTTTAAGCAATGCATGATTTCAAAACTATTGAATTTTTGGAGAAACTAATTGATAAGCTAGTTTCCAGTTAACTATACATTCCTGAGATAAAATGTTCATGATTACCATTGAATCACCTAAAATTTGTAACAAAGTGATATTTTTCTTGATAGCCAAATCCAAACCTATGAGTAATGCATTAGCCTCTACACTATTATTTGTAACATTTGAAAGATTTTTGAAGACATCTACAATAACTTGACCAAAATAATCTCTAATGACCACATCTACTCCAAATTTCCCTAGATTTCCCCTAAACGCACCATCAAAGTTGAGTTTGAACATATTTTTAGGAGGATCCAATTTGATTATATTTTTGTTAGATTTGGATTTCACTGAATAAGAGTCATTTTGAGGAAGGGGTTTCAAATGCTGCCAATTTTTTAAAACAAGATTATCGGATGAAGAAAACATTTTAATTAGAGGGAGGGATCTAAGAAGAAATTTCATTACATTTTTATAAATGGAAATTTCAATTTTCTTCATCACCTCACTAAGACATCTAACTTTCTTTTTGAAAATACAATTATTTCTTTTGAACCAAATTTTCCATATAAGAATTGAAGGACTTATTTCCCAAAGTATAGAAATTGTGGAATGTTGAAATGATAGGGTCATGATTGGAAGAGATGTAAAAGATATTTTGGAATAGGGCATGTCCATCCAAGCATTTTTTTGAAGTCATTTCCAACATTGACTAGAAAAATTACAATTCAAAATAAGGTATTTTGTATCCTCATATGTTGCCCCACATAGAAGACAAGGGAATATTGTAGTTATACCCAACATATCTAGCCTCATACTTGTAAGAATCTTATTGTTTAAAGAAAGCCAAGAAAACACTTTTGAAAGGCATGTTGGATCCCAATAGAGATTTATGGGCCATTTTATGTGAGGAGAATTCTCTATTAAAACTTTGTAAACTTCTCTAACCAAATAATGTCTAGTTTTTTAACCCAACCATTATATTTCATCTATTTGTTCTAAAAAGAAAACCCTCCTTTTTAAACTATACCTCATATAGGACTTTCTTCTCTTGGGTGATGCAAAAGGATAGGATATATTTTTAGATGACCTTTAATAGAAAAGAAGAATAATGAGTTGTAAAATAATCTTTTACCTTTGATCACCATGTTTGAACTAGAGTGAATTTTACTTTTGAAATATGATCAATCTAATTGAGTGGTTTATGGAAATTCTAGGAATCATCCCAAAAGGATGTTTTTTCACCATTATTGATCATCCAAGAAAGGAGAGGAAGGACTAGTTCTCTATAGGAATTTAGGAAATTCCACATTTTGGAGCCTTGAGGAGTGTTTGAAATTGTGAAAATCCTTCCAGGTTCCTCAAGATCCAAGTATTTTGATCTCATTAGTCTACACCATTTAGTTGAAGGAAGTGTATAAAGTATCCAAATCAGTTTTGCTCCAAGAGAAATATTTTTTCCTCTAAATTTGGAATACTAGCCCCACCAACAAGCTTTGAGCTACAAACCCTTTCCCAAGAAATAAGAGGAAGTTTATTTCTACTATGAAGGTTATCAACTCAAAGGAAATGTCTAAGTTGCTTCTAATTTTATTTTGCTACATTTCTTAGTACCTTTAAAACTAACATCATTTGAATTGGACTAATATTAATGATATTTTTTGATAAAGTAGTTTTCCAATCATTGTGAGCTATTTACATTTCCATGTATTGTTTTTTCTAACAATACAAGACTAAATTTTTTCCAAATTCTCTCATGGATTTACCTAAAAATAAGGGGATGCCCAAATACTTACATGTTAAG
The DNA here is from genome assembly GCA_007258455.2 of Sequoia sempervirens. Lineage (NCBI taxonomy): Eukaryota > Viridiplantae > Streptophyta > Pinopsida > Cupressales > Cupressaceae > Sequoia > Sequoia sempervirens. The sequence continues at coordinate 959,527,902 of VDFB02271358.1, forward strand.
GTTTCTAAAGATTACCCCAAGAGAGAAGAGATTCTATTTCTAGCTCTAGGGGAGACATTCTAACAAAATATTTTAGATTTTTTTCCATTTACTACATGACCTAATACTAAGAAATAGGTAGCTATAACATTTTGGTTTGTGTTAAATTTATCAACGTTTTCTTGGCCAAATATAAAAGTATCATCCACAAAAGGAGTATGAGTTACCACTTTTGAGACATTCATTATCTTGATTCCTTTCCACATATTTTATTCATTTTATTCAATTATTGACTTTCTTAGTGCTTCAACCATGATGATGAATAGAAAATATGAAAGAGGGTAACCTTTCCTAACTCCTTGGGAGGAATAAAAAAACCACAAGGTGCACCATTGATTAAAATAGAGAATGAATCTCTAGAAATACATGAGAGGATCCCCTTACACCTTTTTTTGCCCAAACAAAATTTTAATATGACTTCTAAAAGAAAGTTCCAATTAACCCTATCATAAAATTTCATCATATCCAATTTTAAGACCATTGAAGATATATTTTCTTCTTCTATTGAATGAAGGACTTCATGTGCAACTATTGCTCCATATAATGTTTCTCTCTTGGGAAAAAAACCTACTTGTTCTTTTGAGATTATTAGAGGGATGATTGGAGCTAGTCTTGTGGTGATTGCATTAATAAAAATATTGTAGATATTATTGCAAAGGGCAATAGGTTTAAAATCAACAAAAGAGGAAGGGGTTGCTTTCTTTGGAATGAGGGCTAGAAGATTATATTTCAAATATTTCAAGATATTATAATTTTGTTTGGATTCTTGAAGTGATGAAAGAATATCTTTTCCAATAAACCCATTTGGGTCAGAAGATTTTTCTAGAGAAATTGAGAAAACTACTTTTCTTAGCTCTTCCATCACGAATTCAACAACTTGGAGTGAATTTTTTTGTTCCTTTGTTGGAATATTATAAAGGATATTGTCAGGGGCTTACTGATGATCAAATGTATTTGTTAAGTGATCTCTAAAGAACTGAATTTCTTCCCCTTCTATTTTCTTCATTTTTGTTATCATTGTACCATCTAGGAAGTGATATCACTAATATTGTTCCTTTATATCCTTAACTTAGTTGAAGCATGCAGAAATTAGTATTTCTATCCCCCTCCCACAACCACACTTCTCTAGATTTTTTCTTCTAGTAAAGGGTATGTGTAGGATCATGATGGGCCAAAAAGTGGCGATATGATGGGTATGTGGCTGATGACTTTTTTTTTACTCAAAATTGATGAAATGAAAAGGGTTTTTAAAGGAGATTCTCAGCTTTCCACCAATATAAATTATTCTTTACTTTGAATTTAATAAATAATTATTATTCATTTTCTATTTGAATTACGACTAAAGTCTTGATTGGCTGATTGAAAAAATCTATAACTTTCAAACGGTATCACATTTTTTGAATTTGAAACATGCGTCACATTCTATGTTTCGTATACTATAGGATTAAAAAAAAAAAAAATTCATGAAGTTTTGACCAAGTTAAGGTGGTTAGACACACAAGTTTTTATGTTTTTTAAAAGTTGTAATAAAAAAATCATAATTAATTATTTACTTGGAAAAAAATTACAAAAATATATGCATCACATTCGGACATGAGTCTTCTACTTATATCTAAAATATTATTAAAAAATATTATAATAAATTATTGTGGTTAGGGTGGTCAGACAACACCTACTTCTTATTTTTTCCCTGAAATTTAAGCACTATTGCATTGAAATTTCAAAGTTTCAACAAATAGATTTTTTTCTTTTTTAAATAAACCTAGTAGTTTAGAAACTACATTCAATTTGCTACAGATTCTATTCTTACATATTTTTGAAATAATATAGATAACTTATTCAAATTTTTACATCAAGTTGTCTAACTCTGATTTTTCTAAATTTTTTGCCACTTAAGGGCCTATTTTTTCCATGATGATCCTGCACATACCCTAAATGTCTTCTCTATATACAAGTTCTTCTAGATAGGATTTAAGAATTTTTTCCACTTCAAATGTTGCTTTGTTCATACCCATTTTTATTACTTTCTAATTCAAGAATCTCAAATTTTCCTCTACTAATATTTTCTCTAATTCTTTTCAAAATGTGATCTATTCCACTCCTTTATTTTCCCTTTCAGCCATTTTAGTTTTGAACATAGTTGAATCATCCTTGTGCCCTTAACAAAAGGAGCACATGACCACCAGTATTTATGAAAGGAGGGAAAATTGGGATCCCTAAACCACATCAATTTAAATTTGAAGGATGATTTAAAAAGAGGTCTCGCCCCTTGAATATATAAATATATAGGAAAATTATCTCAACCAATTTCATGAAGAATAGGAGTTGCAAAATCTTGGGATAAAGAGAGTCAGTTAGATGAAACAAAAAATATGTCAAGATACTCTATAGTTTAGTGGGGCTATAGCCTTAGACGAACTATATCTTCATTGTTATATCACTCATTTCCTTAAAATAGAAGACAACCTATGTACCCATCTCCATCAAAGTCTAAACTTTGAAAACACGTATAAACCTATATCAGGAAGCACCAAATCTAATAGTGTACTATAACATCATCTAGATCACATAAAAATATAAATCCAACAATTTTTTTCCTTCTCATTCATATAGATTCTCATGTAATCACACCCTAAATATCAATCACCTATAAGTGTTCAAACAATTAAAATAATCTCTCTACTTGTCCAAGTAAAAACCCACATAATCCATTATGTAATATATGGAAAATTATCTCCATCACCTATTTAAAACAAAAAAATATAACTATATATTTGAAATTTATGGCCTATTTCCATTACAAATCAACATCTACTTCATAACAACAAACTGTAACAAAAATAGAAAAATTTAACAACTAAAATTATACTAATATGTAGTTCTCATAGAGAGATTTTTGATAACTATTATAAGTTAAAAATTTGATACCATGGGTGAAATTTTTCCCCCCTAGAATAAAACTACTCCAATAGACTATAATGGGGTCAAAGGGATAGCTATATGATTGATCGTATGGTTAATGTCATGTTGACATAACCCAATGTAAATGAGTGGTTCCTAGATGGCTCTATAAGTGGTGGTGGTGAGTTGGTAGTGTATAGGCATAGGATGGGAAATATATTTAAAACAAAATAAAAAATTCAAGTTTTGATTTTATTTATATCTTGATGAGGTCTAAGGCTATAGCTCCACTGAATTAAGGGCTAGGACTAGGGGCTAAGCCTTGTGGCCCAACACCATCAATTATGGATGATAACTACTAGTGGGGGATAACACCCCCATCTTGCCTACTAGTACTATTTATAGTTGGTGCTATCAATAGGGTATAGGGGATTGTGAATCCCCATGCCAATTTTTTAAAATTTATCAAATGTATTAAAAATTGCGTATTTTTTTTAGTCAATGTTTATCTCTCAAGCCTCTTAAATCTAGTGGCAAGGCTTGTTTTGTTTTAAGGGGTCATTTATGAAACTTTTACCATAAAATCTTCTTTGTAAAAACCTAGAAAAAACCCTTTTTGACTCCTTTTTAAACCCCAAATCTACAAAAAAAAAAATTCAAGAATTTGAAAAACCTAAAATATTTATAAATATCAACCTACAAAACATATCTCATACCTTAAATATATAAAGTCTCTTCACCATTGTCATGGAATCAAGTTTTCATTAGATTTTCTCATACAAGGGTTAAACAAAATCAAGGACCTCTCACCTCTATCAACCACAACCAAGGCTTTAATACCACTTGTTAGGAAAAAATTACCAAGTTAATTAAAGAATTTTATACATAGCCTTATGAGAGAAAATAATTCATACAAGATTATACAATAATCATATGCAAAGATCAAATACATACCATAATATTACACAAGATATACCTTGAAAAAATTCTCAAGAGGGAAAAACACAAGCTCCAAAAGCATCAACACTCAATGATTTATTCAACAATGGAAATAAATTATAATACACTTATAGATCCTCCATGAATGACTTTTAAACGCCAACCTCCTCCAATACACTGTCCATGTGTGTAAGGATTTAACAATATATCTCATAGCATGCTTCACATTTACACTCTTCAAAAGAGATCTCAATACAATGATAAGCCACTCAAGAAAACCAACCTTAACTACTAAGCATGGTTCTTTCTTTTATAGAATCAAGCTCACAAAAAATAACTAAGTGTTAAGGTAGAACCCTGTGCCTCAAAACTCTGAGTACACAAAACCATTGACCCCAATATTTACTTTATTGGTACTAAGTTTCCTATTATAAAATGTTTTTCCCATGTGCAACCCATACATAAAATATCTAATCAATGTTACATACAACTTTACAAGTGGACCCAAATAAATATTTATTTAATATAATTAAAATAATTCTTTCCTATGTAATGTGTACAACACCCTTTTTCTAACTAGAAAATACATTGACTAGAAAAGATTAAAAGCTAACAAGTTTGAAAATATCTCAATTGAAACAAACACCCCCTTAAGCGCAACTTAGGGAGAAATGAATATTACGATGATAGGTCCTAACTAGTAGGCCATGTTAGTTACCTATGTACAATTTTTTATTTATTTATTTTTTATCATAAATGGAGTAAAGCATAAAATCTAGTTGGAAATACCCTGAAAGAGAAAAGATGCATAAAAAATATACAAGTGGAGAAGAAAGGGATTGACATGACCACCTAAGGAGTACTTGTATCATAGAACTTGTACAAAAAAAATTCTTCCCATAGGAGAGAAAAAGACCTAAGTGATCCCCCAAAAGGTGAGAATGCAATATTCTCTTGCAAGGAAATTCTTCCTCCTGGATTTAATTGAGATGAGAAGAGAAACCCAATCTCCCCTCAAATTACCTCAAGTATTGTTGGGAGATTCTTGAAAATAGATGTTAAAGATGATCCATAATCATGTAACTATATTTATCCCCTTGGAAGGAAACAAAACCATATATGTGTATGATATCTTCCCATTTCAAATAGGGATATGTAGGAAGAAGGGTGAATTCTCCAAATTCTATAGAATCCAAAGACAATGGTGACACCCAAGATGATTCATTCAAATAATAATCAAAGGCTCCAATCAACTATCAAATGGTGAAAAATAATAGGAGGGTAAATAATAATCACATCCAAAGAAGATGATGGCGATGCAACTCTATTGAAGTTATTATCAAATAGAAGATGAATTCCCTCAATGATTCCCTCAAAATCTGCAATGCATGAATGTATAAATAAGGATGATATTTTTGGTAGAAATGGGTCCCAATGAGGTGGACCTAGTAGGTGGCCAAGCCACACAAATTCGAAACTCATAGATCCTCAATCAATGGAACATAAAAACTCACCATCACATTGTAAACTACAAATTGAGATAACCAGGAAGATAACTTGTAGATATAAAGACTCAAACACTAGATCATCTACAAATAAAATTTCACAAACAAATCCATAACTCTTTTTTTTTAATAGAAGGTGGAGACTATATTAAAAAAAAATTCCATAACAAAGATTAGCAGTAGTCCATAAAAGCCTACCTCTAATAAATCATTACCAAAACATTGAACCTAACATACTAGCATAAACAGCTGAAAATACAGATATACGACATAAACTCCGCAAAATGTATGAGTGCATATAGACCACATTTAATAGTTGAATGTAGCAACAAAAGAGCATAATGAAATGAAAGAACACCTGACCCAATCCTAATTACTATCACGACCACTGAAATGAGGTTCCTTGGCACATGATAACAAAAGAGCAGATCAAAATGAAGAACAATTGACCCAAGCCTAATTACTGCTGTGATCATTGAAATGAGGTTCCTCTGCACGTGGAAACTTGAGAGCCTTCATTAATTTACGACCTTTAGCAAGGCAAGGTGAATAATATTTTAGCTAGAGGCAAATAGAATAGAATGATGACTAGGCATTCTGAGAAAACGCATGATCCAACAACATGAGACAGAAGAGCACTTTAAACGATAGTTTACAATTTTTACTTAGACCAAGAGTTATGGCATTATGAATACAAATAACATATGAAGATGAATTGAGTAGGGAACTAGGGAAAACACCACTAATTGGAAAGATACCTTCTGAAATATCAAGAATGAACAATGGCTTGAAGCAGCTGATCATCACTAAAGATAGATTTCTATACATATTTATAACATAGAAGATGGATCAAATATGGACTATTCAATAGGTCCATCTAATTTGAAAAGGCAACAATGACCTCAAAGAAAGAGTAGAAGCACCAAGAATCCATTAAGAAATATCCATTTATCACCTATCGAATTTCCATTTCTACATTATCATCGTCAAATTTGAAAACTAATTTCATCTTCTCTTTGTTGTAGGGACCAAAAGTAGCAAGGGCCTTCAAACCGACCTCAATTCTAATGTGAATTATGTTGTTCAACATCCTCTAGCAACCGACACTCCACAGACAACAGATTAAAAATAAAGAAAATGAGTGATTTGTCATTCACATTAACATATAATTATTGATGGAATAAGTGGGAATGATTTTATTTGATGTGCTTTAATGAAACAAGTACTGTCACTAGAGAATCCAAGAGAACAAGAGATCCAGATGAATCAAATTCGTATGGTCCTACCAGCCACATGTTCAACACACTTAAAACAAGCTTAAATTAAAGTTAGTAATAATGGGTGCTATTATGGAATTCTCAAATCCTCATTTGTGGAAAATGGAATTTCCATGAACACAATCTGTCAAAAGAATCTATCCACAATAAATAAACTATAGCCACAAACGAGAGATTAGACTTGGACATTGTGGAAAATGGAATCTCAGATATTATTTGTCACCAAATCTACCCATAATAATTGAACTATAGCCCCCAATAAGATAGTGCAGTCACTTAACTCCTTAAGACGAAAATTGTGAATGAGTTAATTGATTAAATGCATCAATTTAACCCATTATAACGAAGTATAGATATGTAATTGAAGTCTAAAAGTCATATTATGTAAACTGTTTTAATCTGTCTTGATCCATTTTGAGATACATAAGATAAAGATCAATTGTAGAATTAGCTAATTTATCTATCAAAATATTATCTTCCCTTTAGTGATGCATGATTTCAAAACTATTGAATTTTTGGAGAAACTAATTGATATGTTAAAATGTAAGCCAAAGTTTCTAGTTAACTGTACGATTCTGAGATAAAATGTTCATGATTACCATTAAATCGCCTTCAATCTATACAAAGTGATTTTTTTGATATCCAAATCCAAACCTATGAGTAATGCATTAGCCTCTACACTATTATTTGTAACATTTTGAAGTTTTTTGAATACATCTACAATAACTTGACAAAAATAATCTCTAATGACTACACTTACTCCAAATTTCACTAGATTTCCCCTAGATGTATCATCAAAGTTGAGTTTGAAAATATTTTTAGTTGTCCATTTGATTATATTTTTGTTAGATTTGGATTTCACTGAATAAGATTCATTCTGAGGAAGGGGTTTCAAATGTTACCAATTTTTTAAAACAAGAGTATCCCATGAAGAAAACATTTTAGTTAGAGGGAGAGATCTGAGAAGAAATGTCATTACATTTTTATAAATGGAACTTTCAATTTTCCTCATCACTTCACTAAGACATCTAGTTCTTTCTTTTTGAAAATACAATTATTTATTTCGAACCAAATTTTCATATAAGAATTGAAGAACTTATTTCCCAAAGTATAGAAAATGTGGAATCTTTGAAATGGGAGGGTCATGATTGTAAGAGATGTAAAATATATTTTGGAATAGGGCCTATCCATGTCCAAGCATTTTTTGATGTCATTTCCAACATTGACTAGAAAAATTGCAATTCAAAATAAGGCATTTTCTATCCTCATATGTTTTTGATTAGATAAGCAGGGAAGGGCCCTGACTCATACAAGATGGAAAAAAATAGAGCCAAATAGCTTAGCAAATCAGACTGGCCCAACATAGCCAATCAGAGAGAAACAACAACCAAAAACTATTCAAGGAATAGCGCTTGAACCAATCAAAGCCTCAGAAGGCGAGTTAAAAGAAACTGTAACTTTCTTAGAAGAATGCTTCTTCTTTCAACTGTTGTCCAAGGAGAATCAGAAATAGAGATTGAGAAATTTTGATCAGAGGGAGAAGACTCCCCTCCAAAGTAGCAAATAAGAGGAACAACTGATACTTCAGGTGAAGCATCTGAAACCAAGCCTAAAACCATATGATTTATAACATCATTTTCCAAAATAGGGGCATCAAGAGAAGCAATATTAATAGCGTTAGGAACAACCATAACCATAGATCATCTCACAGTATCCATAGTAAGAGCAACATCCACCATAACTAATTCATGTGACACAGAAAGAACCTGCAAAGGAGAGTTTGCAGGGGCAACAATAGTATCATTAATATTATTTTTTCTCACAGAAGGAGGAGGCCTTGAGTCTTCATCAGAAGAATCCTCATATGTTTCCCCACATAGAACACAAGGGAATAATGTAGTTATACCAAACATATCTAGCCTCATACTTGTAAGAATCTTCTTGTTTAGAGACAACCAAGAAAATACTTTTGAAAGGAATGTTGGATCCCAATAGAGATTTTTGGGCCATTTTATGTGAGGAGAATTCTCTATTAAAACTCTGTAACCTTCTCTAACTAAATAATGTCTAGTTTTTGAACCCAACCATTATATTTCATCTATTTGTTCTAGAAAGAAAATATGAAGTTTATTTAACTATACCTCATATAAGTCTTTCTTCTCTTGGGTGATGCAAAAAGATAAGATAGATTTTTAGATGACCTTTGAGGGAAAAGAAGAATAATGATTTGTAAAATAATCTTTTACTTTTGATCACAATGTTTGAACTAGAGCGAATTTTACTTTTGAAAGATGGCCAATCTAATTGAGTAGTTTATGGCCATTCTAGGAATCATCTCAAAAGGATGCTTTTCACCATTATGGATCACCCAAGAAAGGTGAGGAAGGACTAGTTCTCTATAGGAATTTAGGAAATTTCCCATTTTGGATCCTTGAGGAGCATTTGAAATTGTGAAAACCCTTTTAGGTTCCTCAAAATCCAAGTATTTTGATCTCATTAGTCTGCACCATTTAGTTTAAGGAAGTGTAAAAAGCATCCAAATGAGTTTTACTCCAAGAGGAATATTTTTTTCCTCTAAATTTGGAATACTAGCCCCATCATCCAGCTTTGAGCTACAAACCATTTCCCAAGAAATAAGAGGAAGTTTCTTTCTACTATGAAGGTTATCAATCCAAAGGAAATTTCTAAGTTCCTTTTGATTTTTATTTGCTACATTTCTTAGTATCTTTAAAATTGATATCATGGGCTAATGCAAGAAGTTGGGTCCACAAAAAGCTCAAAAAGTGGAAATGTTTTTTCTATTTTTCAGAATTTGTCACACTTGGACTGAAAATTTGAAGCACTTATAAAATGAATCTTTTAAAAATTTTGTAATATGGAATTTACTATTTTGAATCTAGTTTCCATATATGTAATTTATTCTAATACCCAGATGATAGAAATTAAATTTTAATAGGCATATATAAAAACCACTTTTCAAAAGTCAAATTTTTTTTTTACCACGCCATGCACGTGTATAGACACCACTTTTCAACCTAAATAAAAATATTTTTCTAATTCTTTTTGGGGAAAAATATGTAACAACACAAAGATTGATGAGGATATATTTTTAAATTTTTTCCTGAATTTATTTATTGAAGTTTTATTGGCCTTAATTATCATTTTTAAAAATCAACGTGTATGGACAACATAATTGGACCTAAACTAAACACTTTTTGATTTATTTTCATTGTGTAAAGAATTGTCTGAAAATTGATGTCATATTTTTTTTTGTAAAAAAATTAATAGAAAAAAGTTATTAAAAAACAATTTAAAAAACTTGATATTTCAGGTTTATGGACCAGTTTGCTTAAAAATTAATAAAAAATTAGAAAAAATAATCCAACCTTAATTTTTTTTATATATTTAGCAATTAGACATCATGATATAATGGTTTTTAATTTCATCAATTAATTCTTAGAAAATGTCCATTAGCTATATTGCCAAAGTTGGACATTTCTCTTGAATTTTCCTTAATTTTTTAGTTATGGGTCAAAGGCTAAGGGTCAGGTTGCCAAAAATTTCTCAAGCCTAAAACCCAAGCAAAAAGTGGCTTAAGGATTCTAGCTTTAAAGAACAGGTACCTGTTCCAAAAAATTTCCAAAAATATATATTTTTTAGAATGGATACTCTTTTAAAAAAAACGGAAATTTCTATTTTTGGAAATTTTTAGAATGATACATGTTCAAAAAAATTATATGTTTGGAAATTTTCAGAACAATACATGTTTTAAAGTGGCTACCCATTCTATTTTTAGAATAGGTACTCATTTAGGCCTCGGTTACCATTCCTAAACGAGTACCCATTTTTTTAGAAAAATGACTACCCGTTTTTCTTTCAGCATTTTTTTGGCTAAAACTTTCCCTCTTTGTGGACCCAACTTCTTGCACTTACCCTCATATAAATTTGAATAACATTACAATTTTTTTTGTATAAAGTAATTTTCTTGTCATTGTGTGAGCTATTTACCTTTCCATGTATTGATTTTGCTAACAATAGAAGACTAATTTTTTTCCAAAATTCTTTCATGGATTTACCTAAAAATAGGGGGATTCCTATATACTTACATGTTAAGGTTTCTAAAGAGTACCCCAAGAGAGAGAAGAGATTCTATTTCTAGCTCCAGGGTAGACATTCTTAACAATATTTTAGATTTGTTTCATTTACTACCTGACCTAATACTAAGAAATGGGTAGCTATAACATTTTGGATTGTGTTAACTTCATCCATGTTTTCTTGACCAAATAGAAAAGTATCATCCACAAAAGGAGCATGAGTTACCACATTTGAGATATTCCTTATCTTGATTCCTTTCCACATATTTTATTCAATAATTAACCTACTTAGTGCTTCAACCATGATGATGAATAGAAAAGGTGAAAGAGGGTCACCTTTCCTAACTCCTTGGGAGGAAGATAAAAACCGCAAGGTGTGCCATTAATTAAAATAGAGAATGAATCTCTAGAAATACATGAGAGGATCCCCTTACACCCTTTTTTGCTAAAACAAAATTTTAATATGACCATGTAAGATTTCATCATATCCAATTTCAGGACCATTGAAGATATCTTTTCTTCTTCTATTGAATTAAGGACTTCATCTGCAACTATTGCTCCATCTAATGTTTCTGTCTTGGGGACAAAGCCTCCTTGTTCTTTTGAGATTATTAGAGGGATGATTTGCGCTAGTCTTGTGGTGATTGCATTGATAAAAATATTGTAGATATTGTTGTAAAGGGAAATAGGTTTAAAATCAACAAAAGAGGAAGGGGTTTCTTTCATTGGAATGAGGAATAGAAGACTATATTTCAAATATTTCAATTTATTACAATTATTTTGGATTCTTCATGGGATAAAAGAATATTTGGGTATGTGCAGGATCATGATGGGCCAAAAAGTGGTGATATGATGGGTATGTGTAGAGTATGTGGCTGACGACTTTTTTTTACCCAAAATTGATGAAACGAAAAGGGTTTTCAAAGGAGATTCTCAACTTTCCACCAATATAAACTATGCTTTACTTTGAATTTAATAAATAATTATTATTCATTTTCTATTTGAATTATGACTAAAGTCCTGATTGATAGGCTGATTGAAAAACATCTATAGCTTTCAAACGGTATCACATTTTTTGAATCTAAAACATGTATCACATTCTATGTTTCGCATACTATAGGATTTAAAAAATAAAAATTCATGAAGTTTTGACCAAGATAAGGTGGTCGACATACGAAGTTTTATATTTTTTAAAACTTGTAATAAAAAAATCATAATTAATTATTTACTTGGAAAAAATTACAAAAAAATATGCATCACATCGAGACATGATTCTTCTACTTATATCTAAAATATTACAATTTTTTTTTATCATTTTATTGTGGTTAGGGTGGTCAAACAAACACCTACTTCTTATTTTTTCCCTGAAATTTAAGTACTACTGCATTGAAATTTCAAATTTTCACCAAATAGATTTTTTTTAAAATAAACCTAGTAGTTTAGAAACTACATTCAACTTGCTACAGATTCTATTCTTATATATTTTTGAAATAATATAGATAACTTATTCAAATTTTTATGTCAAGTTGCCTAACTCTAATTTTTCTAAATTTTCATCGCCACTTAAGGGCCTATTTTTCCTTGATGATCCTACACATACCCATCTCTTCCAATAAAAACTCAACACTTCTAAAAAGAGAGAGTTATAAACCCATTCGAGCTAGGAGATATTTCTAGAGAAATTGAGAAAACTATTTTCTTAGCTCTTCCATCATGAATTCAACAAGGAGTGCTTTGTTTTGTTCCTCTCTTAATAAATTTGGAATATTATAAATGATATTGTCAGGGGCCTACTTATGAGAAAATTTATTTGTTAAGAGATCTCTAAATAACTAAATTTCTTCCCTTTCTATTTTCTCCATTTTTGTTATCATTGTACCATCTAGGAATTGATTACTAATAGTGTTCCTTTATATGCTTAACTTAGTTGAAGCATGAAAAAAGTTAGTATTTTTATCTCCCTCCCACAACCACACTTCTCTAGATTTTTTCTTCCGATAGATGTCTTCTCTCTATATAAGTTATTCTAGTTAGGATTTAAGAATTTTTGCCACTTCAAATGTTGCTTTGTTCATACCCATTTTTAAATTACTTTCTCATTCAAGAATCTCAAATTTTCCTCTACTAATATTTTCTCTTATTTTTTAAAATGTAATCTATTCCACTCCTTTATTTTCCCTTTTATCCATTTTAGTTTTTAACATAGTTGGAACATCCTTGAGCCCTTAACAAAAGGAGCACATGACCACGGGTATTTAAGAATGGAGGGGAAAGTAGGATCCCTAAATGGCATCAATTTAAATTTGAAGAATGATTTAAAAATAGGTCTTGCTCCTTGAATATATAAATATATAGGAAAATTATTTGAGCCAATTTCAGGAAGAATAAAAGTTGCAAAATCTTGGGATAAAGAGAGTCAATTAGATGAAATAAAAAATATGTCAAGATGCTCTATAATTCAGTGGGGCTAGAGCTGTATAAAAAATATATCTTCATTGCTATATCACCCGTGTCCTTAAAATAGAAGAAAACCTATGTACCCATCTCCATTAAACTCTAAACTTTGAGAACACCTATAAAATTATATCAAGAAGCACCAAATCTAGTAGTGTACTATATATCCAATGGTTTTTTTCCTTCCCATCCACATAGATTCTCATGTAATCACACCCTAAATCTCAATCTCCTATAAGTTTTCAAACAAGTAAAATCATCTCTCTACTTGTCCAAGTGAAAAACCACATAATCCATTGTGTAATATATGGAAAATTATCTCCATGACTTATTTAAAATAAAAAATATGACTATATATATGCAATTTATGGCCTATTTCCATTACAAATCAACTTCTACTTCATAGCACCAAATTGTAACAAAATAAGCAAAATCTAACAACTAAATTATACTAGTATGTAGTTCTCAAAGAGAGCTTTTTGATAACTATTAGAAGTTAAAAATTTGATAGCATGGGTGAAATTTGTCCCCCCTAGAATAAAAATACTCCAATAGATTATAAGGGGGTCAGAGGGATAGCTGTATGATTGACCATATAGTTAATGTCATGTTGACATAACCCAATGTAAATGGGTGGTTCTTAGGTGGCTCCATAAGTGGTGGTGGCGAGTTGGTAGTGCATAGGCATAGGATAGGAAATAGATTTTAAACAAAATAAAAAATTCAAAATTTGATTTTGTTTATATCTCAATGAGATCTAAGGCTATAGCTCCACTAAATTAGGGTCTAGGACTAGGGGCTAAGCCCTATGGCACAACACCATCGGTTTTGGATGATGACTACTAGTGGGGGATAATAACCCCATCTTTCCTACTAGTATTATTTATAGTTGGTGCTATCAAATAGGGTATGGGGGAATGCAAACCCCCATGCCAATTTTTCTTTAATTTATCAAACGTATTAAAAAATTTGGAAGTTTTTTTAGTCAAACTTTATCTCTCAAGCCTCTTGAATCTAGTGGCAAGGTTTGTTTTGTTTTAAGGGATCATTTATGAAAAATTTACCATAAAATAAACTTTGTAAAAACCTAGAAAAACCCTTTTTTTACTCATTTTAAAACCCCAAATCTATAAAAAAATCCAAAAAATTTAAAGCCCTCAAATATTTACAAATATCAACCTAAAAAACATATCTCATAACTTAAATATATAAAACCACTTCACAATTGTCATGGAATCAAGATATGTAAATATATAAAATCACTTCACCATTGTCATGGAATCAAGTTTTCATTAGATTTTCTCATACAAGGGTTAAACCAAATCAAGGAGCTCTCACCTCCATCAACCACAACCAAGGCTCTAATACCACTTGTTAGGGAAAAAATACCAATTTAATTAAAGCATTTTATACATAGCCTTATGAGAGAAAATAATTCATACAATATATTATAGAATAATCATATGTAAAGATCAAATACATACCATAATATTACACAAGATATACCTTGAAAAAATTCTAAAGAGGGAAAATCACAACCTCCAAAAGCATCCACACTCAATGCATTATTTCAAAAATGGAAATATTATTATACATTTATAGAGTCTCCATGAATTAATTTTCAAGATCAACCTCCTCCTGTACATCATCTATGTGTGTAAATATTTAATAATATATCTCATAGCATGCTTCACATATACACTCTTCAAAAGATATCTCAATACAATGATAACCCACTCAAGAAAACCAACCTTAACTACTAAACATGCAAACTTTCTTTTATAGAATTAAGCTCACAAAAAATAACTGTGTTAAGGTACAACCATGTGCCTCAAAACTATGAGTACACAAAACCATTTACCCCAATATTTAATTTATTGGTACTAAGTTTCCTATTATTAAATATTTTCCCCATGTATAACCCATACATAAATTACATAATCAATGCTACATACAACTTTACAAGTGGACCAAAATAAATATTTATTTTATATAATTAAAATGATTATTTCCTATACAATGTGTACAACACCCTTTTTATAACTACTAAATACATTGACTAGAAAAGATTAAAAGCTAACAAGTTTGAAAATATCCCGATTGAAAAAAACACCCCCTTAAGTGTAACTTAAGGAGAAATGAATGTTATGATGATGGGTCCTACCTACTAGGCCATGTTAGTTACCCATGTACATTTTTTTTATCATAAATGGAGTGAAGGAGAAAACCTAGTTGGAAATACCCCAAAAGAGAAAAATGCATAAAAAATGTACAAGTGTAGAAGAAAGGGATTGACATGACCACCTAAGGACTACTTGTATCACATAAGTAAAAAAAATCTCTCCCCATAGGAGAGAAAAGAGACCTTCTATGTGATCCCCAAAAGGTGAGAATGAAATATTCTCCTACAAGGAAATTATTCCTCTCATTTAATTTAGATGAGAAGAGAAACCTAATCTCCCCTCAAATTACCTCAAGTATTGTTGAAAGATTCTTGAAAATAGATGTTAAAGATGATCCACAATCATGTAACTATATTCATGCCCTTGGAAGGAAACAAAACCATATATGTTTGTATGATATCTTCCCATTAAAAATATGAATATGTAGGAAGAAGGGTGAATTCTCCAAATTCTACACAATCCAAAGAAAATGGTGACACCCAAGATGGTTCATTCAAATAATAATCAAAAGGTCTCTAATCAACTATCAAATGGTGACAAATAATCACATCCAAAGAAGATGATGGTGATGCAACTCTATGGAAGTTATTATCAAATAGAAGATGAATTTCCTCAATGATGTCCTCAAAATATGCAATGCATGAATGTATAAATAAGGATGATATTTTTGGTAGAAATATGTCTCAATGAGGTGGACCTAGTAAGATAATATCAATAGCTTACTAAAAAGAATAATTAGAAGTTATAAATATATCAACCCTAGATTCAAATGTAGTAATAGGTGATGATTTGAGGGATGGTATATCAATGCAACTCATCAACTACATTGGTCATCCCCAAATTCAATGTTTTCTCATAATATATTTTAGTAAGATCATATGATGATTCTACAATTATTATATAGAAAATTAATATTATGATCTAGGGAATTTTTTCATTATAATAATTTTGTTTAGTAAACATTTATCTTTAATGTAAATTTTCTTTCCACAGTAACTAAATATTACCTTCAATAATTTTGGAGGATTTCTTAGCATACTCATATGGAAAGGAGAGAATGAGTGAGTAAGTGAGAAGCATGATTAGCTCACACAAGATAACTAAAATAAAAAACCAAAAAAAGTAGAAGCATAAAATTACCCCATTGAGTCAATCAATGAACCCCCTATGAAAGTTCTAAAAATAGTTCAAAATGATAGAGTTTTGTAGAGTTTCATCTATAACATCAAAAATTGCATACCATTACAATTTCATGTATATATCATATAGATAATTTATACATATTATTTAATATAAATAAATAAATTGTATTATTATTTTGTCTTAATTATAAAATGAAACTATTAATATAAAAATCAAAAGATTATCTTTTAAATTAAAATATAGAAATATTTTTAAAATATTTTATATAATTTATATAAAAGTTTAATTGACATCTTTATTTAATTTATAGTTATTCAATTATAATTTTAAGATTTTTAATTTATCATATTTATTAAATTTTTAATTAACATGATAATTTTAATCAAAATAATTTGACATAAATAATATAATTATTTTTTTTATGTATAAAATATGAAAGAATCAATTTTTAATAGGACCTATAAAAAAATCTTATGTACACTACTATAACATCCATCCACATAAATTGACTTCCACCCATATGAAAATAATTCTAGAAGAATTGACCTTCTTAAATAAAATCACATTCAATTCTATTCTTTTTTGAAACATCTAATCCACATAGATTGACTTCCACCCATATCAAAATAATTATAAAAAAATTGACCTAAAATCAAATCACATTCAATTCCATTTCTTTTTGAAACATCTAACTTATGATTTTTATTCACAGCATCCATCATTACCATGTCATAAAGCAATTCAAGAGTCTTAATTACTTTATTAATAAGTTAATTTTCTCTCTTATCTTATACTATGCAATACGTTATGAATCCTATTAACTTTGTACACTACATTTTCCTTAGTGTATCCTTATTTTAATCCCTTAGGTCAACATGTATACTAAGAAAGTATTTTTGTAGAGATTTTATTTAGGATTCAAAAATATTTTCCTTACTTTTACAATTTTTTATTTAATATATTTTTTTAATGTAATTTTTTTTATTTTCAAAAATGGTATAGTTATTATAAATCTATTATTATTATTTGTTTATCAATATATTATACATATGTCATATATGTATATTTGAAATGTTATTCAACTTGTATTATATGTAAGTGTAATTAAAAATTTCATTTATAAAAAATATCTTTATAATTTTCTAGAAATGTATATTATCTATTATACTTTTAATATTTATGATTATGTGTGAAAATAGATTGGGATAAAAATTATCAATCCAACTCTCTTGTTAATCCATATTAATATACCATTTATAATAACTATATTATACTTATAATTGTTATAGTATGTGTATAGATATAATTAGTGTAGGCCTTGTAATGTGTTTTGAATTGAAATCAGATTTAAATTAAAACTAAACACTTAACATGTCTTTAAATGTGCATTAGATATATGAATTATTCAAATATTTTTCTACGTGAATGAGAATGATAAAACTAGATAGTTAGAAGATTGTCTTTTGCATATTTTTACATGCAATAAAATAATTTTTGGAAGTAATAATTCATTAATTACATTATATGCTAATAATATAGCATGAATACCACTTCATTACTACATTCTACTAACGTACTAGGGTATAATATATTATAGACTACATTTTTTTTTGATATAATTTCTTTAATGGATAGTTCAAATATATATTTTTCAATCCTTAATAACTACATATTTCTAAATCCATCAAATTATTATTTATAATTAGATATTTTCAAATCAATTATTTTATATTTTTTTAATCTTTTATTAAATGAAATTACTTAAAGTTGAATATTGATAGTTGGTATGGATGAACAAAAATAAAATAATTTCCAATAATTTCTCATAAACAACAAGTTAAAAATATTTGAAGTGGTTTACAATGCTAAAGTAATTGAGAAAATAACCCTAGGAACTATTGTGATTAACCATCTTGCAGTGACTACATGGAAATTTGGAAAATAAAACCCTTAATTAATCAATAATTTACAATAATCTCTCAAATATCTATTCCAAAAAAGAGTTGAAATAGTGGATTAGTGGAGGAGTCTTCTGTTTGGAGGGTCGCATAGACCTTCTATCTTGATCTCTCATATGGGGGATTATTTTAGCGGATCATATTTTGTGAGATTCTAGTACTCCTAATCACAGTACTATCAATATTTTCAACTTCACAGAGTTTGATTGTCTTTGTGTATTCATGGTTGAGTAGTATTCATATGTTCACTCATGTAGTGTTTTGTATCTCTTATCTTGATCTACATTTCTTGGAGGTTCATTGATTCTAGTAAAAACTAGTTCATCTTCGACAGCGTTTACAAATTTGACATGCTTCAAGAGTTCTTCATCATGATGTTCTTATCATCGTGGGACATCTTTTTAGGTGGTCTTAAATCCTTCTCTTTCTCTTTTTTGGAGAGGATTTTTTCTCCCACTGAGTTTTCTCCCTTTTCTTTATTTGTGAGACATTGCATTGTACATAGGTACCTCACTAAGCCTCATAGGGTGAGACCCATTTCCTGTCTACTTGCGCACTTTTGGCGATCCACCTGGTATCACTTAGGGAGATTGTTGGGGTAAATAGTTTATCTATTCACTGGAAGTATCATTTAACAGTGAGGTTAGACAGCATCTTGTCTAACTGAATGTCTGCAACATTAGGCCTCTGGAGGTTACTCGTTGAAACGACCCTGCGGCCACCGCTGCTTTTTGGGGTTTGGAGACTTTCATCTCACCTAAAAGGTCACTCAACACTTGGAATCAAGGTAGATGACTTAGTAAAATAGGTTTTTGGTTTGCACATTCCAAGTGATCCTAAGGTTGACACCTATCAGATAATTGTTTACTTATCTGTGCCACATCGTGGTGCACTTGTTAGTCCACATGATAGGTGGATTGCCTCTTCCTTACCTATATATGCAAGTTCATATTGTACATTTCAATTAACTCTTTTATCAATCTCTTTGATAATGTGAATTGGGCTAATTTTGTGCAAGTTTTTGTGTGGAAGCACAAGGTTTTATTGTTATGATCTTGTTAGAAATCTTAACAAAAATTGTATAGATCTACAAAATAAGATTGAAATAAAGTTGCATCTAGTTTTTTTGTGTTCTTTTTATTGACACTTTAGACCATAAGTGAAGGATAGGAATGTAGATATGAAAGAACACTGAGGAAGAAGGAACCAAAGAAAAAGGAGTTAGACATCACAATATTAATTAAAAGAAAGGAAAACAAGAAAAAGGATCTAGACTTCATAATATTAAATGAAAGGAAAGAAAAAACAAGAAAAAAGAGTTAGAATTCACAATATTAAATAAAAAGAAAGAAAAAATAGGAAAAAAGAGTGAGACTTCACAATATTATGTTTTATAGATTAAGGTATATATAGGGAAATACTTATCTAATTGATATGATATTTTGATGTCAATCAAAATAAAATTTATCAAATGTTAATTAAATTTACATATGTATAAAAGAATTGCTTATTTAATTTATATGACTTTTTTAACATCAATCAAAATAAAATTCAATTAAAAATTAATTAAATTTCTACATAGTTATGTAATTGATATGATACTTTGGCACTAGTCAAAGTAAAAGTGACTATAAATCAACTAGATTTACATAGATATATAAAAAAAGGTTGATTAAATTGTTTTGGTCAATATTAACAAATCAAAAGATCAAATCTGAAAACAATTTCTATACAACCAACACAACAACATACCAACTATTTTCTAACTACAACATCCATACTTGATGTCCATTGTTTACACAAAACAAAGTCCTTTTAATAATATAGCATAATCATGCTATTCTTACTATTAATTAAATTTAAATGTGTATAAAGGAAGCACACATCTAATTGATATGATACTTTTAGTGTCAATCAAATAGAATTTGACTAAATGTCAATTAAATTTAGACATATAGAAGAAGCTCGCTTAACTAGTTGATATGTTACTTACACATGATTATAATAAAATTGACTAGAAATCAATTAAATTCACACAACTATACAAAACAAAATTGATTAAATAATTTCAATCCGTATTAACAAATGATAAGATCACAACATCTATAAACAAAGCTCACTTAACTAGTTGGTATGAATTTCCCACAGTCCATGAAGTTAATTAGAACAAGCTTTTGAATTAAATTATATATATTTTTCAGTCGACATTTTAAATCACAGTAGTGATACATCCTTTATACTTAATGTCCACAAGAAATTAATTAAATTTACATAGATATATAAAACAATATTGATTAAATACTTTCAATCCATATTAACAAATCACAACTAGGAAGACAATTTTGTACAATACCACAACATACCAACTATTTTAAGTGCATCCTCCCTACCTAATACCCACTATTTATCATAAACTTCCCAATAAACATTTCCTCTATAAAAAAAACCCTAAAATACTTTTCAATGAACAATTTACAATGTCAGAAATATCAACCTCGTATACTTTTTTCTAACACTGTCACACCCATTCCTGCACCATCATACTCAGTGGGCAGGTAGATAATAAACACAGCAAATATCCATCACTGTCCCTGATGCCTCTGCACGACAATGCGTGGCGCATTTGGAGCAAAGAAATAAAATTTTGACTCAATCTTTTCACTGAAAATCAAAGGTGGGAAAGGTGGAATTATTGAAACTGGAATTCGCAACTTTAGACAGGTGGCGAATTGATCTTTCAATTCTCCATGGCCGGTAGGACCTCTGCACTTACTATCGCCATTAATTTGTCCGCCAGAGAAGAACATCCTGTCGTGGGAAATAATAGATTACAGTAACTGGGCCAGAATCAATCAAAATTGCCATGCGTCTTACGGCATTACACTGTAATCTTTGACCCCCCCGAGTGGGCAATTAACGTGTGAGACTGTGTTGAGTGATTTACAGATAACCATGGAATCTAAAGAATGTCAAGCGAATTCATGTTGGAAAAGTTTTTGCGTGTGTTGATGTGTAAGTACTGCGGATCATTTTCACCCAATGTTTTACTTCCAACATGCCGTTACGTCTGCTACAGGATGTTTTCCTGCTTCTCTACAGTAAAGAGAAATTATGTTGTTCCTGTGACCAGATTCCCCAGAAACGAGGGCACAACTGTTTTCCTGCATTTTCTTATGAATTGAATTGTTGTCCTTTGGTTGATCATACAGTGGAGCGTTCAATTATTGTGTGTTAATTATGTAGTGCGCCTTCCTGAATCTTGTTGCAGTCTTATCGTACGTCAAATAATTCAATTTAGTTGTATGTGATTGTGGGTTAAATAGTTTAATTGTATTTTATTGATTGAAGTTTTGAGATTACAATTTTGGAATCTCATTTTTTTTTTTGAAATGATTTGTACAGTGAAATTATTAAGATGTATAAAAATGTTTTTATAATATGTTTAGGTAAAGGTTATTTCAATAACAAGGGTCTTTTTTCTTAGGATAGTCAGTCAAACCGAGAGGCAAAACAAGGCCCCACGAGGAAGCCACACGAAATTATTAAAAATAATAATAAGTGATACTTAAAAAATAGAAATTGTTTTTGTTTTTAGATCTTTGAAATACGTTTTAAATAATAAGTGAATTGAATTGTCGTCCTTTGGTTGATCATATAGTGGAGTGTTCAATTATTGTGTGTTAATTATGTAGTGCGCCTTCGTGAATCTTGTTGCTGTCTTATTGTATGTCAAATAATTCAATTTAGTTGTATGTGATTGTTGGTTAAATAGTTTAATTGTCAATTTTGGAATCTCACTTCTATTTTTGAAATGATTTGTACAATGAAATTATTAAAATATATACAAATGTTTTTATAATATCTTTAGGTAAAGATTTTTTCAATAACAAGGGTCTTTTCTCTTAGGATAGTCAATCAAATCGCAAGGAAAAACAAGGCCCCACAAGGAGGCCACACAAAAGTACCAAAAAAATATAGAATATTTAGTGATGCTTAAAAAATATAAAGTATTTTTATTTTTAGATCTTTGAAATAGGTTTCAATTTTTTTAGAAATTTAAATAGTACTAATTTTTGTTTGGTTGTAAAGTTCAATCATCATGACTCTTTTCAATTGTTCATTTGTTTGCATCCAATTTTCTTTATATTTTAGAGAATGGTACATTGTATGATTGATAAAAACTTCATGTATTTGTTCAACAAATTAATCTTAGATATTTCTCATGTTTTTTTTGTGGATGTAGCCAATTTTGGTGACCACACAATTCATTGTGTTGTGTCTTTCTCTTTTGTGCAATTGATTTATCTATTATTTCTATTTTTATTATTTTTGTATCTGCATTTAAACACTAACAATTGGTATTAGAACTAAGTGAAATTTGAGTAGAGATGGAGGATGCAAATAAGTGGAGAATTGAAAAATTCTTAGGTCAAAATTATAAGATGTGGAAGTTGCAATTAGAAGTGTTGTTAATTCAAAGAGACCTTTCAATTACATTAGAGGAAAAATCGAAGAAGCCAACTGCGATGTCCAATGAAGATTGGGACAAATTGGATAAAAAGGTAGTGGCAATCATTATCCTCTCTATATCCATCAATGTGTTGTTTAATGTTGCAACCGAAAAAACAATGAACTTGGATTGTTGGATAAATTGTTAGACATGTATGAGATAGCTTCTATATCAAATAAAGTTTTCTTGATAAACCTTGCCAAAATTGTCTGACATGTATGAGATAGTGATAATGTATCAAATCATTTAAATGAATTCAATAAATTGATCAACCAATTAATTTATGTTAAGATTATTTTAGAAGATGAAATTAAGACAATCTTGCTATTATGTTCCTTACCCAATCATTGGAATGGAGTTGTTATGGCCATTAACAACTTGGTATCCAAAAATAAGGGAACTACATGGACATTTGATGATGTTGTTTGGACTCTTCTCAACAAGGATATGAGAAAAAAAAATCAAGGTACTTCATTGGGAGAAGCTTTGATAACTAACAATAAAGGGAGATCACAAGAATGAGGGAGAAATTACTATAGAATATCTAATTCCAACAAGAGATCAAAGTCAAGAGGAAAAAATATTAGTTTTTATTGTGGCAAGGAAGGTCACATCAAGAGAAATTGTTGGTCCTTCAATAAGGAAAAAAGTCAACCAAAGGAAAACAAAGCGAATTCAACATATGCAGAAGATTTGGGTTCTCTTTTTCTATCAATAGGGGAAGCTACAAAAAAATGTTTGGGTTCTTGATTTTGGAGCATCATTTCATGCCACTTCATGCAAGGAATATTTTAAAAATTATCAAAATTATAATTTTGGTAAGGTTTATCATGGAGATAATGAACCTTGTGATATTGTTGGAAAAGGAGATATTTTATTGAAATTTAAAAATGTAAATAATTGGTTATTATAGGATGTTAGACATGTACCACAACTCAAAAGAAATTTGATTTCATTTGGGCAATTGGATGCTCAAGGGTGTAGTGTCACTTTCCAGTCAAGCATATGGAAGGTAAATAAAGGAGCCTTGGTGATTTTCAAAGGATGTAAATCAGGTACTTTGTATGTAATAGAGAGTCATGTTGAGGTGGGAGCTACTATGATAGTAGTAGATATTGACACAAAGATTTGACATAGAAGGCTCAGACACATGAGTAAGAAATGACTTGAGATTTTGCAGAAAAAAGGTCAACTTCTAGGGCTAAAATTGGTAGATTTGGAGTTGTGTGAGCATTGCATATATAAAAATAAAAGAGAATAAAATTATCTATCAAAGAATATGTGAAGAAGTCACGTCCTTTGGAGCTAGTGCACTTGGATATATTTAGTGTCACAGAGGTAACTTCAATTGGTGGGTATAATTATTTTGTTACTTTGCTTTATGATTGCGCTAGGAGGTTTAGGTTTACATGTTACAAATGAAATTTGAATTTTTTGGCATGTTTACAAATTTTAAAGAGCTTGGTGAAAATAAAATTGGTAATAAAATTAAATGCTTGAAAATGGATAACAATAGGGTATGTGCAGGATCATCATGGAAAAAACAAGCCCTTAAGTGGCAAAAAATTCA
>VDFB02271358.1:959552574-959713629 GCA_007258455.2 Sequoia sempervirens
CAGTCTCCTGCTGCCGGGCTATGGCCTGATCCTTGTCCATCAAGGCTCTATCCCTCTCCATCCGATAGGCATCCCTCTCGGCCATCAATACTCTCATCTGCTCCTCCAAGGAGGCAACCTGGGCTCGCAATATATCTGTGTCGGGCTCCTCTGCCTCTGTCTCATCCTGTCGGGCCCTGTCTCTCCCATCCTCCTCCTCGTCCAGCTCCTCTAGGATCTGATCTCGAATCTCCCTCTCGTGATCATCCTCCTCCTCATTGTCCTCCTGGTAGGCACCTAACAGCCCCAAAGCGTCAATCTCTGCCTCCTCTCTGCCTGCCTCCTCGACACCTACCTCCCCCTCTGCCGGGATCTCTGGGATATCTAGTATGACTGCCTCCACTGGCTGATCCTCCTCTCCACCTCTGGCTACATCCTCCTCTCCACCTCTGGCCACATCTAACATAGCCACATCCTCCTCTCCTCCTCTCTCCTCCTGGATCGGTGACAAGGCTGCTCCTCATCCCCTCCGACCACGCCTCCCTCTCCTGCCTCCACGTCATCCACCTCTTCCATCATCCCCTCCATCACCATGGCCTCCTCTGCCTCCTCGACCTTTCCCTCTGCCTCGCCTGCCTCTAGGACCTCTCCCACGCCACTCTACCAGCGCTAGCTGCTCTGGATCTATCAAGGGGATCGGCCTGTGTACTGCCCACCACTGATCATAAGCTGGAGTGGTCCCTAGATTTGCTGGTCCGTCCCTCCATCTCCATGGAACTTCCTGTAGCCCATCAATATCTGCCTCTGCAGTGGCGACTGGAATCTCTGGCCCCCATAGTAGGACCTCTCGTGATGACCGAGCAAACTCTGCTCTCCCTTGAGGTACATCCTGTACCTCTCCAAACTGTCTCAATACCCGGTCTGACAACTGCCACTCTATAATGTGCACATGGGACACTGTCCGTCCTACCAAATACTATGCCTATCTACAAAATGGCAGGTGCTCGTCCTCATTTGACCACTGCTCACAACCTAGGTACGGTCTCCATGTAAACTCCTGCATGGTGTCTATAGCATGTCTAAAGTAGCCTGTGTCCCCAATATGATGCTGTGTGGTTGCCCCCGCATAACGAAAGGCATATGGAGCTCCGTGAGGTAAGTCTACTGTAACAGGTGGTCTGAAAATAGCGATATGCTCCCACGCCCATATCATCAGAAGCGTGGTACCACAGCTCATCGACTGTGCCTCTCTATAGGCAATGTCATGCAAGTGGAAGTACAACATCCCTAGCACATAGGAACCCCAGGCATATACAACTCGGTGCTCAAGCATGCCCACTAACATCTCCCCCCATCCCACGGGAAATCCATGACCTCGGCGGTCAGGCAGTACTATACCGCCTATCAATGTCGCTACTAGACAGTCTAACTATCTATACCTCTGAGCCAACACCCGCCATTTGATCTCATAATCATCAACCCCTATCTGTCTAATATCAGCATGGGGGTAATATCTACACATCTCAGCAATCCCCCTCTGAATATCATAGACCACCTGTGTCCCTCTAATAGGCAGTCTCAATATCCTATATACATCCTCTAAAGTCACCATGGCCTCTCCAGTCGGTAGGTGGAAGGATGATGTCTCAGAGTGCCACCTCTCACATAACGTTGTCAGTAATCCCCGATTTTCCCAAATCTGGGGCATATCGGTCACATGCAACAAACCCAAATGCCATAGAGTCCGTCGCTCGGCCGACCGCAAGCTGTCTCTGAATCGAAATGTCATGGGTCTCAACTCCCATGTATAAATAGGGTCTAATAAAACCTGCAACAACATTATACATGCCTCATGTTAGCCTGAATCATCTATTCTAGTGCAAACTGACTATACTACATGAAATGCAAATGCGTCGTTATTTTGCACATGCGTCATTCTTTTACATATGCATCGCTTTTTCAAAAATGCAATTCACAAATTCTATTTGCGTCATTATTAAGCAAATGCGGCTAATAATAATCAAATGCGCCACAAAACTATCATTTGCATTGAAAAATTCCAAATGTGTTTCTAAATATACATATGCGGCTATAAATAGGCAAATGCTTTTCATAAATTCAAATGCGTATCACAAATAAACACATGCATTTAACCGCTAAACCTATTTTAAATAATCGGCGTAAATTTTCAAATGCAGTTTTCCACATACACATGTGTCGTTCACGCAAGCATATGCGGTTCAACATAAAAAATGACGCATAACTAAAAATGCATTAAATGTCTTAAAATGCGTGCAAATGAAAAAAATTTCAAAAGACAAGTTTTAGGTCCATACCAGGGGGTCCGCGCCGGCTGGTCTCTGGTATGACCAGATCTTGTATGCGCAGTGATGGGTGGCTGGAACTGGAGACATCGTCGCTATCAATCCAGAGAAAATTTTCAAATCTCTAAGCTAGGTGGGTGCAAATGAATAGTTTTTCACCCCAATTCAAATATATACCTAGGGCTTAGGTGGCATTTCTTTCCTACTGGCCATGTAAACTTCCATTTTCTATCATCCCGTACCCGTCCCTCCCATTTTCGAACCCAATTCCGTCAACTGCATTGCATTTCTGCCTATCTACTGGACTAATTGGGAGCATTTCCAAATTTTTCTGAACGTTTCAAAAATTTGTCAATTTTCCTGAGGGGGCATACCTTCACCTGTTTTAATCTCGAGCATGACTAGGGCATATTTTTATCGACTTTCTTTGACACGCCTAAACGACATTGTATCAAAGAGGGGCAAACGTAGACACCAAAATTTGGTTTAGGCCTGCGACTTCCATATTCTTCATAATTATTCTTCATGGTCATGATTAAATAATGTCAATTATTTAATTATTCTCTATAGTCTTCATTTCTTTTATTGATTAAATAATCTTAATTATTTAATTAATTCATCTTCTTTTATTTCTTCTATTAATTAAATAATCTTAATTATTTAATTAATTCACACTTTCTTTATTCTATCTGATTAATTAAATAAAGCGCTTTTATTTAATTATGTTACTAATTAACCTTATCCGTCTTGTCAAATTAAATAAATTCTCATTTAATTTATCTTTTTACATATTTCAACTATAATTAAATAGAAATTCTTTATTTATTTAATTATTCATTTAAATCCTTCATCATTTAATTAAATAAATCTTATTTATTTAATTATTCTTTGAATATCGAGTCTTGAATTAAATGAATTATTTAATTCATTAATTCTATTTTAACGCATTCCTCTATATTTTAGATAATTATGTGAGTTATCTAAGTATTCACTTTTACTCGACTCGATATCTATTTTAATCATTCAGTTAACTCTTCATTTGATGTCTAAGTGGCTGTCTCGAGTAATCTCTTCGTCAGATCAGTCAATCGTCCAGTTCTAACTCATTTGCGTGCACATGCATATTAATTAAATATTATTATTTAATTAAATAAGTGTTGTGCGTGCATTCGAATAGAGAGTCGTTATAATCAATTTTTATCTTTGTCATGCAAAGATATTTCTTATGTTTTTGAATGCCGAACTGAAGATTAAATCATTTATTTAATCTTTAATTGTATTTCTAATTTGGATCACTCATGTCATTACTATCAGTTATCAGAATGCATGTCTAATCTGTTGATCTCAACCGTTCATTCGAATAATCAATTTTCTATAAATTGATTTGTCATTCTTCATTCCAATCTCTCTCGCGAATTTTATAACTTTTGAGAGCACTTTGTCTTGAATCTTCGATATTTTGCTAATCACTATCTTAGGCTATACTATCACAAATTTACTAAAAATCTGAGGGCAATTATACTACACAAGCAAAATGGAGAAGGGCAATCGAGATGAATCATGGAAATACGTTTGAAAATTGGTGATATTGTTTTAGTTTTAATTACGTTTTTACTTTCCCATGTTCTTTGTTGCTTAACGAATGAATTTTCATTTTAGATTTAGTATTGTATGCGTGTGTGCTTCTAATCTTCTTTGTTGTGTCTATTGTGTAAAGCTTTTATTTGGCGTTACAGCTTGTTTGAAATGCATTATGCATTGGTAATTATTTGAGTGCATGCCATATAAGCGAAAAACACATTTTAAATCATTTAATAATAAGATCATTTGGGTCAATTAATTAGGTCCCCAAATAATATTATTTTCCTTGGGTGTTTTATTATATTGTTTTAATTGAGAAGCTAGAGAAAAAGGGTGTAACTAGGTTGGGCATGCATGGTAATTGTGATAAATTTCGGTAAATCCTACATCCATTTAAAATTGTGTTATTCCCCTATTGCATAGTGTGCATGTTGGCTTCTAAAAGGAATCATGCATTGTATTGGTGTGGATTAGGGTTCCCAATTGTAATATTCTAGCAACAAAAACACTTGGAAACTCCACTTCATTTGTGTTTCCTGCACTTTTCATTTATTTCAGTACAAATTTCTCTTGTGCTCCCACATTGGCATCTGTACCTCCATTCGATTCCACAATTTTGGGCTTCTTTCTTTCTGTGCATTTAGTACCTCCCTTTGCCTCCAAATTGACAAAGAGAAATTAAGTAACATCAAACATTTATGTTTCATCTAGTGTCAACAAAAATATCTTTAAAGAAAGATAGGCATGACACAATAATAAAATGACCAATATATTAAATTAAGTCATATCAAAGAAATTAGTATACTTTGTGGTTAAGCGCACTTGAGCTGAAGTAGTACTGGGATGGGTGACCTCCCATGAAGGTTTGGTGCTTCACCTCTATGAGTATCACCTAGATGCAATGAGTGATAAGTGGACCATTCACTATCATGAGAGATGGGTTCTTGTGAACCACTACTCATGAAACATGGGTCAATGAGTTTGACTTGTAAAACTGCATCGTTGAATCTTGATAGCAATATCACAATTAGTATACACTTATATAAGTAACATAATAATTATGATTTCAAAGGGGTTGTGTAAAAATGATAAGGTTACAGGTTTTCAAGATGACAATCCAAGTTCAAATCCCCAATTATTGTTGTGACTCTCAAACTTTCATTATGGCTTCTAAGTTGATTAAAGTTGAATATGTTGCATAAGGTGAATGTGCTAGTGGGGATGAGCTCCGCTTTGTGAAATTAAGTAACATCAAACATTTATGTGTCATCTGGTGTCAACACAAATATCTTTAAAGAAAGATAGGCATGACACAATAATAAAATGACCAATATATTAAATTAGGGCATATCAAAGAAATTAGTATACTTTGTGGTTAAGTGCACTTGAGCTGGAGTAGTACTGGGATGGGTGACCTCCCATGAAGGTTTGGTGCTTCACCTCTGTGAGTATCACCTAGATGCAATGAGTGATAAGTGGACCATTCACTATCATGAGAGATGGGTTCTTGTGAACCACTACTCATGAAACATGGGTCAATGAGTTTGACTTGTAAAACTGCATGGTTGAATCTTGATAGCAATATCACAATTAGTATACACTTATATAAGTAACATAATAATTATGATTTCAAAGGGGTTGTGTGCAAATGATAAGGTTATAGGTTTTCAAGATGACAATCCAAGTTCAAATATATATATATGTATATATGGGCAGCCCAACATCCTATGATCCTTCCGCTAACTACTGGGGCATAGTGGGGCATCATTAATTTTTTTTTCTATCTTTATTTGAGCATCAAATTCTTTGAAACAATGCAACAAGTACATTGTATCAAAGCAGGGAAAAATGTAGATACCCTGAATTGTTCTAACCGGCGAACAACACATTTTGACTAACTCTCACTCTTCTTCCCCTAAATGATTAAATAATATATTATTGTTTAATTATTATCATTTTTCATATTCTGCTATTAATTAAATAGTTTAACATTATTTGATTAATTCATCCTCAATCATCATTTCAAAATAATTAAATAAACCAAATTTATTTAATAAATGGCTAATTTAACTTCATTCTTCCTGATTAATTAAACAAGCATTAATTATTTAATTATGTCGCTAAATTCACTTATTCCTCTATTTTAATTAAATAAATACTAGTAATTGTTTAATTAAACATTCACCATCATGCATAAATTAAATGATTATCTTTAATTATTTAATTGACCTTTTTCATCATGCATAAATTAAACAATTATCTGTAATTATTAATTAATCTATTCTCTCACCTCTAGATTAAATAATTACTTTAATTATTTAATCCCTCACATTCACACTTCTTTTAAATTAAGTAATTTTATTAATTATTTAATTCTCCTCTTTCATCTCAAATATCATCTATTAATAAATAAAAAAAAAAAATATTAATCAATCTTATCTTGCACGTCATCCTATTGCAGGCAAGAGGTCACAAGGTCTAGTCTACCCCCAAACTTGCACTACCAGAGGGCGTGTCATGCTAGTGCCACCGGTCACGTGAATTTTTTTTTACAAGACGCACTATAGTTTATAGGGGGATGGATACCTGGCCGATTCCTGTAGTCTAAAAAAAAATCTTATCTTACACATTCCTCAAATAATTAATTAATTATATCATGCATTATTTCCTCAAATCTTAACTGACACTCTCTCTTAGTCAACTAATATTGATTGACCACTCTTCTAATCAATCAATTCTCTTTTAATTCCCACTCAATTGGAGACTTTTGATCAATTAATTGACTTAACACTTCAACCAATACCTCATGCAACTAGTCAACTAGAATTATGTAGCCAGTTGTAGTCAATTAACTTGACAATCAATTCTTCTCATTCATTCTTAGCCTTTGATATCCGATTATCACCTCTTAATCCATATCGTTCATCTGAATCAATCAAATCTATAAAATAACCCTCCATCATTCACATTCATCACTTAGAATTTTCATAGCTAAGTTCATGTCCATTTGAGTTTTGAGCATTCATCTTGAGCATCTAGATCATATTTGCATCACATTTAATCAATGTTTTTCTAGCAATCATGGAGGCTTTAAGTGTTTGAGAAATCCAACACCATATTAAACCAAGCTCTCCAACAATGGGATTGTGAGGTTGTATTTTCTTGTTTTGAATTCATTATGTTTGATTTGATTTATCTAATCCTTGTGTTTGAGTTCATGGCTTGATTTGCAATCCAATTTCATTGATAAGTGGGTTTGATCTTCATATTTTTAGGTTCTTTGATTGAATTCTTGTTGCTTAATTCATTCCAATTTTACCACTTGCACCTATCCTTTACTATCTCATTTGGATAATTGTCTTATATGGAGAGATGCCTAACCTATATGGTTGGATGGTTGTCCAAAATTACATGAATACCTATCTCATATGGATAGAAGTACTTGAGTATACAAATGAATAGAAGCTTAATGACTTGAGTAAAATAATAAAAAATAAAAATAAATTAGTGACATTTTTGGGTATAATAGTTAGGTTATTACATGTCTCTTTTGTTGGATTGCATCTCAAATATTGGGTATGATCTCTTGAGGTATTTCTAGTCATTTGTTGATATTTTTGGGGTATGTCTTGAATGGATTTTTTTTGGTGAGTTTAAGGCATTTCCCTTGAGTATGAGACCTAGAAACATTCACCTATTTAGTCTTCTAGTCAAGACTACAAAGCTAGAAAAGGACTCTATCATAAAAATATGACTCTTACACAAAATCAAGACTCCAACACTAAAATTGGACTTTAGTGCCAAAAGTGGACACTTGAATAGTAGTGTGCTAGTGTTTATTTTGAGTTCTACTGTCCTCTTGACATGTTATAGTCCCGCATTCATTAGTATTGAGAATTTATAATCATTTCTAAAGAAAAAAATGTATATATAAAATTTGTTCCTCTTAGTCTTGTAAGTCTTCTCATGTTGTCACTTCATTGACAAGTTTTATAATTTAGAACTTGTGTCATCTTTGGTATTGGAAAGTGTGCATTTTCATGAAAATGAATAGTTGTCATTCCATTGGTGGAGGGTGTAGAGTCTAAAATAATGTATTGTAAACTTGGTAGAACCTACACAATTCAGAGGTTTAACTAACTGAACAGTCCACTCAACATTGCTTAAGACTACATTTAAATTGTCAACCCAAGGTTTGTAAGCTTATGATGGTGCAACACTATATATGCCTTCAGAGACTCAAAACTACCTAAACTATCCTACCTAAGTTATTCTACTTGTTGGAAACTCATAGAATTACAAAACAGTAAAAACATAACCAAAACTAGTGGCTACAGGTACCTACAACTTAGACTGAAACTAAACTATTGCTAATGAAATAATGCTATAACTTAAAAATGATAAAAACTAATAACTCATCTAAATTAACCTCTGAAGTAATACTAGTTAACCATTGCATGCATATTCATAAGCATTCATTAACAATAAGTAAGATAGGATATTCTAGTTAAATTGCATAAAGTCATGAGATAATGATAAACAAAAAATAACTATTAAACAAAAATGGACAATTGAAAAGAAGTGAGGAACAATACCTTGAGTGGCCTGCTCAAGTAGTTGTTCTCACTTTATCTGAACCCAAATCTAACTAAAAGATTCTACTTATCCCAAGAAATTAACTGCATTCATTGCATATCATGAAAGATTACAAAAAATCTTTTCATAGATTGTATTCAATCATTTTAAATATTTCATGTCTTGAAATTGAAAGTAACTAATAACATAAAATTGAAGAAAACCAACTAACTTATCTACAGATTTAGCGAACAACTATATACAAGCTTGGGGGAATCTTATTCAAAGCAACAACATAAGTGAAATCATTAACTCCACTCCTAGATATTTAGAGCGTAGAGTTAAGTTTGATTTATTCAACCTATAATTGAAAAGGAAAATGAATCCTAATAGGACTAAAACACTGTCAAAACAGAATTGCATGTAAACATACAAACACTTGTCAAAATCCCATAAGTGAAGAAGACCTCTTCTGTAACGTTTATTAACTAGTTATAATAACACACGTTCAACCTTCATCAAGTTCCTTTAATCAACAATCATCACGTTTAGTCTAATCTGGAACTCCCTTGTTTTGATGTCTTGGACTCCTTTTGACGTGGGTTCATCTTGCAATTGTTATGTGCTGTAATTCCTCATTGGCTGCAAACAAGTTAATTTTGTAAAGCATGCACACAAGGATAACTATCACAATCAAAACATAGCATTCCATTCAACATCCCATACATATCTTCATATAAACCATACATTCCTAGTATATTATAACCATAATTCCATCATTATATTTTAGGTTCAAGTTTGCATAATAGATATGAAACGATAGTATAATATAGGAGTGTTGTTTAGAAAGTGTATCTAAAAGTGTCTCAAAACATGTATGAAAACAACAAAAATTGAACTATTATCTGGACCTATCAGAGGGCTTGTACCTCCTAGTAAGAAACCACTTGTGTAAGTTTTGAGCTTATGTTTGGGTGTTGTTTGTGTTGTTTTGGAGTAGATTTGAGGTAGGTTTTTTCCATACCCCCTCGGTACCTTGCTAATTGTTTTGCATGACCCCTAGCCCCAGTGTAATTTGGACTAGGGGTTGAAATTCACATTTTATTATGTAG
Source organism: Sequoia sempervirens (assembly GCA_007258455.2). NCBI lineage: Eukaryota > Viridiplantae > Streptophyta > Pinopsida > Cupressales > Cupressaceae > Sequoia > Sequoia sempervirens. The sequence continues at coordinate 959,562,146 of VDFB02271358.1, forward strand.
ACATATATATAAGTGTGTGTGTGTGTGCGTTTTAATTGTGAACCTTTATTTTGATAGTACTGAATGTGAATATCAATCTTATTATGTTATTTTAAATTTAATGCATTAAATGTTTGGTCTAACATGAACTAATGATTTGGTTGGTGGACTTGTGTGAGGTTTTTCATTGGTTGTGGGTACTAGGGTACAAAGTGAGGTGGATTTTGTGGTTTCATTGGATGAGAGACAAACAACTGGTAATGCCATTTTAATGTCAAGATCCTTGCCTAAAAATTGCGTCAATCTAAGGTTCATTCAAATCTAGGATTCTAGATGTCTATTAAATCCCTATTGTTCATCCATTTTTTAGCTAGGAAAAGACATCAAGATAATTTAAATTGCTTCCAGTCAATTAAGGACATTGCATGATATAATAAGTTCACTAAAGAATGGTAATAGATAAACATATTAAAAAAATAAAAAATAAAAAAATATAACTATAAATGTATGGGCCAAATAAATAAATTATACCACCTAAATAAAGATTAGTTTATACTTAAAAGAACCTTAGAAATGGGGCACTAGACTATAAATAAAAGATAAAGGCAAAGAAAACCCCTATCAAATGTCAAACGCTAAGGAGAATAGAAAAATAATAATAATAAGAATTTTCATATGTTATAAGGTGGGCGTGAATAAAAGGAAATTCCACTAAACCAAAGGAGGACAATGATAAAATGAGAGAGAGAAAAAGAAAATGAGGAAGTTAACAAAAAGAAAAAAAAAATCATTCATGACAGAAGAGGGCGATGGAAGGACAATAGGAAATTATGGAGGAAGAAAACTCATGAAACACAGGACCAAGGAGAAAAGGAAGCTTGGCATGGGTGAAGAAGGAAGACAAGGAGAGGACATTCAAGCCAATGAAGGTTTGGAAACCTCTTTAATATTGGGAAAAATGGCAAGAAGAGACCAATCTAGAATGCCATGGAGAAACCAACTATCTTCTTCTTTAAAACGACCATTAGAAGTCTCATTTTGACAGAGAAGATTTGGGAAAGGAGAGAAGGAAGGGTGGTGTGGCTAAATCCAGATGCATGGATGAGATTTGAAGAGTAGATTGGTGTAGGAAGTGGCCAGAGCTTCCTTATTGTTGCTACAAATGCCTCTATCCTTGGTCACATCCATTTTAGGTTCTTAATCCCCTTTCTTGGTTAAAATTTTTGGTTTCAATCATGTCTTGAGGGTTTAAACTTAGTTAATATTATTTTGAACGCCTCTTAGTTAAATGCTACAAATCTAGTGAAATATGATTGTCTTAGTATGAGTTAAACTCCTACTAGTTTAAATCCTCTCTAAATGTTAATGTTTATAAATTTGGGAAGAGTGGTTGGTATATGGCATTTACCTGTGGGGGTCGAATTTGGAATGTATTTATTAGAAACTACCTACTGCCCATATTTTATATACCCTTTTCAAGTCATCTCTTTGTGCTGCAAAAGGATGGAATAGCTGGTTATGACCAGATTAGTCAGGGAAGCTTAATCTTCTATTGCAAGTTCATTGGACTAAGAATTTGCTGAGTTTGAATGAAGAAGAACAAAGTGGAAACTATGGGTGGAAACCATTTGGGTGTCTTGGATAGGTAGCTAGGTGGATAGATAAAGTAGAGAAAGTTTGGGTTGTTGCAATGGAATCTTGTCTCACCATTATTTCCCCTATTCCCCAAGTCTACCTATCTAAGGGCATACTAAACTAGCTAGCTGCAACCCCAATAAAATTTAATTTAGTTGGTAGTGTCCACCTAGAGGTTAAACCAACGTTACCTTGTCCCAAGAAGGGTAATGAGCATAATAGTGCATTTAAGAGAAATTAATAAAAAAATTAAAACATACAATGAATAGTTCTAACTGATGGAACTATAACCAAATAAGTCTTGGGAATAGTATTAGTTGTTACCTTGTAAAATTGCTCATATTTGGTGGAAGGTTTCAATTGATAGAGATATTTAATGAGAGATTTAGAGCATGAACCTAGTGATAAATGGGCTGCTCAATTCATCCCAACACCTTCTAGCTACTACTTCAGTACTGCCTATAATATGCCCCATTAAACTATACTATTCTCACCCAAAAGGATGAAAGATAGGACAGATTGTAAAACTAAATTGTTGTACATTAAGAAAGCAAAGCATTGAGGGTTACATACCTCTATCATTTCCACCTAGGCACTTGTAGGTTCGCTAAATATGCACATTATTATGTACTACTGGCTATTAAGACAACCTCACTTCAACTCATGACTAATTCTATCATGCACTACTGGCTGTTAGGATAGTCATGGTTAATCACATGGTTAATTTATGTATTTGTTTTGTTGGCTACTAGGCCAATCATATGTAACATGTGGAAAAATTATGTTATGTGATGAGGAATAGTCCCATACAAGTGCATGTCTAGAAATATGCTAAAGGGATTAAATTTAAGAAGAGTATCAACCACCAATTAAACAAGGGATGACTAGTTACCCCTACCTCCAACTAAAAGGAGTCTATGAGCATGCAGCACTCTCTTATGAAATAAATTATATTTCCATTAATGATTGTAACTAAGGTGGAAACCTACTAATCTAGAGTTTGGAACTTACTTTCATAATAGTGCTAAGCATAAGCTAAGGGGTAGTGCTATGCTCAAGATGGACAATCGTCTAGGGGTAGTACTATTCTCAAGATGGACAATATTATAGGGGTGATACTATGCTTGAGATGGACAAAAGTCTAGGGGCAACACTATGCTTGAGATGGAAAAAATTATAGGGGAAGTACTATGCTTGAGATGGACAATAGTCTAGGGGTAGTACTATGCTCAAGATGGACAATAGTCTAGGAGCATTCCATTCCAACAATGGATAACCTTGGTTGCTTAGTCGTCCAATGGAATGCAGGAAAGAGGGTTCCTAACAAGCTCAAGTAGGTAAAAAATAAATTACTTCATAACTCTATAATGGGGAGGGAAGGTATCTTAGGTCTACCTATGGTAGGAGCATCTTGAGAATTGGACTCTAGGGAGTTAATTTATACACTGCTATGGGTCTAAATGACAATTTTCTCTTAACATGGGCCACTTAATCCACTTGGACGGGTGGATAGGGTTTGAATCCACTTTGATTGGGATTGTTTTACACCCCACCACAACCAAAACAATCAGGGACATGGAGAAATCATGAATCACAATCATGAAGGTATGTGCAATTTAGTTAACAACATTTTTCATTGATTAATGTAGCAAGTTTGTATTAGTAGAATATGTAATTGACATAATTAATGCTATAAGTTGAACTCAATTGTTGTTGTTTCATATGATTCTAACTTCTATGCGATCCTTCTTAAAATATTGTTAAAAAAAATGTTCAAAATTTCTTACTTTCATTGGGGTTGTTACATTTTTACCCTCATCCTACTCCATGTTCAATAATTCAAAGGTCATTCTAACAAGTTAATGTATGGTTTCTCCTAGTGGTCCTACCTCTTGCATAAGTTTCCTTAGGTTTTGTGAGCATCATTGGTTGTGCATATGGAGTGGATTTGAGGTAGATGATTCCCTCATCCCACTCTTGTGTTATTTTGCAAGAGAACACAATTGTGGGTTAGGACCCAATCATCGTAATGGTGAAGCACCACTCTCATGTAGGTAATCACAATGAATTTTTCACATGATTTATAAGTCTTATACTTGTGCCATCTCTCTTGAAGTAATGGTGATTTCTTCTAGGTTATCAAGGCCTTGTGTTTCATTGTGATTAACACGAAACTTTGTGTGTGCATTAACATTCATTATAGCATGCCAATGTTGTATCTTGAACATCGGAGTTCTTGTGTTTTACTTTCAAGGAAAATTATTCACTTATTTAATGTCTTGGATGTGAGGATTGAGGCATTCAATTTGGTACTAGAGAACATATTGCAATATATGAGATTTGATTTTTAAGTTCTTTCTCATGTAATTGATGTGTGATTGTTTAAGTACTTATTGTGTATGACAATTTTATGATTTATTTAATTGTATGCTTTATCATGACATTATAGATGGTTAGTTGTGTGCTTACCCATGAAACTTTTTTTTATGGGGGAAGGATGCCTCCTAGGCCTTACCATACTCAATGGGATGGAGAATTCAATTTGGTCAAGAGTCTCCTGTGATTCAAAGTAATTGTTCTCTTGTGTTTTTCTTGTTTAGCACAAGCATGTGTAGGGCCTTAAAGTGTTTGTGTATGATGTGGATAGCATATGTGTGTTGCCCAATATGTCTCCTTGCATGTTTTATTTGATGAGTGCTTATTTGGAGGACTAGTTAGACCCTTGAGTTTTTCAAGAAGTTGCTTTTATGTGTGAATTTCCTTCTTGTTGTTCTAACTGCCTCCTATGTGTGAATGTTGAGTGACCCTTGTGGGGCCCTGATTGTGTTTGTGTATTCACTTGGGATAGTGTGACTATGCAAATCCTTGATGTGAAAATGAATATCAATTTTCTTGGACTTTTATTGAGCATTTTGTACTCGTGCAAGTGATGAGTTTGATTGTGAAAGAGATGATGTTTTGTTCCTATACTTGATATGTGGAATAAAACAATGTAATAATGCTTGTTTAAATGAAACTTTCATTGTGTATCATTCTTGTGTGTAATTCATGTTCCAAGAGTAGCATACCTTTATTACCCATCTTGTTGTAATTGAAGAACATTATTTCCTTCTTTTTGTGTGGTGATTTGAAATGCTTGTTTGAAATGCATTGTGCATTGGTAATTATTTCAGTGCATGCCATATTTGTGAATTAACTATGTAGATGTATGAAACAAATTTTAAATAATTTATAATAAGATCATTTGGGTCAATTAATTAGGTCCCAAATTATATTATTTTCCTTGGATGTTTTATTATATTGTTTTAATTGAGAAGCTAGAGAAAAAGGGTGTAACTAGGTTGGGCATGCATGGTAATTGTGATAAATTTCGGTAAATCCTACATCCGTTTAAAATTGTGTTATTCCCCTATTGCATAGTGTGCATGTTGGCTTCTAAAAGGAATCATGCATTGTATTGGTGTGGATTAGGGTTCCCAATTGTAGTATTCTAGCAGCAAAAACACTTGGAAACTCCACTTCATTTGTGTTTCCTGCACTTTTCATTTATTTCAGCACAAATTTCTCTTGTGCTCCCACATTGGCATCTGTACCTCCATTCGATTCCACAATTTTGGGCTTCTTTCGTTCTGTGCATTTAGTACCTCCCTTTGCCTCCAAATTGATGATCATGCCGAATCAATATGTTCATCATGATTATAAGTGTTACAAATCTTTCATCAACCGCTTTAAGTCATTTCGTCTTTTATTGCCTGTAATTGCTTGTTGGTTCTTGCTAGAGTGACAAAATATTCGACTTCCCCTGACCTTCTAACATAGAGATGACTTTCCTTTTATGTAAGAAAATATCGGTCGTGTTTTTATTCTTCCCTGTGCACCGATTGAAGTTGCCATCTGAGTAGTTTTGAATAATGATTGGTTAGTTGCAAATAAAAATGCTTTGTTCAGTGAGGTGACGTCAGTGTTTCCCACAAAGAGTAAGGATCTCACTCATCTCATAGTGACCTCTTATCTCCAGCCCTTCATATACTCTCTCCCTTCCTTGGAGATAGCAGTCGACCATTATAATTTGGGTTTTAATTTGGCGTAGGTGTGGTTTTTTCCTTGAAGTGATCTTGCTTCCTCTCCTGATTTTTCTTTTGTTCTATCTTTCTTGTAATTGGGTCTTGTCTACAACTCATTTGAATTCCAATAAGGATTTTGTATTATTCAATGCTCTACATTTTATACTAAGAAAATTGTTGGGATGGGTCTCCTTCACCAGTTCTAGTGGTAGCTGTTAAGCCAGTTTTGTAACTCCTTTGTGTATATACATAGTGGGTATGCCACTTCTGATTGAGCAAAAGGAGGTTTATGAATTGGTTGTATGGATAAAGGGTCGGAAATGATTAAGTTCTCTCATATATAAATATAATGATGTTTTGCTACTTTTTGTTGGAGTTATGTTATTTCATAGTTTTCAATATTGAAGTGATATTTTATATCATTACATATATGCAAAAATTATGAGTATTTGATTGATCTATATATGTTTCATATGACTAGAATTTTATTGATTGTGGAAGTCTTTTGTGTCATGAACTTGAACACTCTTTCTCGGTGAAAGTATCTCATTAATCTATGCTAGTAATAAGGTGTTTGGTGTGGATTAATTTTATAACTGGCTCTCTCCATCGAAGATTGCACTATCATGTGTAGAGTTATAAATTTATTGGCTAAGAAAGGACAAGCTTTATTCTATAGATTTTTCTATTCATTTATTCTATATGGAACATGGAAGATCAAGATTAGGTTTATGTAATGTTACCTCTTCTCTCCCTTAGCATGTTATCCTTTTATACTAGTGCATTATATTATATTTAGTTTAGGAATTAAAACTTATGTGATATTGAATTGGACATCTAGTGTTGTAAGTGATGTAACTATTGCCAAGTTTTGAAATCTAAAGTATTCATATGAGTCATGTACTTTTAGACTCAAAGATGTTATAAGTTGCATATGATTTGATAATAACTAATCTAATAGTAAGTTCCAATAAAAAAACTAATTTATGTAGGACCCTTGAATTAGAATAATAATACATCAACTACAAAATTATCCTACATGACTAAGGTCAAGTTACAAAGACCTTGGGGTTATTGATCTTATTCTAGGATATTGATAACCTTTTTAGGAGAGGTGGAATGATTTGTATTTCCTCTATATTTAATAGTGTGTGAAAACACTCACCAATAGATTGGTGCTAGAAGGAGGGTCATAAAACTAAAATAAAGATAATTTATTACAATTTTAGGGAATTTGAACTCCTCTATAAATGAATCTACATAATAAGAATAGAGCTAACAAGGAATGCCTCAATTCAAACCATGCTAGCTTAGCTAGTGTATCACTTAAACTAGGATCTCCATTTATCTATTATGTTTTCTCCCAAAACCCACCAATGGATTCAGTTGGTTTGAGTCATTCCCCTTTAAATTTACCCAAAGGTGTGCATTAGTTTCCTAAAACTCTTGATGAATTATATCCTAATTTATTTCCTAATGAAGATAGAATAACAACCAAATAAAACATCCAAGATTTAAAAGATTCTCATGTAAAAACTCAAATACAACACGAGGATGTGGTATATAGGTTGTTTGCATATACTCTTAAAGACAACACACATAATTGGCACCTTAGTTTTCTAGCCAATTCTATTACCACCTAACATGAGCTAGAACATTTTTTCCTAGTTCAATTTAGAATGGGTTATAATCTAGATAATCTATATCACCAATTTACTTTAGTACAAAAATATGAAAATCAACTCAACATTGTAATTAATGATGACTTCCATAATTTTTATGCTCACCTTAAAGACTTGTGTATGATCAATGAAGCAATAACTAAAAGAGTATCTTACATCTTTGGGTCCCTTTGCATCATTTTTTGTTAGGACTCAAAGTTCATTAGTTGTTCTCTCTACAATGTATACAAATGATATTAAATTTGAATTAGAAATTAAGCCTTTAGCCATGGCACTAGACCTTTACATTCTTTAGGAAACCTAGGTATGTATAATATATTTTCCATTTGAACATGATTGTTCAGATTCCAAGCAAACATCTTGAAAAAACCCTCTATTTTAAATTTTGAAGAAGGAATTATGCTCCTATCTTAGCTCTCTATCTATCAATTTTTTCTATTATTGGCTATATTATGTTGATCAAACCTTTATTTTCAAAGCTTGTTGAAGATCCATGTTACTTGGTCTTTATTGATATCTTCCTATGCTCATTCTTCTCTACACAACGTGACTAATATTATTTTATTAAGTTAATATTCTTGTTTAAATAATATTACAAAGCTTTCCATTGAATTTTAACTTGGAAAAATATCTTGGTATTTCTATTTCCTAATAGTTTATTACACACACTAGGGTGTGGCTTCCCATAGACTAGGAAGTTCTCACTTATAGATTCTTTAATTTTTATTCTCCATCCTTGAATATCCATGCTACAAGACCTTCACTGATATCTTTCTATGCTCATTCTTATATACACAATGCCACTAATATTATTTCATTAAAATTTTATTATTATTTGAACAATACTATATTTTTTATTATATTTTTAACTTGGAAATTATATATCTTGATATTTTCATTTCCTACAAGTTTATTACACACATTAGGGTGTGTCTTCCCAAAGATGAGGTAATTATCACTTATAGCTTCTTTAATGTTTCGGTCTTAGTCCTTGATGCACATAGGATAATATCACACACTCTTTCTCTCTTTTTATTTGACTAATCATGAAGGTCGAAAGACCAAACTATGGGCTTCACCATTCTGTTAGATGCACATGACAATTGAGAGGGGCGGTGAATCAGTTGTATATTTTTAAAACATCATAAACCCTCATTAACATTTAGATCTACATTAGCTCTTAAACCCTTATCCACAATTACACCTTTAACATGCATTAAAAAAATGTAAACATGTAAAGCAGTAATACAAACACATCAAACACATAAGAAAACCAAAGAAGGGAAAAACCATAGTGAGGATTAACTCACTAATATATGAATTGAAACACCAAATACAATAAGGCTTACTACCCAAAAAGATAAAGAAATGGTCATTGCAGGTGGCTCACTGCTAAAAGACTCACTATTCAGAAGAAAGAAAGAAGGGGTCGCTCATTGCCAATTTGAACTTCTAACAATGCATCTCTCATATGCCAAAGGTACAGTTCCATTGAAGCAAAAAAAACTTATCAAATAGATTGAAATGTAGACATCTTCTTCTTACTACATTAGGAAGTCATAAGAATGAAGGCTCGCACTCAGATCAACAAAATTTATCACTTTTGCATCTTTCACGTCACACACTCTTCACACAGTGTCCACACAACAATTCACCTTGCATTTATACTGTTTGTGACCTAAAACAATCTCAATTAGGCCGGCATTAAGGAAACATATACACCTCAACCGTACAACATCAAATAGGTCGACACTAAACACTTCCACAATATAAAGAAGTGAAGCCAAACAACACCACTACTTTATTGGGACCCAAATATACATAACCACACTTCTAAACACTTCCTCAATCAACAATTATCCTCCACAATTAGCGCTAGCATGTTAGGTTGGCCAAACCTACACTAACACTAACAAGAAACACCAAACACACCTCTCAAGGTCTGAAAAATCTTGCGAACCACACACTAACATTCCACACTATCCATAAAAGATCTCAGAATATTCTGAACAACTACTACAACCACTTGGAACTCAAGAACACCTTCATTTTGTGCGACCAAACATACTAGCACAGACACCCAACACATCAGACAATATTGTGGAACAAATCAACACTTGAAAATTCAAAGGAAGGTAGACACAAACATTATAAGCATGTTCCCAGGTCTGCAACACCAAAAAATTTATTGCAAAGAAATGTGGAGAAATCTCATTTCCCCAAACACCCTATTTCACTAGAAAAACATATTGTTAAACATATCTTCCACTATAGAATGATCCAAAACCTAAAAATTTGGATATAACACCTCTAAAAACCTTGGATGATCACATACAAATCACATGATAATATCTTCAACCATTAGGAAATGTAGAGAAAAACATTGAATGCCACTCTGTCACACTGAATTCTCTTTTATTCAAATTTTATCAAAAGCACTCGGAAACCAAGTGAACTAACTTCACCAACAACATTACTAACATCTTTGCAACACATCCACAACTTCTACAACACTTTCCAACTACAACAGTCTTTTCCCCAAACACAAGTTAGGGAAACAACCTTTGCAACTAACAATGACAACACCAACATGTGTTGACATCAATACCAACAACTCCAAAATTCCAACAACTCCAATGCTAAGAGTTGACATCATCAACACCAACAACATTCCAAAAATTTCTTTATAGAAGGGGTTTACATCAATGACAACACCCAAGCGACTCACAAACAACTCCAACATCTCCAAACTTCTAACAATCTCCCCCTTTGTCATTGATGGAAACACCTTTATGAAAAACCATCAAAAACAAAAAGCAACCAACAATAATATTACAATGAGTAGTACTCCCCCTAACCATGTTAACTCTTCACTCTTTATCCTCTCTCTTCACAAACTTCTTCTCTTGCAACACCAACAACACCTACACTCTATATCAATCTCCTCCTTTGCTCCTTAGACAATACTTCTACATACTTTCTTTCCCTATGGTCTTCAGACCATATCCATTTCTACAACTCTCTCCATGCTTTTACTTTTTTCTTTATGGTTTTTCAACCACTTTAACTTTCTCTCCCCCTTTGATATCAATGGAAAAGGTCTGTAAACTCATCCAACTCTCTTGCTCTCCCCCTTTGACAACATACAAAGGGAAACACCTACAACTACAATCACTCTTTTGCACTCTTTTTTATATACTCCCCCTTAGGAGTACACAATATGATCCATCTGACTGCATCATCTAGCAACCACTACTACCTACTCCCCCTAAGAGGTATCCTTCAACATCAGTTTAGAACCAAGAGATATATCGTGAAATGCTTCCTGAATATTTGAAAGGAGGGGAAATAACCCCTAACTTCTTCCAGAGATACTCAAAAGTATCTTTTGGAAGAGCCTTTGTGAAAATATTAACAACCTGATCCTTAGTAGGCACATACTCTAGCTTCACCTCATTCTCTACAACTTTCTCTCTCAAGAAGTGATATCGGATTGAGATTATTTTTTCTTGAATGCATTACCAAATTATTTGAAATATTGATTGCACTTGTATTACCACACATGATGGGAATAGGTTCATCATATGAAAATCTGATATCCTTCAAGTTGTGTACAATATGATGTTGTTGTAATGCATTATGCTTCTACAGTAGATAATGACATTGAATCTTGCTTCTTATTTAGCCATGAAACCAACTTGCTTCCAAGAAAGAAAGCACCACCATTTGTACTTTTCCTATCATTTGTACATCCAACCTATTTTTCATCTATATATACACTCAAGGAGAAGTCAATATCTTTACGATACCACAAATCATAATCTGGAGTGCCCTTCAACTATTTGAATGTCCTCTTTATTGCTGCAACATGAGATTCTTTGGGATCTTCTTGAAATCTAGCCACAAGACAAACTAAATGCATGATTTCCAGTCTAGTAGAAGTAAGATATAATAGTCCACCAATTATTGATCTATACTTCTCTAATCTATCTTAGGAGATTCATCATTCTTGCTCAACTTACAACCAGTAACCATAGGAGTACATACTAGTTTAGAGTCATCTATTCCAAACTTTTTCAACAATTCCTTAACATACTTAGATTGTGATATGAATATACCTTTCTTTGATTGACTGGTCTACAAACCAAGGAAGTAATTCATCTCCCCACACGTTGACATCTCAAATTCTTTCTCCATTTCCTCTGAAAAAATTCTTACACATATTTCATTTCCTATAAATATTATGTCATCAACATATACCACCATAATCAAGATTTTTTCTCCTTCGAATTTGAAATACAAATTGCTATCTGCATACATTTTTTGAATCCCTACTACAACAAGTACTTATCTAGCCTTGCATACCAAGCTCTGGGAGCTTTCTTCATTCCATACAATGCTTTCTTCAACTTGTAGACCATATTTGCATCTTCTAAAAATTTAAAACCTTTTGGTTGTTCAATGTATACCTCTTCTTCCAATTCACCATTCAAGAATGCAGACTTCACAACCATCTGATATGCTTTGAAATCTTTATGTGCTGCAAAAGCTAAAAACATCCTGATAGCTTCCATTCTTGCAACTGAAGGAAAATTTTCCTTAAAATATATACCTTCAACCTATGAGTAACCCTTACACACAAGTCTAGCCTTATTCTTGACAACTTTTCCATCTTCATTTAGCTTTTTTTAGAATACCTACTTAATAACAATCACATTCTTATTTTCTGATCTTGGGATCGATTCCCAAGTTAGATTCTTCTTTATCTATTCTAACTCTACCTTCATTGCTTTAACCCAATTTTCATCTTTGCATGCCTCAGTCATTGTTTTTTGTTCCACCTCAAAAAGAAAAAAAATTCACTTGTTCCATTTGTCATTGTATATTTTTTTCCTGTTAGCACACCTTTTCTCTTATCTCTAATGATTACATCTTCTGAATGATTCTTTTTCACATAATTAAGAGTCTTAGGATTATTTTCCATAGCTTCTTCATCTTCAACTGCCAACTCTTTTCCTTTTATCTTTAGCCTTTTCTTCTTCATTATAAGGGGATTCATCAGATTCATATCCTTCTATCAGTATTGAACTTTGATGTGGTTCCTCATCCACTTTGACACTTGCACTATCAACAATCTTCTTCAATCTCTTTTTGTAACACTAGTAGGCCTTGCTTCTTATAGAGTATCTGAGTATCTGAGGAAGATTCCTTCATTAGATCTTGCATAAAAATTTTCCAAGTTTTCCTCATCTCTTCTGATATAACATTTTCTTCCAAAAACCCTAAAATATTTCATAGTAGGGGGTCTACCATACCATAAATCATAGGGAGTCTTTGAACTATTTTTTTTTTGCTTGATCTCTGTTAATAATTTAGACTGCAGGACTATGAATTTATTCTCTCCAAGAGACATCCAAAAAATTAGCTTCCTTCATCATTGTCCTAGATGATTTTTGAACTGTTCTATTTTTCCTTTCCACAACTCCATTCTACTAAGGAGTTCTAGGGATTGACAAATGCCTCTTTATTCCATGATCTTCACAAAAAATGTTAAAATCATTTGAAGTAAACTCACCACCTCTATCAAACCTCAAACATTTTATTTTCAAATTCATTTCATTCTCAACCATAACCTTAAATGCCTTAAACTTGTGTAGAGCTTCTAATTTTTCTTTGAGAAATCTAACCCAATACATTCTAGAACAATCATCAATTAATAACATGAAATACCTATCACCACATGAGCTTCTAATTTTTGTAGGTCCACACAGATATGTATGCACTAACTCCAAGGGACCTATGGTATAATATTATCTTATCTTGAATCTTCCCTATGTTTGATTTCCAACATGACATTCTTTGCAGATTGCATTAATAGGATTTGTAATCTTTGGTAAATCTCTCACAACATTAGTAGAAATTATCCTTTCTAGGCTATCAAAATTGATGTGGCCTATTCTTCTATGCCATAGCCAACTTTCATTAGTTTGAGACATAATGCACTTTGCACTATAACCTTTTAGTTGATAGACATTACCTCCTATCCTTGTTCTAAGAGCAACCAGAACATTGAAGCTTCCTTTTTATAATTTCACAACCACCATCCTGAAATGCAAGATTATATCCTTTCCTACACATTTTTCCTACACTTAGAGGATTATGTTAGTGAACCTTGACATAGAGAACATCATCTATATTATACTTTCCATCAAAACTAATTGAACCTATTCCATAGATCTTAGTAGATGTATCATCACCAAAATTAACAAGACCACCATTATTTTTTTCAAGCTTAAAAAAATTACTCTTATCACCTATCATATGATTTGAGCATCCACTATCAATGCTCCATTAATTCTTCTCATCTCTAGCATGAAAATCAATCAACATGGTTCCTTCAATGTTATGACATGTTTCCAAAGTACCTCCCTTCACACATCTTTCAAGATTAGTAGAATTAGTTCTAACATTTAAAGCCATGAACAATCATTCATCACTTCCTTCATCGGTATAATCTGATTCTTCATCATTAGATACAACAATGTCCTTTTCAACATAATAACTCTTCTTGAAAAATTTACCCTTATGATCCTTTTGTTTGTCATTAGTATCTTTTATTAGACATTTAGATGCATAATGACCTATCTTTCCACAATTGAAACATTTGAAAGGTATCTTACCTCTGTATTTTCCAATACCCTATTTCAATCTTCTCACAAAGTTTGCTTCCACCTCATCAAGATCATCTGGATCTAATCTATCATCCTTTTCCACTTTGCAGAATTTAAAAGCATTTTATTTGTTTGTAGTATCTTGACTGGAAACTATCTCATTTTAAAAGAAGTTAAAGCACCAAACATCTAATCTCTAGAATAATTATCCAAATTTTGAGCATCCTCAATAATAGAAACTTTATAACTATAAGCTTTAGGAAGAGTTCTTAATACCTTTTCCACCACTTCACTTTCATCTAGTTTTCTACCAAGACCATTGATGGAATTTACAACTTCATCAACTCTGAGCATGTAGGCAGTAATATCTTCATCTTCAAACATCCTTAGGGTTTCAAATTTGGCTTTGTAGATCTACATCTTCTCTTGTTTGACCTTGTCATATCCTTCATAGATTCCTTCTAGCTTTGTCCAAACATATTTAATAGACTTGTATCTTATAACCTTCAAGTTTTGAATCAATAAGACCACTTAGGATTGCATTCCTTGCTTTTCCATTGTTCTCATATGCCTTGATATAATCATTAGTTGATGGTCCATTTGTAGGCATAGTATAACCTCTTTCAACAGACTGCCAAACACCAAATCCAAGTGAGACTAGGAAATCATCCATCCTAGCTTTCTAGTAGGTAAATTTTGTTCCATCAAATAAGGGAGCTTTGGAAACTTTCTTGTGCACCATCTATATCTACCTCAAGCAGTTAAGCTTCTTCCTAGGAACCACAACTATGATACCAAGTTTTAGATGCACAAGACAACTGAGAGGGGGGTGTTATTTTTAAAACATCAAAAGCTATCATTAACATTCATATTTGTATTAGTTCTTTAACCCTTATCCACCAGTAAACCCTTAACATGCATTAAGATAATGTAAACATGTAAAGCAATAATGCATACACATCAAACACATAAGAACACTAGATTTACATTGAAAACCCAAGAAGGGAAAAATCACGGTGAGGATTAGATGACTAATATATGAATTGCAACATTGAATATAATAAGGCTCACTGTCTAGAAGAAAGAAAGAAGGGGAAACTCACTACCAATTTAAACTTCTAACAATGCATTTCTCATATGTCAAAGGTACATTTCCACTAAAGCACAAACAACTTATCAAATAGACTGAAATGTAGACACTTTCTACTCACTGCATTAGGAAGTCACAAGCATTGAGTATCACACTCAAATCAACACAATTGATCACTTTCACATCTTTCTCATCACACACTCTTCACACTATGTCCACACAATAATTCACCTTGCATTTATACTATCCATGACCTAAAACAATCTCAATTAGGTCAGCCTTAAGGAAACATATACACCTCAATCGTGCAATATAAAATAGGTTAGCACTAAACACTTCCACAATATAAATAAGTGAAGAAAAACCATTCCACTACTTAATTAGGATCCAAATATACATAAACATACTTCTCAACATTTCATCAATAAACAATTATCCTCCATAATCAGTGCTAGCACACTAGGATGGCTAAACCTGCACTAACACTAGAAAGAGATACCAAACACACCTCTCAAGGTTTGGAAACATCATGTGGACCACATAGCAACATTCCAAACCATTCATAAAATATCTCATAATATTCCATCATCATCAGAATATTCAGCACAACTAATACAACCACCTAAAACTCAAGATCACCTTCATTTTGAGCAACCAGATATACTGACACAGACACCCAACACATCAAACAATGTTGCAGAACAACTCAACACCTAAAACTTCAAGGGAAGATAGATACAAAAATTTTAAACATGTTCTTAGATCCACAACACTAGAAACTTTACCACAAAAAATGTGGAGCAATCTCATTTCTCCCAAACACCTCATTTCACCAGACAGACATACTGCCAAACACATCTTCCACTGCAAAATGATCTAGAACTTGAAACTCTAGATATAAAACCTTTGAAAACCTCAAATCATCACATCCAATTGCATGAGCATATCTTCAACCATGAAGAAATGTGGAGCAAAACACTAAACACCACTTTGTCACACTGAATTCTCTTTTATTCAAATTTTCTCAAAAGCACTTGGAAACAAAGTGAACTAACTTCAACAACAACATTACTAACATATTTGCAACACATCTACAACATATGCAAAACTTTCCAACTACAACAGTCTTTTCCCCAAACACAAGTTAGGGAAACAACCTCTACAACTAATAATGACAACACCAACATGTGTTGACATCAATACCAATAAATCCAATGCTAGGAGTTAACAACATTAACACCAAAAATATTCCAACACTTTTTTTATACAAGGGGCTGATATCAATGAAAAAACCCAAGCAACTTACAAACAACTTTGACATCTCCAAACTTCCAACACATTCATGACAAGATCCCATGAAATCCCAACCATTTTTCTTGTTCTAGCTACACATTTTTGGAAGATTACAAACACATGGACGTTTCATTTTCTCTCTTCCTTTTCCTTGTATTTTTTATTTTCCTTCTCAATATATTGATTAAATATATTTTCAAATATTTTATTTTTTGAAAAAAGTGGCAAATCCACAAACATTTATTTATGAAAAAGAGTAGTACATAGAAAGATATGGCCGAGGTAGAACAAAAATTTCCATTGTAGACACATA
Organism: Sequoia sempervirens; assembly: GCA_007258455.2. Lineage (NCBI taxonomy): Eukaryota > Viridiplantae > Streptophyta > Pinopsida > Cupressales > Cupressaceae > Sequoia > Sequoia sempervirens. The sequence goes on from VDFB02271358.1 coordinate 959,578,873, forward strand.
TAGTACCCTATAACATGGGTAAGTATGGAGAGAAGATCCGTTCACCAAGAAAACATAACACCCCAACATTGGGTTTATAGAGCATTACAAAGTATCCATGAACCAAAAACAAAATTGATACAAGGGACCATTCAATAGTAAGATGAAACACCAAAATAACCTTGAATTATGAACAGGGGAGCCAAAACAAAGGAAGCCCCATTGAAGGAGAGGAAGCCAAGTAAAATGTGGTAGAATCCAATTCGTGAACAAAAGTAAGAGACCTGCAACATGAATTAACACAAACAAAACCAATGTAGAAAGCAAAAATTTAATGAATGTTCCAAATAAAAGAAGAAGCAAATGAGACAAAAATATGCTTGGAGGTGAATAAAATGAGCCAAAAGCCAAGCTTGGTCAAGATAAGCTAGGAATGTGCTAAAACCATTAGAGTGTTGGAAGACTCATTATAGTGTTTGCAAAACTAACAATCTCCATTTGATAAAGCACTAAGAGCCATGATGATGTAGAGTAGGGGTGGAATAGGATCAATCAAAACAAAACAACATAATTCAATCACCTTCCAAGTCTCAAGACTCCAACAATCGTGGTTTGCACAAACCCACTTGTATTCACTTCTAGGTCTCCAAATGCTTGTTTTCAACCATATCTTTTAGAGAAGTCTGTTTGACCATAGGAAAAACACCTTTTTAGACACCCATTAGGCTTAAATTCAACATACCTCAATTGTAACTAAGGTTGTTTTGGACCAAGTTTCTCCAATCAAGTTTGATACGCCAAAAAAAAGGCTAATTAGGCCACTTTTCCAAAGCACCTATGTGAAATTCAAACACCACACACAAAAAATCTTCACCAATGGTCTTCACAGGTCACATAGGGTCCCATTCAATAGATTTTATCATCTGCCAACACTTACAATTTTTTGTCCTATTACTTCTCTATCCTACCTAAGCCTAACACATGAGGATGTTAGGCTAGGGCTTGGAAAAAATCCTACAAACTTCATCCCCTACTCCAAAAGACAACAAAAACATTGAAGACAAACCAAAATCCTCCATTCCACCGAGTTTGGCTAGAATTCACTGGTGGAATGGACTATTATTTACATTTCTTGGTTACAAACCCTTGAAATCAGGGTTTACAGGCGGTTTGCAAAGAAACACCTTTAACTTGCTTAATTCACAACAAAAATCAATTACATTGCACTCAAATTAAAGTAGATTCACTATTTTATCCCCTAACATAAATTTTAGAACATGGCACACCTGTACGGGGCCGTATAAAATTGGAAACCTATAGAAAACTCTGGAAAATTGTAGAAAACAAAGAAAAATTGTTTTGTCCACAAAAGGCTTCAACAACCTTGCCTCAATGTTTTTGAGGCTATTTAAGCATGTTTCAACTCTTTCCCAATGGTCCATAACCAAATTTCAAATAGATGACCACTCATCTTCTTCACACTACAAAAATTGTCAAGTTGCAAAGCAACTTTTATATCTTTTGACAACTTTTAACAAAACATAACTAAAGGACCCTACATGACTCCAAATCATTGTAAATGTTCTTCATTTGAACTTATTACATCAACCAAGTGACAAAACACACCAAAACCCAACCTAGACACCTAATGACACCAAATGAGCAAAAAATGCAAGGGTGCCCCTGCACCACATGAGAACACAAAATGAGATTACCAAAGAGAGTTACAAGTAAATGATGCTCTCCTTTGAGAACTCCAAATATGTGGGCAGAGGAAAGTATGGTGTGGAGTGGGGTTCCACCAAAGCATGATAGATCAAGAATTGCACTGCATCAAAGAGGTCCAGGAGAAAATTTGAAATTGAGTGACCCAATGTTGGTTTGAGTCCATGCAAATTTCTAATGAAGTTGTATGACTAATCATCCAACAAGCCATGGCCCATTGAGCTTAAGAGAGCCAAGATTGAATGATCAAAGAGGATGAATTGGCAGAAAATAACAGCACCCACAAGGTGAAATACAATTAAAATGTCATAATCCTCAAGAGCATTATGCAATGAAGAAAGTGGAAAAACATGAGGAAGAATATAAGAACCGGCTAAGAATTTAACCATCCCTTCACACCAAAGAACATCCATTAAATTAGAAATAAAATGAGATGCTACCTCATGAGTGAGTGACATGGAATATAATTCTAACTAGTCGTTTCCCAAAATAGTCCTTATGGTGTCCTCTGGTTTAAATTCTAAAATGCAAGTTCGGCCCAATTTTCTATGGAGAATGGCCTTGCATCCCTTAGTTCATGATATCTTGGCTGAACCACAACCCTGAAAGAGTTTTACATTGTTTCTTTTGCAAGAAACAAATGAGATACAAATGCAAAAAACCTGAGATAATCCATTAATAAAACCATCACACGTTGGGAGACAAGCGGTGTAAGTAGGATAATAAATTCCAGTTTAATCTTACTACACCAAAAGGTGGTACAAAGATAACATGAAAATCCAAAATTATTGTGCTGATATACCAAATAGTAGATCCAAGCCATTTTTCATAAAACTGATCTTTGATGACCTCAATGTACCAAATAGTGCAATTTTGATTCATTGATAAGATATGGAGATCATCAGATCTACTTAACACATGATCCCACTATTAATTGTTGGCCCACATACACCCAGACATTCCTAGATTTTGTGGGAAAAGAGCATGCGAAAGAGACATTCGTACAAGCCACAAGTACCAAAGAACTAGCAGTAAATGCAAGCCATTAAATGAGATTGCCCAATCAAATATATCTCTACTATTTTCCATTTTGGAAAAGATGCTAGAAATAAAATAAATGTCCATAAAAAATGGGGATTTTTCCCCAAATTAGAGACAAGCATCTAGCCATTAGCCACAATAACCTTTTTTGGGAATGGGAATTGACCAGTACTGAAGCAACATTCCCCAAGCATGATAAAATTTAAAATTTACCGCCAAAGCTCCAACACACTAACTGAACAGAGGGAGTAAATCTATAAGTGCAATTAGTATGGAGGAGGGGCCCATAGGAAATACCATATTACCAAAGGTGAAGTTTTCCACATACTTGAGCCAGCAAGGCCATCCCCTTGAAATCCCGATGAACAATAGAACATCGGTAAAAAGCATTGAGGTGACTCCAGGTAATTGATGGGAGGTGTTGGCGAGTCTCTTCAGTGGGGTGATATGAGGTATCGAGCTGAAAATGATACTTTGGGCAGACAAGGATCCATGTCCCTTTGATGGCACGACAAAGTGGTGACATCTGCACACATCATGGAGAGATTTTCATTTAAGTGAGACTCAATGGTGAGCCCCTTTGATACAACGATAAGGAGGCGATGATGAAGGATTGACTAAATGATGAGTTGGCAGCATTAAATTGAGTAAACATCCTTCAAGGTCATGACATTAAAATTGAGCCAACATTGCCACATGCACCATTTATGTCACCTTAACATGCTTTAACCACATACCAATTATTTCCCAATACATCAAAGACACATACTAAATGAATCCATACTCATACTTGACTAAGCAAGATAATTAGCTTAGGTTGTAAGCCAAGTTAAATGTATAAGATCTATGGCATGATCATACAACCAAGAGTCAATAAGAGAAAATTTAAAGTTAGGAATTCAACAAATTCAAATATTCTTGATACGCAAGAGCTTTTAAATGCATATTTTCATCAATGGATTTGTTTGCAAGATGATCCACTTGTTTATTGGATTCCCTGTAACAATGCATTACTTGATAATAGGAAAAAATGTTTAGGAGATGACGAATATGAGAAGTAAGATAATTCAAATACCAAGTATCTGAGTAACCATTTAATAATACAGTCACCACAACCATGGAGTCCCCTTCAATCTGAAGATGTTGAATAGATAATTCAATTGATAACTTTACATCCAACTTTAGAGCATTGAATTCTGCAACATTATTAGTACCTTCTAGGAGACTAGAGCAGATTACTCCAACAAAATTACCTTGAAAATCTCTTAGGACTGAAGTGGCCCCTGATTTTCTAGGGTTTCCTCTAGAAGCCCTATCAAAATTGAGTTTAATGTAACCCTTAGGTGGTGGTAACCATTTGATGAAAAATCTATTCACAAGAGGATTTTGGTCATGATGGAGCCCACACTAGGAATTTTGAGGAGAGACCAGTGCTTTAGAATGAAACAATCCCAAGAAGAGAAGCATTTGTTAGTAATTGCATTCTTATAGAGACTTGTCATTGATGTTTCAAAGATGGAAATTTTGATTTTTTGGATGATTTGTCCCACAGAAAGTTGTTCCTTTCTAAAAATCCCCTTGTTCCTTTCAAGCCAAATGTTCCAAATGAGAATCGAGGGAGAAATTTCCAAAAGACAAGCGAATTTAGAGGTTGAATGTAATTTAGGCCAACTCTAAAAATGGTGGAAGATCATATTTTGCAAGGGAGAATGACAACCCAGTCTGCACATTAACCATGTCCAACATTCATATGAAAATGGGCAGTTAATGAGTAGATGATCTATAGATTCAAATGCATTACCACACATCACATAGGGGAAGAGATGAACTATTCCCAATCCATGCAGTCTCATGCCGAAAAGTATTTTGTCTTTGATGGACAACTAGCTAAGATCCCCTGCCTTTGGAAGTACATTAGGACCCCAACAGAGATGAGAAGGCCAAGAAGATGAGACATTATCACTTACCAAAGAATTATAACCTTATTTATTAGTGTAATTTCTCGATTTAGATCTTGTCTAGATTATTTCATCAGGTTTTTTTGAAAAGATAATTTTCCTTTTTAAGAGTTCAGATTTGAGAGAGTCATTCATGTAATATGGGACTGGAAGAAAATTGAAGTATTTCCACTTGAATGAATGCAAAGGTTCCTTTTGATCAATAAAAACATAATCTCAGTTTATCTCCCAAATATTTTTCAAAGCAGTCTCTAGATGAGACCAATCTCCAAGAAGTTTGAGGGGTTGATATCCATTCCAAGCATCATCCTAAAAAAGAGCTTTCTCACCATTGTTAACTAACCAAGAGAGGTGATGAAGAATGACATGTCTGCAAGCAACTATAAAATTCCAAATTTTAGACCCAGGTAGGAGGTTCCTTTGGGTGAAAATCCTTTCCTTTTCCATGGAACCCAAGTATTTGTGACACATGATTTGACACCATTTCTTTTCTAGATTAGAGTAAAATTGCAAACCAATTTGGCACCAAGGGATTTATTTTGTAAGAAAATTTATCTCAAACCTGCACCACTTGAAGCTTTCAACTTGTAGACATTCTCCCAAGCAAGTAAAGGAAGTTTCTTTTTTTGTGTGGCATTTTCTACCCAAAGGAAATTTCAGAAGATTTTTTGAAGAGCTAGCTCTTTCTCATAAGGAATTTTCAAGACTGACATTAAATAGATAGGTAAAGAATAAAGGATAGCCTTTAATAAAATCAATTTCCTGCAAATGACAGCCATTTGGATTTGCAAAGGAGGATTCAACTGGAGGTGGAAGCGGAAAGATTATCCCAAAAGTCATGCTTTTCTTTACCCAAGAAGAAGGGAATTCCTAAATACTTGCAAGGTAAGGTTCCACTTTGGAAACCCCAAAATTTTGAAAGTTGAGTTTTAACCAAGGGGTTCACATTAACGAAGAAGATCTTTGATTTATCAACATTAAAGGACTGGCCTGATGCCAAACAATAATCTAAAAGAACTTATTTAATTTCTTGTGCTTCCTCTATGGATGCTTGTCCAAAAAGAAGGGTATCATCCACAAAGAGGGAGTGAGAGATTGAAGTGGGAAAAGGATTAACAGTGATTCCTTTCCATAACCGATCGTTTCTTACTACAATGATTGATCTACTTAATCCTTCTGCCATCAAAATGAATAAGAAAGGTGAAAGGGGGTCACCTTGCCTTATACCCCTTGTACGAGAAAACTTACCAACCAAGGAACCATTTATCAAAATAGAAAAGCTTGCACTAGTTATACATGAAGAGATCCAATTAAACCAGCTATTTGCAAACCCAATTTTTTTAAGAACAACTAAGAGGAAATCCCATTCAACTTTTTCATAAGCTTTTTCCATATCCAACTTCATAATCATTGAAGGGGACTTGTCCTTCGTTACTAAATGTAATACTTCATGTACTAAATGGCCCCTTCAGGAGTGTCTTTCCTCGGGACAAATACCCTTTGTTCATCGATATAATGGAGGGGAGAATTTTGGCAAGTCTAAGAGCTATTTCCTTGGTGAAGATTTTAAAACGCTATTACACAAGGCAATAGGTCTAAAATCCTTGAAAGACAATGGATCAAATTTATTGGGAATGAGAGAAACCATAATTGCATTAAAATATTTCATTATTTTTCTATTCCTTCTTGATTCTTCAATGGCAAGATAGATGTCTCTACCAAAAAAATCCCAACACTTATGAAAAAACAATTTTGTGAAGCCATCGGGCCCAGGAGCCTTTTTTGCAGACAAGGAGAAGACAAAATTTTTCACTTCCTCCATGGTGAATTCAACCATTAACAATTTGTTATGTTCCCTATCAACTAGGGTGGGAATATTATCAAGAACAATTTTTTTTTCCAAAGGTTTGTTAGTTTTTATAGGAGCTAACAAATCCTTAAAAAGGGAAACTTCCTCAACTTCTATATCCTCATCTATGACTAAAGTGTCCCCATAAGGGGAAAGAATTGAGTTAGTCCTATTTGTTTGTCTTCTCATTTTCGTCGAGGCATGAAAATTTTTAGTGTTTCTATCTCCTTCCCTTAACCAAATATCTCTAGATTTCTACCTCCAATAACATTCTTCCCTTACCAAAAGTTCATCTAAGTCTTCCTTTAGAGATTTCTCCTTGTCATAGAGGGTTGAGTCCATTCCATTTTTTATCACTAGATCATACAGGTTGGCCAATTCAAGTTCAACTATGGATTTTTCTTTGAAAATGTTCTTGAAACATGTTTTATTCCATTCCTTTATTTTCCTTTTGATAAAGTTCAACTTTTTGTAGAGTTGAAATATGCGAGTACCAACCACAACCACAAAAGGGCAATCGAACCACCAATCTTTAAGGAGAGGAATAAAATCTGGATCTCTAAACCACATCAGTTCAAATTTGAAATAGCCCTTCTTAGTCGGCTTGTTGTCAAAAATTGATAGGGAAATTGGGAAGTGATTAGATCCAAGAAGTGTCAATATTGATGAAGAAAATTCCCAGGGGGAGTTAAACCAATTATTATATAGAAGAAACTAATCCAACCTTTCTACAATCTGAGGAAAGCCTCTATGCTTATTATTCCATGTGAAACTACCATTCTTTGGTGCACAATCATAAAGGGAATTATTAATGATAAAATGGTTAAATTCTTCCATAAAATTAGATGAAGTGATGATGCCACCTGTTTTCTCCGAGGGGCATCAAATAGCATTAAAATCCTAGGAAAAATCTTCATGTCATTTTTTAGAGAAGCTAATGAAGAAGAAAGCTAAGTCCACAATTGTTTCTTAGCAAAACTTGCACAAGGGCCATAAATGTTGAAGATGAAGAAAACATTATTTGTTTTCAAATAATTGACAGAGGCTTGAATCCAATTTTCCTGAATAGAAATAATTTTTAAATTAACAGAAAATTTGTTCCAAAGAATTGTCAGGCTTCCTGAAGCACCTTGGGTAGGAGAAGAGATGAAATCCCAGTTATGACAAGTAACATATAAATCAAAAGTTGATTAAGCTGAGAATTTTGTTTCTTGTAAGAGAACAATGTTTGAATTAGTGATTAAAATTTGACACTTTATAAAGTGTCGTTTGTTAGGGGTGTTTAGGCCCCTAACATTCCAAGATAGGCTCCTCATTTTTCTCAAGGAGAGATAACGTCTCCCCTCATTTTACTATTCAATTCAAAGATCTTATTCTCCACATCAGAATAGGGCTATCCTGATTGGGAAAAATTGCTAGAGTTTTCCAGACCTTTAAATTCTTTTGTAGCAGACCTTAGATTTTTTTCAAGAGTCATTTGTATACCTGCTGCCACCTCAATTATTGTTTTCTCACTGTTAGGTTTCCTACCCCTTTTGTTTTTGGGGGAAACCAAAATTTCAGCATCCGTCTGTGATAAAGGTGTAGGAGGAGTAGAAGATTGACCAAAAGGAGAAGATTCACTAATATCTTTGTCCAAGGCCATCAATTTTCTAGGAGAAGGGGGATCCCTTTATCTATATTTTTTTACCTCATAGTTTGTTATTTTTTGGTCCTTATATTCCTGTTGTATAGAAAACCATCTTACAAGCAATATAGTCCATATTTTCATCTTTCAAGGACAATAGTGCATGGGAGGGATAACAACATGATACATAAGAATTATGGATAATATGCTCAACATTTTGGCACCAATTTTCCTTTTCCTTGTTTTTCATAATTGTGTATTTATTTTTTGAATTCTACAATCTTGTTTCTTGTATAAATGCATACTTCATCTCAACATTATACTTTATCTTGGTAGAGGAATTTATTTTAAATGTTAATTCATGTTAGATATTTTAAGTGTTTTTTTTAAATATGATAGTAGCAAAATAATTTGACCCAAGAAGAACTAGTTTATCCAAGTGTATGTTTGATTTTTTTAAATTAGATAACAAATGACATTATTATTTGAAGCAATCCTTTCAATATTATGCAAGCATTATCAATGCCAATATAAATTATGTGGTCATTAGGGATATAGTTAAAGATAGGGGAAATGGAAGACCAAGGAGTGTCAATGAGGTGTTTCACTAGATATTATTCCTTAATTTCCATTTCGGAGAAAAAATTAATATCAAATTCTATAAGAAGTATGATCCACTAATATTCACATTAATAAAAATAATTTTAGAAATAATATGATTTATAGGATAGTATTTACTAATAGTATTTTCTTTGGAATTAAGCATGAAATATCAGATCTTCTAATAAGAGAACATGATTACTAGGTATTATTTTCTAATTGATGTGTAATGCATCTCATAATAAAGAAAAGTATGGCTAACATAGTAGATAATGTGTTTTGTACCATCATTTTATTTTTGTGTAAGAAGAGCACCATGGGCATGAGATGTCTAAGGAATAATATGAATCCCAATAATAAAAAGCATGGAAACATGAGGATGGAGGGGGATAAGGATCTATGCAAAGGATTGGATTAAAGGAATGAAAGGATGGGGAAGGAATATTGGAATGATTTCAATAATGTGTCCCTTTTTTGTTATTTATTGTGTATTTGAGGTGGTGGAGTGGTGGACTTAGGATTGATGGTTGAATGGATGTAAGTAATCAAGATGGATGGAAGTGATGAAGGATTTTTTTTGGAACATAAGGGCCCAAAATGGATGTGGATGAGGTAGGAATGAAATTTTGGACATAAGGACCCAAAATGGATGGATGAGATGATGGAGGACTTAAGATAGTAGATTTTGGGATATAGGGATATAAAATAAATTTGAAAGATGGGAGATTCTTCAATGGACGTTGAGAGGAATTTTGAGTGGAGAAATATTTTGGATTAACAAGTTTGGATGCCAATTTGAATTGAACTTTTAGATTCATTGATCATATTCATTGTTTGGGGATCCACATGATTTGTGGTTTTTATTTTTTTTATGAGCCTTTGAGGTCTTTTGGATCATATTTTTCTTTACTTGAGCTTTAGAATGTTCTTTTGATGAGACATGGTGATCCTTGAACTTATGCATATTTTTTACTTTATGCATTTTAGATTTGGCATCCAAATTTCTTCCAAGAGAAGTAGGATGGATGGATGAAGATCAGTGATATGAAAATATTAAGGGTGGGTTGATGGAGGGAGGATATTAGAAGGATTTTGAGGATGTGTTCCTTTATTGAAGTCAATTGTGGATTTGAAGTGGAGTGGTGGACTTAGGATTGATGGCTAGAGGGATGTAAGGAACCAATATGGATGGAAGGGATGAAAGATTTTTCTTGGAACATAAGGGACCCAAATGGATGGATGATATGATGGAGTGTGTTTTGGGACATAAGAGACCAAAATAGATTTGGAATATAGGTGATGTGGATATTTGTATTTAAATGGAGGGACTTTGGATTGGGAAGGAATGGAAGGTGTACCGATTTCTTGAACATATTATTGGTATCCAAGGCAATCTAAACATGGGTTTTCTTTGATATAGATGGATTCTAATATTCCTTGTTCATTAATACCTAACCCTTTTCCTTGATAGTTCATATTTTAAAAAATATTTTTACCAATGGGATACTTATTATTTTGGAAGCAAGCCATGATTCTATTTTGAGGGGGATATGAGGCGGAGGGAATGATAGGGTCTTGGAGAAAAACATATAGGATAAAAATGGAGGAAATAAGGTGATAGGTGTGAGGTTCATGAGTGTGTTGGATGGGGCTGATGGGATCTTGAGAAGGATTAGGATCATGAGGTAGATTAAGGGGGATGTTGGGATATTGATATGGGTAAAACAACAATACTAGTTTACAATTCCGTTGAGGAAGGAAAATTGCAAAAATACTCCCAAGAATTTTCTTTTGGTTTTTTTGGGTTCACTCAAAGGGGGGGGGGTCACATGAACCCAAAAATGGGTTCTCTTGAACCCCCCTTCGAGTGAACCTCTTCTGTGATGTCATATTTTCTTGGCACATTTTTGTAAATGAAAACAAAGGAAAAATTCAAAACAAGGGGTGTTCGAGTGAACCCACCTTCACTCGAAGGGGTCAAGGGGGGTTCACTCGAACCCCCCTTTTTTTCCCTTCTCCCCCTCTTCTACCAAATTTCTACAAAAAAATTTCCTTTCTAAGCTCGAGGTAAGGATGAAAATGGAGAAAACTTCATAGAACCAATTAGATGATGGTAGTCCTCAGAACGAGCTATCCATTGAATATAATTTTAATGTATTTTGGTTTTATTATGTATTTTTTTAGTTTAATTAAACATAGGTTTTTCACCAAAAATCAAGTTCTTTATTTTGCATATGTGGAAAAATATTATATTATTAAAAAATAAATGAAATATATGTATGCACTAGATATTGATGTCCTTGATCCAACCAAAAAAAATGAATTTCAATACATACAAAAAAAGTTATGTGTTAGCAAGTATTTACCTATTTCTGAATTGTAACTGGTCTAACTTCAAAACTTAATTAAGAAAGAAATATTCAATAAAACACTATGAAACCAATTAAATGCACTAGATATCGTAGTTACAAATCTAAATTAAAAAAAAAAGAATTTTATTCTTCATAGAAAAAATTTATGTGTTAGCAAGTACATGCCACTCTTTAAAATGGTGTTTACTATTAAAAAACAGTTTTTGACCTCTTGGAGATGGAAAAATAAATGCAATTTGATTCCAAATTTTTTAAAAAACATATATTTAGAATCTATAGACAAAATTTTACAAATCACTAGTTTGCATCATCTTCAAATTCCTCATGGTTTAGTAGCTATAGGAGCCTAAAAGTGAAGATTTAGTTAGAAAAATTTAGTTCAATGTCCAGTTTGGCCAAAAACTCTAAACTAGTATTGTGAAATCAACCATATGGAAGGGGATCAAGAGGGGGATTAGGGGGATATTGTGATATTGATATGGAAGGTGATCATGGGATAGAGTGGAAGGAGTGCATCTATCTTTATATGGGAAGGGTTCATGGGATGGAGAGGAGGGGATGATTTGATCTTGATTTAGAAGGAGATTATGAGATGGGGTGGGGGGATGTTTTGATCTTGATATGGGAGGGGATCTATGGTAGCATGCTTTTGAGAAATTATTAGAATAGTTGGATATGTTTAGAGGAAATGAGGGAGGATGGAGGTTTGACATGGGTAGAAAGGAGTGCATGGATGTATTCTAGAAGTGGTATACATGGATGGGAGAAGGATTTTGGGTGTTTATAGATGGAGGATTTTTAATCTTTGATGGATTGGATGAATCTGGTGGATTTGGGAGATAAGAGGTAAAGGGATGGAGGCAAATGCATGATATTGCATGATTGCATAACTTTGTTTATACATGGGGAGTTAGGCTCCTTTACTAGTAGTCCTTGGAGACAATCATGAAGGACATGAGATGAAGTGGATTTGTAGAATTTGGGTGATGTGGATTATAAGGATGTCAGATTTGAGAAAGTGGAATAAGAAGTGGGGGTTTCAATGGATTTTTAAATTAAGGATGAGGATGAGTATCTTGGAAAGGATTTGGAGGTAGGTTTTAGTGATTTGGTGTTGCAAGAATGAAGGTGTTGTCATTGATGTCAACTAGTTAACTAGTTATCAATTGGTTGTTGTTGTCATTAATGTCATGGATGCAGGTTATTGGTTGTATATGTTGAAGATATTGAGAAAATTATAATGGAGAAAGGTTGCAGGTATTCAATGGTTGCTCTGGTTTTTTCTCCAAGACTTTCTCCTATGTTCATGTGGTTCATATATGTTGTCAGGATTGTTGGAAGCTACTATATCTAGGATTTTGGCTTCTAGATCATTGAACAATGTGAATTATGTTCACTAGTTGTGAACTATGGTTTTGGCTGAGGTCCAGGAGAAATATTGTTGGTCCATATTTATTTTTGGTTGTATTATGACTTGCGGTTCTAGAGCTAAGTTGTTATGATTGTTTTGAAGATAATTTTTTGGTATCTGGAAGGATTGGATCATGCTAAGGATTGCATGTACTTAATTGTTCTATGTATTTTACACTAGTTTAGCCAAACTTGTGTTGAACACTACTCTCGAAGTTGGTGGAGCATGTTGGGACTTATTTGGGTCCTCATCAAGTGTGTGTTTGGGTAGCCCTCATTCTAATTCCACCCTAGAATTTTTTGGTGCCAACCTAATTTGAATTTAATGATGGATGGCTGAATTTGGATATGTTTCAAAGTTGAAGATGTTATAAATATAGGATGAGTTAGTGGTGAAAGTGACAAAGAGAAGTGCAAAGAAATAGAGTAGATAGATGTGAAATAGTTTATGTATGTGATGCAAGTGTGGCAGATTAGTGTGAATTCTAAATGCTGATTTTTTGGATGTAGTGAGTTGAAGGTGTACTCTATCATTCATGCATGTCTACAAGTGGTTGAGTGAATCGCGGTGGAAATATATTTTGCATTGAGATTGTATTATCTCTATAACATATCTCTTCTATCTTCTTTGTATCTCTGTGGTAGTGATCCCTCTGATTGGTTAACCCTTGTTGGACAATGAGTCTTGATCCAAACAATGAGTCCTTGTTTTAGGAGTGAGCCTTATCACGTAGTGAGCCTTTTGTAATCGGTTTTGATATTCTCTATAGTGTGAGCTAATCCTCACTATGGTTTTTCCCTTATTGGGTTTTCCACATGAATATGGTGTTGTTATGTATGTGTGATTCTTTTTAGTTTTTTCCTTTGCATTGAAGTTTAATCATTTAGCAGAGTAATGATTTGTGATTGATCTAAGTTCTAGTGAATTTTATAAGGATTAAGATTCTCTACTACTGATTCACCCCCTCTTAGTTGTCTCGTTTAACAATTGGTATTAGAGCTTGGTTCCTTGGAGAAGAGCTTAACCACTTAAGGAAGGTCTCAAATGGCTGGAAAAGTTACTTATGAGTATCCAAAGTTTGATGGAACTAATTATGCTATCTGGAAAACACTGATGGAAGAATATATGGAGTATTGTGGATATGATGTGGAGAAATATTACAAGACTCCTTACACTCCTCTTGCTAATGGTTTGAGTACAGCTGATGAGATCAAGGAACATGAAGCGAAAAATAATGCGAAGTTTATTTTGAAGAATAGTCATGTACATTCTGAGTTGATTAAAGTTCAAAACCTCAAGACTACTAAAGAAATATGGGATACTTTAGAAAAGGCACATGAAGGTGATAAAAGGGTCAAAGAAGCAAAGTTATAGAATTTGGAGACACAATTTGAGCTCTTGCATATGATCAATGATGAGAATGTTAAAGCCTATGTACAGAGATTAGATGAGGTAGTAGCTGGAATGCGAGGACTTGGTACTATAGTAGATGAATCCAAGATTATAAAGAAGATCCTTAGAACTCTCCCTGATGCATACAATGAAAAGGTATGTGCTATTGAAGAACATATAGACTACAAGACTTACACTAAAGATTAGTTATTGGGAACTCTAACATCTTATGAGATGAGAAAACCAAACTGGAGAAACGGATCCAAATTAGAAACTGCTTTCAAGGCTACAAAAGTTGAAGATCCAGATGAAGAAAACCTTGATTAAGTAGAAGCTAACTTTGTAAGAAGGATGAAGAAAGGCTCTAGTAAGTATGGAGGTAAGTTACCCTTTAAATGCTTTAGTTGTGGAGGAATAGGTCATTATTCTTCAAGGTGTCCAGAAAGAGCTAAGAGGAATAAACAAAGATATATGATAAAGAAAATAAAGGTAAGAAGATCAATGAAGCATATTATGTGAATGAGGATGCTAGTATTTCTAATGAGGAATCTGATCATGGAGATATTGATGACAATGAATGCTTGTTCTTCGCTATAAAATATGAACCTACTGCTAATTCTAAAAAATAGGTGAAGGATTTCCCTCCAGAGAAATAGAAAAGTGAAGGTACTGTAATCTCTGTCCTACATGCTAAACAAGAAAATAACTATTGGGTTGTTGACAGTGGTTATTCACATCACATGACTGGTGATAAGAGTAAGTTTGTTAAACTTGAAAAATATGATGGAGGCTTAGTTATGTTTGGAGATGATACCGATGCTAAGATTTGTGGGATAGGCTTAGTAAGTTTTGATGGAAATCATAATAATGATGATGTATTCTATGTTAAGGGCTTAAGGAATAATATTTTGAGTGTTGGATAGATGTGGAGTAAAGGATATAATCTTGTATTTAAGGATGAAAAATGTGAAATCAGAAAAGACTCCAGAATAGTGATTGCAGTAGGAAAGAAATATGAAGGAAATATATATCAACTTAAGGGTGTTGATGGGATGATGCTTTATGACTTAGATTAATGACAGTTGGCTATGGCATCAAAGAATATGTCATATGAATTTTGATAACTTGGTGAGGATTAGTGTAGTTCAGGTTGTGGGATATTTACCAAGGATTACAAAGCCAATTAATGCTATTTGCAAGAATTTTCAATTTGGAAAGAAAGCAAGAAATCATTTTGGATCAAAGGAAAAATCTACTATTGGACTACTGGATTTAATTCATACAGATCTTTATGGTCCTACAAGAGTGAGAAGTCTATAAGGTGAAAGGTACTTTATGCTTTCGATTGATGATTATTCTAGGTATGCATGGGTTACATTTCTTAGAGAAAAGTATAATGCATTAGATAGATTCAAGACATTCAAAGCTATGGTTGAGAATGAAGTAAATTTGATGATAAAATGATTAAGGTTTGATAGAGGTGGCGAATTCACTTCCCATGAGTTCAATATGTTTTGTGAAGTTCATGGAATAAAAAGACAGTTATTTTCTCAAAGAAATCCTCAACAAAATGGAGTTGTTGAAAGGAAGAACAAAACAATTCAAGAAGCAGCTAGATCAATGATTATTGAAGTTGGTCTACCAGAATTTTACTCAGGAGAAGATATTCACATTGTTGTTTATGTATTCAATTGAATTCAAGAAAGAGTAATCAGTAAAAGGACCCCCTATGAGCTATGGTGTGGAAGAATTTCTACCGTTAAGTATTTCAAGGTATTTGGAAGCAAATGTTATATCAGAAGGGATGAAGAAAATTTGAGAAAGTTTGATGCAAGAAGTGATGAGGGTATTTTTCTTGGATACTATACTAAAAGAAAATCCTACAAATGTTTGAATAAAAGATTGAGGAAGATTGTAGAAAGATCAAATTTCAAGGTTGATGAAGCAATGAAGAATTCAATTGATGTGGATGGATATGTATCTAATGAACCTAATTGCATAAGGATTAAAGAAATTGTGGAAGAATAGAAGAAGGATGAGCAAGAGAAGTAGAACGAAGAAGAAGAAGAAGAAGCTCTAGTGGTGCCCCCTAAGACACCTAAGTATGTGTAGAAAAATCATTTAGAGAATTAGATCATTGGAGACAAGAAAAAAGGAGTATTGATAAGAAGCAGAGTTGTTGCTGCTAAGATGAATTTGTGTTTACTTTCTGAAATTGAACCAAAGACTGTAAGTGAAGCATGTAAAGATGAGCATTGGATGGAAGCTATGAAAGAATAACTTATGCAAATCGAGAAGAATCAAACTTGGGAATTGGTCCCAAGACTGACAAACAACAACATAATTGGATCAAAGTGGGTATTCAGAAATAGGCTGAATGAGAATGGAGAAGTGGTCATAAACAAAGCAAGGCTTGTGTGTAAAGGCTAATCACAAGTAGAAGGCATAGATTTTCAGGAGAATTTTGCTTTGGTGGCAAAAATGGAAGCTATTAGGATGTTCTTAGTGTTTTCTGCTCATAAAGATTTCAAGGTCTATCAAATGGATGTTAAGTTTGCATTTTTGAATGGTGAGCTTGAAGAAGAGGTCTACATGGAACAACTAGAAGGATTTTAGTTGTCAGATCAACTAGATATGGCCTGCAGATTGAAGAAAGCTTTATATGGATTGAAGCAAGCTCCTATAGCTTGGTATACAAGGTTAGAAAAGTATTTGATTCAACAAGGTTTCAACAAAGGTACGACAGATAGTAATCTATATTTTAAAATTGAAAATGAAAAAATATTGATTGTGGTTGTATATGTTTATGATATTATCTTTGGACGAAATGAAACTATGTGTAAGATGTTTTAAGAAGAAATTCAGAAAGAATTTGAGATGTCTATGTTTGGAGAGATGAATTTATTTGTTGGGATACAAATTAATCAAATAGAGAAAGGGATTTTTATTTTACAATCTAAGTATGTGAAAGAGATGTTGAAGAAATTTAGGATGGATGGTTTTCCAAACTGGTATGCACTCCTATGGTGACTGGTTACAAATTAGGTAAAGATGATGATTCACCTAAGGCTGATTAGAGAAAATATAAATCTATGATTGGTGGACTATTGTATTTGACTGCTACTAGACCAAATATCATGCATGATGCCTATCTTGTGGCTAGATTTCAAGAAGATCCTAAGGAAACACATGTTGCTGCTATTAAAATAATATTCAGATATTTGAATGGCACTCAGGATTATGGCTTATGGTATCCTAGGGATACTGAATTTACACTAAGTGCTTATACCAATGTAAATTGGGCTGGATGTGTAGATGATAGAAAAAGCACAATTGGTGGTGCATTCTTACTTGGTTGTAGATTGGTGGCTTGGTTGAGAAAAAAAAGATTCATTTTCCTTATCTATTTTTGAGCTAAGTATATTTTTGTTGCATCTTGTTGTACACAAGTTTTATGGATGGAACAAACATTGAAAGATATCAAAGTAATGTATGATGATCCTATTTCTATCTTTTGTGACAATTCAAGTGCAATTAACATTCAAAGAATCTAATGATGCACTCAAGGACAAAGCATATATCTATCAAGTATCATTTCTTGAGAGAGAAGGTTGTGGAGAATGAAGTGAAGCTCAAGTATGTACCTATGAAGGATAAAATTGTTGATATATTTACGAAGGCTCTACCTAAAGATACTTTTGAGTATCTCCAAGAGAAGTTAGGGGTAATTTCCCCTCCTTTCTTGAACTAGATGCATATGGAGATGCATCAGTTTGGTGGGTCTATGGATCTATCTTTCTTCTGGACTAATGTTTTAGTGGCTACCTCTCAGGGGGAGTAGGTAGTGTCATATGTTTTCATTGAAAGAGTATTTTGTTCTTAATGTCAAAGGGGAAATCAATGCAAAACATCTTTTCCCTTTGCCATTGATGTCAAAGGGGGAGATGAGAAATGAGAGATGAGGAAGATGTGAAAAAAAAAAGATTATCTACTAAAGGGGAGAAACAAAAAGAAAAATCATGAAAAGTGTGTTTAGAGATAGTGTGTTGTCTTTGATGGTTTTTCACATCATGTGCTGCCATCAATGACAAAGGGGGATATTGTTGCAAGAATGAAGGTGTTGTCATTGATGCCGATTGGTTAACTATTTATCAACTGGTTGTTGTTTTCATTAATGTAATGGATGTAGGTTATTGGTTGGATATGTTAAATATATTAAGAAAATTGTAATGGAGAAAGGTTACAGGTATTTGGTGGTTGCTCTAGGTTTTGCTCCAGGGTTTGCTCCTATGTTTGTGTGGTTTAGATATGTTGATCATGATTGTTGGAAGTTGCTATATCTAGGATTTGGGCTTCTGGACCATTGAACAGTGCGAGTTATGCTCACCAATTATGAATTGTGGTTTTGGCTAAGCTTTGGGAGAAATATTGTTGGTCTAGATTTCTTTTTGGTTGAGTCTTATGACTTGCGGTTCTAGAGGTAAGCTGTTAAATGATCGTATTGAAGATAATTTTTGGTATCTGAAAGGATTGGATCATGCTAAGGATTGTGTGTACTTAATTTTTCTATGTTTTACACTGGTTTGGCCAACCTTGTGTTGAACACTACTCTCAAAGTTGATGGAGCATGTTGGGACTTATTTGGGTCCTCACCAAGTGTGTGTTTGGGTTTCCCTCATTCTAATTCCACCCTATAATGTTTTGGAACTAGCCTAATTTGAATTTAATGATGGATGGTCGACTTTGGATATGTTTCAAAGTTGAAGATGGTATAAATACATGATGCGTTAATGGTGAAAGAGAGAAACAAATAAGTGCAAAGAAATAGAGAAGATAGATATGAAATAGTGTATGTATGTGATGTGAGTGTGGTAGATTAGTGCAAATTCTAAATGTTGAGTTTTTGGATGTAGTGTGATGAAGGTGTACTCTATCATTCATGAATGTTTGCAAGTGGTTGAGTGAATCATGGTGGAAATCTCTATTGCATTGAGATTGTCTTTTCTTTGTAACATATCTCTTCTATCTTCTTTGTATCTCTATGGCAGTGATCCCTTTGGGTGGTTAACCCTTGTTGGACAGCGAGTCATGATCCAAAAAGTGAGTCCTTGTTTTGGAAGCAAGCTTTATCAGGCAGTGAGCCTTTTGTAATAAGTTTTGATATTCTCTATAGTGTGAGCTAATCCTCACCATGGTTTTTCCCTTATTGTGTTTTCCACGTAAATCTGGTGTTTCTATGTATGTGTGATGCTTTTTAGTTTATTCCTTTGTATTGAATGTTTAATCATTTAGTAGAGTAATGGTGTGTGATTGATCTAAGTTCCAGTGAATGTTCTAAGGATTAAAATTTGCTACAACTAATTCACCCCCCTCTCTCAGTTGTCTTGTTCAACATTTGGATGGGGTTGGAGGTGAAATTTGGATAGAGGGTTGGTTTCCCCTATCAAAGGAAGGGGATGGATGAGAAATAGGAGATGAATTGGAATTGGATGGAGATGTGGAGGATGGAATTTTTGTACCAATACTAATGAGGAATTTATCCATGACATCTTTATCATTGTTGAAGTGGTAAGCAAGGATGAAATTTAAGGTGTCATGAGAATTAAAATTGGGATTGGTAGTGTGGATGATAGGTTCTTGGAATGAACTAATGGTGGATGAGGAGAGTCTATCTTGATAAAAAAAGACTCTAATTATCATTGCAAGATGGTGTGTCCCTTGGTCTTCCTTGTCTAGCATGGAGCTTGGGTTTGTGACATGGCTTAACCGCCTCTTATGGATCTTACATAAATCTGACGGTTGTATCAAGCATTGACAGGTTGATCTTTTGGTACAATGAAAACCACCAATGTAACAATTGGTATCAGATCCGAGGTCACATGTTCAAACCCCTCACTTGCATTGGGGGAGATTGTTGCAATATGGTGTGTCCCTTAGTCTTCCTTGTCTAGCACGACGCTTGGGTTTGTGACATGGCTTAACTGCCTCTTGTGGATCTTACATAAATCTAGTAGTTGTATCAGACATTGACTGGTCGATATTTTGGTGCAACAAAAACTACCAATGCAATAGTATTACATTCATGTTGGTTAACAAGATTAACCTCATCATCATCATGTGATTAGGTTTACCCTTGATTATGATTTTAGGCCTTGTTGGGGTAGGGTATGAATTCATGATGTTAGATTGGATGGGGATAGATGAAATGGGATTATAAGGTTAGATTAGATGGAGGATATAATAGATGGTTGAGCATGGTGAAGAATTGGTTGGAAGAGGAAAGTTTGATTAGATGGTTGGATTGGTTTGTTAAAGCTCAAATTTTAGATTTCATTAAGCTCAAATTTGGATAGGGTGATTAGAATGGATGAAGGGTAGGAGTGATTTGAGGAGTGGGTTAGAATATGTTTAATTTATGATTAGAAGGTGAAGTTTTATTATATTTGGAGTGGGATTTGGATTATGACTTGGATTAGAAGATTAGATAAGTTAGATGAATAATTGATTAAGATTTAAATGAATTTGAATGTAAAGTTGGATTGAAAGAAAATTTTGATAAAGAGATGGTATGAGGATAGAAGATGGTATATTGAATTTGATTGTAGAAGAAATTCTTGGAAGAGGATAATTTGGGTTTCGTTGTTAGATGAGGATTAATATTATAAGAATGAGATGGTAGAGGAAAAATTTGGTTGAGATGGTTAGATTTTGATTTTGGAGGTGGAAGGAAATTAAGGTGATGGATTAGAAGTGGATTTAGGATTTAAAAGAAATGTTGGTTGAAAGAGTTGGATTTTGATTTGAAGGAGGATGGAAATCAAAATGATGGAATAGAGATAGATTCAGGATTAGAAAAATTGGATTTGAGGATGAAGATGAAGGATGCGATTATATTTAGATTGGTTATAGTTTTGATTTTGTGATGGAAGATTGGATTAGAGAGAAGTTAGGGGTGATTGGGATGGATTAAGAATTAGAATGTAAGGATGAACATGAGGGATTTATAGGAAAATATTAAATGATTGAATGGAGGTTTGAATGCTTGATTAAAGGGGTGGACTTGATAACACACCAAGGATTGAGGGAGATTTGGATTGATAGGTAGCATTGGTTTTGAAAAATAATACAAACCAAGGACTTCTACAAACCTGAAATTATTCAAGTAGGAGTGTTAAATTAGTGTGAACCCACCATATAATTTAATATATTAATACCTCAAGATTAGTGCAAGGAACTTATCTTTCATGAGTTGATATGTAGGGATATAGTGGCACAAGGGTTCCCTTTTTCCCTTTCTTTGGAGCTTTTTTAATACCTTTCCTAAAGAGTTTGTATCTCTACTCAAGGAGATACATGGTGAGTAACTTCACACATGGTATTGCACCTTGCACCATCAATGATCAAAAGGTCTCAAACTAGGATAAAAAATGTTGATAGGGAGTCCTCTAAATATCTCAAGGGTATGTGAGGTCAAATCCATAGATGAAAGGGAACAATTCCAACCAACTGGGAAAAGGGGGTAATCTACTCTCCACCTTCACTTCCCCAAGGTATAAAGTTATTGGGGGCTTAGCCAAGATTGAAAAGGTTCCACTTCCAAGAGGGGTTTCTTTTTATTCACCCCTCACTTTTTATACTCAATCAGAACACAAGAGTTGAGGTCATCCCCTAGGGTGATGAAATTCCTAGGTAGCCCCCCTAGAAGGAATTATCCAAGTTGTTTTGGTCACCTAAGATCACACAAATCACAAGGGGATATCATACACACGTTGGGTTCCTTGTGATACAATGATGTAAAAAAAGAAAAGAGACTAACTTAAGCTTTTGATCTTCAAGATCACCCAAAGGTGCAAGGAGAGAGAATACACTTAAGAGAGTCTTAAAAACATGGCATACAATGATTAATTATCCTTAAGAAAATGAAATGTGCCTAAATTAATGATAAAATAATATCTCCAATAAACATAGCTTGCTATAAACAAAATGTTAGTAGTTTTAAGATTTGTCTTTGATAAGAAATTTTAAGTTGTACAAGAAGGGATTAGATGCCAAAATGATCAAACAAAATGATTGTTAGCATTGAGATAAGCATATAGAATTTTGGAATTTTCTATGGTGTGGGTTGGGACACTAAACCCCCAAATGATTTTTTTAATTAGAAAAAGTTCTAAAAGACAAAGCAAAGGCACTAAAATTGCAAAAGTACTAAAAAAGCATAGAAAAAGTGATTAAAGACAAAAAAAGACACTAAAGCTTTAAAAGTGCTAAAACAACATAGAAATATTGTTAGGATAGGCAGCATTATAATTGCTATCCTAAGTTGATTTATGTGTCTCCACATTCTTTGGAAAGTGTTTTAGGGGACATGAGGGACAAAATATTTATTATTTATTTTCCTATGACAAATTGTAATTGCATTCAAAGAGGTGAACCATTTACAGTGGCGGTTACAAAGCATTTTGAGAGGATATTCCTATTGGGTATCCAACTTTGTGAGTGGGGACCACTTTGGTGTGCATGTCCTTGCATGGTATTTGCATGTTTTGCATGATCTTGCATGGTTGGGTGCCTAGGTTTTCATGGTGGTGCATGCTATTGCATGTAACAATCAGAGTCATTAGTGATTTATGGAGCACTCGGGTTTGACCAATTCTAATTGGCTGTTGTGATTGTTCATTATTTTATTCCATATTTATGGGTTGTCTGCTAAGGGGGGCATGGGTTTTTCCAGGTGGTTTTGCTTATTATTTCGAGATATCATTTGTGGTATTCTCTCCAACAAAATTCTATATATTGGAGCCTTGTGATGGTGGTTTGTAAGAGTTTGTTTGTAGGTTTTCAGAGCTACAAAGTGCTACTAGGTTATAGAGAGGATTGTTGTATTGATTTACTTGAAGATTAATAAAAACATTAGATCTCTTTAGGTGTGAAGTTTTTTCCTGCAAGGGGTTCCCCACGTATATCTTGTGTCACTTGTGTTTGATGACTTGTGGTATTGCAGATTTTTCTTTTATTGTTGTAATTGTCAATCACATAATATGTCTATGGTAATCTTGAATATATAATTTTAGATTTGAAACCACTTTAATAAGTTTGTATTGCTGCAAGTTATACCTTGATTTCCAAAAAATAGCACTAAAAGATAGAGAAAAGGCACTAAAACTGCAAAAACACTAAAAAAACATAGAAAAAGAGATAAAATAGAAATAAAATAAGAAACAAAAAGATATACCATAAAGTAGAGGCAATAATTTTCAAGTTGGAAGTGCTAATCTAAGCATAGATGCCGATTCACAAGGAAAAGGTGGTAATCTGAACATATGCATTGATTCATAAGGTGGAAGTGCCAATTTTAGATTCTTGGAGAAAAATGTAGTTCTTTTCAAAAATAAAAAGTCAAGAAAAAAAAAGTAGAAATTAGAAGTAGATTAGTAGAAAATAAAATATAAATAAACTAAATACATTAGCCAAAAGATAAAAATAGAATAAAAACTAAAAATAAAAGATGATAAGTGAAAGCATTGATCTACAATGCACAAGTGCTAATGTACAAAAGTGCTAATCTATAGGTGGAGGTTCTAAAGTGTGAAAGCACTAAAGGATCTACATAGGCATAAATCTTGACAATGAAAGAGCTAATCCAAAGAGCAAAGGTACTATTCTGTAACTCAGAATGTGAAAAATCACAAAAATGATGGGATTAGGAGACTAGGCATTCCAAAATGAAGATGAAAAAATGATAAAAGATATAAATGATAAGCTAAATTAACTAACACACAATTAACTTTTCTTTACCTTTCTATCTCCTTGATTGAGCTGAAATTAATGGAGCCTCCACTTGATATTCTCCTTTTTGATGTTATAGTTTGTTAGAATGTGGTTGCTCAAACCAACATCATGATTGTAAGATGATGATTGATAGGTGGATAAAATAGCAACACAATGAAAGAATAAGAGTGGATCCTCAAAATGAGAGAAAATGCCTCAATTTATAGATTTTTCATGAACAAAATCAATGGCCAAGATATAATGAGTAATATATGGATAGGATTTGAGAAAGTTAGAGGCATGGATTGAAGGCTTAGCCTTGTTACAAGTGTCACAAGGTGGAGGAATGATAATGACATGTGCCATAGATATAAGAGCTAGGTGTGCTCACACATGTGTGAACATGCACATATGAAAGCTCATGAAAGGGACAAGTGAAGGAAGTAGTATGACTACCTTATGTCATGTGTAAGAGGTAGGGTGGTTATGAGGTGACATTTTTATTCTCACACATGTATGAGCATGAGGGGGGTAGAGACACTTATCACACAATGACAAGTTTAGATCTTGATTCATGTAAATAGATTAAATGACTAGGATTAAATTGACAAGGATTGAGGATGAGGTGGAACTAAATATTAGAGGAAAATTGTAATGAAGGTTAATTATCTTAAATCAATTAATTAAGTAGACACTAATTAATTGATTTAGCTAGAGGTTTTAGGGGATAAGGTAATACTTAATTAAATAAATGTAAATTTATTTAATTAAAGGTAGGAGATAAAGGTAAATGATGAATTAAGTAAATAATATATATTTATTTATTTTGATGGGATGGGTAAAGTCAAGTGTTGTCAGGTATGGAAATATTTAGGTGTCTACAATATGCATTTTGAATATTGGAAGTATTAACATGAATATGTTACAATAATGAAATAATATAAATGTTAAGACTAGATACATTGTCTACTATTGTACATTTAATGCTAATGATCATGTACCTTAATATAATCAAAATAGGTAGATCATTTTGGTGAACATAATGAGATAGCTCATAAGGGAGAAATAAAATATCCATAAAATTAGAATGTATAGATTTTGTCATAAATGCCAACATAGTTGGCCTTACATTGGAAAACATATTGATCTTATAGAATGTTTATTGAAATAAATCTCTATAGGAAGGATAAGCCTAAATAATATCCTAAAATGAAATCTTAAATTACATAGGTTGAAGCTCTTTTAAGAGGTCATACTCAATATTCTTAGACAAAAAATAAGGAGAAAATGGGAGAGCATTATCAAGGATAGGTAAATAAACACTAACAAGGTTATTATTTTGATTATATCTAGTGTCACTGGTATGGGTCACTACATGAAAGATGGTGACAAGTGTAGCTTGTTGTGTAAAAATAACAAGAGAAGCATGTGATATAAGAGAGAACAATATATAAGGAAATTTTGGGGGATCAAGAAGATCATGGATACTTATACAAGAGAGAAGGTGTGGGGACAAAGAATATGGGCACACATATAAGTTTTAGGAATAATAAAAGAGGAATGAATAATTTAATAAAACCTATGAGAATCCATATTATATTGGTTAACATTTATGAATTGGTTATTAAGTCTTGTGATGATGTGTATAGTGAATTGAACAATGAAAGTATTGATTTAGATATTTGACCCTCACATCCCAATAGATCCCACAAAATAAGGATATTCCTTCTAGATAAGAGATTTTTTAAATTTAAAAATATAATTATATTATTTAATATAATGTGTGAAACCTTAAAAATATTGCAATTACATGTGAAACCCTTGAATATATAGAAAGGGGTGAGATGAGAAGGAAGTTGTGGACTCTAACCACCTTGCATGTGTACACATGTCCTTAATGTGTCATGTGCATAGCACAAGTGTGAAAGAGGTGTCATGTGCATATAATTTAAGTTTATCAAAATGTGAGTACACATGTCTCGACCACATGAGTTGAGACAAAAAGTAAAAAAGGCCCCAAGTTAGACTTAACTAGTGTGAATAAGAATATGACTAGAAAAGACTAAAAGCTAACTAGTTTAGCAATGTCTATATTGAAACCAACACCCCCTTAAGTGTGACTTAGGGAGAGATGAATATGATGATGATGGGTCTCAACTATTATTAGGAAAAAAATACTAGGATGATCAAACTATTTCTTGCATAAACCCACGAGAGAGAAAATTACGCATACATGCTTACATAATAAAAATAAAAATATTAAATGCATACCACAAGATTACACAAGATATATCCTAGGAAAAACCTTAAGAGGGGAAAACCTAGCCTTTAAAATAATCCACACTCAATTTATTATTCTATAATTAAAATATTACAATTCACTTACATAATCTCAATGAATAATTTTGAAACATAATTATCCTCTAATGCATCATCCATGTGTCCAATCATGTAACCACACATCCCATGCTATGCTTCACATACATATTTTTTAGAAGAGATCTCAATAAAATTCCAATCCACTCAAACTAGCCAACCTCAACTACTAATTAAACATGTGCTTTATTTTATAGAATCAAGCTCACACAAAATAACCAAGTGGTAAAGTAAAACCATGTGCCTCAAAACATTGAGTATATAAAACCATTGATCTCAAAATTTAATATGTACAATCCACACATAAAATATCTAGCCAATATTACATACAAATTTACAAGTAGACCTAAATAATTATTTAATTTTGTTAAACATATCTCCTAAAAATGCACAAAAAATAGATATATATTTTATATATTAAAATAGTTATTTATTGAAAGGTGTACAAAAATATTTTCCTAAAATTCTCCCACTTGTGGTATAAATTGAATAAGGGTCAATCAATGAAATAAATCATCATAGCCATACATAAAACTACATGAATCTCTAGCATGCTCTCATGCTCCATCAAGATATCGGAAATAACATCTAGAATGTCCACTATCTCAAGAAAGAAATCCTATCATCTTTCAACATGCCACCTATGGAAGAAAAGGAACAAGGAAAGGTGAAAATGCACCAACCCAAAGAACACAAGTATCTAATCCATGTGATAACACAAAGGCTCCAATATTCTACCAAATGAAGAAAAAATCGACAAATGAAAATAGAAACCATAAAAACTGCTAGTCCATCCAATCATCCATACCACAAAGGTATCAAAACATCAATAAAAATCATACCAAAAACATATCCAACTTATAGTATGTAATGATAAGCTCGATGTATATAACTTTTCCATGAAAAATATACACGTCCAAGAACTTTTAGTGCATGGGTAATGACAAATCTAATGATAGATCAAGGCATACCAAGTCTATTAATAAACACTCCTATAAGGTGTGGCTAATACTCATACCATATAGTAAAAAATAAAAAATCACAATGATCAACACATACAAAAAGAACCATTGTATAATATCTCACAAAATGTCACCATAACACTCCCAAGTCCACCATACTAAACCATGTGAATATGAACCTTCTAGGAAGTAGCCATAGATCTAAGAGAGAGAAAATTGAACCATATCAAATAACAATGCCTTCTACTAAAATCTCAAAGTGCTAAGCTATGTCAAGATCTCTTTCACAACCCCAACAAAAAATCCTTAACAAAACCAAACTGTTCAATCTCATAGATCAAACAAAATATATATATATATATCTCGTATAAACATGGATGTAAGCCTCTCTAACTAGGGAATAGCAAAATCAAATACAATTGTCTAACCAAGAATAGGATAAATAATATCACCTAAAATCCCCATGAATGACATCATAAATCAAACAAATATGCATAGTGAAATAAGTGTTCTAAATGCTACTCAAATGAACCTACTAGAACTAAACAAGCATAGCCTAAGATCCATTTCCATTGGAAAACTAAGAATAAAAAATAGTCCATCCAAAAATAAGATGAGAATTACCTCTTATATGATTATTTACTGAGTAAAAAAAGAGTGGGGAATGTGATTCCTCCTCCAAGATACAACTAAACACAATGACTCTTTCCAAGAATAATATATCCTCTATAGGTCCATCATGAACTCATGTACATATATATCCTCTAATGATGCATTATATTTAACTAATTAGAGTATAT
Organism: Sequoia sempervirens; assembly: GCA_007258455.2. Lineage (NCBI taxonomy): Eukaryota > Viridiplantae > Streptophyta > Pinopsida > Cupressales > Cupressaceae > Sequoia > Sequoia sempervirens. The sequence continues at coordinate 959,606,733 of VDFB02271358.1, forward strand.
ATGAGAAATGGTATTTAGCATTAAATTTATTACTTTTGAATGACGATTAATAATGAATGTTTATGCAAGTGAGATCTTTTGATGTCGTGATTAAATCCTATTGTTGTGGATTCTATTTGATGGATTAAATGTTGATGTTATGAGGTGGATGTGTTAAACTCCCTATTTAATGTACTTGAAATCTGTCTTGCTCTTGATCACTCCAGCTGGCGCCTGATGGATGTTTTCAAATTGAATTCTTCAATTAGTTTGAAGACTTCCTATTTAGCTATTATCATGTGGCAGATTTCTTTATGACACTTTGGTTCTATTTAAGTTTAGTGGTCACCGTTTTGCATCTTGGTGGGCTATGCCAGTTTTTGTATTCAAATCAACAAATATTCTTATAAATATCCATTCTTACTCTTTAGTTTGGAGTTAGTTAATATTTCGCTTTAGATTATAATGTGGACTATCAACACTTTTGTACTACTCGTCTGTTTTGGCCAATTGGAATGAAAATAAGGAGTTAATCTGAATCTCAGTGTTTAAGTCCCACTAGAGGAAGAGCAGGGCCCGCTCAATTGAAGGAGGTGACTTGTGTTATTTGTGTTGATTTAATTAGTCTTTGCATTGTTCATCTCAGTTGGAAAATAGGAATTTAGATCTTTGTTAATCTTTGCATTATTTATGTTCTTAGATTAAATTTATTGAATCCTTCAAAGAATAATTCATTATGCTCTATTGTAGATTTATATTTACTCAATTACTGTAGACTTAATTGTTTTCCATAGATTTAGATTCATTGATTATTTTAAATTAGCTTTAATTGAAAGAACTGTGATGACTTATGGAAATATGAAACTAAAGTTTATTTGGAATGAGTTCATGGAAGTTAGTGTTAATTCTTTTTAGGTTAATGTTTATTTCTTTGTAAATATAATTAGATCCTTTCATGCAAACGTAATTAGATCCCTTTTACAAACGTAAATAGTTTTATTTCTCAAGTACATTTCAATTCTAAGTTTTAGCTTAAAAATATATTTAGTTTTTAGTTTAATCCTTCCATGGATAAATTGCAAATAAATTAAGTCTAAACTGAGTTGTTAGGGTTTGGTTAATTGTTAGTTAAGATATAAATTAGGATTAAGTCCTTAGAATTTCTTAGGAACTCGTTGTTAAGGTCGGCTACTGAGAGCTCCTGAGAGCTCCCGAAAGCTCCTAATGAAGCTAAACCACAAACAAAATTCACTGTTTTACAGTGCAAAACCCCCAATTTATGGAAACACCCTTATCACATATAGCTCTAAGACACACCCAATTTGATAATTGATAAATTAAATGATGCAAGAAGTGACATCAATGACCTTGCTCATCATTTTTGGTGTTGTTTCCAAGGATTAAAAGATCTAGCTAATTAAATGAGAAGCCTTAGTGTTGATAAGGAAGGTAGTTTAGATTATGGATGAGACGATCTAGAGATCATCTAGGGAGATTCCTTCCATGAAATATTAATTTTGAACAAGAACAAGAAGTTCAACAATATCAAATTGAAAATCTACAAATGAATCAAGAACAACATCAAGAAGAAATGGGTGATCAACTAGGTAATGATCCTCCACCAAACAATAGGACCTTTTCTTATCCTATTAATCTGAATGTATGGAATGATGAGCCTCCTATGAAAAACATTTCACCTTCTGTATTACCTACCTTTAGAGGAAAAACTTCTGAAGATCCAAACTAGTTTCTCTTTGAGTTCAAGGTTTGATGTCAAACCTATGACTATACAGCTGATAATCAGAAGTTAAAACTATTTCCATATACTTTAAAAGAGTCAAATTTACATTGGTTCATGTGTTTAGGTGCATGAACAATCTCAACTTGGCAAGAGATGGAGACTAAATTTTTGGATAAATATCAAGACTACTACTGAGTAAGAGAAGGGAAAGAGGAATTGTTTCAAATGAGACAATTAGAGGATGAAAGCCTGGAGTATTATGCTGATAGATTTCAGTTTGTGCATAAGAGATGTGGTAATGGTTTAGATAATGAGATCAGTAAAACAATTTTTCTAAAGGGAATTGATGATGAATCAAGAGAATCATTGAATCTTATGGGAAAAGGAGACATCAATAAACTTTCTTTGGAGGAAATTATTAAGATATGTAGAAACTACTCTAGAACTAGAGTAGGGACTAGAAACACCCAAAGAAATAAAGTTCTTACTCCTGATGTATCTCAAGTCATGGAAGAACTTGAAAATTTGAAAACTCACTTACTCCTGCATTTCAATATGCAAGGAGATAAAATGACTACTGAGCCTTTTCCTATTTATTGTTCCAAATGTAGAGGTAAACATCTTTTGAGAGAGTGTCCATTAAATCAAATTTATCTCTGTGAAATTTGTTAAAAACATCATACAACTAGTTCTTGTAACCTTCTACTTGGAATTAATAATCATTTAAAGAAACAACCTGGAGTAGAGGAAGAACTTAACTATGTTGGACAGAAACCCCAGAACTGAGGATATAATGCGAATCAAGGGTAATATGGTCCTAGAGCCAATTGGAATCAAAATCCTTGGCCAAATTCAAATCAATGGACTCCTCCTTACCAAGCACAACCACCACCTACATTTTGGGGTCAACCTGAGTGGATGAATCCTCAATGGAATCAACCACAATGGCAACCAAATCAGTGGTAGTAAAATCAAATGCAATATCAACCATGGAAAAATTAGGGACCAAGACATCCTTGGGGACAATCACCTCCATTGGTCACTGGTCCTAATCCCTCAAATGAACAAGTAAACTAGCCTTGGTTACCAGCACAACCTGTTTCAAACCCGAAAAAAAACTGTAATGATGCCAATCTTCCTACTCTGAATGTGATAGATGTAAGTGATATTCAACTGAGAAATCAAAATGTTCCATTCATACCAAAATTTATACAATGAGAAAGTGAAAAATAACAAGAGGATTCAAAGGAAAATCAGACCTCTGATGATGAACAAAAGGTTAAGCAAGCACCTTATCCTGAACATTTAAAAATAAAACAAGTAACTCCTGATAAATCTCAACCAAACTATATGAATGTGGATTCTCAACTTCTTCATGAGCTGAAAAAGATCAACATTCAAATACCATCATTATAGGTCATTAAGGAATTACTAGAAATAAACTAGTTGGTTAAATCCCTTTGTATGAAAATGCCAGGTAGGAAGAAGAAATTGCCTCCTATAATTCAGGTAGGGACTAAACTTACAGATGTTTTATCAGGAAGATTACTACCTAAAAAATATAATGATCTTGGTAGTCCTGTGATAACCTTAAGTATTGGAGGAGTTGAGACAACCAATGTACTAATTGATCTATGAGCAGCTATCAATATTATTACATCAAACACTGTTGAATTATTGGGCATGACAACTGTTCAACCCACAACAACTGTTTTACAATTGGCTGATCAATCTTCTGCTAAAACTGAAGGTGTCATTGAAGATATTATGGTTACTACTGACACATGGGATTATCCAGTTGATTTCCTAGTTCTTGAGGCTAGAAAGAAAATTTTTGGTTATCCAATTATCTTGGGTAGACCATGGTTAGCTACTGCAACAACATTGATAGATTGTAGATCAGGGAGTATGATCATTTCTAATGGTCTAAAAGAAAAGGAGTTATCACTTTTTCCTCCTACTCAACCATCATTTCAGCCAAACACTCAACTTTGGGTTGATGAGGATATGGATTCAGAGGGAGATGGTGTTGTTGAATTAGCTATGGTTACCTTGGTAGAACATATTGAAGAATATGAGAAACAAGATCTTAATTCTGGAGAGATTTGTCAAAAAAAAAGGAAAACTGTCAAGTACATCAACAAAATTTTCAAATGTTTCTCCCTTAAATACTCTTGTTGGAGATCCATCCGATTCTAAAAAAAAGACCAAGGAAATAACAGTAACAGGGATAAGCCTCCCTTCATCAATTCATCCTTGTCTTCTTCCCAAGAAAAAGAATTGAAACAGACTTTAGAAAATCATTCTAAATTATTTTCTTGGGAATATAAAGACATGAGAGGAATTCACCCTTCTATTTGTACTCATCATATTTACATTGAAGATGTAAAACTAGTAAGACAAGGCCAAAGAAGGATCAATCCTACTCTATAAGACATTGTAAAACAAGAGATAGAAAAACTACTAAAACTAGGATTTATTTATCCAATATCTGATAGTCAATGGGTTTCTCCATTGGTTATTATTCCTAAGAAAAATGGTAAATGGAGTGTATATGTGGACTATAGGGAATTAAACAAAGCCACTAAAAAGGATCACTTTCCTTTTCCATTTATTGATCAAGTACTGGATAACTTAGTTGGCAGTAGTTATTTTTCTTTCTTAGATGGCTTTAGTGGATATAATCAAATTCAAGTGGCTCCTGAAGTCCAGGATAAGACTACCTTTACATGTCCTTGGGGAACATATGCTTATGTAGTACTACCATTTGGACTATGCAATGTGCCAACAACTTTTCAAAGAGTTGTCTTAGTAATTTTTGCAAATTTGACTACCTCATGTGTAGAGGTTTATATGGATGATTTCACAGTTCATGCACAAAAAATTGAAGAGGCACTTGAGAGCTTGAATAATGTGTTGCAAAGATGTAAGGATCTTAGATTATCCTTAAATCACGAAAAGAGTTCCCTTATGATGACAAAAGGTATTGTGCTGGGACATCACATCTCAAAAGAGGGGATAAAAGTCGACCCCAAGAAAATTGAAATTATTAAAAAAAATTGTAATCCCTACAACTTAGACTGAAGTTCGTAGATTTCTTGGGAATGCTGGTTATTATAGAAGATTTATTGAAGGATTTAATAAGATTTCCGAACCTTTATTTACATTTCTCAAGAAAGATTTAGAATTTCTTTGGACATATGATTGTCAAAAATCATTTGATGTAATTAAACATGCCTTAACTATTGCTCCAATTATCAAGGAACCTCTTTGGGGAGTTCCATTTCACATTCATGCTAATGCATCTAACTTTTCTATTGGTGTAGTTTTAGGACAAAAAGATGAAAATGAAGCTATGCATGCAATTTACTATATCAGCAAAAATTTGAATCTTGCTGAAAGGAACTATACAACAACTGAGAAAGAGTTCTTAGCAATAACATATGCAATCAATAAATTTAGGCATTAAATTACTAGTTACAAGGTATTTATTCATACAAATTATGCTGCAATTAAATATTTGATGAATAAAGTTGTTGTAGGAGGACAAATCATAAGATGGTTATTCTTGTTGTAGGAATTTGATATAACAATTGTTGATAAGCCTGGTAAAGACAACGTTGTTGCCGATTTCCTTTCTAGAATTATTTTGTAGGGTAATCAAGAACCGGTGGGTGATACATTTCTAGATGAACACTTATTTGCAATATCAATTCATCCACCATGTTTTTCTGATCTTGCAAATTACTTGGTAATAGGGAGTGCCCAAATTATTTCAATCCTAAACAAAAAAAAAGGTTAATTCATGAAAGCTCTAGATTTCAATGGATAAATGGTTTATTATTTAAAATGTGTCCTGGCCATGTTTTTTGCAAATGTATTGTTGAATTAGAAATTTATGATGTCATACATGCTTTCCATCATGAGTTAGAAGGAGGACAGTACTCAGTAGTCAGATCCATTCATAAAATCTTGGGAGCTGGTTATTTTTGGAAATCTATGTCAAAAGATGTTTCATTCTTTTTGAAGCATTGTGATGAATGCCAACGCATGGGAAGACCTACACCAATAGTGGAGATGCCATTACAACCTCAAATAGCCTTAGAACCATTTGAAAAGTGGGGAATTGATTTTTTGGGACTTGTTGATCCACCTTCCAGAGGACAACAATATATCTTAGTTTGCACAGATTATGTTACAAAATGGGCTGAAGTAAATTTTTTTCCATCAACAAGAGAAGATAGAGTAGCTGATTTCCTACACAAGCATATTTTGCAGAGATTTGGTGCACCAAGAGAAATAGTTTCAGATCAAGGGTCGTAGTTTGTGTCTATTATGATGGAAGCATTTATGAAAAGGTACCAAATGACACACAAAAAATCAACGCCATATCATCCTCAGGAAAATGGACAAGTAGAGGTCACTAACCGAGAGCTGGAGAATATCTTAACAAAAACTATTTCATTGAGAAAGACAGATTGGGCAGAAAGGTTGGATGAGGCAGTGTGGCCATATAATACAACCTGGAAAACAACTACTAGATTTTCTCCATATGAATTAGTATTTGGAAAAACTCCATTAATGCCTATTGAATTTGAATTGTAGACATTGCAAACAACATTAGAGATTGGTATTAACTTGCCTACAACAGAAAAGAGTAGAATTCTATAGTTGAATCGACTTGATGAGATGAGAATGGAAGCTCTTTAGCATACATAGATAATTCAGAAGCAGAGAAAGGAGTGTCATGATAAAAATATTGTGAAAAGACAATTTAGAAGGGAGATTTGGCATTGTTATTTGACTCTAGATTTCAAGAATTCAGAGGAAAATTTCATATAAGATGGCTGGGACGAGATTGATGAATTTTTTCAGAATGGAGTAGTTCAATTGATACCAATAGATGGAGAAAGAAGGGTCATGCTAGTTAAAGGTCATCATTTGAAAATGTATTACAAACCTTCATCAAAAGAGGAATTTGTAGTAGAGTTGCAGAATAGGATTGAAAATTTTCTGATGGAAGATATTTCTTCCATAAGAGAATGTACTTCTGGGTAAATATTTTGAAGGTATAAATAAAGAAAGTAAATTGAAAACTAGAAATGGTGGTTTACTTTTTGAATAAAGGAGATAAATTGAAAACTAAAAATGGCAATTTATCCCTTAGAAAAAAAAAGGGGGATGGCTAAAAACCAGAAATGGCGGTCTCTTGATAAATCTTGATGACTCCTGATGACTCCTAATAACTCTTGATGGCTCCCGACGACTCTTGATGGATCCTAATGCTTCCAAAGGTTCTCTGTAATAAATGCTTTAGTTAATTTTGAGCTATTTTTTATTAACTCATTGGAATTATTGCCAGCTGAGTTAATTCATGCTTTGATTGACTGTTGCATTTAATGAAAAGGTACGCATTTATTGTGAATGTCATTTTTGAAATATTACTTCTGATTTAGTTAATGTGATATGAAATTAAATGAATATTTTAAGAATAGATATCTTCATTGTAGTTATTAATCTTATAATAAATGAGTTCTAATCATTTCAAATCTGGTAGAGATAAAAGGGTTTAATATTGAAATGACAACTGCAATAAATGTGAGGATTAAGAAATATTTCATGTCAGTTTTAATGCATGTGTTGATATCATTATCGCCGCCAACTATGCCAACCAATTCAAATCATAATTTAAAAAGTGATGGCTAGTATGTATGAAACATTCACAAGGAACGAGATTGAGTAAATGCATAACATTTTGACATGACATGCATTTTTGGTTTTTTGAAAAATGTGGCATTTGTAAAAAGATACGTTCATTCACACTCAACTCAAAGAGTTGAATCCGCCATTGTCACTGGTAAAAATTGTAGAAGAAAGGAAAATGGGGCAGAAATGGAACTCTAAACACGAAAACTTCATTCTTGATCCTAAAATAGAAAGATTGTTGAGGGAAGCGGGATGGCTTGAATTCATATAGATGTATGAGGGATTTGACCTTGATTTGGTTGAGGAATTTGTGATGAACTTCCATGTAAACATCACTAGGGTAAGGGCAGAGGTAATTGAAGTTACCCCTGCTGTAATTAGTGAGCTCTTCGGAATTCCAACTGAGGGTGAACTAGTTAACAAAGGACATTTGGGATTTGAAGAATTAGTAGCTGTATTCCATGAGGAACCAGAAAGGAAATCAGAAATCTAGTGGCACAAAGGAAGTCAAAAGGGAATTGCTCACAGTAGTTTGGATGAACCATGGAGAATGGCCATGGCTTGGTTAATGAAAATTTTCACCTGTGAAGGCCAATATGGAAAAATTCTTGATCCAAGAATGCTTATGCTTACACATTTAAGGTATGGAAAAAAAATTAAGTCAAATAGAAGAGGCCTTATAGCAAGCTAGTGCACAAGAGTAGCTTGAATAGAGGAAATAGCAAGGTTTGGTGCTACAAAGATAGAGAGATTAAAAATTGAATTGCAATAGAAAGAAGAGGAGTTAGAACAACAAGAAAGTAGACTACATCATCTTGAGGCATCTACTTCATCAGCTCCAAGGAGATACCTCTCTCTTTCAACACTTAAACTTAAACATGAGAACAACCAATTGAAGAGCCAAAATCAGCAGCTGGAGAAAGAAAGAGATGAAGCGAATGAAAGACTACAACAAGTGGTGGATCTCTCTTCGGAAATGCTATCAATGAGGAAACCTTCGAAATTGTATGCATTATTCTTAAGAGAAAGGTTTCTACAATGGAAAATTAATCAATTGGTTTTGAAAAGAAAGCCAGATTATAATGATGACCAAGAATTTTTGGAAGATTTCTACAACATCCATCCTATAGTTCAAAACCAGATGTGTGAGTACTTCCAACATGGCTTCATTCTCGGTAATTATCCACAATATTTTCTAAATATTTATGTTGGTGAGTTGCAAAATAAAGTTGAATGGGAGAATAAGATGGACCAATATAAAGAGGCACAGTTAAGATTGGGCATTCCAAAGAGGAATGAAATACCTTGGTCTATGTCCTTCAAAGCTGCCTTTGTATACTTTGCAAAAGAGGATAATGTAAAACCTGTTTATAGAAAGAATTTAAATGAAAGCATTAGAATTTTTAGAAGTTTTCAAGAACACCACCTTCCATATAGGGCCTTAACTGCAACCAGGGAAAGATATAGCAACATTCTGGTATCACTCAGAAGGAGAGAACCAATCTCTCCAAAAACATCACTTGGAGCCTCACAAGAATAAGATCCCTAATATAGGTCATTGAGGAGCAAAATACAAATTGGGTAGGAATGAGGTTCAAACCTTCATTTCTCATAGCACGAACACCTGTATTAAATGCTCCACCATAGTTTGTTGGAGAAAGTTTGAGAGATTGGTTGAGGACAATTAAAGAAAAAAATGGATATGCTCAGCGGAGGACATATATGCAGTATATGGCTTATTGTAGTGATCTTATTACCTAGTTCGAAGGCAGAAACAGGGATTTACCAGATCCTCAACCATGAGGACATGGTTGACAACAGAAGGGGGAGAAATGATGAGTGCATAAAATGACACTCTAATTAAACCTTTTTATGTTTTAAAAAGGCTTTATTATATGTTAATTAACTATGATGGAGATAGACTTTATGCTTGAATATTTGGTTAATGATGTATTATATTTAACTAATGAGAGTATATATGAGAAATGGTATTTAGCATTAAATGTCTTACTTTTGAATGATGATTAATGATGAATGTTTATGCAAGTGAGATATTTTGATGTCTTGATTACATCCTATCGTTGTGGATTCTATTCGATGGATTAAATGCTGATGTTATGAGGTGGATGTGTTAAACTCACTATTTAACATACTTGAAATCTGTCTTGCTCCTGATCATTCCAAATGGCTCTTGATGGATGTTTTCAAATTGACTTCTTTAGTCAATTTGAAGACTTCCTGTTCAACTATTATCATGTAGCAGATTTTTTTATGACACTTTGGTTTTGTTTAAGTTTAGTGGTTACCATTTTGCATCTTGGTGGGTTGTGCCAGTTTTTGTATTCAAATAAGTGGATATTCTTATAAATATCCAAACTTAGTCTTTAGTTTTGAGTTAGTTAATATTTTTCTTTAGATTGTAATGTGGATTATCAACACTTGTGTACTACTCGTCTGTTTTGGCCAATTGGAGTGAAAATAAGGAGTTAATCTGAATCTCAGTGTTTAAGTCCCACTAGAGGAAGAGCAGGGCCCGCCCAACCGAAGGAGGTGACTTGTGTTATTTCTATTGATTCAATTAGTCTTTGCATTGTTCATCTCAGTTGGAAAATAGGAATTTAGATCTTTATTAATCTTTGCATTGTTTATGTTCTTAGATTAAATTTATTGAATCCTTAGAATAATTCGTTATGCTTTACTGTAGATTTATATTTACTCAATTACTATTCATAGATTTGGATTCATTGATTATTTTAAATTAGCTTTAATGGAAAGAACTGTGATGACTTATGGAAAGATGAAACAAAAGTTTATTTGGAATGAGTTAATGGAAGTTAGTGTTAATTATTTTTAGGTTAATGTTTCTTTCTCTGCAAATATAATTAGATCCTTTCATGCAAACGTAATTAGATCCTTTTCTACAAATGTAAATAGATTTATTGCTCAAGTACATTTCAATTATGAGTTTTAGCTTAAAAATAGATTTAGTTTTTAGTCTAATCCTTCAATGGATAAATTGCAAATAAATTAAGTCTGAATTGAGTTTTTATGGTTTGGTTAATTGTTATTTAAGATATAAATTAGGATTAAGTCCTTAGAATTGCTTAGGAAATCATTGTTAAGGTTAGCTACTGAGAGCTCTTGAGAGCTCCTGAAAGCTCATGATAGCTCTTGACGGAGCTAAATCGCGACCAAAAGTCACTGTTTTATAGTGCAAAACCCCCAATTTATGAAAACACCCTTATCACATATAGCTCTAAGGCACACTTGGTTCAATAATTGATAAATTAAATGATGCAAGAAGTGACATCAATGACCTTGCTCATCAGGCTCCTCATACTTTATACAAAATATCCAAAAATAAACCATCTCAATGATTGTATCTAAACTCTTGAGAGAAATCTAGCCTCACTCAAGTATGCAAGTATCAATGACCACCTCCAACTAATCAAATCCATACTAAGCTCCCAAGAACATGACTAATGAACTCAATACAAATAGAACTAAATAGATCATTTCCAAAGATCCAACTATAGAATTAGGAATAAATCATGACATTATGATCTAACATCTCCTCATAAGAAGACCATATGCTCTAATTAACATATATTTATCCCAAGAACACTTGAATCATGCTAACAATATAATGCACAATCAATATTCTAGAATAGAACAATACTAACACTATCATCTTGACCAAGGATTACCTATCCAAATTGACAAGTCATAAAATGACACCCCAATCAAAGACACCGAGAATCATCCATATCTAGCCAAGATGTTGATATCTCTAATCACGTGAAGATAATCATCTCCTAACAATGAAACTAAAAATGTAAAATAACTCTAACCATAGTAAATAGGATCTGAGAGATCCTCCAAGATAACAACATCAATTATATAAAATCGTCCATCACCAAGTGATGAGTTTCCATCAATTCCAAAGCTTTGACTAAATTATTATATTTATCTCTCTATGCAATTGTGATATCTATCTCCTAAATGAAGATCACCCATGGTCCGCACACACTCAAGTACAATACCAACAAATCCAGAGAATAAATTAGACCAGATATATCAAATACAAGAAGATACAATCACCACCAAAACATCACTATTAAAATCTCCCATTGAATCATGTAACCAAGATATCCATGACATCATGATAAAAACATACTAAAATCCTAATAAACAACTATCTAGGCACTCAACTCCTTCATCCTCACATCCAAATATAGCATACCAATGGAAAAATGAGAATATATAAGGTCAACTAATATCCCATTGAGAACAATAGGTGGCCTAGCCACACAAACACACAACTCATAGATCCTCAATCAATGCAACATAAAAACTCACCATCACATAGTAACCTACAAATTGAAATAACCATGAAGATAACATGTAGATATAAAGACTCAAACACTAGATCACCTACAAATAGAATTTTACAAGAAAATCCACATCTTTTTTTATATATATAAAAGGTAGAGACCACTATAAATTTATTGATAATATAGTGATATTACAAAAAAATCCATATAAGCCCATAAAACCCTACCTCTAATAAACCATTATCAAAATATTAAACCTAACATACTAGTATAAACAACAGAAAATATAGATATATGACATAAACTCCCCAAAATGTATGACTGCATATAGACCGCATTTAATAGTTGAATGTAAGTCATAAAGAAAAGAAAACAAAAAGAAGAAAGAAAGAAGGAAGAAGAGAAAAAAAGAAAAAGAAAAAGAGAAAGAGAAAGAAAGAAAGATCAAAATGAAATGAACGAACACCTGACCCAAGCCTAATTACTATCATAATCACTGAAATGAGGTTCTTCGCCACATGACAACAAAAGAGCATATCAAAATGAAGAACACTTGACCCAAGCCTAATTATTGTTGTGATCCTTGAAATGAGATTCCTCTGCCTTCATTAATTTAGGACCTTTAGCCAAGGTGGATAATGTTTTATGAAGAGGGAAATATAATAGAATGTTGACTAGGCATTCTGAGCAAGCTCATGATCCAACAAATAGCCATGAGAAAAAAAGAGAACTTTTAAACGATAGTTTACAATTTTTACTTAGACCAAGAGTTATGGAATTATGAAAAAAAATAACATATGAAGATGAATTGAGTAGGGAACTAGGGAAAACACAACTAATTGGAAAGATACCTTCTGAAATATCATAACGAACAATTGCTTGAAGCAACTGATCTTCACTAAATATAGATTTCCATACATATTTATAACATAGAAGATGGATCAAAGATGGACTATTCAACAGGTCCATCTAATTTGACAAGGAAACAATGACCTCAGAGAAAGAGTAGAAGTACCAAGACTCCATTAAGAAATATACATTTATCACCTACTAAATTTTCATTTCCATATTATCATAGTTGAATTTGAAAACTAATTTTATCTTCTCTTTGTTGTAGGGACCAAAAGTAGAAAAGGACTCCAAATCTACCTCAATTCTAATGTGAATTATGTTGTTCAACATCTTCTAGCAACCAACACTCCATAGACAACAAATTAAAAATGAAGAAAATGAATGATTTTTCATTCACATTAACATATAATTATTGATGGAACTAGTATTGTCGCTAAAATAAGTGGGGATGAATTTATTTGATATGATTTAATGAAACAAGTACTATCACTAGAGAATCCAACAAAACAAGAGATATAGATGAATCAAATTCGCATGTTCCTACTAGCCACATGTTCAACACACTTAAAACAAGCTTAAATTAAAGTTAGTAATAATGGGTGCAATTATGGAATTCTCAAATCCTCATTTGTGGCAAATGGAATTTCCATGAATATAATATGTCAAAAAAAATCTTCCCATAATAAATAAACTATAGCCATCACCAAGAGATTAGACATCATGGACATTGTGGAAAATGGAATATCGAATATTATTTGTCACCAAATCTACCCATAATAATTGAATTGTAGCCCCCAATAAGATATTAGAGTCACTTAATTCCTTCAGACTCATAAATCCTCAAGACGATACAATTATGACTGAGTTAATTAATGAAATGCAATAATTTAACCCATTATAACCAAGTAATTTAACCCATTATAACCAAGTAAAGATATACAATTAAAGTCTTAAAAACCATATCTATGTAAACATTTTTAATCTGTCTTAATCCATTTTGTGATACACAAGATGAAGATCAATTGTAGAATTAGCTAATTTATCTAGCAAACAAATATCTTCCCTTTAAGCAATGCATGATTTCAAAACTATTGAATTTTTGGAGAAACTAATTGATAAGCTAGTTTCCAGTTAACTATACATTTATGAGATAAAATGTTCATGATTACCATTGAATCACCTACAATTTGTAACAAAGTGATATTTTTCTTGATAGCCAAATCCAAACCTATGAGTAATGCATTAGCCTCTACAAATTATTATTTGTAACATTTGAAAGATTTTTGAAGACATCTACAATAACTTGACCAAAATAATCTCCAATGACCACACCTACTATAAATTTCCCTAGATTTCCCCTAGATGCACCATCAAAGTTGAGTTTGAACATATTTTTAGGAGGACCCCATTTGATTATATTTTTGTTAGATTTGGATTTCACTGAATAAGAGTCATTCTGAGGAAGGGGTTTCAAATGCTGCCATTTTTTTAAAACAAGATTATTGGATGAAGAAAAAATTTTAATTAGAGGGAGGGATCTAAGAAGAAATTTCATTACATTTTTATAAATGGAACTTTCAATTTTATTCATCACTTCATTAAGACATCTAACTTTCTTTTTGAAAATACAATTATTTCTTTCGAACCAAATTTTCCATATAAGAATTGAAGGACTTATTTCCCAAAGTATATAAATTGTGGAATCTTGAAATGATAGGGTCATGATTGGAAGAGAGGTAAAAGATATTTTGGAATAGGGCATGTCCATCCAAGGATTTTTTTGAAGTCATTTCCAACATTGACTAGAAAAATTACAATTCAAAATAAGGTATTTTGTATCCTCATATGTTGCCCCACATAGAAGACAAGGGAATAATGTAGTTATACCCAACATATCTAGCCTCATACTTGTAAGAATCTTATTGTTTAAAGAAAACCAAGAAAACACTTTTGAAAGGCATGTTGGATCCCAATAGAGATTTATGGGCCATTTTATGTGAGGAGAATTCTCTATTAAAACTTTGTAAACTTTTCTAACCAAATAATGTCTAGTTTTTTAACCCAACCATTATATTTCATCTATTTGTTCTAAAAAGAAAATCATCCTTTTTTTAACTATACCTCATATAGGTCTTTCTTCTCTTGGGTGATGCAAAAAGATAGGATATATTTTTAGATGACCATTGATAGAAAAGAAGAATAATGAGTTGTAAAATAATCTTTTACTTTTCATCACCATGTTTGAACTAGAGTGAATTTTACTTTTGAAATATGATCAATCTAATTGAGTGGTTTATGGAAATTCTAGGAATAGTCCCAAAAGGATGCTTTTTCACCATTATGGATCATCCAAGAAAGGAGAGGAAGGACTAGTTCTCTATAGGAATTTAGGAAATTCCACATTTTGGAGCCTTGAGGAGTGTTTGAAATTGTGAAAATCCTTTCAGGTTCCTCAAGATCCAAGTATTTTGATCTCATTAGTCTACACCATTTAGTTGAAGGAAGTGTATAAAGTATCCAAATCAGTTTTGCTCCAAGAGAAATATTTTTTCCTCTAAATTTGGAATACTAGCCCCACCAACAAGCTTTGAGCTACAAACTCTTTCCCAAGAAATAATCTAGGAAGTTTCTTTCTACTATGAAGGTTATCAACTCAACGGAAATGTCTAAGTTGCTTCTAATTTTATTTTGCTACATTTCTTAGTGCCTTTAAAACTAACATCATATGAATTGGAATAATATCAAGGATATTTTTTGATAAAGTAGTTTTCCAGTCATTGTGAGCTATTTACATTTCCATGTATTGATTTTTCTCACAATACAAGACTAATTTTTTTCCAAAATTCTCTCATGGATTTACCTAAAAATAAGGGGATGCCCCAAATACTTACATTTAAAGGAACTTCTAAAGATTACCCCAAGAGAGAAGAGATTCTATTTCTAGCTCTAGGGGAGACATTCTAACAAAATATTTTAGATTTGTTTCCATTTACTACATGACCTAATACTAAGAAATAGGTAGCTATAACATTTTGGTTTGTGTAAACTTTATCAACGTTTTCTTGACCAAATATAAAAGTATCATCCACAAAAGGAGTATGAGTTACCACTTTTGAGACATTCCTTATCTTGATTCCTTTCCACATATTTTATTCATTTTATTTAATAACTGACTTTCTTAGTGCTTCAACCATGATGATGAATAGAAAATATGAAAGATGGTAACCTTTCCTAACTCCTTGGGAGGAATATAAAAACCACATGGTGCACCATTGATTAAAATAGAGAATGTATCTCTAGAAATACATGAGAGGATCCCCTTACACCTTTTTTTGCTAAAACAAAATTTTAATGACTTCTAAAAGAAAGTTCCAATTAACCCTGTCATAAAATTTCATCATATCCAATTTTAGCACCATTGAAGATATATTTTCTTCTTCTATTGAATGAAGGACTTCATGTGCAACTATTGCTCCATCTAATGTTTCACTCTTGGGAAAAAAAGCCTACTTGTTCTTTTGAGATTATTAGAGGGATGATTGGAGCTAGTCTTGTGGTGATTGCATTAATAAAAATATTGTAGATATTATTGCAAAGGGTAATAGGTTTAAAATCAACAAAAGAGGAAGGGGTTGCTTTCTTTGGAATGAGGGCTAGAAGATTATATTTCA
The DNA here is from genome assembly GCA_007258455.2 of Sequoia sempervirens. NCBI lineage: Eukaryota > Viridiplantae > Streptophyta > Pinopsida > Cupressales > Cupressaceae > Sequoia > Sequoia sempervirens. The sequence continues at coordinate 959,623,016 of VDFB02271358.1, forward strand.
AATATTTCAAGATATTATAATTTTTTTTGGATTCTTCAAGTGATGAAAGAATATCTCTTCCAATAAAAACTAAACAATTCTAAAAATAGAGAGATATAAACCCATTTGTGTCAAAAGATTTTTCTAGAGAAATTGAGAAAACTACTTTTCGTAGCTCTTCCATCATGAATTCAACAAGGAGTGACTTTTTTTGTTCCTCTCTTAATAAAGTTGGAATATTATAAAGGATATTGTCAGTGGGCCTACTTATGATCAAATTTATTTGTTAAGTGATCTCTAAAGAACTGAATTTCTTCCCCTTCTATTTTCTTCATTTTTGTTATCATTGTACCATCTAGGAAGTGATATTACTAATATTGTTCCTTTATATCCTTAACTTAGTTGAAGCATGAAGAAATTAGTATTTCTATCCCCCTCCCACAACCACACTTCTCTAGATTTTTTCTTCCAGTAAATGTCTTCTCTCTATACAAGTTCTTCTAGATTAGAAAATTTTCCACTTCAAATGTTGCTTTGTTCATACCCATTTTTATTACTTTATAATTCAAGAATCTAAATTTTTCCTAAATTAATATTTTCTCTAATTCTTTTCAAAATGTGATCTATTCCACTCCTTTATTTTCCCTTTCAACCATTTTAGTTTTGAACATAGTTGAATCATCCTTGAGCCCTTAACAAAAGAAGCACATGACCACTAGTATTTAAGAAAGGAGGGAAAATTGGGATCCCTAAACCACATCAATTTAAATTTGAAGGATGATTTAAAAAGAGGTCTCGCCCCTTGAATATATAAATATATAGGAAAATTATCTCAACCAATTTAATGAAGAATAGAAGTTGCAAAATCTTGGGATAAAGAGATTCAAATGAAACAAAAAATATGTCAAGATACTCTATAGTTTAGTGGGGCTATAGCCTTAGACGAACTATATCTTCATTTTTATATCACTCATTTCCTTAAAATAGAAGAAAACCTATGTACTCATCTCCATCAAAGTATAAACTTTGAAAACACCTATAAACCTAAATCAGGAAGCACAAAATCCAATAGTGTACTATAACATCATCTAGATCACATAAAAAATATAAATCCAATTTTTTTTTCATTCCCATTCATATAGATTCTCATGTAATCACACCCTAAATATTAATCACCTATAAGTGTTCAAAAAATTAAAATCATCTCTCTACTTGTCCAAGTAAAAACCCACATAATCCATTATGTAATAAATGGAAAATTATTTCCATCACCTATTTAAAATAAAAAATATAACTATATATTTGAAATTTATGGCCTATTTGCATTACAAATCAACATCTACTTCATAACAACAAACTATAACAAAAATAGAAAAAATTAACAAAAATTATACTAATATGTAGTTCTCATAGAGAGATTTTTGACAACTATTATAAGTTAAAAATTTGATACCATGGGTGAAATTTCCCCCCCCCCCTAGAAAAAAGACTACTCTAATAGACTATAAGGGGGTCAAAGGGATAGCTATATGATTGATCATATAGTTAATGTCATGTTGACATAACCCAATGTAAATGAGTGGTTCCTAGATGGCTCTATAAGTGGTGGTGGTGAGTTGGTAGTGCATAGGCATAGGATGGGAAATATATTTAAAACAAAATAAAAAATTCAAGTTTTGATTTTATTTATATCTTGATGAGGTCTAAGGCTATAGCTCCACAGAATTAAGGGCTAGGACTAGGGGCTAAGCCTTGTGGCCCAACATCATCAGTTATGGATGATAACTACTAGTGGGGGATAACACCCCCATCTTGCCTACTAGTACTATTTATAGTTGGCACTATCAATAGGGTATAGGGGATTGTGAACCACCATGCCAATTTTTTAGAATTTATCAAATGTATTAAAAATTGTGTATTTTTTTTTAGTCAATGTTTATCTCTCAAGCCTCTTGAATCTAGTGGCAAGGCTTGTTTTGTTTGAAGGGGTCATTTATGAAACTTTTACCATAAAATACTCTTTGTAAAAACCTAGAAAAAGCCCTTTTGACTAGTTTTTAAACCCCAAATCTACAAAAAAAAATCCAAGAATTTGAAAACCCTAAAATATTTATAAATATCAACCTACAAAACATATCTCATACCTTAAATATATAAAGTCACTTCACCATTGTCATGGAATCAAGTTTTCATTAGATTTTCTCATACAAGGGTTAAACAAAATCAAGAACCTCTCACCTCTATCAACCACAACCAAGGCTCTAATACCACTTGTTAGGAAAAAATTACCAAGTTAATTAAAGAATTTTATACATAGCCTTATGAGAGAAAATAATTCATACAAGATTATACAATAATCATATGCAAAGATCAAATACATACCATAATATTACACAAGATATACCTTGAAAAAATTCTCAGGAGGCAAAAACACAAGCTCCAAAAGCATCAACACTCAATGATTTATTCAACAATGGAAATATTATAATACACTTATAGAGCCTCCATGAATAATTTTTAAACATCAACCTCCTCTAATACATTGTCCATAATATATCTCATAGCATGCTTCACATATACACTCTTCAAAAGAGATCTCAATACAATGATAAGCCACTCAAGAAAACCAACCTTAACTACTAAACATGTTCTTTCTTTTATAGAATCAAGCTCACAAAAAATAACTAAGTGTTAAGGTAGAACCCTGTGCCTCAAAACTATGAGTACACAAAACCATTGACCCCAATATTTACTTTATTGGTACTAAGTTTCCTATTATAAAATGTTTTTCCCATGTGCAACCCATACACAAAATATCTAATCAATGTTGCAAACAACTTTACAAGTGGACCCAAATAAATATTTATTTAATATAATTAAAATAATTCTTTCCTATGTAATGTGTACAACACCCTTTTTCTAACTAGAAAATACATTGACTAGAAAAGATTAAAAGCTAACAAATTTGAAAATATCTCAATTGAAACAAACACCCCCTTAAGCGCAACTCAGGGAGAAATGAATATTACGATGATGGGTCCTAACTACTAGGCCATGTTAGTTACCTATGTACAATTTTTATTTTATTTTTATCATAAATGGAGTAAAGGATAAAATCTAGTTGGAAATACCCCAAAAGAGAAAAGATGCATAAAAAATATACAAGTGGAGAAGAAAGGGATTGACATGACTACCTAAGGACTACTTGTATCACAAAACTTGTACAAAAAAAATTCTTCCCATAGGAGAGAAAAAAGACCTTCTATGTGATCCCCCAAAAGGTGAGAATGCAATATTCTCTTGCAAGGAAATTCTTCCTCTTGGATTTAATTGAGATGAGAAGAGAAACCCAATCTCCCCTCAAATTACCTCAAGTATTGTTGGGAGATTCTTGAAAATAGATGTTAAAGATGATCCATAATCATGTAACTATATTTATCCCCTTGGAAGGAAACAAAACCATATACGTGTATGATATCTTCCCATTTCAAATAGGGATATGTAGGAAGAAGGGAGAATTCTCCAAATTCTATAGAATCCGAAGACAATGGTGACACCCAAGATGATTCATTCAAATAATAATCAAAGGCTCCAATCAACTATCAAATGGTGAAAAATAATAGGAGGGTAAATAATAATCACATCCAAAGAAGATGATGGCGATGCAACTCTATTGAAGTTATTATCAAATAGAAGATGAATTCCCTCAATGATTCCCTCAAAATCTGCAATGCATGAATGTATAAATAAGGATGATATTTTTGGTAGAAATGGGTCCCAATGAGGTGGACCTAGTAGGTGGCCAAGCCACACAAATTCGAAACTCATAGATCCTCAATCAATGGAACATTAAAACTCACCATCACATTGTAAACTACAAATTGAGATAACCAGGAAGATAACTTGTAGATATAAAGACTCAAACACTAGATCATCTACAAATAAAATTTCACAAACAAATCCATAACTCTTTTTTTTTAATAGAAGGTGGAGACTATATTAAAAAAAAATTCCATAACAAAGATTAGCAGTAGTCCATAAAAGCCTACCTCTAATAAATCATTACCAAAACATTGAACCTAACATACTAGCATAAACAGCTGAAAATACAGATATACGACATAAACTCCGCAAAATCTATGAGTGCATATAGACCACATTTAATAGTTGAATGTAGCAACAAAAGAGCATAATGAAATGAAAGAACACCTGACCCAATCCTAATTACTATCACGACCACTGAAATGAGGTTCCTTGGCACATGATAACAAAAGAGCAGATCAAAATGAAGAACAATTGACCCAAGCCTAATTACTGCTGTGATCATTGAAATGAGGTTCCTCTGCACGTGGAAACTTGAGAGCCTTCATTAATTTACGACCTTTAGCAAGGCAAGGTGAATAATATTTTAGCTAGAGGCAAATAGAATAGAATGATGACTAGGCATTCTGAGAAAACGCATGATCCAACAACATGAGACAGAAGAGCACTTTAAACGATAGTTTACAATTTTTACTTAGACCAAGAGTTATGGCATTATGAATACAAATAACATATGAAGATGAATTGAGTAGGGAACTAGGGAAAACACCACTAATTGGAAAGATACCTTCTGAAATATCAAGAATGAACAATGGCTTGAAGCAGCTGATCATCACTAAAGATAGATTTCTATACATATTTATAACATAGAAGATGGATCAAATATGGACTATTCAATAGGTCCATCTAATTTGAAAAGGCAACAATGACCTCAAAGAAAGAGTAGAAGCACCAAGAATCCATTAAGAAATATCCATTTATCACCTATCGAATTTCCATTTCTACATTATCATCGTCAAATTTGAAAACTAATTTCATCTTCTCTTTGTTGTAGGGACCAAAAGTAGCAAGGGCCTCCAAACCGACCTCAATTCTAATGTGAATTGTGCTGTTCAACATCCTCTAGCAACCGACACTCCACAGACAACAGATTAAAAATAAAGAAAATGAGTGATTTGTCATTCACATTAACATATAATTATTGATGGAATAAGTGGGAATGATTTTATTTGATGTGCTTTAATGAAACAAGTACTGTCACTAGAGAATCCAAGAGAACAAGAGATCCAGATGAATCAAATTCGTATGGTCCTACCAGCCACATGTTCAACACACTTAAAACAAGCTTAAATTAAAGTTAGTAATAATGGGTGCTATTATGGAATTCTCAAATCCTCATTTGTGGAAAATGGAATTTCCATGAACACAATCTGTCAAAAGAATCTATCCACAATAAATAAACTATAGCCACAAACGAGAGATTAGACTTGGACATTGTGGAAAATGGAATCTCAGATATTATTTGTCACCAAATCTACCCATAATAATTGAACTATAGCCCCCAATAAGATAGTGCAGTCACTTAACTCCTTAAGACGAAAATTGTGAATGAGTTAATTGATTAAATGCATCAATTTAACCCATTATAACGAAGTATAGATATGTAATTGAAGTCTAAAAGTCATATTATGTAAACTGTTTTAATCTGTCTTGATCCATTTTGAGATACATAAGATAAAGATCAATTGTAGAATTAGCTAATTTATCTATCAAAATATTATCTTCCCTTTAGTGATGCATGATTTCAAAACTATTGAATTTTTGGAGAAACTAATTGATATGTTAAAATGTAAGCCAAAGTTTCTAGTTAACTGTACGATTCTGAGATAAAATGTTCATGATTACCATTAAATCGCCTTCAATCTATACAAAGTGATTTTTTTGATATCCAAATCCAAACCTATGAGTAATGCATTAGCCTCTACACTATTATTTGTAACATTTTGAAGTTTTTTGAATACATCTACAATAACTTGACAAAAATAATCTCTAATGACTACACTTACTCCAAATTTCACTAGATTTCCCCTAGATGTATCATCAAAGTTGAGTTTGAAAATATTTTTAGTTGTCCATTTGATTATATTTTTGTTAGATTTGGATTTCACTGAATAAGATTCATTCTGAGGAAGGGGTTTCAAATGTTACCAATTTTTTAAAACAAGAGTATCCCATGAAGAAAACATTTTAGTTAGAGGGAGAGATCTGAGAAGAAATGTCATTACATTTTTATAAATGGAACTTTCAATTTTCCTCATCACTTCACTAAGACATCTAGTTCTTTCTTTTTGAAAATACAATTATTTATTTCGAACCAAATTTTCATATAAGAATTGAAGAACTTATTTCCCAAAGTATAGAAAATGTGGAATCTTTGAAATGGGAGGGTCATGATTGTAAGAGATGTAAAATATATTTTGGAATAGGGCCTATCCATGTCCAAGCATTTTTTGATGTCATTTCCAACATTGACTAGAAAAATTGCAATTCAAAATAAGGCATTTTCTATCCTCATATGTTTTTGATTAGATAAGCAAGGAAGGGCCCTGACTCATACAAGATGGAAAAAAATAGAGCCAAATAGCTTAGCAAATCAGACTGGCCCAACATAGCCAATCAGAGAGAAACAACAACCAAAAACTATTCAAGGAATAGCGCTTGAACCAATCAAAGCCTCAGAAGGCGAGTTAAAAGAAACTGTAACTTTCTTAGAAGAATGCTTCTTCTTTCAACTGTTGTCCAAGGAGAATCAGAAATAGAGATTGAGAAATTTTGATCAGAGGGAGAAGACTCCCCTCCAAAGTAGCAAATAAGAGGAACAACTGATACTTCAGGTGAAGCATCTGAAACCAAGCCTAAAACCATATGATTTATAACATCATTTTCCAAAATAGGGGCATCAAGAGAAGCAATATTAATAGCGTTAGGAACAACCATAACCATAGATCATCTCACAGTATCCATAGTAAGAGCAACATCCACCATAACTAATTCATGTGACACAGAAAGAACCTGCAAAGGAGAGTTTGCAGGGGCAACAATAGTATCATTAATATTATTTTTTCTCACAGAAGGAGGAGGCCTTGAGTCTTCATCAGAAGAATCCTCATATGTTTCCCCACATAGAACACAAGGGAATAATGTAGTTATACCAAACATATCTAGCCTCATACTTGTAAGAATCTTCTTGTTTAGAGACAACCAAGAAAATACTTTTGAAAGGAATGTTGGATCCCAATAGATATTTTTGGGCCATTTTATGTGAGGAGAATTCTCTATTAAAACTTTGTAACCTTCTCTAACTAAATAATGTCTAGTTTTTGAACCCAACCATTATATTTCATCTATTTGTTCTAGAAAGAAAATATGAAGTTTATTTAACTATACCTCATATAAGTCTTTCTTCTCTTGGGTGATGCAAAAAGATAAGATAGATTTTTAGATGACCTTTGAGGGAAAAGAAGAATAATGATTTGTAAAATAATCTTTTACTTTTGATCACAATGTTTGAACTAGAGCGAATTTTACTTTTGAAAGATGGCCAATCTAATTGAGTAGTTTATGGCCATTCTAGGAATCATCTCAAAAGGATGCTTTTCACCATTATGGATCACCCAAGAAAGGTGAGGAAGGACTAGTTCTCTATAGGAATTTAGGAAATTTCCCATTTTGGATCCTTGAGGAGCATTTGAAATTGTGAAAACCCTTTTAGGTTCCTCAAAATCCAAGTATTTTGATCTCATTAGTCTGCACCATTTAGTTTAAGGAAGTGTAAAAAGCATCCAAATGAGTTTTACTCCAAGAGGAATATTTTTTTCCTCTAAATTTGGAATACTAGCCCCATCATCCAGCTTTGAGCTACAAACCATTTCCCAAGAAATAAGAGGAAGTTTCTTTCTACTATGAAGGTTATCAATCCAAAGGAAATTTCTAAGTTCCTTTTGATTTTTATTTGCTACATTTCTTAGTATCTTTAAAATTGATATCATGGGCTAATGCAAGAAGTTGGGTCCACAAAAAGCTCAAAAAGTGGAAATGTTTTTTCTATTTTTCAGAATTTGTCACACTTGGACTGAAAATTTGAAGCACTTATAAAATGAATCTTTTAAAAATTTTGTAATATGGAATTTACTATTTTGAATCTAGTTTCCATATATGTAATTTATTCTAATACCCAGATGATAGAAATTAAATTTTAATAGGCATATATAAAAACCACTTTTCAAAAGTCAAATTTTTTTTTTACCACGCCATGCACGTGTATAGACACCACTTTTCAACCTAAATAAAAATATTTTTCTAATTCTTTTTGGGGAAAAATATGTAACAACACAAAGATTGATGAGGATATATTTTTAAATTTTTTCCTTGAATTTATTTATTGAAGTTTTATTGGCCTTAATTATCATTTTTAAAAATCAACGTGTATGGACAACATAATTGGACCTAAACTAAACACTTTTTGATTTATTTTCATTGTGTAAAGAATTGTCTGAAAATTGATGTCATATTTTTTTTTGTAAAAAAATTAATAGAAAAAAGTTATTAAAAAACAATTTAAAAAACTTGATATTTCAGGTTTATGGACCAGTTTGCTTAAAAATTAATAAAAAATTAGAAAAAATAATCCAACCTTAATTTTTTTTATATATTTAGCAATTAGACATCATGATATAATGGTTTTTAATTTCATCAATTAATTCTTAGAAAATGTCCATTAGCTATATTGCCAAAGTTGGACATTTCTCTTGAATTTTCCTTAATTTTTTAGTTATGGGTCAAAGGCTAAGGGTCAGGTTGCCAAAAATTTCTCAAGCCTAAAACCCAAGCAAAAAGTGGCTTAAGGATTCTAGCTTTAAAGAACAGGTACCTGTTCCAAAAAATTTCCAAAAATATATATTTTTTAGAATGGATACTCTTTTAAAAAAAATGGAAATTTCTATTTTTGGAAATTTTTAGAATGATACATGTTCAAAAAAATTATATGTTTGGAAATTTTCAGAACAATACATGTTTTAAAGTGGCTACCCATTCTATTTTTAGAATAGGTACTCATTTAGGCCTCGGTTACCATTCCTAAACGAGTACCCATTTTTTTAGAAAAATGACTACCCGTTTTTCTTTCAGCATTTTTTTGGCTAAAACTTTCCCTCTTTGTGGACCCAACTTCTTGCACTTACCCTCATATAAATTTGAATAACATTACAATTTTTTTTGTATAAAGTAATTTTCTTGTCATTGTGTGAGCTATTTACCTTTCCATGTATTGATTTTGCTAACAATAGAAGACTAATTTTTTTCCAAAATTCTTTCATGGATTTACCTAAAAATAGGGGGATTCCTATATACTTACATGTTAAGGTTTCTAAAGAGTACCCCAAGAGAGAGAAGAGATTCTATTTCTAGCTCCAGGGTAGACATTCTTAACAATATTTTAGATTTGTTTCATTTACTACCTGACCTAATACTAAGAAATGGGTAGCTATAACATTTTGGATTGTGTTAACTTCATCCATGTTTTCTTGACCAAATAGAAAAGTATCATCCACAAAAGGAGCATGAGTTACCACATTTGAGATATTCCTTATCTTGATTCCTTTCCACATATTTTATTCAATAATTAACCTACTTAGTGCTTCAACCATGATGATGAATAGAAAAGGTGAAAGAGGGTCACCTTTCCTAACTCCTTGGGAGGAAGATAAAAACCGCAAGGTGTGCCATTAATTAAAATAGAGAATGAATCTCTAGAAATACATGAGAGGATCCCCTTACACCCTTTTTTGCTAAAACAAAATTTTAATATGACCATGTAAGATTTCATCATATCCAATTTCAGGACCATTGAAGATATCTTTTCTTCTTCTATTGAATTAAGGACTTCATCTGCAACTATTGCTCCATCTAATGTTTCTGTCTTGGGGACAAAGCCTCCTTGTTCTTTTGAGATTATTAGAGGGATGATTTGCGCTAGTCTTGTGGTGATTGCATTGATAAAAATATTGTAGATATTGTTGTAAAGGGAAATAGGTTTAAAATCAACAAAAGAGGAAGGGGTTTCTTTCATTGGAATGAGGAATAGAAGACTATATTTCAAATATTTCAATTTATTACAATTATTTTGGATTCTTCATGGGATAAAAGAATATTTGGGTATGTGCAGGATCATGATGGGCCAAAAAGTGGTGATATGATGGGTATGTGTAGAGTATGTGGCTGACGACTTTTTTTTACCCAAAATTGATGAAACGAAAAGGGTTTTCAAAGGAGATTCTCAACTTTCCACCAATATAAACTATGCTTTACTTTGAATTTAATAAATAATTATTATTCATTTTCTATTTGAATTATGACTAAAGTCCTGATTGATAGGCTGATTGAAAAACATCTATAGCTTTCAAACGGTATCACATTTTTTGAATCTAAAACATGTATCACATTCTATGTTTCGCATACTATAGGATTTTAAAAATAAAAATTCATGAAGTTTTGACCAAGATAAGGTGGTAGACATACGAGTTTTATATTTTTTAAAACTTGTAATAAAAAAATCATAATTAATTATTTACTTGGAAAAAAATTACAAAAAAAATATGCATCACATCAAGACATGATTCTTCTACTTATATCTAAAATATTACAATTTTTTTTTATCATTTTATTGTGGTTAGGGTGGTCAAACAAACACCTACTTCTTATTTTTTCCCTGAAATTTAAGTACTACTGCATTGAAATTTCAAATTTTCACCAAATAGATTTTTTTTAAAATAAACCTAGTAGTTTAGAAACTACATTCAACTTGCTACAGATTCTATTCTTATATATTTTTGAAATAATATAGATAACTTATTCAAATTTTTACGTCAAGTTGCCTAACTCTATTTTTTCTGAATTTTCATCGCCACTTAAGGGCCTATTTTTCCTTGATGATCCTACACATACCCATCTCTTCCAATAAAAACTCAACACTTCTAAAAAGAGAGAGTTATAAACCCATTCGAGCTAGGAGATATTTCTAGAGAAATTGAGAAAACTATTTTCTTAGCTCTTCCATCATGAATTCAACAAGGAGTGCTTTGTTTTGTTCCTCTCTTAATAAATTTGGAATATTATAAATGATATTGTTAGGGGCCTACTTATGAGAAAATTTATTTGTTAAGAGATCTCTAAATAACTAAATTTCTTCCCTTTCTATTTTCTCCATTTTTGTTATCATTGTACCATCTAGGAATTGATTACTAATAGTGTTCCTTTATATGCTTAACTTAGTTGAAGCATGAAAAAAGTTAGTATTTTTATCTCCCTCCCACAACCACACTTCTCTAGATTTTTTCTTCCGATAGATGTCTTCTCTCTATATAAGTTATTCTAGTTAGGATTTAAGAATTTTTGCCACTTCAAATGTTGCTTTGTTCATACCCATTTTTAAATTACTTTCTCATTCAAGAATCTCAAATTTTCCTCTACTAATATTTTCTCTTATTTTTTAAAATGTAATCTATTCCACTCCTTTATTTTCCCTTTTATCCATTTTAGTTTTTAACATAGTTGGAACATCCTTGAGCCCTTAACAAAAGGAGCACATGACCACGGGTATTTAAGAATGGAGGGGAAAGTAGGATCCCTAAATGGCATCAATTTAAATTTGAAGAATGATTTAAAAATAGGTCTTGCTCCTTGAATATATAAATATATAGGAAAATTATTTGAATCAGGAAGAATAAAAGTTGCAAAAATAAAGAGAGTCTTGCTCCTTGAATATAAAATATATAGGAAAATATTTGAGCCAGTTTCAGGAAGGTTGCAAAATCTTCGGATAAAGAGAGTCAATTAGATGAAATAAAAAATATGTCAAGATGCTCTATAATTCAGTGGGGCTAGAGCTGTATAAAAAATATATCTTCATTGTTATATCACCCGTGTCCTTAAAATAGAAGAAAACCTATGTACCCATCTCCATTAAACTCTAAACTTTGAGAACACCTATAAACTTATATCAAGAAGCACCAAATCTAGTAGTGTACTATAAATCCAATGGTTTTTTTCCTTCCCATCCACATAGATTCTCATGTAATCACACCCTAAATCTCAATCTCCTATAAGTTTTCAAACAAGTAAAATCATCTCTCTACTTGTCCAAGTGAAAAACCACATAATCCATTGTGTAATATATGGAAAATTATCTCCATGACTTATTTAAAATAAAAAATATGACTATATATATGCAATTTATGGCCTATTTCCATTACAAATCAACTTCTACTTCATAGCACCAAATTGTAACAAAATAAGCAAAATCTAACAACTAAATTATACTAGTATGTAGTTCTCAAAGAGAGCTTTTTGATAACTATTAGAAGTTAAAAATTTGATAGCATGGGTGAAATTTGTCCCCCCTAGAATAAAAATACTCCAATAGATTATAAGGGGGTCAGAGGGATAGCTGTATGATTGACCATATAGTTAATGTCATGTTGACATAACCCAATGTAAATGGGTGGTTCTTAGGTGGCTCCATAAGTGGTGGTGGCGAGTTGGTAGTGCATAGGCATAGGATAGGAAATAGATTTTAAACAAAATAAAAAATTCAAAATTTGATTTTGTTTATATCTCAATGAGATCTAAGGCTATAGCTCCACTAAATTAGGGTCTAGGACTAGGGGCTAAGCCCTATGGCACAACACCATCGGTTTTGGATGATGACTACTAGTGGGGGATAATAACCCCATCTTTCCTACTAGTATTATTTATAGTTGGTGCTATCAAATAGGGTATGGGGGAATGCAAACCCCCATGCCAATTTTTCTTTAATTTATCAAACGTATTAAAAAATTTGGAAGTTTTTTTAGTCAAACTTTATCTCTCAAGCCTCTTGAATCTAGTGGCAAGGTTTGTTTTGTTTTAAGGGATCATTTATGAAAAATTTACCATAAAATAAACTTTGTAAAAACCTAGAAAAACCCTTTTTTTACTCATTTTAAAACCCCAAATCTATAAAAAAATCCAAAAAATTTAAAGCCCTCAAATATTTACAAATATCAACCTAAAAAACATATCTCATAACTTAAATATATAAAACCACTTCACAATTGTCATGGAATCAAGATATGTAAATATATAAAATCACTTCACCATTGTCATGGAATCAAGTTTTCATTAGATTTTCTCATACAAGGGTTAAACCAAATCAAGGAGCTCTCACCTCCATCAACCACAACCAAGGCTCTAATACCACTTGTTAGGGAAAAAATACCAATTTAATTAAAGCATTTTATACATAGCCTTATGAGAGAAAATAATTCATACAATATATTATAGAATAATCATATGTAAAGATCAAATACATACCATAATATTACACAAGATATACCTTGAAAAAATTCTAAAGAGGGAAAATCACAACCTCCAAAAGCATCCACACTCAATGCATTATTTCAAAAATGGAAATATTATTATACATTTATAGAGTCTCCATGAATTAATTTTCAAGATCAACCTCCTCCTGTACATCATCCATGTGTGTAAATATTTAATAATGTATCTCATAGCATGCTTCACATATACACTCTTCAAAAGATATCTCAATACAATGATAACCCACTCAAGAAAACCAACCTTAACTACTAAACATGCAAACTTTCTTTTATAGAATTAAGCTCACAAAAAATAACTGTGTTAAGGTACAACCATGTGCCTCAAAACTATGAGTACACAAAACCATTTACCCCAATATTTAATTTATTGGTACTAAGTTTCCTATTATTAAATATTTTCCCCATGTATAACCCATACATAAATTACATAATCAATGCTACATACAACTTTACAAGTGGACCAAAATAAATATTTATTTTATATAATTAAAATGATTATTTCCTATACAATGTGTACAACACCCTTTTTATAACTACTAAATACATTGACTAGAAAAGATTAAAAGCTAACAAGTTTGAAAATATCCCGATTGAAAAAAACACCCCCTTAAGTGTAACTTAAGGAGAAATGAATGTTATGATGATGGGTCCTACCTACTAGGCCATGTTAGTTACCCATGTACATTTTTTTTATCATAAATGGAGTGAAGGAGAAAACCTAGTTGGAAATACCCCAAAAGAGAAAAATGCATAAAAAATGTACAAGTGTAGAAGAAAGGGATTGACATGACCACCTAAGGACTACTTGTATCACATAAGTAAAAAAAATCTCTCCCCATAGGAGAGAAAAGAGACCTTCTATGTGATCCCCAAAAGGTGAGAATGAAATATTCTCCTACAAGGAAATTATTCCTCTCATTTAATTTAGATGAGAAGAGAAACCTAATCTCCCCTCAAATTACCTCAAGTATTGTTGAAAGATTCTTGAAAATAGATGTTAAAGATGATCCACAATCATGTAACTATATTCATGCCCTTGGAAGGAAACAAAACCATATATGTTTGTATGATATCTTCCCATTAAAAATATGAATATGTAGGAAGAAGGGTGAATTCTCCAAATTCTACACAATCCAAAGAAAATGGTGACACCCAAGATGGTTCATTCAAATAATAATCAAAAGGTCTCTAATCAACTATCAAATGGTGACAAATAATCACATCCAAAGAAGATGATGGTGATGCAACTCTATGGAAGTTATTATCAAATAGAAGATGAATTTCCTCAATGATGTCCTCAAAATATGCAATGCATGAATGTATAAATAAGGATGATATTTTTGGTAGAAATATGTCTCAATGAGGTGGACCTAGTAAGATAATATCAATAGCTTACTAAAAAGAATAATTAGAAGTTATAAATATATCAACCCTAGATTCAAATGTAGTAATAGGTGATGATTTGAGGGATGGTATATCAATGCAACTCATCAACTACATTGGTCATCCCCAAATTCAATGTTTTCTCATAATATATTTTAGTAAGATCATATGATGATTCTACAATTATTATATAGAAAATTAATATTATGATCTAGGGAATTTTTTCATTATAATAATTTTGTTTAGTAAACATTTATCTTTAATGTAAATTTTCTTTCCACAGTAACTAAATATTACCTTCAATAATTTTGGAGGATTTCTTAGCATACTCATATGGAAAGGAGAGAATGAGTGAGTAAGTGAGAAGCATGATTAGCTCACACAAGATAACTAAAATAAAAAACCAAAAAAAGTAGAAGCATAAAATTACCCCATTGAGTCAATCAATGAACCCCCTATGAAAGTTCTAAAAATAGTTCAAAATGATAGAGTTTTGTAGAGTTTCATCTATAACATCAAAAATTGCATACCATTACAATTTCATGTATATATCATATAGATAATTTATACATATTATTTAATATAAATAAATAAATTGTATTATTATTTTGTCTTAATTATAAAATGAAACTATTAATATAAAAATCAAAAGATTATCTTTTAAATTAAAATATAGAAATATTTTTAAAATATTTTATATAATTTATATAAAAGTTTAATTGACATCTTTATTTAATTTATAGTTATTCAATTATAATTTTAAGATTTTTAATTTATCATATTTATTAAATTTTTAATTAACATGATAATTTTAATCAAAATAATTTGACATAAATAATATAATTATTTTTTTTATGTATAAAATATGAAAGAATCAATTTTTAATAGGACCTATAAAAAAATCTTATGTACACTACTATAACATCCATCCACATAAATTGACTTCCACCCATATGAAAATAATTCTAGAAGAATTGACCTTCTTAAATAAAATCACATTCAATTCTATTCTTTTTTGAAACATCTAATCCACATAGATTGACTTCCACCCATATCAAAATAATTATAAAAAAATTGACCTAAAATCAAATCACATTCAATTCCATTTCTTTTTGAAACATCTAACTTATGATTTTTATTCACAACATCCATCATTACCATGTCATAAAGCAATTCAAGAGTCTTAATTACTTTATTAATAAGTTAATTTTCTCTCTTATCTTATACTATGCAATACGTTATGAATCCTATTAACTTTGTACACTACATTTTCCTTAGTGTATCCTTATTTTAATCCCTTAGGTCAACATGTATACTAAGAAAGTATTTTTGTAGAGATTTTATTTAGGATTCAAAAATATTTTCCTTACTCTTACAATTTTTTATTTAATATATTTTTTTAATGTAATTTTTTTTATTTTCAAAAATGGTATAGTTATTATAAATCTATTATTATTATTTGTTTATCAATATATTATACATATGTCATATATGTATATTTGAAATGTTATTCAACTTGTATTATATGTAAGTGTAATTAAAAATTTCATTTATAAAAAATATCTTTATAATTTTCTAGAAATGTATATTATCTATTATACTTTTAATATTTATGATTATGTGTGAAAATAGATTGGGATAAAAATTATCAATCCAACTCTCTTGTTAATCCATATTAATATACCATTTATAATAACTATATTATACTTATAATTGTTATAGTATGTGTATAGATATAATTAGTGTAGGCCTTGTAATGTGTTTTGAATTGAAATCAGATTTAAATTAAAACTAAACACTTAACATGTCTTTAAATGTGCATTAGATATATGAATTATTCAAATATTTTTCTACGTGAATGAGAATGATAAAACTAGATAGTTAGAAGATTGTCTTTTGCATATTTTTACATGCAATAAAATAATTTTTGGAAGTAATAATTCATTAATTACATTATATGCTAATAATATAGCATGAATACCACTTCATTACTACATTCTACTAACGTACTAGGGTATAATATATTATAGACTACATTTTTTTTTGATATAATTTCTTTAATGGATAGTTCAAATATATATTTTTCAATCCTTAATAACTACATATTTCTAAATCCATCAAATTATTATTTATAATTAGATATTTTCAAATCAATTATTTTATATTTTTTTAATCTTTTATTAAATGAAATTACTTAAAGTTGAATATTGATAGTTGGTATGGATGAACAAAAATAAAATAATTTCCAATAATTTCTCATAAACAACAAGTTAAAAATATTTGAAGTGGTTTACAATGCTAAAGTAATTGAGAAAATAACCCTAGGAACTATTGTGATTAACCATCTTGCAGTGACTACATGGAAATTTGGAAAATAAAACCCTTAATTAATCAATAATTTACAATAATCTCTCAAATATCTATTCCAAAAAAGAGTTGAAATAGTGGATTAGTGGAGGAGTCTTCTGTTTGGAGGGTCGCATAGACCTTCTATCTTGATCTCTCATATGGGGGATTATTTTAGCGGATCATATTTTGTGAGATTCTAGTACTCCTAATCACAGTACTATCAATATTTTCAACTTCACAGAGTTTGATTGTCTTTGTGTATTCATGGTTGAGTAGTATTCATATGTTCACTCATGTAGTGTTTTGTATCTCTTATCTTGATCTACATTTCTTGGAGGTTCATTGATTCTAGTAAAAACTAGTTCATCTTCGACAGCGTTTACAAATTTGACATGCTTCAAGAGTTCTTCATCATGATGTTCTTATCATCGTGGGACATCTTTTTAGGTGGTCTTAAATCCTTCTCTTTCTCTTTTTTGGAGAGGATTTTTTCTCCCACTGAGTTTTCTCCCTTTTCTTTATTTGTGAGACATTGCATTGTACATAGGTACCTCACTAAGCCTCATAGATGAGACCCATTTCTATCTACTTGCACTTTTGTGATCCCCCCAAGTATCACTTAAGGGGGGTGTTAGAGTGAATAGTTTATCTATTCACTAAAATGTATTTAGCTTGATGAGGTTAGACAACATCTTGTCTAACTGAATGTGCAACATTTAGGCCTCTAGAGGTTACCAAATTGTTTGGAAAACCTAATGTACATACCTTTTGAGGTTGGAAGACTTTCCATCTCACCTAAAAGGTCACTCAACACTTGGAATCAAGGTAGATGACTTAGTAAAATAGGTTTTTGGTTTGCACATTCCAAGTGATCCTAAGGTTGACACCTATCAGATAATTGTTTACTTATCTGTGCCACATCGTGGTGCACTTGTTAGTCCACATGATAGGTGGATTGCCTCTTCCTTACCTATATATGCAAGTTCATATTGTACATTTCAATTAACTCTTTTATCAATCTCTTTGATAATGTGAATTGGGCTAATTTTGTGCAAGTTTTTGTGTGGAAGCACAAGGTTTTATTGTTATGATCTTGTTAGAAATCTTAACAAAAATTGTATAGATCTACAAAATAAGATTGAAATAAAGTTGCATCTAGTTTTTTTGTGTTCTTTTTATTGACACTTTAGACCATAAGTGAAGGATAGGAATGTAGATATGAAAGAACACTGAGGAAGAAGGAACCAAAGAAAAAGGAGTTAGACATCACAATATTAATTAAAAGAAAGGAAAACAAGAAAAAGGATCTAGACTTCATAATATTAAATGAAAGGAAAGAAAAAACAAGAAAAAAGAGTTAGAATTCACAATATTAAATAAAAAGAAAGAAAAAATAGGAAAAAAGAGTGAGACTTCACAATATTATGTTTTATAGATTAAGGTATATATAGGGAAATACTTATCTAATTGATATGATATTTTGATGTCAATCAAAATAAAATTTATCAAATGTTAATTAAATTTACATATGTATAAAAGAATTGCTTATTTAATTTATATGACTTTTTTAACATCAATCAAAATAAAATTCAATTAAAAATTAATTAAATTTCTACATAGTTATGTAATTGATATGATACTTTGGCACTAGTCAAAGTAAAAGTGACTATAAATCAACTAGATTTACATAGATATATAAAAAAAGGTTGATTAAATTGTTTTGGTCAATATTAACAAATCAAAAGATCAAATCTGAAAACAATTTCTATACAACCAACACAACAACATACCAACTATTTTCTAACTACAACATCCATACTTGATGTCCATTGTTTACACAAAACAAAGTCCTTTTAATAATATAGCATAATCATGCTATTCTTACTATTAATTAAATTTAAATGTGTATAAAGGAAGCACACATCTAATTGATATGATACTTTTAGTGTCAATCAAATAGAATTTGACTAAATGTCAATTAAATTTAGACATATAGAAGAAGCTCGCTTAACTAGTTGATATGTTACTTACACATGATTATAATAAAATTGACTAGAAATCAATTAAATTCACACAACTATACAAAACAAAATTGATTAAATAATTTCAATCCATATTAACAAATGATAAGATCACAACATCTATAAACAAAGTTCACTTAACTAGTTGGTATGAATTTCCCACAGTCCATGAAGTTAATTAAAACAAGCTTTTGAATTAAATTGTATATATTTTTCAGTCGACATTTGAAATCACAGTAAGTGATACATCCTTTATACTTAATGTCCACAAGAAATTAATTAAATTTACATAGATATATAAAACAATATTGATTAAATACTTTCAATCCATATTAACAAATCACAACTAGGAAGACAATTTTGTACAATACCACAACATACCAACTATTTTAAGTGCATCCTCCCTACCTAATACCCACTATTTATCATAAACTTCCCAATAAACATTTCCTCTATAAAAAAAACCCTAAAATACTTTTCAATGAACAATTTACAATGTCAGAAATATCAACCTCGTATACTTTTTTCTAACACTGTCACACCCATTCCTGCACCATCATACTCAGTGGGCAGGTAGATAATAAACACAGCAAATATCCATCACTGTCCCTGATGCCTCTGCACGACAATGCGTGGCGCATTTGGAGCAAAGAAATAAAATTTTGACTCAATCTTTTCACTGAAAATCAAAGGTGGGAAAGGTGGAATTATTGAAACTGGAATTCGCAACTTTAGACAGGTGGCGAATTGATCTTTCAATTCTCCATGGCCGGTAGGACCTCTGCACTTACTATCGCCATTAATTTGTCCGCCAGAGAAGAACATCCTGTCGTGGGAAATAATAGATTACAGTAACTGGGCCAGAATCAATCAAAATTGCCATGCGTCTTACGGCATTACACTGTAATCTTTGACCCCCCCGAGTGGGCAATTAACGTGTGAGACTGTGTTGAGTGATTTACAGATAACCATGGAATCTAAAGAATGTCAAGCGAATTCATGTTGGAAAAGTTTTTGCGTGTGTTGATGTGTAAGTACTGCGGATCATTTTCACCCAATGTTTTACTTCCAACATGCCGTTACGTCTGCTACAGGATGTTTTCCTGCTTCTCTACAGTAAAGAGAAATTATGTTGTTCCTGTGACCAGATTCCCCAGAAACGAGGGCACAACTGTTTTCCTGCATTTTCTTATGAATTGAATTGTTGTCCTTTGGTTGATCATACAGTGGAGCGTTCAATTATTGTGTGTTAATTATGTAGTGCGCCTTCCTGAATCTTGTTGCAGTCTTATCGTACTCAAATAATTCAATTTAGTTGTATGTGATTGTGGGTTAAATAGTTTAATTGTATTTTATTGATTGAAGTTTTGAGATTACAATTTTGGAATCTCATTCTTTTTTTTTGAAATGATTTGTACAGTGAAATTATTAAGATGTATAAAAATGTTTTTATAATATGTTTAGGTAAAGGTTATTTCAATAACAAGGGTCTTTTTTCTTAGGATAGTCAGTCAAACCGAGAGGCAAAACAAGGCCCCACGAGGAAGCCACACGAAATTATTAAAAATAATAATAAGTGATACTTAAAAAATAGAAATTGTTTTTGTTTTTAGATCTTTGAAATACGTTTTAAATAATAAGTGAATTGAATTGTCGTCCTTTGGTTGATCATATAGTGGAGTGTTCAATTATTGTGTGTTAATTATGTAGTGCGCCTTCGTGAATCTTGTTGCTGTCTTATTGTATGTCAAATAATTCAATTTAGTTGTATGTGATTGTTGGTTAAATAGTTTAATTGTCAATTTTGGAATCTCACTTCTATTTTTGAAATGATTTGTACAATGAAATTATTAAAATATATAAAAATGTTTTTATAATATCTTTAGGTAAAGATTTTTTCAATAACAAGGGTCTTTTCTCTTAGGATAGTCAATCAAATCGCAAGGAAAAACAAGGCCCCACAAGGAGGCCACACAAAAGTACCAAAAAAATATAGAATATTTAGTGATGCTTAAAAAATATAAAGTATTTTTATTTTTAGATCTTTGAAATAGGTTTCAATTTTTTTAGAAATTTAAATAGTACTAATTTTTGTTTGGTTGTAAAGTTCAATCATCATGACTCTTTTCAATTGTTCATTTGTTTGCATCCAATTTTCTTTATATTTTAGAGAATGGTACATTGTATGATTGATAAAAACTTCATGTATTTGTTCAACAAATTAATCTTAGATATTTCTCATGTTTTTTTTGTGGATGTAGCCAATTTTGGTGACCACACAATTCATTGTGTTGTGTCTTTCTCTTTTGTGCAATTGATTTATCTATTATTTCTATTTTTATTATTTTTGTATCTGCATTTAAACACTAACAATTGGTATTAGAACTAAGTGAAATTTGAGTAGAGATGGAGGATGCAAATAAGTGGAGAATTGAAAAATTCTTAGGTCAAAATTATAAGATGTGGAAGTTGCAATTAGAAGTGTTGTTAATTCAAAGAGACCTTTCAATTACATTAGAGGAAAAATCGAAGAAGCCAACTGCGATGTCCAATGAAGATTGGGACAAATTGGATAAAAAGGTAGTGGCAATCATTATCCTCTCTATATCCATCAATGTGTTGTTTAATGTTGCAACCGAAAAAACAATGAACTTGGATTGTTGGATAAATTGTTAGACATGTATGAGATAGCTTCTATATCAAATAAAGTTTTCTTGATAAACCTTGCCAAAATTGTCTGACATGTATGAGATAGTGATAATGTATCAAATCATTTAAATGAATTCAATAAATTGATCAACCAATTAATTTATGTTAAGATTATTTTAGAAGATGAAATTAAGACAATCTTGCTATTATGTTCCTTACCCAATCATTGGAATGGAGTTGTTATGGCCATTAACAACTTGGTATCCAAAAATAAGGGAACTACATGGACATTTGATGATGTTGTTTGGACTCTTCTCAACAAGGATATGAGAAAAAAAAATCAAGGTACTTCATTGGGAGAAGCTTTGATAACTAACAATAAAGGGAGATCACAAGAATGAGGGAGAAATTACTATAGAATATCTAATTCCAACAAGAGATCAAAGTCAAGAGGAAAAAATATTAGTTGTTATTGTGGCAAGGAAGGTCACATCAAGAGAAATTGTTGGTCCTTCAATAAGGAAAAAAGTCAACCAAAGGAAAACAAAGCGAATTCAACATATGCAGAAGATTTGGGTTCTCTTTTTCTATCAATAGGGGAAGCTACAAAAAAATGTTTGGGTTCTTGATTTTGGAGCATCATTTCATGCCACTTCATGCAAGGAATATTTTAAAAATTATCAAAATTATAATTTTGGTAAGGTTTATCATGGAGATAATGAACCTTGTGATATTGTTGGAAAAGGAGATATTTTATTGAAATTTAAAAATGTAAATAATTGGTTATTATAGGATGTTAGACATGTACCACAACTCAAAAGAAATTTGATTTCATTTGGGCAATTGGATGCTCAAGGGTGTAGTGTCACTTTCCAGTCAAGCATATGGAAGGTAAATAAAGGAGCCTTGGTGATTTTCAAAGGATGTAAATCAGGTACTTTGTATGTAATAGAGAGTCATGTTGAGGTGGGAGCTACTATGATAGTAGTAGATATTGACACAAAGATTTGACATAGAAGGCTCAGACACATGAGTAAGAAATGACTTGAGATTTTGCAGAAAAAAGGTCAACTTCTAGGGCTAAAATTGGTAGATTTGGAGTTGTGTGAGCATTGCATATATAAAAATAAAAGAGAATAAAATTATCTATCAAAGAATATGTGAAGAAGTCACGTCCTTTGGAGCTAGTGCACTTGGATATATTTAGTGTCACAGAGGTAACTTCAATTGGTGGGTATAATTATTTTGTTACTTTGCTTTATGATTGCGCTAGGAGGTTTAGGTTTACATGTTACAAATGAAATTTGAATTTTTTGGCATGTTTACAAATTTTAAAGAGCTTGGTGAAAATAAAATTGGTAATAAAATTAAATGCTTGAAAATGGATAACAATAGGGTATGTGCAGGATCATCATGGAAAAAACAAGCCCTTAAGTGGCAAAAAATTCAGAAAAATCAAAGTTAGGCAACTTGACGTAAAAATTTGACTAAGTTATCTACAATATTTCAAAAATATGTAAGAATAGAATCTGTAGCAAATTGAATGTAGTTTCTAAACTACTAGGTTTATTTTAAAAAAATCTATTTTGTGAAATTTTGAAATTTCAATGTAGTAGCACTTAAATTTCAGGGAAAAAATAAGTAGGTGTTTGTCTGACCACCCTAACCACAATAAAATGATAATATTTTTGTTACAATATTTTAGATATAAGTAGAGGACTCATGTCCCAATGTGATGCATATTTTTTGTAATTTTTTCCCAAAGTAAATAATTAATTATGAATTTTTATTACAACTTTTAAAAATATAAAAACTCATATGTTTGACCACCTTAACTTGTTCAAAACTTCATGAAATTCTTTTTTTAATCCTATAGTATGCAAAGCATAGAATGTAACACATGTTTTGGATTCAAAAATGTGATACCGTTTGAAAACTATAGATGTTTTTAATCAACCTATCAATCGGGACTTTAGTCATAATTCAAATAGAAAATGAATAATAATTATTTATTAAATTCAAACTAAAGCATACTTTATATTGGTGGAAAGCAGAAAATCTCCTTTAAAATCCTTTTTTGTTTCATCAATTTTGGGTAAAAAAAAAGTCATCAGCCACATACCCTACACATACCCATCATACTGCCACTTTTTGGCCCATCATGATCCTGCACATACCCAACATTGGTGAATTTTTTTCATTAGAATTTATTCATTTTTATGTTGAAAATGATATCCAAAGGATTCAAACTGTTCCTTTAACACCACAAGAAAATGGTGAAGTTGAGAGGATGAACAAGACCATTTTAGAAAGAGCATGTAATATTCTCTCCAAATTTAGGTTTTGGAAAAGAGTTTTGGGAAGAGATGACTAATACATTAGTATATTTAATGAATTGGAGTCCATCCTCTAGATTAGACTTTGAAATTCTTGAGGAAGACTGGTTGGGAAAGAGGATTTCATATAATCATCTATGGGTGTTTGGGTGTGAAGCCTTCATTCATATATCCCATTATAGAAAAAATAATGAAGCTTGATATGTGGGATCCCACCTCCAAACAAGTCACTTGCAAAAAAGATGTAATTTTTATCCTGCTTTCTTATTTATCCCATTATATTTATATTTTGTGATCCCCAATAGCTTATCATTGAAGTCAAGTCTTTTTTCTTACCAATATTTTTGAAATTTTTCATCTTGTTGTATTGCTTCCCTTTAATATTTGAAAGTTTTATCCTTTCCTTTGTAGTCTAAATATTTCTAAGTATTTCAATGACAATTTTTTTAGCATCCCTTATCTAGTATACCATTCCATCATTCCCCTAATTAATCCAAATTCTAATCATTTTCCTCATTTCCTTTATAGTGTTAGACTATTAGACTTTACCTTCCCTTTGTATCATTTTTTTCCATACCCAAGCCTTGATACCTAAGATTCCTCTATAAAACACTTAACTCTTTTATACCTATTCTAAATTCAAACTTCATCATCCCTCCACACCTTTTTCTCATTCCTATCACCCAATTAGAATTTTCATTCATATATTAGATCCCTTTCATTTTCACCTCGCCTCTTGGTCTTTGTGACCAAAATATTCTTAAGCCTTTTAGACCAAGAACTTAGATACTCCTTAAATAATGTACCTCATTTGCTTTCCCCTTAAAGTTGGAGTTGTGGATTTCCCTTAGCCTAGATAATTTTTGTTTGTCATTCTTGGCATTTTGATCCATTTCCCTCCAAAAGTTTCTTAAGTCTTTTTTTTTTAATGTACAAGTTTTCTAACTTGGTCATGCTACCACCCCTTCCTCAACTTCCTAAAGCTTGTTTCGAATGCAATTTTTTTCTAATTTTTCTTTGTAAAAGTTGTCAAACTTCCTTTCATTCTAATACCTATTCCAAGGTATTCCAAACTCCTAAACTTCATTGAATTTTCATTCACTTCTTCATAGTAAAACATTTTCCCATCCTCTGATGGCTTCCGCAGCTCGTGCAACGACTCCTGCTCCTGCAATGGCTCCTACTCCTGCATTTTTCAAAGGACTATGTGTATCACCTCCATGCAACAAGTCTTGCTCAACTGCTCTAAAGGTGAAGGTTCAGCCCACAACGCACAAAAAGGATGTGTCCACTACTTCTGGTGCTCGTCTGGCTGGTAGAAAGCCTCGATAGTTAGCATGGAATCCATTTCTCTTTGACTAGGGTATGAGGGTTCATGAATACAAGGTGAATGCCTAGGATGGGCTCGACGTTAGGGAAAATGAGGCTAGGGGGATCAATGGGCTTAGTGCAGGGGTTGCAGGGGTCCAGAGGATGGATTTTGGGCATCTCGTGAATGAGAATAGTTGTGGCTAGGATTCCAAGGGCTCCTTTAGGGATGCCATTAGTTTTGGTGGACTGACATGCAACGTGGGTTCACATGGTAAACCAAATGACAAGGATGTCCCTTTTAAACCTGCTAACCCTAGGTGTGGTGTTGGCCTCAAGCGAAGTTCTCCATTCCCAATATGTTCATCTTCCTCTATTCATGAAGTTTTTCTGGAGGATCTAGCTTTTGATCAAGAAGATTTTTTGTTAGACCATGCCAAGATTTTTTGATTCACAAGGATCTAGCCGAAACTTTGTGATTTGCATGCTTGGGTCACATAAAACTAGCAGGAGTTTACGGGGGGAGATAAGAATTTACCCCTATGTAAAGGGGTTTTTTATTCTGGAATTTGATTCTCAGAAAGATAAGGAGATGGTAATGGAGTGTGGCCCTTGGATTTTCCAAGGCAATTTTCTATGTATGAAACCCTAGTTTTTGGAGTTTGACCCACGAACGAAATTTTTCAACTCAGCATATTTGTGGGTTAGCTTGCCTTATCTTCCCATTCAATTTTCAGAACTTGATTGTTTGAGGGCCATTGGCAATGTCCTGGGAAGTTATCACTGCGCTGTGGAGGAAATGATCAGTTACCAGAATTCCACTTGTGCTCGTATTTGCATTGAAATGGATTTGGAAAAGGGCCTCCCTGCTGAGATGCTTTTGAAGGTAGGTAACATATGTTGGAGGCAGCCTCTTGATTATGAAAAAAAAAAATTAGATGCAGGTGCTACTTTATAATAGATCATTCTACTTCACATTGTTGAAAGCAGCGTGCCCTAGGGAACCAATTTTCGAGAAAGCCTTCATTATGGGTTGGATTTGAATCACAACAATATGTTATTCCTCCCTCTTCTCCCAAAGCTCTAGCAGTCTCCAGCCTCTCCAAAGGGCATCAATTCTTCTTCTTCTTCTTTTGGGGTCCAACCTCTGGCCCCCTAATAGGAGTTCAAAGAACTTGGTGGATGTAGCTCCCATAGATGGGATGCAAGGTGCCACAGATAGTGTTACTTCAACAATCTCTTATCATTCCTCATCTTCTTCGGGCCCTCCTAATCCTTTTGGTTTAAATTCCATGGGTTTTGATCAGTCTAATTGAACACTTTCTAGGGAGGTAATGAGGAAGTTACCCCTAGCAGAGGTGGATCAAAACATTATGGCATGACCTCATTTTGAGAAGGAATGGATAGAGGTGAAAAGGAGGAAATCCATTCTAAACAAGCATAATAGGTTGAGTAGATCAGCTACAAAAGGAGGAAATACCTCTAAGGTGGCTCTCTAAAGGCTGGGTTATATTTTGGGTTTTGGCATAGTGGTTGTGTTAGTTGGATGTATGGGATTTTTTGGTTTGGGAGAATTTTGTATGAATTGTATCTATTAGAGCTACAACTGAAGGTTTTCTTCTTGGTTCTTTCCTACTGATATGCTCTTTTGAACCAGGATTTGGTATTATTTATTTATATATATCTAATATATTATAGTGGCTTTCCACTTTTTCTTAAAAAAAATAAAAATTCCCATCCTTCCAACTCTATACTCCTTCCTTGGTTCCTCCAACCACTTGATAATTTTTTATGTATTTCTCATCAAGTTTTGAGGACCATAATTCCCTAAAAAATTGTACCAAACATTAGTCAAGATTGAACTGCACTCCCCAATATCTCAAAACTTTATTAAATCCTCACAATTTTCATTCAAACTTCCCTCTTTTAGCATGAATTTACTATTGCCTATCTTCAAACCAAAAGAAAGAAAAAGGTTACCCAAATCTCCAACATGAACTTGAATAATTCATGAAAGACTATGAATTGGTGTTAAACCTTTTGATGGTTCAAGAACCTCTCAAACCTCTAACATGGTTCAATAGAGGCCAAACCATTCAACCTAAAGATAGTATTTGATAACTTTCAATGAGTACATAGGTTCTAGAACTTACCAAATCAATGATAAAATAAAACATAGAGGGACAAAGGATAAATTAGCCAAGTTTTGAGTGTTGGATAGTTCATGGGTAAATATGAACTCCTTGAAAGTCTTACATTCTTCACAAAAGGAAAATATATTTAACATATAGCAAGTAATGGGAAAATATAACCCTTTGGATAATTTGGAAGATAATATATTCAAGACTAGAGGACATAATGTGTGATGGAAATGACATGGTTCTCTTATACACACTTTGTTAACCATGTTTTTTGTGCTCTAATTGTGGATCTATGTAAGGGAATTATATTTTCATTGAAAAGTGTTGGACTTTTTGCATTTATACATGGGAAAAGCTCATATGGGTTGAGCTAAAAAAATATCACCTGTGTATATGATTGCAACTCAAATCTTGAGTTTGAATGTAATCTATAATGAAAATGTAGAAAATATAGAAAATCAATATAAGACATCATTTTTATCTAGTTGTGCAATTTGTGTTCATAATTTTTTAAGAGCTTTAGGGGATTCAAGGAAACCCTAGGTACACATATATAATATTTTTTAGATTTATATTAGTTTGCATCTAAGTGGTGCAATAAAATCCTTCATGTTATGCATGTGTATGCCATGTGAGAACCTTTCAAACTTGTACATGAAAATATATTCAATATTTTATGGAATTTTATGTAGGGATTGCATTATTAATTTTAAAATAATTTGAGAGTTTGAGTTTTGCAAGATAGATCCATGCAAATAAAACTCATCTAAAATTTAGGGTTTGCAATTCCATTAAGTTTTCATATAAATTAGACTTTGTGTTGTAGTATTAGGTATTGGTTTGATGGTAGAAAGCTAACCACCCATATTCATTAAAAAAACAATTTTTTTTTATTTGTTTTTCATTATGCACAAACTCATTTCTATAAATTTTTGTTCTAATTATTCCTCTTTTGTGATTGTTAAGAACATTAGAGGAATATTGCATGACCTATTTTACCAAGTTAAATATGTTGCAAGTAAATAGAATTGAATACATATAAAGGGATTTTTTTATTAAGATTCATCATAAGTTGCATCATTTTTACCCTAGGGGTAAGTGCAAAAATATAGGGGACAAAAAAGGGTTCTTAAGTGCTTTTTTTTTTTTAATTCAAGAAATAATGACCTTGGATGAGAAATTAAAGATAGCTACACTCAAATTTTTAAGATGCAACAAAAACAATCATAGTGCTCTGAATCTACTCTTTTTTTTTTTTTTTTATAAAAGGCCAAAGGCCTAAACTATTTTTATTAATATAGAAGCAAAATAATTACATTCATTTAAGTAGCATCAAAAGTATACTAAAAAGCTACTACCCCTAACTATTCATCCAAAAACAACTACTTAGAGCCAGGGTATCAGAACAAACATCAAAACTTAAAGCTGGTTGGAATTTTTTTCCAAACCATTATCCAAACACCCCCAACCCCAAAAAAATTCCATCTCTAGGTACAACAAACAAATTACCTGCTAGGGAAAAACTTTCAGAACAACAAAAACAAAATACCAACCTTACAAGAATGATGAACTATTCATCACCAAAATATTGCACATAATTGATAAAATTTCCAACCCATTCAAAGTCCTAAACTGGCTCAAGATGTAGCATTTTCTTTAGGAAGCTTACTCCCACCTTAGCTCGCTTCCCTTTCCTTGAACCATGCCTTTTATGTCCAAGATAAAAGGGTAAAATATTAGCACCTCACCTGGAATAGAGAGAAGCTCCATGTCACGAGGCTTGGTTATTCCAAGTCCCAGGGAGGTCACTTCCAATACATCCTCCAACCCACCTAATATTTCTAGTATGAATAACTTTGGAGCTATTTTCTCCACATTTTCCTTCGGGTTTTTGTAGGTCAAAAAGAGTCGTCATAAACTGTGAGGAGATATCTGAATCCACTTTGTATCACTCTAAATCTACTTTCTAAACTACTATTTTTTAAAAAATATTGTAGAGATTAAGGGGTTCAAAAAGGGGGGCCACATAAATTGGTGCTATCTTTTTCATAAAAATATAACATAGTGTCTGGTGTGCCCTCCAAAATGTTAATTTTTTTTTAGTATTTTAAAAATCACTTCAGTGAGAAATTATCTAACACCATGTAGTTTATCCCTATTTTTTTAATAATTTTTTAATGAATATATGTTTTTTTACTAATTTTCAAAGTGGACACATCCTGAAAAATAAAAATTTGAGTGTGTTGCCCCCTAATTTTTTTGAAAAATAATTGAAAATCAATTTTTATTTTTTTTAGCATGTGTACAATGGAGTCTAGTTTCTAAAAATGTAATTTATTTGAAATATCTATGAATGGTTAAAAAATAAAGTAAAAAAGTACCAAATATTAATTTTTGACAAAAAATGGACACACCAACAAAATAAATTAAAGATGAAAGCCTTAACATATTGAAAATGTGAAAAAACATTACATGGTTACATAGCTAAGAGAGAGCTTAACATTACCTAGAGGTGTTTTTTTACTTGACCTTGAAACACATGCAAACCTAAGGGGAAGTACGCTCGAGGTTATGTGAATTTTTTTAGAATATGGAAAAACATGTCTTTGGATGTTGGAAAGTCAATACAAGCCTTTGGGTTGGAAATTCAAGGAAATTCCAAGGTAAAGGCTTGGAAATTTCCAAAGCAGATAAAAACACAAGCATGTTATAACACACTCACGCGCTATGCCTTATTTCAACATTATTTTTGTAAGTTTGTATGTATGTATGTATGTATGTACATGTATGTATGTTTGTATATATGTTTCTATGTATGTATGTTTCTATGTATGTTTTTATGTATGCATTTATGTATGTATGTTGGTGTGAGAACTAGATTCGATATGACCGAAGTGGTCATTGAAGGACTTAGGACTAGTTAGAAAATTGAGAGATCAATAAGGGAGGAGATGCTAGATTCAAATTTCTCTAATTTAGTATTTATTGTTGCATATGTTTCCCTAGAGAAAGTATTCATCATTAGGAGGGGTCCCAAAGTGACTTTAAAAAGTGTCAAATTTATACACCAAAATAATTAACTTGAAGCTCTAGAGCATAGGGTTTAGGGTATTAGGTTAAGGCAATACGCTATAAGGATGAGGATTGAGGGTGTAAGGTTTAGGGTTTAAGGCATATGGTTGAGGGTTGAGGGATAGTGTTCAAGGTTGAGGGTATAAGTTTAAGTATAGGGTATAGGGATGAGGGTTGAGGGTGTAGAATTTAGGGTTTAAGGTATAGGGTTGAGGGTTGAGAGATAGTGTTAAGGGTTGAGGGTATAGGATTTAGTGTATAGGGTATAGAAATTAGGTTATAGGATATTCAGTATAGGGTTGAGAGTATTGAGTTTAGGGTTGAGAGTTTAGGGTACATGTTTGAATGTAGGGTTTATGGTTTGAGTATAGGGCTGAGGGTTGATAGTTTATAGTTGAGGGTATAAGATTAAGTGTATAGGTTATATGGATTAGGGTTTAGGATATTGGGTATATGGTTTAGGTTATAGGGTTGAGGGTATAAGGCATAGGGTTAAGTGTTGAGAGTGTATGGTTTAGGGTTTAAGTATAGGGTTGAGGAATAATGTTCAAGTTTTAAGGTATTAGAATGAGGCTATAAGGTATAGGGATGAGGGTCGAGGATTGGGGGATAATGTTCAGGGTTGATGGTATAGCCTGGTTAAGTGTATAGGGTATAGGGATTAGGGTTTAAAATATTGGGTATAGAGTTTAGGGTATAAGTTTGAGGGTATAAGACCTAGAGTTAAGGATTGAGAGTATATGGTTTAGGGTTTAAGTATAGAGTTGAGCGACAATGTTCAAGGTTTAGTGTATTAGGGTGAGGCTATAGGGTATTTGGATGAGGGTTGAGGGTGTAGGGTTTAAGGTTTAAGGTATAGGGTTGAGCATTGAGGGATATTGTTCAGGGTTGAGGGTATATGGTTAAGTGTATATGTTATAGGGAATAGGGTTTAGGATATTGGGTATAGGGTTTAGGGTTGAGGGTTTAGGGTTGAGGGTTTAGGATTTAGGGTAGAAGGTTGAATGTAGGGTTTAGGGTTTAAGTATAGGGTTGAGGTTTGAGGTTTTATGGTTGAGGGATAATGTTCAGGGTTGAGGGTAAGGTTAAGTGTATAGGGTATAGGGATTAGGGTTTAGAATATTGGGTATAGGGTTTAGGGCATAGGGTTGAGGGTATAAGGTATAAGGTTAAGGGTAGTGAGTGTAGGGTTTAGGGTTTAAGTATAGGATTAAGGGACAAGGTTCAAGGTTTAGGGTATAAGGTTGAAGGTATAGGGTATAGGGATAAGGGTTGAGGGTGTAGGGTTTAGGTTTTAATGTATAGGGTTGAGGGTTGAGGGATAGTGTTCAGGGTTGACGGCATAAGGCTAAGTGTATAGGGTATAGGGATTAGGGTTTATGATATTTGGTATAGGGTTGAGGGTATTCAATTTAGGGTCGAGGGTTGAGGGTTGAGGGTTTAGGGTTTAGGGTACAAGGTTTAATTTAGGGTTTAGGACCTTTAAGTATAGGGTTGAGGAATTGTAGTTGAGGGATAATGTTCAGGGTTAAGGGTATAAGGCATAGGGTTAAGGGTTGAGAGTATAGTTTAGGATTTAAGTATAGGGTTGAGGGACAATGTTCAAGGTTTAGGGTACTAGGTTGAGGCTATAGGGTATAGGGATGAGGGTTGAGGGTGTAGGGTTTAAGGTATAGGGTTGATGGTTGAGGGATAGTTTTTAGGGTTTAGGTTATAGGGTTAAGTGTATAGGGTGCATAGGGTTTATGTTATAGGGTTGGGGCTATAAGGCATAGGGTTAAGGGTTGAGAGTGTATGGTTTAGGGTTTAAGTATAGGTTTGAGGAACAATGATCAGGGTTTGGGGTATAAGGTTGACGATATAGGGTATAGGGATGAGGGATGAGGGTGTAGGGTTTAGCATTTAAGGTAAAGGGTTGAGGGTTGAGGGTATAGGGTTAAGTGTATAAGGTATAGGAATTAGGGTTTAGGATATTTGGTACCAGTTCAATAGTATTGGGTTTATAGTTTAGGGTACAAGGTTAAATGTGTGGTTTAGGTTTAAGTATAGGGTTGAGGGTTGATGGTTTATGGTTGATGGGTAATGGGGTGTTGCCAAAATAATGAGTTACACTTTCTGGGACATCCTAATTTTTGTTGAACTCACATATTTTTAGAAAATATAATAATTTAAGCCTTGAAAGGTTCCATTTAAAGGATTTTAATTGAAGATGGCCTGATCAAACCCACTTATATCAAACTCCCTTGGATAGAATCTCGCCAGTATTAAACCATACCTATAGTGGAGTCTCCTCTACACCTATGAAAATGCAGATAAAAAACCACTTTTGGTTTACCTTTTGGGGGATCAAATGAATTCATTTAAATTTATGTTTTTTAAGTATGTAGTCCTTATTATAAGCTTCCCAAAAAATATAATTTTAAATATATTTAATTTGATTATTATATTTATTTTTTATTTCTTGTGAACGCAAGATTTTCACTTAAAATCAAGCTCTTTGTTATGCATTCACAAGAAATAGAATTTTATCAGGTTCATAGAATTTTTTTGTGTTATATAGTAAAATCACTCTTTAAAAATGTTGTTTATTGTTAAAAAATAGTTATCCAAGGAGATGAAAAAATAAATGCAATTTTATTTGAATTTTTTTGAAATATATATATTCAGAATCTATAGAAAAAATGTCACAAATCACTAGTTTGCATCTATAATGTTGGAAATAGGGTGCTACACCTTTTTGGAAGATGGAACATAGGGGGATATGGGATCCTCCTATTTCGCTAACATAAAATTCAAAGAGACACCTAGATATCTCAAACTAGGGAAAAAATTAAGGAAAGAGATCTACAATAGGGTGTCCTAGGGCGTGATTAAAGACAACAAGAGGGTTCACCACCAAGCTAGGGCTTGGAAAGAAAAGAAATGAATGCAAGATGAAAAGTACCATGCAAAACCTAACCAAATGACCTAGGAAATGAAACTAAAAATTAGGATATCAAATTGGAAGTGAACAAAGGTGCACTTGGAAGAGGAATAAGGTCAAAACAAACTCCAAAACCCTGAAAATTTGTTTGATGCCCACCGGAAGTCATACGCCAGTCTAGGCGATTTAGTCCAAGACTAGATTTTCTGTGCCAAAAATGGAATCTAACAGTTCTTAATCTGAATCTCCTAAAACCTAGAAAGTGTCAGTATTGGGACTCATACGCCCAAGGTGGCATATTAGTCCCAGTATATTTTTTTAGAGGGTTAAGACCTGAATCTACTCTCCTAACTCTGCTCTTTCTGTCACACTTTGTTTCTGGATCCAAAACCCTGATTTGCAACCTATAGGTGACTTTTAGTGAAGATGACAACCTTGTGATAACTTGATGACCTTCTTCAACCTTACAACCTAATCTTCAAAGGATCTTCAAGCTCCAAGACATCTAGATCTGCAATCACACACCAAAGATAAGAGAAACTTGTTGATTGCTAGGGAATAAGGGTTTTCCTTGGTCAAACCCCGTTTAGGTAATTAAACCTTATGATGAAACAATGAAATATGAACATGAAACATGAAATATGAAACATGCACAATGATACCTTGAAAGATTTCTTGAGATGTAAATCAACAATCTAACATGAAGTGGCCAAGTAGAATGTAGATCTTGATCTTGAACTTTGATAGGAAACAATGCTTGCAAATGGATCTAGGATGCTACATCACAACAATAGCTCAACAACATGCTTGATGCTTGATGATCTTGGCATGATAATGGATCTTGAATTGCTATAATAAATGATGAATAATTATGCCCTTCAATGACTTAGAAATGCTCTTGTAGACTCTCTTGACGCTCTTATGAATTCTTGTAATCATAAACTTGCTATTAGGAATGTTCTCTTGAAACTCTTAGGTGAAAATGAGTGAAATAACCTTGTATTTATACTTATTTATGCCGAATTTCCTAAAATTACAACACTACAAGTTGACATCAGATCTAGGAATATTGCTAATAATTTGAATTAAATTTTATTTTGGGCCACGCGAGACTCATACGCTAGACGTGGCGTATGAGTTACACCACTAGGCTTAACTACATGACACATTTTTCAAAAATTCTTAGAATGGTGCAAAATTGGGATTGGGGTCCAAAAACCTGGGTGGGACTCATATGCCCAAGGTGGCGTATCAGTCCCAAATAACTAAATGTGGTCCACACAACCAGTAAACACATGAATTATGATTGGTTGTTGGTTTATGTCATGATTATCCTTAGAAAGATGCATTAATTAAGGCTTGTGGATGCAAAATAAGGCCTAATAAGGCATAAAGAATCCCAATTATTTAATGAAACCCTAGATTAGTTTGAAAGTGTTAGGATACACTTTACAACACCCTAAATAAGGCATAATTAAGTTCATTTAGCTCACAAGGGCCAAAAAATTAATGTGATGTTGTAAATAAATACACTTTACAACATCAAATTAAGGAAAAATCAAGTCAATTTAGCTTAAAAAGGTCCTAAATCCAATGTGAATGTGGAATTTTTTTTATAACACTAGATCACTTGAGGCATTGTTAGGTCCATTTTAATGTTAACCATTCCCATATTA
Organism: Sequoia sempervirens; assembly: GCA_007258455.2. NCBI lineage: Eukaryota > Viridiplantae > Streptophyta > Pinopsida > Cupressales > Cupressaceae > Sequoia > Sequoia sempervirens. The sequence goes on from VDFB02271358.1 coordinate 959,658,109, forward strand.
AGTGTGAAAATGTAAATGACAACATTTTTTGACACTACATTTAGCCCCCACTATAATGAGAGGATGAACCTACTTCAAACTCACACTAAAGTAGACATTCAAGAGGGGTCCAAGTGTACCAATGTGGATGAAAAAGGATGAAAAAGATCAAAGGGGGTGGCCAAGCCCCCAAGATCCAAGATCCTATGTCAAACCAACATAAGCATGAAAGGACACATACAAGGTGTATGATATGCAACATCAAGACACACACACATTCAATGTCAAAGAAAGAAAAAAAAACCAAGCAAAAATGAAAATAAAAAGAGGTGGATCAAGCCTCAACCATTTTTCTAGCACGATGTGGATCAAATCTAAGTTGTTTGTCCAGAAATGCACGCTCACTCTGAGGCAAGGAAACTTCAAGTTTTATGTTGGGTGAGTATTCAAAAAGGGGTGGCTTAGTGAGAAAGTCATGCCTCTCTACTGGTTTCTCACCATATAAGGGGTGGCCTAGTGAGAAATTCATGACCACATTTAGGATTCTCAGCATATGTTAACCATACCAAAGCTATACCTCCTGATAACTTTGACAAGGCACCACAAAACAATGAATACTTATTGATCCTCTCTACATTGTTGATTGTACCAATAACATACCTACATGAGGAATACTTATTGATCCTGCATGTGCAAATAATGTGATCACCGAGGAATAAATGTGCAAGACCTTTATTCAGATACTTATGAATAACTGAAAGAATAGATTAAAACACATGATGGTTTTTCTTTCCCTATGATAGATTTGATCACTCTTCATTACAAGTTGGACCTAAAAAATTAGATGTATCATTCTCCATCGTCCTATTGTCGAACCAATTTTGTGTGCAGCTAGGATACTCATAGTTATTCTCCATGAATGTTTTCCCATCAATTATTCACAAGTGCATAAAGTTTCTTGTCGGGAATGAGATATTTATAATTCATCATAGTGGATTTTGTCCCTTGTCTTCCCATAGAAATTTCTCATTGGATTTCTTTTCCCCTAGACCTATGGAACCTATAAAGCCTCGTGAAGATTTTTTTTCAAATCCTATCAAAAATTCAAGGCAAATAATATAGAAGAATTATCCCTTAGCAATATTCTTGGATCCATGGTTATCCCTTCTCCTCAACCTACCTGTAGTGTCCCTCCAGTTTAGACATACTGTTTAGTTTGATTCTGCTTGATTAGATGCTTAGTTCATTGTGATACTATGTTGTTTCTTTTCAGAGGTGATTTTGGATACTATGTTGTTTTGATTTTGCGGATGATACATTGACATCCTGGTTATTTGGTTATGTTGGTTCGATGATACTGTGATAGATTCATTCATGATATGGATTATTGGTTATGATTATTGCTTATGTTATCATGTTGATATGATTGTATATGATTGATCTTGCTCATTTGTGTCGGTGGATAAGACAGTGTAGCATTACTCATTTGTGAGTACCCTGCTACACTGCAATTCTTATTCATGGTGTGTTTTCTAACATGAGTTTATATATATATATATATATGTTTTAACCTTGATGTTTTCTTGCAGACACAGGTACTGGGTAGCGGCTCCACCTGCTTGTCAGGTCTGAGCGTACCTTAATTCAATATAATTATGTTGTCGGAGGTATTGACAGGTCCTTTTGAACCATTGTTCATTTTGAATGAGTATCTCTGTGTTACCCTGTGTAGTTGCCCAGTTCATTGTGTTGTGTTCATTTTTATTGTTTTGTGTTGCGTATTTAATATTTAAAGTTTATTAAATGTTTATAAATGTTTAAACCAATGTTTGTAATTTAATTTATTAAATTAAATTAAATGTATTGTCTAATTATAAATGAGAAAGTTATTCCTTTGTGATGATTTTAATTAAAATATTATTATTGTTGATTTAATTGTGCAACTTGAATTATATGAAATTGATATTTAAATGGAAAGATATTTTAGATGAGATAAGTATCTTTGATTGTCAGTTAGATGTCTGTTATGATATTTTAAAGAATGAGTTAAACTGGTTGATCTATTTCCAATGCAAAAATGATCTGTCAGTTGAGTTTTATGATTGGAAAGTGATTTGCATGAATAAAAGATCTTTTGGAAAATTGGGATTTGGGCATTCATTCACAGGAATAATTCTTATGGCAACAGTTTTTAGCAGTTTTGTTTCACGACAATTGTTTTCAGAAGAATTTTCTTTAAGATTTTGTTTGCAAGCGTGATTTGAAGTTGGTTTGATTGGAATTTCGCCGTTGAAGTCTAGAAATTGAAAGTGGAATCAACAAAAGGCTTCAGAATTTGTTTCAGCTCGATTTCCAGATTAACCAGGTTTTCTTCTTTGAACGTTTGGAAAGATTAATGGTATATCAACCTGCATATAAAACAAAGAAATAGTTAGAATAAGTAATCAAAGATTATTGAAATATTGTTAAAATTAAAATGTTAAGAAAACAAAGAAATAGAGTTTAGGGTAAATTTGTAGATCTGAAAACAGAGATTGAATTCTCCTGTATATCTATTGACTTATAGATATTTCTAATTTAGCATACTGAATGAGTCCAAATAGTATTTTAAAGGTTGAAACTCTGAAGTTATAGTTATCATCTCTTTTATTCCGTTCTTTGTGAAAACTATGAAAATATTGTACAATTAATTTTAGATATATATGTATTCACTCTGTTATATACGGACCCCATTCACAATCTGCACCATAAACAAATATACTTCATTTATGTTACCATTTTCCTGAGTTTCTTTTACCCAATCACGCACATAGTTTAAGGACAACATAAAGAACCTCATGTCGGATTTAGTATACCTCCACATTGTTATTCTTTTGTGGAGTCTCTAATAAAATTGTCATAGGAAGTTACTGCGCAGTCTGCCTGGTGAAAAATGGTATTACCTTTGTATTATATTCATTTTGAATAAAAGGAAATAATATATATAGTTTACTAATCCATTTGATATTTTAACCTCCTTACTTAAGAATGCGCGCAACCTTTTGTAAGGGATTAGAATGAGTTTTGACTATGTAACGTCCCTGTACAATTTTAAATTGTTTTCCATCTGTTATCATATGTCTTCAGATTCTTTTATATCTTTTTCCTGCGTCCAGATCTGACTCTTCTGCATCTAATTTTACTTCTATATCCTTGTCTTTCCTTCCCTTATAAATTATTCCTCCTGAGTATTCAACGCTGCTTTGTATCAGAAGAGTGTCTGATTCTTGTATAGTATCCGGATATATTATTATTTGATTTTCCATGCATATTGGAACAAAAGCTTGGTTTTAAATGCGAATCATTATAATGATATTTGTATAGGCGTGGTGTAAAATTCTCTTAGCACAGAAATTTGAAGTCACTAGATGTTATAATAAATATGTGTATGGTGCACAAGGAGTACTCTGAGATTTCTATTTTTTTGATTTAATCGCATGGAGTTCTTTACTTTCTGCAGTAATTTCTTCATACTGAAATTTGTTGGTATTTGGGAAATTTTGTTTTAATGTCTCTCACTGTAGCAGCAGATCTGAGATAATAATGCATCTTTCTTTTAATACTCGAATCTTGTGTCTCTAATCTTATGCAATATGTGCTAAAGGTAGAATCATAGCTATGCATGCATCCTGAAGATTTCTCACAGTTATGTTTTCATTTTTACCTGAAGCTATTAACCAGTCTAGAATGAACTCCTTCTCTCTGCATGCAATATTTAGTGTAGATTCTTTGTTGATAACTATCAGACAGATTTTTACTAAGTGTAAATATTAGTTAAGTGCGAATCAATGAATAGCAAAGAAAAGATATTTAAGACTTTAAATTTTATGAAAGTTAAATATTTATTAAAAAATGCGTTGAAATTGTTTTATGTTAAGTGGTTGAATTACTTAAATATAAAGAGTATACAATATCCTTAGTTTATAATGTAAATAAATACATTTTCTTTAGAATTATTTAATAGTTTTAGTTTGACTATCAAGGATTTTTAATTCATTATGTTTTAGTTAATTGAGATTATTAAGGGATAGTTTATAGAATTTTATTGTGATTTATCTAATTTCTTTAAAAGATTTAAAATATCTTTATTCTATAATGTTATTGAAGTGTTTTCTTAATATAGTATGTGATCAATTAATATCTATAGTTTGTTATTGTGGATTCTTAACTCTTGAAGTTTGGTAAATTGTAACTATTTGGTGTGTGTATATAATGTAATATTGATGATATTTTATTTTCATCAAAAGTTTGAAAAATGGAATTTGTATTGGTAAGATTATTATATTTCTATGATGGTGCTCATATTACAATTGTTTTTTTGAGGGGGTATCGCTTTGTATTATTTTGTGGTCTTTTGAAGTGACATCCTAGAGATTGTGATTTGCCTCTAGTGAAGGACATAAACATTCGGGTTTTGATTTTTGTGGTTGATAGCTACCCCTAGATTGATTTTATGTTGAGTCATGTTATAGAAGAGTGGCTTGCGGTAGGGGCCGAAATCCGGAAGTGATTGTCTGGGTAACCTATCGTAGGTGTGTTAATTAAGTGAAAACCTAACTAATGTATTAGGGGTTGGGTAGTTGTAAACACTAATTCAGATAATGTTTGCCTCACCTACTTTCTTAACGCTTGTTTAGGTTGAGAAAAGGCTGAGAAGGCCTGGAATGGCAAGTCGTCATCTTGTCCTCTTGAAAGATGAAGTGACTCCACATTGGTCTGCATAGGGGCCGGGAATCGGTAGAGACTACCAGGGTAACTCTTGGTGAGGGCCGGTAGTCTAGGAAGATTCACCAGGGTAACCTATCTCGACGATGTGATGACACTCTTAGTCTATATCATGATGGTGTACCATGTGTTCATATTTCTATTTGATATAATTTGATACTGATTTTTTATCTGTTTGATTTGTAATCGTTATGTTGTGATGTGAAATGTAAACCCCGTAAATGTGATGTTATGTCTTCATTGTTTGTGGACCTATCATTATCTCCTAGCACAGAGGGAGTGGACCTTTGGGTTCCACGTGGTCGGGAGGAAACCATGCTCTATCTTCCTTATATTTTCATGCAGAGGATCCTATGCTTGCAGCTAGTTCCAGTTACTACTTTGTTCATGACTGTTGATGCAGAGCTTGTTCGTGGATATTGTATCAGATGTCAAATGAACACTATCTATTTTGTAAATATATCTCTTGTATAAGAGTGTACTGATTGTGCCATCCTTTGATGAATAGAGATTCTTTGAAATCTCCCCTTTTGTAATCTGAACTTATGGGATATTTGATAGTATGTAGTTTTATAAACTAATTCTTACACGAAATCAAATTTGTACCTTTGTTGATGATCAATGTGTTGAGTTTATTTTTTTAGTTTTATGTAACAACGTCTTGGAGACTTTATAATAGTTGTGTAATCTATTATCTTTAAAAAAAAAAATTATTCAGTTAACTTTTCTTTTTTACACTTTGTTATATTGTAACTAAGTCGGGGCGTTATGCTCCATGAATGTTTTCCCATCAATTATTCACAAGTGCATAAAGTTTCTTGTCGGGAATGAGATATTTATAATTCATCATAGTGGATTTTGTCCCACATCTTCCCATAGAAATTTCTCATTGGATTTCTTTTCCCCTAGACCTATGGAACCTATAAAGCCTCGTGAAGATTTTTTTTCAAATCCTATCAAAAATTCAAGGCAAATAATATAGAAGAATTATCCCTTAGCAATATTCTTGGATCCATGGTTATCCCTTCTCCTCAACCTGATGAACCTATGATTGAGCCACAAGCCTTTCCAAGTAACTAATTCATTGCAGTTCCTCCACCTATTTCCTATAAGAGACTAAGAGACAAGATAATACCTTTTTCTCCTCTGAAGATAAAAAAAAATCTATAGACCTGAAGAGACAAAAGTTTTATAACCCTTGGTGGTTCCTTTCATTCCTCCCCTAAGGGAAGAAAAGAAACCAATGGTTCATAAGCTCACTCCTAGACCAACACAACTTGAAAATTATGCTTTAGAAATTGAAATGCTAAAGAGCGTAGATGTAGATGTCATGCTATTGCTCACTAATTAGAAGAGGAAAAACACCACCTAAACCCATGGAACCAACTCAAGAACAAACCCAACCTTCACAAAAGCAAGACATTGAACCAGAATAAGAGGTGAAACAAGAAAAATCAAATACAATAATCATAAAACCTCCCATTGTGATTAATTTGGATGATATTGATGATGAGATTGCTAAGATTGATGAATAAGTGCATAATGAGTTGAATAAATTATTTTCCACTTCTATGAATCTAAATGAGGGAAAATGTGATGATCCTCTTGATGAGAGTGACCCACCACATGTTGAACCTGGTGATGCTCCTATCATGATACTCATTATAGTCCCTATAGCTATTTATCCACCTACCATTTATGATGAGAAAGATCCATATGTCGATGACCTGCTCTTGCTTGGATCACATGTGTCATACTACTTTATGTTTTCTCTATATCTTATTTGTGAATGCTTTCATGTAATGTGATCTCCCGTATTGTATTACTTGACATGTCTTTATGTTTGTGAGTTTTCTTTGGATAACCATTGTTGCTCTATTGGTGCAAGGATACAAAGAAAACAAATATGTCATGACAATATTCTATTTGTATATCAATCATTATCTATGTCGTAAACTTTATCTTTTCTCTATCTTGTGTTTTCCTTTTGGGGACGATGCAAGGCATCAAGATATTTAGGTCTCTTCCATGTTGACCCAAAATAAAATTTATTGTATCCCTCTATGTTTCCTTCCTCCTTTGTGTTCATTGTTCCATGAGTATTTGGGGGATGATGACATTTCTGAGCTCTATTATATCAACTATACTAGAGACATATGCTAACCCTAGACCTGTGGATCCCTCAGTATACCTTTCTATGTTGTCATTTTATTCTGGGGGAAACCCCTTATCATGATGAATTTTAATTGGAAACATATCATTGGCATAAGGCTTTCCAAATAAGCTCATTTTGATCTTTAGTTGCATGACATTTATCATTTTCTACTTTAAATTAATTTCTCATAGCATGGTGTTTAACAATTCTTTGAAGTGGGGGGATACATTGGCATTATTTTTTCTTCACTTTGTTCATAGGCTGAACTTAGTGATGATTTGACATTTTTTTCTTGCTTCGCTTTGTTCACAAGAATTTGAACTTAGTGTAGCGTTGACATAACACATTGATCATTTTGTAGCACCTTATCAAAGTTATCAAGGAGTATAACTTTTGGTATGGTTGACGTATGGGAACACACCTAAAGACCTGGTGTATTCTTCCCATCTACCACCTTTTATGGGTGCACACCTAATGAATAGAGAACTTCACTAGATCTTATGTGTTTCTCATTTTATCTCGAGGCTCACCTAGTGTATATCAGACTACACTAGCCCTTGTGAGTATATTTTATGGATTTTGATCCATCCTTTCCTTTTTTATTTTTGTATTAATTTTGATAGTGTATGTTTGTGTATTGTGTGTTAATGCATACATGTGTTTCCTTTGTGCCTTTGTTGGTTTGTCATGGGATCTTAGATCCTAGGGAATTGGCCACCTCATTGATCCTTAGTTATCCTATCTCTTTAATAGTTATACAATTGGACCTCCCTTGACATATATTTCTCTACTTTAGTGTGAGTTTGAGCATAAGTCCATACTCTCACTAAAGTGGGGGCTAAATGTAGTGTAGGAAATTGTATACCTTTACAATTTCACACTATATTTGGGTCCCTTAATTTATTAGACTTAATTAAGCTTCTAATTTTCCAAATTATGCATTCCAAAGCCTTATTCTTACCATTTTATGAAAGGAGAACCAACACTAAATAAATACACTTACTATTTAATATAACATGGATTATGAGTGTCTTGGAAATATAGGATAGGACCCATTCACCCATGGGTGAATGGGTCCCCTTTATCTGCTAGGACCCATTTTAAAATATATTTTTAGCAGTCTTTTAATGATCTAAAGTAAGATTGTAAGTGTTGGACTTTGGAATCTAATTTTTGGGAAATTAGATAAAGACCTATAAATACAGTCATTTTATCATTTGAAATACAACACTTTATGAAGAAACATGAACTAGAAATTCAAGAGACAAATATTATTGTCAAGATCATTCAAGAGCAACATTATTAGTCATTATCAATAGAAATCAAGATCCTAACATCATGTCAAAGTTTATGTTTGTTCATTTTGTCTCATGAAGGCTAACAAGCATTGTAGATCTTCAAGAATTCAAGAAATCAAGCAAGCAAGATCCAATTACTTTAAAGGATGTGTATGACTTCAATCCTTCAAGGAAACCATTGAAGGATGGTGACTTGCAACAAGTGTTCATTTATCATTTTCTTCCCATTTTATTATCTTTTTATCAAGGTTTAATTACCGAACTAGGGTTTGACAAAGGAAAAACCCCAACAATTTTTTTTTACCCTTTATGTATGTGCAGATTACAGGTTGAAGTATCATTGAAGAGATCTTGAAGAGAAATTTTGCATTGTTACATTTTGTGGACACAGAAAAAGTAACCCTTCTACTTTTTCTTGTTTCATCCCTCCTTGTGCTTAATTGTCTTGATTTTTCCTTGATTAATGTTGCAATGTGGCCCACATATTCACATTAGGTCTTGAATCTTTATGAATCATTAAGACTTTATGATGTCTTGTAAAAGTCTTGTGAAGTGTTGTAACACATTTTCACACTTTTCTAGACTCTTCTTATTATAATTCACCTACATACCCCCTTTTTATCACTTACCAAGTCTTATTTTAAAGTGTTGTAAAGTCTTGTAACAAACTCTCACACTTTTCTACCTACTTGTCATCAATAAATACACCTTTCTTATGCTGTATTTGGCCCCTTTATGTACTTACAGGCCTTAATTAAGTGTATTTTTAAATATAAACTAGAAAACATCATTTAAGACAACTTAATTCTCGACACCCATTCACCATTACGGGCAAATGAGTCCCTCTTGGCAGAAAAATCAAAATAAATTCAAATTACTAGCAAGTTTTTATTTCTTAAGACCTAAGGTTAGCCTGTGATGTATTTTTGGGAAATTAGGGCATAATTGTGTATAAATATATAATTTTCTATTCATTTTAAGCCCCCCCATTCATTTAAGTATTCATTCATGCATTCAATCTGTCATAGCATTCAAGCATTCTAGCATCCTTAATCATTCAATCAATCATTCAAGCATCTTGGAGTAGCATATCTTCAGACTTCAATATCAAGGGTTTGGTGAGTTTATGACATTGCATGTTATTTTTTCATCATCCTCTCTTTATTTTATTTCATTTTTAAGGGTTTGATTACTAAACCAAGGTTTGACCAAGGAAAACCCCTATACTCTAACCCTTAACACTTTTTCCCCTCTTTGCATGTGTGTTTTGCAAGTCTTGTATGCAGATTTGTCAAAGAGATAGGTCTTAAAAGTGTCATCAAATTGTAAAACATCATTTAAAGTCAACAAAACCCTATTTGAAGCTTGGAGAACACTTTCCTGTCAGATTTCCCAGATTCAGATCTATTAACCTATCAAGCACAAAAGTGCAAATCAGGACCCACAGACTTGACCCTTGACTTTTTTGAAATCTATAGGTTGAATAATTCACCATCTATGGCAAATGAGTCCCACTGCCAGGCTGGAAAAAGTGTTTTCTAAAATTTTCTGTTCCCGGCATCCCAAAACCTGTTCCAACAGTTTTCACCAAAAACAAGACTAATTCACCATCTATGGAAAATTAGTCCCAATGTGCTTCAACAAGAAAGTCTGCAACATTCTAGAACCTCCCCACATCATCTTTCAGCCTCCAGGTGCACCTCATTCAGTTTCATTAAGTTTTTTTATTGTTTGTTTATGTTTTTAGTTCTTTTTGTATATCATAATGTGTTTTCAAACACTTTGAATTTCTTAGTTTTGCATACAAAATCAATCTATTTTATCAGTCCTTTTCATTTTGATCATCTCATCTAGGCATATTTCATTCATTTTACATTAATCTTGAGTGTGAACATAGCCGGTTTTTACCCTATTCCTTTCCTTTTAGGTGAAAGACCGTAGAAATGTAAGAGAACATTAGGGTACCAAAACCCATGTTTACATTTTGGTGAACCTATCTTTAGAAAAATTTTACTTCTAATTTCAAGTGCATTTACATCCTAGGGCTAGCTTGCATCAACATTGCATTATTTTGCATCCTAGGGTTTTCAAAATTGCATTAGTGCAAAAATTATTTAGATTTCATTATTGCATTTAAAAAACACTAAAATTCTGCATCTGCATCATAGTTTTGCATCAGACAATCAAAAACGCATAAAATTCATCTTAAATTTAAAAAAAAAATCATCCTTGGACTCATTTGCCACCCTAGGTGAATTAGTCCAGTTGCAAATTTTGCACTATAATTTTTGTCATTTTTAGAACATTTTTTGCATCCCTATATTTTGTTATTGCATCTTTGTTCTTGTTTCTAGATTAGTTGTTTTATTCCATTTCTTGCATTCAGTTTGCTTTCATTCATTTGCATCATGTCTTTTTACTTTAATAAGTTTTGGATGTCATTAAAATCTCTAGTGGACATGTCAAATTGTGCCTTTGGAACTGATCCTAATGACCTTGAACTTCCTCATGCTCCTTCAACTCCTCATGAATGTCCTCCTCGTGATGTTGACATCATTGGAGAAGATAATGAAAACATTCAAATAAGTTCTTAAATGAATTCCTTGACAACCTCGAAGCCAATACATCCTTCTATCCATCCATGAAACAATCAGACCTTCCTACTGTATCACCTCCTGATATGTTTGGGTATTTACATCTTAAAACAAATGAAGAACCTAAGTTCCCTCCATTAGGTGGACCTAGTTCTTCTACACAACAAACTCCTCAACCATTCTATGATAGCAAAGTCACTAGTACTCCAATCAACCTTGAAGAAACTTATGGCAAAGGTTTTACCATCTTAAGCAAGAAAGGATGTGACATAACAACTAAACATGAAATCCATCAAAATTTTGAGCAAGTAACAATTGAAGAAAACAAAAAGGGGATAGGTTATCAAGATCCCCCTCATGCCCATAAGCCTCCTAGAGAGCATCTTAGGCTTCGTAATGATGGCACGGTGATCTTTGACTCTACCCCTGACTTGAACATCCTTCTTCCTCCTGAAAAACCCTTGACTAATCACAATCATAAGGATACAAGGATCCTCATGGGTTGTCTTCCTCCTTCAATTCATGAAAAGGGTGAATCTAGTAAATGCAAACAACTTTACAAGTTGAAAAAACTAAAGTTTCCTCTCCATCCACCACCTGAATGTGAAAGGAAACTACAAATTCTTTTAAACTAAGGTCTCATCATATTACCACCTATGAATAGGCTAGTAATACGTCCTAAATATTCCAACGTACCCTATTGTAAATACCATTGTTTTCTTGGACACTACAACGATGAGTGTCAGACATTGAAGGAAATACTGAGTAAGTACTACTTTGATGACATCAACTGCTATCCCATAATCCCATAGTAAACTTTCCCACTTCTTAACATGCAATAGTTTTAGAATCTTCGATTCTCACTACTGCATGACCTTTCCCATCACCTATCTCAGCTCATTCTCACCTTACACTCAATGGGGGAAAGAAGTTGTTAGCCTTGACCTAGTAATGCATTTGTTCTTGTCCCTTAGCTATGTTTTTCACCTTCCGCTTATCTTGACTGAGACTGGGAGGTGGATGACTTGTTTGATGGTTAACTTACCTTTGTATTACTAGTATTTTTCTTTTCTTTGGTGTGATTGCATGTGCGTAATGTGATCCCTCGTGACATGTTGTTTGATGTTCTCTCTCTTTTTGTGCAATTCCTCTATTTGTCCCTTCATTCTTCTATATGTTGTACATTTCTTTTGATTTTCTCTTTTTTCCTTTGTTTTGTGTTTTCCTTTTGGGGATGACACAAAGCATTGAGATGCCCTATGTCTCTTCCATGTTGACCCAAAAGGTCTTTCTATTTTCTTTTTCGCTTCTATTTTGTGTTTTCCTTTTGGGGATGACACAAGCCATTGAGACTGAAATGTCTCCTTCATGTTGACCCACAAGGCTTTCTTTTTCATTTCGTCTTTTTCTTTTCTCTTTTTTCCTTTTGTTTTCCTTTTGGGGACAATGCAAATTGTTGAGACATCCTATGTCTCTTCCATGTTGACTCAAAACAAATTCTTTTTCTTTTGTTTTTGCTCTCTTTGTGTCATTTTTCCAGTTCTATGTATTTGGGAAATGATGATAGTTTTGAGCTCTTTAATCAAAAAATTGTAGCAATGAACATACTAACCCCTAATCCATAGATCCATTATTTGTTTGGTTTGTTCCTTTTTGGGGGCAACCCCTCTATCTTTTGTTCCTTTTTCATTTGCATGATGCAACCTTACTTGAAAACATATGACTTGGCATAGGGCTTTCCAATTTGGCTCTCATGTCTTATTTATTTTTGCATTTTTCATTTGCTACTTTAAAGTAATTGCTCATAGAACAGTGTGTAGCATTTCCTTTAAAGTGGGGGAATACATTGGTATTATTCATTTTGCATTTTTTTATTTTCTTGGTTCTTAGTGCAACCTTCTTGTTTCATATGATTCATTTGTCGCATTGTGGATGACATTGGGTATAGTGTCCTTCATGAGTGTGATCTATCTTAGCATATTATATTCATCTTGGTGGCTTGATATGATGCATTGTATCCCCTAAGTTGCAAATCTTCTATTCTTTGATTGGTCCTCTCTTGGAGACATTAGACACAATGTTCCCTAAGTTATAGACCTTGCATGAACTAAGCAAGACTCCTTTGAACATCTTTTGTATGTTTCATTTTACATTTGTTAAATGGCCACCTTGCATAGAAAAACTTGCATGCCTGTGGTGCCATCACATTTATTAATGAGTTCTAAGCATACAAAGCTTTGCTTGTCTCATGAAGCATGAAACGACATTTTCCTTTGTGGTGCCTTATTAAAGTTATCAGGATGTATAACTTTGGTATGGTTGAGCAAGAAGCCCATTCCGAGGAATGACTTTCCCCATAGCTACCTGTGTGTTTGTGAGTGCATACCAGTCGTGAGTGTATGTTTCTCACCTTTTTAGCTTTCTCACCTGGCGAACAACCATGAGTTCCATCGCTTGAGACTGAGTATGCATTTTCTTTCTAGACAAACAAACTATATCTGATCCACAATGGGCTAGACAAACGATCGAAGCTTGATCTGATTCCTTTCTTTTGTCTTTCTCTTTCCTTTTCCTCTCTTTCGCTTTCATGTGCATTCTTTGTGCTTATGTTTAGTTTTCCATGGGATCTTCATCCTGGGGGCTTGATCATCCCTCTTGATTTTTTTTGTCTCATCTTGCTAAGAATTAGTTCAATGGAGCCCCTCTTGAGATGCATTTCTCTACTTTAGTGTGAGTTTGAAGAAAGTTCATCCTCTCACTAAAGTGGGGGCTAAATGTGGACACGAAAAAATTAACCCTTCTACTTTTTCTTGTTTCATCCCTCCTTGTGCTTAATTGGCTTGATTTTTCCTCGATTAATGTTGCAATGTGGCCCACATATTTACATTAGTTCTTGAATCTTTATGAATCATTAAGACTTTATGATGTCTTGTAAAAGTATTGTGAAGTGTTGTAACACATTTTCACACTTTTCTGGACTCTTCTTATTATAATTCACCTACATAACCCCTTTTTATCACTTACCAAGTCTTATTTTAAAGTGTTGTAAAGTCTTGTGACAAACTTTCATGCTTTTCTAGGCTTGTCATCAATAAATACACCTTTCTTATGCTTTATTTGGCCCCTTTATACACTTACAGGCCTTAATTTAAACTTGTATTTTTAATTATAAATGGGTGAAGTCACAATAGTGGTTTACAATTTGATGGAGGAAGGAAAAATTAAAAAAATGACCCCATGGCAAAAAAATATTTTTAGGGGTTTGAATGAACCTACAAGTTTGATCGAATCAAAAAGGAGTTCGACCGAACTAGGGTTCAAGCGAACCCATTAATTACTGGGCTCACATTTACCGCCCAAAAAATAAAAGAAAAATGCAATTTGAAGGGGGTTCGAATGAACCCTGGTTCGAACGAACCCCCTTTATTCCTCATTCTCCCCCTGAAACACAAAAAAATCTAAATTTTTACGCTTCGAAGCTCGAGTTGAGGATGAAAATGGAGGATTCTTCACAAACCCAACTAGAATCAGGTAGTCCTCGAAACGAGCTATCCAACAAATATAATTTTAATATATGTTTTGGTTTAATTATGTATTTGTTTTTTTAGTTTTATTAAACATAGGTTTTTCATCAAAAATGAAGGTCTTTGTTCTGCACATGTGGAAAAATAGCAGATTATAATTTATTTATTTTCAAAAATATGATTGCACTAGATATTGAAGTTCTTGATCCAATAAAAAAAAATTAATTTCGATATATACAAAAAAAGTTACACATTATACGGTTGAGCTATGTCTGAATTGTAATTGGTTTGACTTCAAAACTTGATTAAGGAAAAAATATTCAATAAAAAACTATCTAACCAAGTGGAAGCACTAGATATCGGAGTTGCAAATCTAAATTCGAAAGAATTATAATTTTATCCTTCATGGAAAAAAAATTATGCATTATACGGTGTGCGTCACTTTTTTAAAATGTTGTTTTATGAAAAAAACCAGTTTTATGGGAGATGGAAAAAGAAGTGGAATCTAATTCCAAAAAATTGAAAAAAATATTTTTAGAATCTACAGACAAAATGTGATGAGACTCTAGTTTGCATCATCTTCAAATTCCTCACGGTTTAGCCGCTATAGGTGCCCAAATGTGAAGATTTAGTTAAAAATAATAATTTTGATGTCCAGTTTGGCCAAAAATTGTAAACCACTATTGTGGGATCACCCAAACCTGACAAAAAAATCATTTAAGACAACTTAATTCCCAACACCCATTCACATGACTTGAGTGGGATCCATTCGCCATTAGGGGTGAATGAGTCCATATTGGCACAAAAATCAAAATAAATTAAAATTACTAGTGGGTTCTTATTTCTTAAGACCTAAGGTCGATCTATGATTTATTTTTGGGAAATTAGGGCATTATAATTGTGTATAAATATATAATTTTCTATTCATTTTAAGCCCCCCCATTCATTCAAGTATTCATTCATGCATTCAATCTGTCATAACATTCTAGCATCCTTAATCATTCAATCAAGCATTCAAGCATCTTGGAGTAGCATATCTTCAAACTTCAACATCAAGGGTTTGGTGAGTTTATGATATTGCATGTTATTTGTTCATCATCTGCTCTTTATTTTATTTCATTTTTAAGGGTTTGATTACCAAACCGGTGTTTGACCAAGGCAAACCTCGAGCAAACGCCTATACTCTAAGCCTTAACACTTTTTCCCCTCTTTGCATGTGTGTTTTGCAGGTCTTGTATGCATATTTGTCAAAGAGATAGGTCTTAAAAGTGTCATCAAATTTTCAAAGATCATTCAAAGTTAACAAAACCCTATTTGAAGCTTGGAGAACACTTTCTTGTAAGATTTTCCAGATTCAGATTCGACAACTTGTCAGGTAGAAAAGTGCAGATCTGGACCCACATAGTTGACCCTTGACTTTTCAGAAATCTGCAGGTGGACTAATTCACCATCTATGGTGAATGAGTCCCACTGTCAGGCTAGAAAAAGTTTTTTCTAAATTTTTTTGTTCTCGACATCTTGAAACATATTCTGGCAATTTTCACCAAAAATAGGACTAATTCGCCATCTGTGGTGAATGAGTCCTAGTGGGATTCAATAGTAAACTCTACAACATTCCAAAACCTCTCCACATCAACTTTTAGCCTCTAGGTGCACCTCATTCAGTTTCATTAAGTTTTGTTATTGTTTGTTTATGTTTTTAGTTCTTTTTGCATATCACATGTTTTCAAACACTTTGCATTTCTTAGTTTTGCATAGAAAATCAATCTATTTTATCAGTCCTTTACATTTAGATCATCTCATCTAGGCATATTTCATTCATTTTACATTAATCTTGAGTGTGAAAATAGCCATTTTTTACCCTATTCCTTTCCTTTAGGCAAAAGATCCTATAAGTGTAAGAGAACATTAGGGTACCAAAACTTGTGTTTACACATTTTTTGTCATCAAAGTTATCAAGACACAGAAACTAAGTTGTAGAATTTATTTTTGTCATTTTGACAATTTTGCAAGTAGAAATCAGCATCTCAGATCTGACATCAGAGGACTATAAAAAGTGATTTCAGAAGCCCTATCAAGGACCCATTCACCTAGGGGAAAACTAGTCCCTCTACACACATCAGGATGAACTTGTGGTGATAGGTACACGTTCTCAGATATCTCCCAGATCTACCCGCAAAGTGTTGTTTTTTATTAGAGGTAAAAAAATGGGTTTTGAAGGGGCCCCAGAACCCTTTACATCAGAAAGCAACTCAAAAAAAAAGATAACAACATTAAGCCAAAAAAAGCCCAACAGTAGCGACCCATCAGCAAAAAGTCAGCCAAAAAAGAGGAACCCAACAACAACACTACATGCTTTTCATAATATCTTTCACCTCCATGTTGCTAGCCATAACCTTTTGAGCATCATCACAAACGTTAGAAATATCCTTCCCAGATGCCCCAACCTAAGCTTTAGTTTTGTTCCTTGTCCTGGCTCCAGGTCCATCCGTATTTACCTCTGAAATCAAAACAATAACTTTCTCACCACCCTTCCTAACAACACCTTCCTCCTCCATCAACTTACCAACAACAACAACCTCATCAACATGGGCACTATCCTTACGCTTCTTAGCACTAATCACAAGGGAAGTAACAATAGTAGACTCAAATTTACCAGCAGATTTATGCACCTCCCCTCCTCTCATAACAGTATCCCATATTTTCACCATTTGATCCTTAAGGATGAGGATTCTTCCTACAAAGTGTTGTTATAGTCTATACATCTTTGGGAATCTACAATTTTCATACTAGATCATATAGTTCATTTAGTTACATTATTTTAAGTCACTCCTAATCACTTTCTTCTATTAAAGAATCATCAACTCAGGTTTGATTGACTCTCCTTTGAGGTTGAAATTCAATCTCTTGGACTTGTTGGTTTTCATTCTTAATGAAATTTTTGGGAAGAGGGACCTTAAGCCATAAATCTCCTTTACCTTAAGGGAATTAGCATTTCCCCCTTTTCCCCCTTTCATTTCAATATATATTATAGATAAGGAATGTCTCTTTTTCTTATCTAGACCATAATATTATGTTCTAATCTTTTAAAAACAAATGTTTTTTTTCCTTTAAGAAATAATATAGACATTCTTAAATTTCAATTAATATTCTAATATTTAGAAGGAATTCAAGGGAAAATATTCCACTTTCTTAAGTTTAATCTCATAAGAAATAACAATTGTAAATATCATATATTATTATGCATGATAGCACAAACCTAGGAAGCATGTGTGGGCCTTATAGCACTCCTACCAAAATAATAGTGAAGCCAAGAAGAATCCACCAAGCTATGAATGGTTTAACATATATTAATTTTAGGGGCATCTTAGGAATCAAAATTTTATGTATCTCTTCATATAATACTAAAAAATTTATCTAAAATAACCTTAATGTTGACAAATGAATGGAAATACATATAAATAGAAAAAGATAACATATAAAGAAATGAACCAACTTTATCGAAAAGTACATCATTTGTCAACATTAAATTATATTAAACCACTTCTAACACAAAACTTAATAAAAATCAATGTAAATAGACATGTTTATATTACAACTATTAAATGATGCACCTGATCATAATAGTCTATAATTACCATATATATCTGTGAAAACCTTTGATTGCTTATCTACGTGTCTCAAACATCATGTTTGAGCCGACTGCTACAGAGATTTCATTTGCATCCTTATCCACAAGGGAAGGAATTCCACGTTGGAGCCAACGATTGAAGCCTCAAAAAACTATTAACAATTTTGAAATGCAGACGTACAAGCCATGATCTCTGAGTGCTTTACTTCATCGTGCCTGTCCATTCACATACCTGCCCTCTGCCATTATCATTCTTTTTTACGTCCCTTCACGTACGGGGACTGCTCCATTACCACTAAGTTCCCTGTGCGACTGCTACGTTGATGTAATTGAAAAATAAAACACAACCGTGACAAAGCTTTGCCCCTCTTACCAGAAAATGAGTCTGGCGCATTCAATCATAGAATTAAGGGTCCCACAATTTACAGTAAACTTTTGACACAGAGTTAATTTAAGCATTGGGTCATGTCATTTCTGCCTCCCCCCATGGATTGGACGTCATTGATCTTGATTTTGTCTGTAAAACAGGAGAGTCATGAAAATGAGTGACTTCAAACGATTAAAAAGCTAGTCGCAACTATGGTACGTTCAATGCATCATATGCCAACTTTTTTTGGAATTTAATGGAGAATGTAACAAAATTCACATGCCACAAGTTTCCCATGGTTTTGTTTTTACTAGAACGGGTATCAGTCAAAGACCCAGCGGAATAGGCAATCAACATATAAAACCGCAGCAAGATGTTGAAAATATAAACATTGCGGCTGAACGGTATTAGAGCAGTATTAGAACAGTATTAGAGCAGGTTTACGTTTCCTGCACTAATCGAATGACATGCAAACACTTCTAGAAAGTTTTGCATGGATTGCTGCGTACGTGGAATGTTTATGGCTACCATCTTCATTTTGGAGATGCGTTGCCAATGTGATTTAGTGTTTCATCTTAGTTTTAGTAAGTAATTTCATTGTGCGATTGTTTGAAGGGATAATCCAATAAGAGTGGTACTTAGCATATGTAGAGACATTATTTAACACATTATTTTAGTAATTATTTAGTCCTTTTAATTTAAAGGAGTTGATTATGATAAATCAATTCAGTTATAAATGAGATATTATTGAAATAATATGAAATGGATTAGAATTTATGACAAAATTATCTAAAGGATGTTACTTTTGGATGTTGAGACATTATGATAAAGAGGTAGAAATTGGAATCTAGTATTAGATTTCAAGATAGATGCTTGGGATGATTGGAAGCTAAGAGTTTGAGATTATGAAATACAATGTGTTGGCACAATTATGTCTAGATGGCATGATTTTTTCTAAAATGATATAGTTTTATTATATGGCATGGCCTTGTCTTGAGTAGGAATGGATCTTTGGTATCTAAGGAAAAGTTTTGCCTAATGCATGTCTATTTAAGAGAAAATTGAGTGGTGCTAAGAAATACAAATGAGACCTATTACAATAATGGGGAAGATTGATTGATTTCCTTATTAATAATTAAGCACTAGAATTGAGTTAATCTTGATAAAATAAAGAATGGCAATGAAGTTAGACATTAATATAGATAGAGTAGTCGAGATGTTGAACCTACAAAGTGAAACTTACAAATATGCAAATGTAATGTCCAAATAAGATCAAATAATTTCATGATTATAGAATGACCAAGGGTAACTCCTTTAAATATAAATCCTAAACACATAATTAAACTATTTTGGTGTGCATGTTGATGAGTAATAGTCATGTTAAAATTATTGGATCCATTCTAGGGGATAGAATAATGGATGTGATCTAATACAAGGAAATCAAGAATTTGAGAAACGTATTATGAATGTTCTGATTTAGGTCAGTGAGTGCATCAAAAGTGAACTAAAACCATACCCTAAATTCATCCATGCAATTTGACATGAAATTACTAAAGAAAAATTTATTGGAAGGTGCATAATAATTTGATCACGTCACTAAACCTACTTCATCATAGTTAATTAGATGACTAAATTGATTTGTACACCTCATTCAATTTATTTATTTTTTATATATTTATTATTGGATAACATAATTATATCTACATATATTAGATATCCCATCTTGAATTTTGGAAGAATAAATTATCCTATATCTTGACAAAAGTTGTTCTTGTATGCTTATTTGAATACTTATTAGTTATAAATTGTAGTTAATACATTACTTTTTAATTAGTTAGCATGTTCATTGGGGTAAGTGCAAAAACATGGGGGGCCAAAAAGGGGACTTAAGTGGCCACTTTTTTTCTGAAATCAGCAAATACTGACCTTGGGCATGAAATTGAGGATAGTTACACCTAAAATTTTGAGATGCAACAAAAACAAGGATCGTAGTGCTCTAAGTCTACTTTCTAAACTACAAATTTATTTTGAAAATGGTTGAGATTAAGGGGTTCAAAAGAGGGGCCCACAAAAATTGGTGCTAGTTTTGTCAAAAAAACATAACATAGCAACTTTTGTGGGTACCTACCATGGTGAATTTTTTTTTAGCATTTTTAAAATCGCTTTGGTGAGAAATTAGCTAACATTATGTAGTTTATACACGATTTTTCTAATAATTTTTTAATGAATATTTTATTTTTTAATAATTTTCAAAGTGGACACTTCATAGAAAAAAATTTTGGTCATGCTACCCCTACAAATTTTGGAAACTAATTGATTTGTTTTTAATTTGTGTAGAATCGAGTCTAGTTTCTAAAAATGTAATTTATTTGAAATTTCGATGAATAGTTAATTTATAACAAAAAAACACCAAACACTAGTTATTGCCAAAAAAGAGACATACAAACAAAATAAATTATAGATCAAAAGCTTAACATTGTCAAAAAATGAAAAAAATTACATTGTTAGATAGCTAAGAGAGAGTCTAACATTACCCAGGTGTTCAATTTGTTCGACATTGAAACACGTGCAATCCTGATAGTGAGCATGAACCCGATTATGTGAAATATTATAGAATTTGCAAAAACATGTCTTTGGACGTTGGGAAGGCCCTCCAAGCCTTTCAGTTGGTATTCCAAGGAAAATACCAAGCCCAAGCCTTGGAGATTCTCAAAGAAAGATATAATGTGAGCGCATTATAAAGCGCTCGCATTATTTCCTAGTTTTGACATGGTTTTTTTGTTTTTGCAAGACATGTCTAGAAAGACATAACGCAAGCACATTATAACACATTCGTGTTATGTCTTGCTTTGTGTTAAATGATAGTCTATTGAATGTATGTTTATATGTTTGTATGTATGTATACTTGTATGCCATATATGTATGTATGTATGCATGCTTGTATGTATGTATGTATGTCTGTATGTATGTATGTATATATGTATGATTGTATGTACATATGTACATGTATGCTTGTATGTATGTAAGATTGTATGTACATATGTATTATGCTTGTGTTTATGTAAGTATGTATGTATTTTTGTATGTCTTTAGAGGGAGGGAGAATTTTAAGAGAGAAATTTTTATAGGTAAGCTGGGAGGGAGAGAGAGGTAGAGAGGTAGTGAGAGAGAGTCTTGAGAGAGGGAGAGGGGTGGAAGGGAGAGACCTAAGAGAGAGGGTGTGGGAGAGAAGGGGTTGGAGTGAGAGGGACTTAGCTAGGTAGGCTGGGAGAGATAGAGGGAGATAAAGAGAGGGGGGTGGGAGAAAGAGAACTGGGAGAGAGGGAGGGAGACAAAGAGAGAATTATTTAGGTAGGGCACTAGAGGGAAAGACTTGAGAGTATGAGGGGGGTGAGAGGGAGGGACTTGAGAGATAGGTAGTGATCAAGGGAATGCGAGAGAGAGGGAGTGGGAGAGAGAGGGAGTGAGAGGGATGGAGTGTGAGAGTGACATACTTGAGAGAGGGAGAGGGGGTGGAGTGAGAGGGACTTATCTAGGTAGGGTGGGAGGGATAGATAGAGAGGGGGGAGAGAGAGACATACCTAGGTAGGGTGATAGAGGGAGACACCTAAGAGATAAAGGGGGTGGGAGGGAAAGACCTGAGAGATAGGGAGAGAGAGGGAGTGATAGAGGGGCAGTAGGAGGAAGATAGAGAGAGATAGATAGAGGGAGAGAGAGAGAGGGAGGTAGGGATTGATTGAGCAAGGGGTATGTAGAAATAGGGAGAGGGTAGATAGAGATGATTAGAGATGGTAGAAGAGAGCGAGGGAGAGAGAGGTGAGATGGATAGGGATTGAGGGTATAAGATTAAGGGATTAGGGTGGAGAACCTATAGGGTTGATGGTTTAGTGTATTGGGTTGAGGGTATAGGGTTGAGGGTAGAGGGTATTGGGTTGAGGGTAGAGGGTAGAAGGTTTAAGGGATTAGGGTTTAAGCGTTGAGGGTTGAGGGTTTAGGGTATACGTTTGAGGGTACATGTATGGTTGAAGGATTACGGTTAAGGGTCCAATGTATAGGGGTTGATGGTTTAGGTTTTAAGGGTTGAGGGTTGAGGGATTAAGGGTTGAGGGTTGATAATTTAGGGTTGAGGGTTTAATGTATAGGATATAGGGTAGAGGGTAGAGGGTAGAGGGTTTAATGGTTTAGGGTTGAGGGATTAGGGTTGAGGGTCCAATGTATAGGGTAACTTAGGGTATATGGGTTGAGGGATTAGGTTTTAAGGGTTGAGGGTATAAGGTAGAGGGTTGAGGGTTTAAGGGTTGAGGGATTAAGGGTTGAGGGATGAGGGATTAGGGTAGATATTTTGCTTGGGTTAAAGGGTTTAAGGTTTGAGGGATTAAGGTTGCTCAAGTAGAGGGTAGAGGGTTTAAGGGTTTAGGGTTTAGGGTTTAGGGTTTAGGGTTGAGTGTTTAAGGGTTTAAGGGTCGAGGGTATAGGGTTGAGGGACTAGGGTAGAGAGGAAGGGAGGGAGGGAGGGAGAGATGGAGGAAGAAGTGAAATAGAGAGGAGTGAAGAGGAGGGAGGGATAGAGATATATGAGGGTTGGGGATGCAATGTATAGGGTAGAGGGTTGATAATTGAGGGTATAGGGTTGAGGACCTATAAGGTTGATGGTTTAGGGTATTGGGTTTAGGGTATAGGGTTCAAGGTCAAGGGTATTGGGTTTAGGGTAGAGGGTAGAAGGTTTAAGGGTTTAGGGTAGAGGGTTTAGGGTATAGGTTTGAGGGTATATGGTTTAAGGATTATGGTTGAGGGTCCAATGTATAAGGTAGAGGGTATAGGGGTTGAGGGTTTAGGGTTTAAGGGTTGAGGGTTGAGGGTTGAGAATTGAGGGTTGCAGGTTTAATGTATAGGGTAGAGGGTAGAGGGTAGAGGATTTAAGGGTTTAGGGTTTACTGGTTGAGGATTAAGGGTTTAAGGTTGAGGGTATAGGGTTGAGGTATTAGGGTTGAAGGTCCAATGTATAGGGTAGAGGGTATAGGTGTTGAGTGATTAGGGTTTAAGGGTTGAGGATTGAGGGTAGAGGGTAGAGGGTGGAGGGTTTAAGGGTTAAGGTATTAAGGGTTGAGGGTTGAGGGACTAGGGTAGAGATTTTATTTGGGTTTAAGGATTGAGGGATTAAGGTTAAGGGTAGAGGGTATTGGGTTGAGGGTAGAGGGTAGAGTGTTTAAGGGTTTAGGGTTTAAGGTTTGAGGGTTTAGGATTTATGGTTGAGTTTTTAAGGGTTTAAGGGTTGAGGTATTAGGGTAGATAAGGAGGGGTGGATGGAGAGATAAGTGAGATAGAGAGAAGGGGAGAAGAGGAGGGATGGATAGAGATATATGAGGGTTGAGGATCCAATGTATAGGGTAGAGGGGTTATAATTGAGGGTATAGGGTTGAGGACCTATAGGGCTGATGGTTTAGGATATTGGGTTGAGGGTAGAGGGTATTGAGTTGAGGATAGAGGGTAGAAGGTTTAAATGTTAAGGGTTTAAGGGTTTATGGTTGAGGGTTTAAGGTTGAGGGTAGAGGGTTTAGGGTATAGGTTTGAGGGTATATGGTTCAAGGATTAGGGTTGAGGGTCCAATGTATAGGGTAGAGGGTATAGGGGTTTAGGGTTTAGGGTTTAAGGGTTGAGGGTTGAGGGATTAAGGGTTGAGGGTTGAGGGTTTAATTTATAGGGTAGAGCATAGAGGGTTTAAGGGTTGAGGGTTGAGAGTTTAAGATTGAGGGTAGAGGGTTGGGGGTATAGGGTTGATGGATTATGGTTGAGGGTGAAATTTATAGGGTAGAGGGTATAGGGGTTGAGGGTTTAGGGTTTAACAGTTGAGGGTTTAGGGTTTAAGGGTTGAGGGATTAAGGGTTGAGGATTGAGGGATTATGGTAGATATTTTACTTGGCTTTAAGGTTTTAAGGGTTGAGAGATTAGGGTTGAGGGTATAGGGTATTGGGTTGAGGGTATAGGATAGAGGGTTTAAGGGTTAAGGGTTGAGGGTTTAGGGTTTAAGGTTTGAGTGTTTAAGGATTTAAGGGTGGAGGGTATAGGGTTGAGTGATTAGGGTAGAAAGGGAGGGATGGATGGAAGGAGAGATGGAGGGAGAAGTGAGATAGAGAGAAGGAGAGAATAGGAGGGAGGGACAAGGATATATGAGGGTTGAGGATCCAATGTATAGTGTAGAGGGTTGAGTATTGAGGGTATAGGGTTGAGGAAATATAGGGTTTATGGTTTAGGGTATTGGGTTGAGGGTATAGGGTTGAGGGATTAGGGTTGAGGGTAGACGGTAGAAGGTTTAAGGGTTTAGGGTTTAATTGTTTAGGGTTGAGGGTTTGGGGTTGAGGGTAGAGGTTTTAGGGTATAGGTTTGATGGTATATGGTTGAAGGATTAGGGTAGAGGGTCCACTATATAGGGTAGAGGGTATAGGGGTTGAGGGTTTAGGGTTTAATGGTTGAGAGTTGAGGGATTAAGGGTTAAGGGTTGAGAATTGGGGGTTGAGGGTTTAATTTATAGGGTAGAGGGTAGAAGGTTTAAGGGTTTAGTGTTTAAGGGTTGAGGGTTTAGAGTTTAAAGTTGAGGGTAGAGGGTTGAGGGTATAGGGTTGATGGAATAGGGTTGAGGGTTCAATGTATAGGGGTTTATGGTTTAGGGTTTAAGGGTTGAGGGTTAAGAGTTGAAAGTTGATGGTAGAGGGTTGAGGGTGCAATGTATAGGGTAGATAGTATAGGGGTATAGGGTTTAGGGTTTAAGGGTTGAGGGTAGAGGGTTAAGGGTTGAGGGTTTAAGGGTTGAGGGATTAAGGGTTGAGGGTTGAGGGATTAGGGTACAGAGTTTACTTGGATTTAAGGGTTTAAGGGTTGAGGGATGAAGGTTGAGGGTAGAGGGTTTAAGGGTTTAGGTTTTAAGGGTTGAGGGTTGAGGGTTTAGGGTTTAGGGTTGAGTGTTTAAGGTTTTAAGGGTTGAGGTAATAGTGTAGAGAGGGATGGATGGATGGAAGGAGAGATGGAGGGAGAAGTGAGATAGAGAGAAGGCGAGAAGAGGAGGGAGGGACAAAGATATATGAGGGTTCAGGATCCAATGTACAAGGTAGAGGGTTGAGAATTGGTTTAGGGTATTGGGTTGAGGGTAGGGAGGGTATTGGGTAGAAGGTTTAAGTGTTTTTGGTTTAAATGTTTAGGGTATAGGTTTGAGGGTATATGGTTGAAGGATTAGGGTTGAGGGTCCAATGTATAGGGTAGAGGGTATAGGGGTTGAAATTTTAGGCTTTAAGGGTTGAGGGTTGAAGGATTAAGGGTTGAGAGTTGAGAATTAAGGGTTGAGGGTTTAATGTATAGGAAAGAGGGTAGAGGGTAGAGGGTTTAAGGGTGTAGTGTAATAAAATGGATCGCTTGACATTTTCACAATCATTTGGGTCCTCCTTATGGATTTTGGCTTGATGTTGCTTTGATTTAGTGTTGTAATGTGGATAACACATTCACATTAGGTATTGAGCCCTTGTGAACTAATGGAATTTAATGGTGCCTTGCTAAAGCGTTGTGGAGTGTTATAACACACTTTCACACTTTTCTAGGGTTTTATCAATTAACTAAGCATATTAAATATAATTTTAATCAAAATCAACCTTAATCTTGCCTTATTTAGAGTGTTGTAAAGTGTTCTTACTTTCACATTTCTCTCTAGGCCTATCATTAATAATTGGGATTTCTTATGCTTTAATTGGCCCTATTTTGCATCCACAAGCCTCATTTATTGCATCGTTTCGAGGATAATCCCGAAACCAATCAGTACCCAATCATAATTCAGGTGTTCCCAGCTTGAGTGGCCCAGATTTAGTGTTTGGGACTCATTTGCCACCTTGGGAAAATGGCTCCCACCTGGATATTTTGGCCCTTAACCAGTTCTACACCTTTCTAAGCACTTTTCATTTTTGGTCCCATACATTATGTCTAATGGGACTCATTTTCCACTTTGGGTGAATGAGTCCCATGTGACCCAAATTCAAATTTAATTCAAATTTTCAATGGGATTTTATTCTGCTAGATCTGATTTTGGTTTGTAGTGTTGTAATTTATAGAATTATTGCATTTAATTGAGTATAAATACAAGGTTCTTTCACTCATATTCAACACCTAGAATTCAAGAGAGTTCACAAAAGCATTTTAGCATTCAAAAGAGCATTCAAGAGGTTTCAAGGGAAGATTATCAAGCATTTTAGAGCATTCTTGAGGCATCAATAATCATGTCAAAGATTGCATTCATAATGTTTTTTATTGTGCTAACAATTGTGATGTAGAGTTTATGATCCAAGCAAGTGTTACATTAAAGATCTATCTCCTTCAAGCTAGATTCAAGAACCACATTCATTGTAGCTATTTCAAGTATATTTGTAGCACCTTATTGCTAGGGTTTGATGAGTTGCAACATTGTTATTTTTTCATTCGTCATTCTCCATTCATATTTTCTTTCATTTCAAGGTTTAATTACCAACAAGGGGTTTGACCAAGGAAAACCCATACTCACTAACCCCACAACATTTTTTCCTCTTCTTGTGTGTGATTTGTAGGGATAAGTTGTGGAAACAAAGAAAATGGGGGAATTGTGATGAGATGAATGAGATGATGTATTCACACCCACTTTCAAAGAGGCTCCACTCAAGGATAACCCTAGAGATCTCAATGCAAAGGAGATTGAAATATTGCAATATGGATAACCTATTGATTGAATGATAGCTACTAAGGGGTTCACCACCAAGTTTAGACTTGGAAAGATAATGCAATGAAAGATGAAATGTAAAACCCTAGTTTGATGCAATGCTTCAATGAATGACCTAGAAATGACCATGAAACAAAACTAAAAGCTAAAAAACTGAAAGTGTGCACTTGGAATCTAGAGAGAGATGGAATGAAGCTTTGAAATCCTAGAATTGTTACTTTTTAGGCCTAGTGGGACTCATTTTCCATTCTGGGTGAATCAGTCCTAGTTCTGGATTTCTACGTAGAATCAAGTTTCAGGCAAATGGGTATCCAAATCTACAAAAATATTTGAAAAACACCCACAATGGGACTCATTCACCACTTGTGGTGAATGAGTCCAGTTTGGTTTTTTTGGAAATTCAAATTTCTGATGTACACCTCTCAGTCTACTCTTTTTGTTCTTCTAGGTTCTTGCATCTGAAACTCTAATTACGGGGCTGTGGGTGACTTTTTGTGAAGATAATGACCTGGAAATTAGGGATACAACTCCAACAACCTTGTAATCTATCCTTCAATGATCTTCAATCCTTCAAAGCACCTAGATCTGCAATCACACAAAGAAAGAGAGAGAAAATGTTGATTGTTAGGGAATAGGGGTTTGCCTTGGTCAAACTCCTTTTAGGTAATTAAACCAAATGATGAAACAAGATAATGAAGCATGAATAGGAAGTAATGCAATTATAACCTTTCCATGATGATGGATTATGAATTGTTGAAACAATTGATGAAGAATCTTACTCTTAAATTCCTTAGAATTGATCTTGAAAGCTATCTTGATGACCTTGTGAAGACTTAGAATGCTTAACTCTTGAATGCTTGACTTGAAAACTTGAATACATGATTTTTCTTGGATCAAATGAGGATTTTAAAGCTTTTTTATATAGGAAATTCACTCACATGACCGTTGATTTGATCCCCAATGGCCGATATTGAAGAAAGTTGAACTTAAAACCAAGTTTTTCTCACTCAAACCTCGAAAATAGCTCAAATGGGACTCATTTTCCATCTTGGGCGAATGATTCCCACTTGGATGGAACTCATTCACCCAAAGTGGTTAATTGGTCCCATAGGGGCTATTTTGCTTGCCAGAATGTCGGGGAGTGGAGAATTTAAACTTTTATGTTGATTTTGTTGGGCTTTTTTATCAAAATATGCCTTGGGATGCACAATATGGGGTCATAGAGGCCTATTAATGGTGATATTAAGGTTATAAATGTAAGAGAGCCCAAAATCCAATCTAAAAGTGTAAATAAACACACCTTACAACACTAAATTAAGGAAAAATTGAGTCTATTTAGCTTAGATGGGCCCTAAATCTCACGTGAATGTGTAAAACACATTAAAACACTAGATTAGGTCCACTTGATTTAAAATCCTCCCAAATTTAAAGTGAATATGTAAATAAATACATTTTACAACATTAAATTAGGATGGAGTTAAGTTAATTTAGCTCAAAAAGGGCCCAAGACCTAATATGGATGTGTAAAACACTTCACAACACTAGATCAAGGAAGCATTAGGTCCAATTTATTATTAATTATTCCTAAATTAAGCAAGGAAAAGGCATACTTTTTTTATGACTCAATTTAGCTCCCACTTTAGTGAGAGGATGAACTTACTTCAAACTTATACTAAAGTAGACATTCAAGAGGGGGTCCAAGTGTACAGATGCATATGAAAAAGGATGAAAAAGATCGAGAAGGTGGGCAAGCCCTTAGGATCCAAGATCCTAAGTCAAACCAACATAAGCACAAAAGGACATGCACAAGGTGTATAATATGCAACAAAACAAGATACACAATCATGCAATGTCAAGAACTAAAAGGGAGAAAAATGAGTAATGAAAATGACATGGATCAAAGATGAACTCACTCTAGGGCCATGGAACATTGGGTCATCCATGGGATGAGTTGTCCCAATGAAGTGGTTTAGTGAGAAAGTCATTCCAGTGTGTTAGCTTCCCACCATATAACGAGAAATTCATGCAAGTGTGTCAGCTTCCCATCATACTAACCATACCAAAGTTATCCTCTTGATAACTTTGGTAAGGCACCACAATGTAATGCTTTTTGTAAATGCTTTTGAATGTCATTTAAAGATTTTGTTGAAGGGGATTATGCTTTGTTTATGTAAGGTCTTCTTCTTAGGGAGCATTGTGCCTAATGTATCTAAGAGAGGAAAAGTCAAAAGTGTCAGATCGTTTCCCATGGGATGCCTCATTCACATCATTCTATGTTAGTAGATCATACACTCTTGGATGGCATCAAGCCCAATGACACCACCAAGAAGAGGACACATCACAAGAAAAAAAGAAAAATTACACCATGAAATTTTGCGAAAAGATGTCATCTATGTATGTCACCACTTTAAAGCGGTTGCTAACACCATTACTATGAGAAATTTCTTTAAAGTAGCCAATGATAAATGCTAACATGAAAGAAGACATGAGAGCCAACTTGGAAATCCCTATGTCAAGTCATATGTTTCTGAATTGATCTACATCATGAATAAGTATGCCACATGCGAGCTAACTTAAGGCATGTCATCCACATCCCAAGCTTGCTCTTAGATATACATGAAAGGTGAAAAACTAGCCAAAAGAGACAATGACAAGTGATATACGAGGAGAAGGATAACTAACCCCCTTTCCCCCACTTAGTGTAGGACAAGGGTGAGCCCAGAATGGATGATGATATGTTGCTCCTTACAATGAATGTAAAACATGCAATAGTGAGTATGCTATGATCCTACAACTATTACATGGCAAGGAGCATAAAATAATGTTATTTATTTTGATAAGTAAGAAAAGTTTCTTCTTGATACATATTTAATGAGATATCTATCAGTTTAGGATGTACCAAGGAAATCCAATGGATGTGGAAGAAACTTTCCTAATGTCAAAACTCAGAGAAGAATGCAGACATGTCTTTAAATTTTACAATTATAGTTCATTAAGATGCACATGAAAGGAATAACAGAATAGAGAAATAAACTCAAAACATAGTTGACACCAGATTAACGTGGGAAAACCCTTATGGGAGAAAAACCCACCACACCAAGGAAAATCACTTGTATTATAGCAATCGAATTACATACAAGTTACAAACTCTCCTTTCAGATGTCAATATTACAGCTGCAACATTTCCCTGATCAATCTACGTTATGTCTCACTATTACAATGCATCTATAGCATACAATGAAGAACATTAACAAATCATTCGATCATCCAAACATCGAACTCTCAAACCCATTCACAGTTTTAGTATGTTACAATGTATAGCAACAACCATGAATCACTTGTTCTCTGTACAATCGATTCAGTCAACTTCCTCTGTAGAGCAACTGTCGAAATACCCAAGCATTCAAACGACCACCTTCCAAGTTAGCAACGTCCTCCACTTAATGACTTACACCTCAACAATCCACCAAATCTGCGCTATTCACTTTACACTACGCTATCACTACACACTCAACAAGCTCCCGAGGGGTGGTGGTATACCGTGCTACCTCCAAACAAGTTTTGGGCTCCCAAGGTATGGTAGTAATTGCACTACTACTATATTGTTAATAGGCTTCCGCAATATGGCGGTATACACCGCACTACCGCTACACATTTAGTGAATTCTTGCAGTATGGTGGTAACCACGCTACCACACCTCAGTGTAAAGACACCCGTGGTATGGTGGTATCCACCGCACTACCGCTCAATAGCTGAGAGGATCCCATGATATGGTGGTAACCGCACTATCGCTCCTCTCTCTCAATCTCCTAGCATTATAGAGGTACAAGAATAAACTTAATACTTAAGAATTCTTTACTACTTGGTGACAAAACCAGGGTTATACTAGTGAGTTTGAGACACATATTCTCAACAATCTCCCACTTGACGAAGAACTCACTAAACCTTTTCAATACCTAAAGTCATTGAATATTTTGGACCCCAAGGCCCATCGAATTTGTGCATCATCTTAACTTATCTGTGCTCATTGGCTTTGTCAATGATCAAAAACATTCTTTAGAGTATCCACCTTTTCTAAACAAACCTTTCCATCCTCCACCATATCTCATACAAAATGGTCCTGCACATCAATATGTTTCATCCTAGCATGGAAAGTAGAATTTTTCACCTGAATAATGGCACTCTGATTGTCATAGTAAATAATAATCTGCCCTACATCAAAACCAATATCATAACATAATCTCCTAAGCAAAATGGCTTCCTTACAGGCATGATTTGTTGCCATATACTCAGCCTCGGTAGAAGATAAAGCAACTACAACTTGCCACTTTCTCATCCAACTAACTGCATCACCATTCATCATGAAACTATATCCACTGGTGGAACTTCTACTGTCAATGTCCCATCCTTGGTTATTTCCATCCCCAGAATATACCTAGCTGCACCAAGACCCTTCATTTCAAACTTTGTAGACAACTGATATTTTAGATCAGAAAGCATAAACTTACTATTCCCTCTGAACAACATATCATCAATATAGAGTGCAATAACAAGAACCCAATCATTTTTAGTCTTGAACTACACACAATGATTTTATTTTGATCTTACAAAACCTAGTGACAAAACAAACATGACAAATTTATGGTACCACATTCTAGGTGACTGTTTTAAACCATACAGATATTTCTTTAACTTGCAAACCAGATTTTCTTTACCTTTTACCACAAAGTGCTTAGGTTGGGACATATAAATTTCTTCTTCAAGATCACCATGAAGAAATGTTGTCTTCACATCCATTTGTTCAATCTCCAAGTCATATGTTACTACAAGTGACAATAAATCTGATAGATGTCAGCTTTGCTACAAGAGAAAAAATTTCTCCATAATCAATTCCCTCTACCTAGGAATATCCCTTTGCTACCAACCTTGCCTTATACTTTTCAATACTACCATCCAGACCAATTTTCTTTATAAAAACCCATTTGTAGCCCACAAGATTTCTACCTTTAGGCAATAAGACCAGATCCCAAGTATCATTCTTCTTTAACAATGCCATTTCTTCATTCATGGCTTCCAACCAGGAATCTGAATCAATCATTTCAACTGCCTCTTTTACAGTCCTATGCTCATCAGTATTAGTAATCAAAGCATAGGAACAACTAGAATCCAACATAGAGAATCCATACCTATCAGGTTGCTTCTTCTCATGTGTAGACCTCCTCACAGGTTGAGGTTGAGGTTGTGGTTCTTCTTGAGAACTCTCAGAGCCGCTTGAACTCTCCTCAGTTTTAGGTACACTATCGATGTGTTGTTCCTCTTTTTCAGAAGTTAGAGGTATTTCAACAACATCATTTTCCTCTTTATTTTCTTCCATCCCTGACTACAGTTCCACTGAAGAAGGTTTCAGCTCTCGAAAGATTATGCTTCTATTGTACACAAACTTTTCAGTCATAGGATTCCAAAGCTTGTATCCTTTCACACCAATGTCATAACCAATGAAGATACATTTAACAAATTTTTTCTCCAATTTAGATATCTTCACATTTGGCACATAAACATATGCTTTGCAACCAAAGACACAAACATTTCTTAGAGAGGGCTTCTTACCAGACCAAGCTTCCATAGGCGTTTTATCAACAAGTTTCAAAGAAGGAGATCAATTTAACAAGTAACATACTGTAGCCACAGACTCAACCCAAAACTTCTACTCTAGACTAGCATTGCTCATCATACTTCTTTCCTTCTCCATCAGTGTCTTGTTCAACCTTCAACAACTCCATTTTGCTATGGAGTGTAAGGTGTTGTTTTATGCCTCTTAATTCCATGGTATTTGCAATACCTTTCAAATTATGCAGAACAAAATTTACCACCATTATCTATCCTCAAGCATTTGATTTTCTTACTAGTCTTATTTTCAACCAAGTTCTTGAACTCTTTAAACCGACTAAACACTTCTGATATACATTTTAGAAAATATAAAAATACCATTCTAAAATAATCATCAATGAATGATACATAATATTTTGAATTCAACAATGAAGGAACATTTACTAGACCAAAAACATCAGAGTGAATATAATCCAGAACACTAGAATATTTATGAGGACTCGAGTAAAAAGAAACATGATGTTTTCCATATATACAATGTTCACAAAATTCAAATTCCAAATTGCAAACATCAAGCCCCTCAACCAGGTTTTTATTTTTCAAGGCTTTTAAGCCTTTCTCACCAATATGACCTAGCCTTTGATGCCAAAGCATAGTCTTCTCTGTAGGAAGTTTAACTTCCAAAGAATTAGCCCCTATAGGGACTTCAGTCTCCTTTGCATGAACCTTTTGTGACTTTGCAGAGACATTGTTACATTGAACAACAAGTACGTCCAACTTATATAGAGTACCAATTTGGGCACCCCTAGCCAGCACCATCAAGCCTCTAGTCATTTTATAACCATTACTAGTGAGCGATACTTGCACTCCAACATCATTTAGCTTACTTACAGAAAGTAAATTCTGAGCTAGACCTGGAATATGCATTTTGCCACCAATTCCCTTAATTCTTCCATCAGGAAACTGAATTCTGACTCTTCCATGACCAACAATTTCCAAAGATGAATCTCTTGCTAAGTACACTTTTCCACCATCGTATTTTTCATACTTAGTAAACCAGTCTTTATGAGATGTCATGTGGAAAGATGCCCCAGAATCAATCAGCTAGACATCATCTAATGCCGGAGTTGCCAAGGCTGCAATGAAGGCATCTGCATTGCTCTGAGAAGAATCATTGTCAGAAGTGTTCTTCTTCTTCTTCTTCTTTTTCTCCACTTTGCAATCCTTTCAGACATGACCAAGTTGCCTACAATTCCAACACTTCACCTTGGACTTCTTTCTAGGAGACTTTGATCTCCCTTCTGATTTTGATTTGGACTTCTTGTCCTTCTTCTTTCCTTTTTCTTTCGATCTACCTCGAACAACAAGAGCCTCCTTTGTCATCTCAAAATATTTCCTTCTCATTTCTTCTGATAACAAAGAGGAAACCACATCTTCCATCTTGAAAGTGGTTGTTGTGCTCCCAATCACCATCACTAAATGATCCCAAGAATCTAGAAAAGAACACAATAGAAGCATACAACGATCTTCATCATCAATTTTCACACTCACAAATGTTAACTGAGTAATCAACATGTTAAACATATTTAGATGATCAGCCACAAATTCCCCTTCCTCCATCTTCAAAGAGTATAACTTCTTCCTTAAGAACAACTTATTCACCAAGGACTTACCCTGATAAATATCTCCAAGCTTCTTCCACAAAGAAGATGTAGTCTTCTCTTCATGAACGTTCAGGAGAACAGAGTCAACCAAAGAGAGTCTTATCAACCCTTTCTATTTTCTATATGCGAGGTCCCAATCTTCTTGCTTCATTCCATAAGGTTTCATTCCAGACATAGCAAACCAAAGATCTCGATCCACCAATAGGTCTTCCATTTTGAGTTTCCACAACTCAAAATTGTTGCCATTGAATTTCTCAATTTCAATCTTTCCTGATGTGTTTGTCATCTTAATCTATAATTTAAATTACCATACTTCTACAAGACTCCCATTGAAACATAATTGACACAAAAAACCCAACCTACGCACAAGGATAACACAACTAGCTAGGCTCTGATACCACTTGTAAGGAAATCCAATGGATGTGGAACCAACTTTCCTAATGTCAAAACTCAGAGAAGAATGCAGATATGTCTTTAAATTTTACAATTATAGTTCATTAAGATGCACATGAAAGGAATAACAGAATAGAGAAATAAATTCAAAACACAATTAACACTAGATTTACATGGGAAAACCTTTATGGGAGAAAAACCCACCACACCAAAGAAAATCACTTGTATTATAGCAATTGAATTACATACAAGTTATAGACTCTCCTTTCAGGTGTCAATATTACAGCTACAACATTTCCTTGATCAATCTAGTACAGAATAAATTCTAATCAATCTTGTACAGAATAAATTCTGATCAATCTATGTTATATCTCACTATTACAATGCATATACAATATACAATGGAGAACATTAACAAATCATTTGATAATCTAACCATCGAAATCTCAAACCCATTCACAGTTACAATATGTTATAATGTATAGCAACAACCATGAATCACTTGTTTTTTGTAGAATCGATTCAGTTCAACTTCCTCTATAAATTAATTGTCAAACTACCTAGGCATTCAAACGACCACCTTCCAAGTCGGCAACATCCTCCACTTAATGGCTTACACCTTAGCAGTCCACCAAGTCCACGCTATTCACTTTACACCATGCTACTGTTGCGCCCTCAACAAGCTCTTGAGGGGTGGCGGTATACCTTGCTACCCCCAAACAATTTGAGGGCTCCTGAGGTATGGAGGTAATCACACTACTACTAGAATGTTGATAGGATTTCATGGTCTGGTGGTATACACCACACTACCACTACACATTCAATGAATTCCTACGGTATGGTGGTAACCGCACTACCGCACCTTAGTGTAAAGACATCTATGGTATGGCGGTATCCACCACACTACCGCTCGACAACTGAGAGGCGCCCACGGTATGGTGGTAACCATGCTACCACTCCTCTCTTTCAATCTCCTAGTGGTATAGAGGTACAAGCATAAACTTAATACTTAAGAATTCTTTGCTGCTTGGTGACGGAACCAGGGTTATACCAGTGAGTTTGAGACACATATTCTCAATAGAATTGTTTGTGATAGTGTTGACATTGATGAAGGTTTTTGTTTTGAGGGAAAATAACCAAGACCATTAGTCCTTATAGGGACATATATTCCTTGTTCTATAGCATCACATATTCTCCCAAGTTGCTTCATAAGTCCTTCAGGTTCAAGGTTGGCCTTGATTATATAAAATTTGTTATATATGTTAGCAGTGTCATTGTAACTCAGTTGGTGTGAAACATTATCATTATCGAGTTTCATTTTAGGTGGTTCTAAGATGAGCACAAGTTTCTTTTGGACTTTTGGTTGTTGTGAGGGTGGATGAATGATAAGTTGAGGGTTAGGTGGGTTGATAATTAGAGGACTCGAAGGAGCTTTAATGTTCATAACCTCAACAATCTTGTCCTTGTTTTCATGATCTCTTAGCGAAGGGGAGTCTAATGTCACTTTTTCATTTGCATCTAAGTAAGGCACATCACTATTGCTTGAAAGGAGTTTGACAATGTTGTTGTTTTCTTGCACCATGATACCTTCCCTAGTGGGAGATTTTTTAGGAGAACTACAAACTAAATTTTCTTGACATTCAAAGGTTGGTTCTTCAAAAATGACTTCATTGCAAGTAAGGGAATGATCCATGGTTGGATTTTCTTGCTTTTCAATGATGGTGTTTCTTTGTTCAATAATGTTTTCCTCGTGATTCTCACCGATGGGATCTTGTAACACAATATATTCTTCATCAATAGGAGAGATATTAGGAGAGGGGGAAATTTGATTGTTGTGACTGTCGATGATTTCATTCTTTTTCTCTAAGGTCTCATTCTTTTGTGCCCTAATTTCTACCCTAGTAGGAGATATTTTAGAAAAGTGATAAACAAGAGGTTCATCACATGTCATGGTTAGATGTTGTAAAGCAACTTCATCACAAATAGGGGAGACATCAAGAGAAGGATAACTATGAGTTTCATCATTACCAATGATTGGACTTTTTTGTTTAAATAGGTCTTCCCAAATGGTAGGGGCATCAGGAAAGGGAGGAATAAGATTCTCATGAGTCTCAATGAGAATATATTCTAACACTAAACTATCTTATTCATGTCTAGAGAAGATATTAGGTGAAGGAAAGGTTTTATTGTCATGATTATCTACATTTACATCCCCATATCCTATAATGTCTTCCCAAGTAGGAGAGATGTTGGGAGATGAATGAAGAGTAGGTAAAGTAGTGGCCATGATCTCAGCTTTGTGTGTCATAATATCTTTGCAAGGGGGAGGACAAACAAGACATTCATGATTGTCCATGATTGTGTCTCCTATCACCAAGATACCTTCATCACTAATAGGAGAGGTATCAAGAGAAGAACAATTGTGATTGTCATGATTTTCAATGCTTGCATCCTCTTGTATCAAACCTTTAGTGGGTGATCTAGGAGATATGGAGTCATCAAGGGCTTCATCTGACATTACAAAGTCATCACTACTAGAGGGCTTGAGGGTTAATTTAACTTCACTTGGTTTTGGTTCTTCATAACAAGCCTTAGTGGATGATCCTAGTGAGAGGAAGTCCTCAAGGGCTTCATCTAACATGTCTAATTCATCACTACTAAAGGGCTTGGATGTTATGATTTTTCTAAATTTAATAATTTTTCGAATTATTTATTTTGATGTTTTTATTTTTTTGTTCTCATTTTCTAACGAATCTAATCTAAGTGAACTAGGAACTAATGTTGAAAATGAAAATTGCAAAAGTATAATGCTATCCATAATTACCATGAATGTAAATTATGCTACTTCTAATGATTTGAATGAAATAGAAAGTAATAAAACTAAAATAAAAAAAACAATAACAACAAATAGAAGCTTAAAAACTAGAAATTTCACTTTGTAAACAACAGTTCAAAATTTGCACTGGGACTGATTTGCTCAAGGTGGCGAATGAGTCCCAATAGGGATTTTTTTTCTAAATTTTTAGAATTTTTTGGTTGTTTTTTATGTTTTGTATGCTGTATTACCAAGATATAGGATGCAAATGAATTTTGTCAATAATTGTTAATGAAATTAAGTGCAAAAATGTAAGCTAAATGAGCTTTTCACTAATGCAAGAATTGAAACCCTAGAATGCAAATTAACCAATGCAAAAATATAATACAATGATAATGTAAGTTAAATATAGGATGTAAATGCACTCCAAATGAAGGTTCACCAAAATGGAACCAAAGAAAATTGGGGAATTGTGATGAGATGAATGAGATGATGTATTCACACCCACTTTCAAAGAGGCTCCACTCAAGGATAACCCTAGAGATCTCAATGCAAAGGAGATTGAAATATTGCAATAGGGATATCTTATGGATTGAATGATAGCTAATGAGGGGTTCACCACCAAGTTTACACTTAGAAAGACAATGTAATGAAAGATGAAATGTAAAACCCTAGTTTGATGCAATGCTTTCATGAATGACCTAGAAATGACCATGAAACAAAAGAGAAAGCTACAAAATTAAAAGTGTGCACTTAAAATCTAGAGAGATGGAATGAAGCTTTGAAATCCTAGAATTGTTGCTTTTTAGGCCTGGTGGGACTCATTCGTCATTTAGGGGGAATCAATCCTAGTTCTGGATTTCTACACAAAAGCAGGTTTCGGGAAAAGGGTATAAAAATCAGAAAAAAAATCTATGAAAAACACCCACAATGGGACTCATTCGCCACTTGTGGTGAATGAGTCCAGTTTGGATATTCTAGAAATTCAAAGTTCTAATCTACACCTTTCAATCTGCTCTATCTATTCTTCCAAGTTCCCAGATCTGAAACTCTGATTATGGGGTTGTGGGTGATTTTTTATGAAGATGATGACCTAGAAATTGGGGAGACAACTCCAACAACCTAGCAACCTATCCTACAATGATCTCCAAGCCTTCAAAGCACTTAGATCTACAATCACACAAAGAAAGAGAGAGAAAATGTTGATTGTTAGGGAATAGGGGTTTTCCTTGGTCAAACCCCTTTTAGGAAATTAAACCAAATGATGAAACAAGATAATGAAGCATGAATAGGAAGTAATGCAATTAGAACCTTGCAATGATGATGGATCTTGAATTTCTGCAACAATTGATGAAGAATCTTGCTCTTGAATTCCTTAGAATTGATCTTGAAAGCTATCTTGATGACCTTGTGAAGACTTGGAATGCTTAACTCTCGAATGCTTGACTTGAAAACTTGAATACATGATGTTTCTTGGATCAAATGAGGATTTGAAAGCTTGTTTATATATGAAATGCACTCACATGACCGTTAATTTGGTCCCCAAGACTGACATTGAAGAAATTTAAATTTAAAACCCATTTTTTCTTGCTCAAACCTCAAAAATAGCTCAAATGGGACTCATTCGCCATCCTGGGCAAATGAGTCCCACCTAGATGGGACTCATTTTCCCAAAGTGGTGAATGGGTCCCACATGGGCTATTTTGCTTGCCAGAATATTGGGGAGTGGA
Source organism: Sequoia sempervirens (assembly GCA_007258455.2). Classification (NCBI taxonomy): domain Eukaryota; kingdom Viridiplantae; phylum Streptophyta; class Pinopsida; order Cupressales; family Cupressaceae; genus Sequoia; species Sequoia sempervirens. The sequence continues at coordinate 959,697,358 of VDFB02271358.1, forward strand.
GAATTTAAGCTTTTATGTTGAGAAAAGAGATAATTTCACACTTAATTGGACCTACTTTAGAGTACCCCTGCACTATTCATCCTTCAAAACAACATTTATAGGCCCCTAAGACCCATTATTTTTTATCTAGACGCTCATTTCACTTGAGGAATCACTTAAATCTCGACAAAAAACACTTAATTCATGCATATTCTGAGAACCCACCTTCAAAAACCACTAGTGGGACCCTTTCGCCACCTTGGGCGAATGAGTTCCCTCTAGTGGGACCCATTCGCCAAGGGTGGTGAATGAGTCCCTTTTGAGGGAAATTTCAATTTTGAGCGGGAATTCAATTAATTCAACTTAATTTTTTGATGGATGTCAGCCTCTTAGGTCTAAATAATGGGGAAATTAGTTGTTGATGCTTATAAATACTCATTTTAAGTCTTTTTCACATCTCGTAGTCATTTCTACAAAGTAAATTCTAAAGTCAATTCTTCCACAATAAGTTTCATTAGAAAATTTTAAGTTTTAGGGCAGCAAACTAGGGTTTTTGTAGGTCTTGAATCTCACTCTTCATTCAAGGTTCAACATTGAAAAGAGTTGATGATGGATGCCTATGGTGAATAATGGAGAAATCTAGGTTGAGGAGATGCAAGTAGTCATCAAATCACACCTAAAGACTTGTTTTCAAAGTGATTCCATCTTCCATGTTCTCTCTATCTTCAAATTAAGGTTTTGCATTTCATTAACATCTCATTTGCATGTCATTTATGTCCATTTTGATGTGTTGTAGGATTTCTAGGGTTGAATTCTTGCATCATTCAAATCATATTATCACATCTTATTCTAGCACAATAGAATAGGGTTTTATCATACTTCAGAATTTCCTAGTCTTTGACACACTTAAGGCTAGGGTTTTATGTAGATTTTTGTCCATTTAAGGTTTGATTACCCAACTAGGGGTTTGACCAAGGAAAACCCCCCATTAGAAAACAATTTTTAAGTTGTTTTGTAGGAATTTTCTGAGATCCCAATCCAGGTTTTCATCATAAAGTGTTGTATAGGTGACAAGGTGCAGAACAAAGATTTGAATTTGCAGAAAATTGAAAGTGGATTGATTCGCCATGGATGGAAAATGAGTCCCTCATGAGGTGACTTTCAGAGTTAGATGCAGATCCTAATACCTAGTGAGTAGAAACTAGTTTTGGGGCTGAAAAACCTATCTTGGGACTAATTCGCCCAGGGTGGCGAATGAGTCCCATTCAACATAAAAGTTAGATTTACCAGATTTTCAAAAAAAATTCTAGTCATCTTCATCTTTATAGGTGCACACATTCTAAAATGTAGCTTTCTTTTTAGTTTCATTTACATTTTTGTTCATCTTTTTAAAGCTTTTTGCAAACCTCACTGTGTTTTCAAACATTGCAAATTACATTAGTTTTGCATTAATAATCAATCAATTACATCATTTAGTTTCATTTTACATCATTTAATTTAGTCTTAATTACATCATACAATCCTTTATTTGAGTGAACCACTTCAATTTTGGGGTTCTATCTCTCTCCTTTTAGCTGAACGATCCTAAGAGTGCAAGAGAAGTCCATAGAACAACATCAAAATTGTTGGTTCATTGTCAAATCCCTAAAGTTGTCAAAGTTTTCATCAAGTCTTGGAGAAGCTTGGAGTAGACCTACAGGTGGCAATTTATAGTTTTGGATCTAGAAACCAGTAAAAAAGAGTAGAGCAAACTGAGAGGCATAGAATTAGATTCAAAACTTTTAGAAAAGGGGAAGTGGATTGATTCGCCACTATTGGTGAATGAGTCCCAGTCAACTGTGACAACATATTTTCCAGTGTTTGAGACCTCTATTCTACCTTCTTTAGTCTCTGAGGTGCACACTTTCTATCTCATAAATTTTTGTTGCATTTTATTCATCTTTCTAGGTTATTTAGGGTTTTACATTTCATTGTCTTTTCCAAGTTTAAACTTGGTGGTGAACCCCTTAATAGATAATCTTCAACCCCTAGGACAACCCCTTTGCAATATTTCAATCTCCTTTGCATCAAAATCTCAAGGGTTTGTTCTTGAGTGAAGTGTGTGTGAAGATAGTCTCTCTCCTTTTAGGTCCAAAACCCTAAAGGTGAAAGAGAGGACCCCAAAAACAATTTTCCATTTCATTTTGGTGAACCTGCATTTAGAACAATAATTTTTTTATTTGGAGTGCATTTACATCCTAGGTTTAGCTTGCATTGACATTTGCATCAGATTTTGCATTGGTTAATTAGCATTCTAGGGTTTCAAATTTTGCAAGCTCATATAGCTTACATTGTTGCATCTAATTTCATTGAAAATTAGTAAAATTCTGCATTTGCATCTCATATTTGCATCAAAAAACATAAAAAACATAAAATTCAATTAAAAATTTCTAAAAAATTTCAAAAAAATCATCCCTAGGACTCATTCACCACCTTAGGCGAATCAGTCCCTCTTCACATTTTACACTGCATTTTATAGTATTTAAATTTCATTTTCTGAGTTTTTGTTTGCTATTTCTACTTTTTCGTTTCATTTTCTAGAATTTTAGCTATAAGTATTTCATTGTTCTTAGCTTACATTGTGTTTGCATTCATCTTGCATTTAGTAGCCTTTGTATGAGTGTTTGGTGTCCTATTGCTAATACTATAGTGAGATGAAGTTTAAGACTCATGTCAACCTACGATAGCACAATCATTGTGGATCTTGGGTTTCCTAGATCTTCCACTCCTAGTATTAACACTAGTACACTAGGCATGGACAACATCTTTAACAACCCCTTTCCTTCAAGTAGCACCATGAATGTTAACACAAGAACTGACAATATCCCACAAGAAAACATCATTCAATTTCATGAGGATTTAGAAAACTTACAACATCAAATAAGCATGGAAAACATTTCAACTACTGCAATTCCTACCATAGAAAAAATTCACCGCATGCTTGAAAGTGAAGATGGCCTTGACCTTATGAAAAACATAGTTGCTATCTTTGGGAAACATCTTCCCTCCACCACTAGTTGTTCTTTGCCAATAAGCAATGTTACAATCCAAGGTGGAACTCAAATTCCTCCTCCCACAATAATACCCTCAATACCTACCTACACCAATCCCCAAGTCTCAACAACAATGCAACAAATTAGTAATGTGATTCCTTCCCTGTGTATTCTTGCTAGCATCCCTAGTTCCTATGTGGCATCACAAGTTATATCTCCTACCTTACCACCTATAAGCATTCCATTAACTTGTCCTATGAACACATACGCTGCATCACCACTTTCACTTCCATCTCATAACACAAGTGATGACCCTCTCATAACACAACTTTTCCAAACTATTTCATCCCTTCAAAAGAAAAATTCCACCATAAACCAAAATCAAAATGGCCCACCTACATATTATGTCAAAAGAAGTCCATTATCCTTAGAGATATTATAAACACCAATGCCACAAGGTGTAGAGTTGCCTAGATTTGAGAAATATGGAGGGAAGGTCAATCCTTCTAACCATGTTAATGCCTACACTACCTTATGTAGTGACATTTTCCTTGATGATAAACTATTGGCAAAGCTTTTTCCTAGGTCCTTGAAAGATACCACCTTGGAGTTGTTCTCTTCTTTACTGAACAACTCAATTCATTCATTCAATGAAATTATTGAGGAATTTGTAAACCATTTCCAAGTGCATATGAATCCCAAGATGACCTTGTCCAATTTGATGAGATGCAAGAAAAAAGAATAATAAAAGATAGCCAATTTTATCTCATGCTATCAATCACTTTATTTCCAAATTGATGTCAAGGTCCCTGACCCACACCTTCAAAAGATGTTCATATAAAATTTGCAAAGTAAGATTCAAGACAAGCTTACCATGATGAAATTCCCATCCTTCATGCACCTATGTACTTCCCTCCGTGATTATCAAAAAAAATTTAGTAGTCGAGATACAAAGTGCACTTCTAGCCGAATCGAGAGATCTGAGCCCACAAACCAAAACAATTCCCAACCTTTTAGAAAAAAAAAAGTTTTCCTTCAATTTAACCCCCTCAACAAACAACTCAAAATTTCAATAACCAAGTAGCTTTTGTCAAAGCCGTTCTCCCCTTTAATTATGGGGACCCCAAAAGACAATTCACTCCCTTGCCTGATACCCTTCATAGTACAATGTCCCAAATTTTAGAACAAAAAATGATTACCTTGCCTCCCATCAAAAAACTCGACCCTAATAAGCCTTTACCTCTGAGATTTAAATCAAATTCTTATTGCCACTATCACCAAAAAAATGGACATGACACAGAACATTGCAAGTGTCTTAAAAATATCGTGCAAGACCTCATTGATTCTAGTCGTCTATCTATTGGAGGTGTTAGTGATCAAGGAAATAGGTCTGTTGCCCCTCCGAACCAAAACTTGCAAATTTTCACCAACCCAATACCCAAACATAATATTTCATTTGTTAAAGCGAGTGAAACTACAAAGAATAATGTGATGAAAATAATGATTTTGTTCTAAATAATGTTATCAATGTCAATCCTATAGATAAAATTATAGGGGCGATAGACATCATCCCTCGTAAGGGACAAACTAAGAGTCATCTTGACATTACTTTCTCCTTTAAGGATATCATTAAGCATGCACCCAATGGTCCTCTCTACATAGTCAACTATATCTATTACAAGCCCACTAATGGGATACTAATAGATCCTACCTATGGAGAGAATATCATCACTAAGGAATTTTTACTTTTGCATGAACTCCATCAAGATGAATATGATAAATCGAAAGCATGGATCAAGAAACACAATGGTTTTTCTTTCCCTACAATAGGATAAATCACCTTACCATTGCAGATAGGACCAAAAACATTAGATGTCACATTCTCTATCATCCTACATTCAGAACAATTTTGTGTAAAGCTAGGCCACCCATGGCTTCACTCCATGAAAGTCATCCCTTCGCTTGTGCATAAATTCTTAAAGTTTCCATTTGAAAATGAAGTATTCACTATTCACCATAGCGGTTTTAACCCTTTGTCATCCAAAGGAAAGTTTTCCTTGGGTTCCTTTTGGCTTGAGCCCATGGAACCTATAAAGCCACGAGAAGACTTCTTTTTCATATACTAACAAACATTCAAAGTAGAGAAGATAGCCGAACTATCTCTCTAAAACATGTCCCCTTCCACCTCTGAACCTCCCATCCTTGATGAAACCATGCTTGAGCCTAAAAAAATTCCAAACAACCAATACCAACCCAAAATAGAAACTTCACCTACATCCTACAAACACCTAAGAGACAATGAAATTAACCATGTCACACCTCCTAGAAAAAAACAAGTTTACAAAGTTAAAGAGAAATTGGTCGAACAACCTCTCGAGGTTCCTTATGTTCCTCCCCTTAGGGAAGAAAAGAAACCTATGGTTGATCAACCTGCTCCTACATAAATGCAACTTGAAAATAAAACCAAAAGAAATAGAGGTGCTAGAGAGTGTAGGCATAGACATCGTGCCCTTGCTCACAAGTTACATGAAGAATTAAACAAAGAAAATCAAGATCCAAACTTGACTGAAGCAATGCATTATGATTCTACCCCTACCTCAAAACAAAACAATCCAATACAACAACCACAAAAAGAGTTGAACTCTTCCATGTATATTATCATTTTTCCTCCTATTGTGGTTAACTTGGATGACGATGACAAGATTGTTAAAATAAATGAAGAGGTACATAATGAATTGAATACATTGTTTTCCACTTCCCTAAGCTTAGATGACAAATATCCTACAAAGATTGTTGAACCTGGTGCTTCTCCTAGTTCGACACTTGCTCTTGTCCCTTTGGCTAGTTTCCAACATTTGGTATATAACGAACATGATTGGGAGGCAAATCACTTGCTGATAGGTTGACTCGCATTTTCTTTACTAGTCTTTTGCATTATTTATTTTTTCATTTTCTTTTGTGAGATTGCATGTGCATAATGTGATCCCCCATGTTGGTTTGTTTGATACTTTCTCTCTCTTTGTGACATTCCTCTATTTCTACCTTCATTCTTCTCTATGTCATGTATCTCTTTCGCTTTTTAGATTTATATCTTTGTCATTTGTCTTGTGTTTTCCTTTTCAGGATGACGTAAGGCGTTGAGACACCCTATGTCTCTTCCATGTTGACCCAAAAGGATTTTATTTTTCTTTTCTTTTTCTCTTTTTCATTTGTCTTGTGTTTTCTTTTAGGGATGACGCAAGGCATCAAGACACCCTATGTCTCTTCCATGTTGACCCGAAAGGTTTTTATTTTATTCACTCTCTTTGTGTCATTCTTCTAGTTCTATGTGTATTTGAGGGATGATGACAGTTACAACCTCTCTAAAATAAATGTAGCGAAGAACATACTGACCCAAAATCCATAGATCCCTTATGTGTTTGGTGTTTTCATTTTGGGGGAAACCCCACTCTATTTCTTTTGTCTCTCTTACACGACGTAGCTTTACTCAGAAACATATGACTTGGCATAAGGCTTTCCAAGTTAGCACTCATGTCTTCCTTCTTGTTTGCATTTTCTCATTTTCTACTTTAAAGTAATTTCTCACAGCACAGTGTTTAGCAATTCCTTTAAAGTGGGGGCATACATTGGCATTATTCTTTTTCATTTTCCTTTTTCTTGGTTCTTGGTGCAGTTTTCTTACTTCATACGATGCGTTTGTCACTTTGTGGATGACATTGGGTGTAATTTCCTTCAAAAGCATGATCTCTCTTAGCATATCATATTCCTCTTAGTGGCTTGATGTGACACACTTTATCCCCTAAGTTGTGAATCTTCTATTCTTTGATTGGTCCTCTCTTGGAGACATTAGGCACAATGTTCCCTAAGATAAAGACCTTGAATGAACTAAGTAAGACTCCTTTGAACATTTCCTATTTTTTCATTTTGCATTTTTAGTTATATGGCCACCTTGCATATCATAGCTTGCATGCCTGTAGATCCATTATGTTGTTCATGAGCTCTAAGCATACGAAGTTTTTCTTTCCTCATGAATCTCAAAAATATTTTTTATTTGGCACCTTATCAAAGTTATCAGGAGCTATAAATTTGGTATGGTTTGAGTTGGAAGCCATATCCAAGGCATGACTTTACCCATAGCCACTTGCATGTGTGTGAGTGCATACCAACGATCAATGTATGTTTCTCACCTTTTTAGGACCTCTCACCCGATGGATAGCTAGGAGTTTTTTCACCTCAGAGTGAGTATGTGTTTTTTGGACAAATAGCCTAGATCTGATCCACATTGTGATGGAAAAATGGTTGAAGCTTGATCCGATTCTTTTATTTCACCTTTTCTTTTCTTTTCTTTGGTAGTGTATGCTCATGCCTTGTCATTGTTCTTTATATCATTCTCATGTGTGCTCCTTTGCGATGGAACTCCTAAAAAATTTCATGTTCCATTTCAAAACCCTGCTAAACTTTGGGTTAGATTTGTGTTTGAGGGCTTAGGGTTTTCATTACTATCATTGTTTAAGGGTTTCTAGCTTACCTAAGATCCTACTTGAAAAACCCTTGGGTTTGTTTCCTTGTCAAGGTTTTAATTCTTCATTGACCCCTTGCTCTCGGTTCTCAGTATTTTAAGTTACAACTTATGCCATCAATATCTATGAAGTGATTGGCCCTTTGGTCTAGTTTTCTCAGTTTTTATATATTAGCTCATTGTTTTAATTTTTCCAAATTCAAGCTAAATATTTTCTACTAAAATCATTTGAGCCTTAATTATTTAATTCTATGGGTTATAGTCTCGTCGACCTTGTTAGGTCCCTCTTTTAAGAATAACAATTTTAGCATGTGCAAATATGAAAACCTCTTATGACTATTCAATTGTCACAAGCAGATCTTGGTTGTTCCCCACACGCCCGTTCTATTTCATTGCTTACTATTTTATCCTCACAGGCTAGTGGGCATAAGCCATGTGTTCTATGTATTGGTGGTACTGATTTTTGAATTGAAGATGGCAGGTGGTGTTAAAATAAGATCAATGACGATCGTTGAGTAATGTGATTGCATCTCAACCATTCCCCATGAACCCGCTCCATTTCATTGCTCATTAAAATATTCAAGAAGACTGGAAGGCGGTCACTGTGTGTCTTATCCTATTGTGGGTCTAGTGTTTCTAAGCAATCAGAAAGAAAATATTTGAAGAGAATCAACGGTCAATAGTAGGTGACATGGATCAATCTTGAGTCTTGACCACTCCTCGCTATCCCATATGGGCCCCACCTTTACTAACTAGTTCTTAATGAGGTGGTGGGAGATTTCCATGTGGAATAACCCAGAGGATGTGGAACCATTGGAGCAATAGAAAATATTAATCAAATATTTCAACAAGGAGCATAGAGAATAAATTTCGTGCTACTAAAAGAAGATATAATGCATGTGTTTGAGATCTTTTAATCTGGGCCATTGATAGTGTAAGAAGAATAAGGCTACAAACAATTGGTCTTGGATTAAGATGTGAGTATGAAGAGGTCATGGGATATAATCTCAACCCTTCCTTGTCTCCTCATTGATGAAAGTTGCACATGAGTTAAGACTCACAGGGGCAAGGGGAAGAAGACACATGGATTTTTGTTGTAGCAACAAAGGAATGGTGGAGCCCACAAATCACCAGCAAGTGGTTCCATGTGGCTTTCTGTCATTTCATAAGTGTTGTGGCTATGTGTAGTCAGTATTTCCAATTCAAGCTCACTAAATCTGGATCGTCCATTAGTTAATACACATGTGTGATCAATGGCTAGAATTCAAAACTCAGTTTGAGGGTGAGTGAGCCTTAATAAAGGAAAGGACATCGAGCTACCAAAGTAGTATGGTTGTGTAGCTATTAAAACCTATCTTGAAAGAATAATTGAGCATTGTAAAGGATATTCTACACACTTGGAGAGCTCATGATGTAGTTTTCAAGCGCATCTGATGTTGAGGCTAGGGTTATCAACCTAAGAAAGAACTAGTAAGTGAATTACTGCCTTCCCAACATAATTATTGATAGAATTGTGGTTTCCCAAACCTTTGAGTCTATTAGGGTTTTTATTGGTTTTTCATTTTAAGGTTTGACATTCATAAAGGATAATCGGTTGGCCCTACATTGTCATAATTTGTGTCAAAACCTTATCTGAGCTGTAAGCCATGTTTAAGAAATAAAAAACCCTACGTTGTAATACCTTTTGTATCATGCCTCCCAAACCACAATCAAGAGCATCTTCATGTAAAGGGGAAGCTTCTACTCCCAAAACGCCTTTAAATAAGGACCTTATTGACTACTTACCACCCTCAACTAGTAAAAAACCTAAGGGTCAACTACTTCTCTGAGGCCTACCAGTAGTATAGGGTATGATTGACAAGAATAAATCTATTAAGGACACAAAATTACCTTATACCGGGTGGGAATTGTTCTATAGTTAGTTCAAGAATAGAAACCTAGGCATTCTAGTAGGTAACCCTTGGAATTTTGACCTAGGGAAGTTGATTGTACCCAATGTCTACACGGATGTTGATCTGCTCAAGGCAGTGGCCACCAATTATAACCTAGTTACAAGAACTATAAGAACATATCATGGAAAGGAAATAGTCAAAATTACTAAGGAATTTGCTCGTGTTTTCAAACTCACTAGGTGGAGTGATGAAATTCCTAAGATCAATGAAAACACCCTTGAGGAGGAATATGACAAGACTATATTGCATTCAGAGTTCACATCCTACCAAGATATCTAGTAAAAATTGTAGGTCGAAGGATTACAATAGGGAAACATGATAAGGAGCCATTCCGTGTTAGTTATTCTGTTTCCTACTTCCAAAAAACCTTTTACTCTATTTTCTAGATGATTGGTTATGATCCTATCACAGGAATTCCTATGGCAGCCCATATTCAGCACCCCCAATATTGCACAGTGTATGACTATGCATGGTTTCTTGCAGAGAAGATTCATGAGGGATTGATAAGGTTGAAGAAAGGTGCATATGGAGTAAGGTTTAGCTGGTACTCATTGTTGATGCATGTGTTTCTATTCAAAGTTGCACCTTACTTTGGGAAAAATATGGCTTTGGATAGGAAGGCGGGTAACTTGGATTTTCCTATGCAGGTTGGATTATTGTTTTAGACAAGGATGATAGGACATATGATTATGTGACATTTCAAAACTTGTTTTCTTTAGAGTTGAGGAGAGCCTTGGTTGTGAATATACTTAGAATTCCCATAGCCCTGCATGACTTCTTGATACCAAAGTAGAGAAGGCCTAAGCTAGGAGTTGATCACAATTGGGGAGATATTAACCTATATCCCAATTACACTATTTTAAGAGTGTATGGTTCCCCTATTGCACCTCACCTACTACCAAGATATGTGCTAGAGAGAATTGGTTTCCTTGAGGTAATATGGCAATTGGGAAGTGTGGAAAATGAACATCTATTGAATCAAGGAAAAGGAACATTCTTTCCTTTACACACAAGAAAAAAGAAAAGCAAGGTGGATTTCCTTCAATAGGATTGAAAATGTAATGCAAAAGGTGGAACATGTATCACAGAATTTTGAGACAATAGTGGGCCACCTTGAAACTAAAGGGGTGATAAGTAAGGATAAGGGGAAAGCCCCCATTGAAGAAGAACAGGGTGGAGGGGAAGTCCCTACTATGGGAAAGAAATCTACATCTCAAGCCCCTGAAGAACCAAAAATAAAGTTCTTTGTAAGGAGAAAGAGCAAGGAAAAGAAAAATGATGTAGCTCTTGCTCCCTCCCAACAATAGGAGCAAAGGCCTCCTCATATGCCACAAGTACCACCATCTTCTCCTCCAAGGCCAACAGAGACTGAAATTGTGGATCTTTATGCTCCACCACTTAGTGCATCACCACCAAAAGAGCCACCGTTGAAGAAGCAGAAGGTGTAAGTTACTGGTTTGGTGAACTATGCTGATGAAGACTCTGATGATGACATTTCAGTATCAGAGTATGAAATACAAGAAGGAATTCCCACTACACCATCAATGAGGGAAACACAACAATTAGGTATGAGATTGAATAAAGTTGATTTCACTGGGCTCAATGGAAAAGATGATATGCAAGTGGAAGGATGCACAAATTTTTTGGATGATGACTCATTTGTAAAGTCTCAAGCTTTTCTATAATTTGCATACAAGGATAAAAGAGATGAATATGTCAAAATCCTAGCCATAGAAAGAATCCTTCATCCAAAATTACCTAATTCTGCTATCAAGACAAAGGTTTTGAATGAAATGAGAGTTAGGTTCCAAAGAATGACTGTAAAGGAAGAGAATTAGTGAGAAATAGTGGTATTTTATTACTTCCAAAATGGGATTTAGCTTCTTCCATAGCCTTTGATACAATAAAGAGATGTGATAGGACACTCTACAATTTAGAAGAAGAGGTTGCAATTACATTACAAGGGTTTGCCTTTAGTGAACAATGGGATGAATTAGCTATCTAGTCTTTAGCCCCAAGTACCAAGAAGCCCGGTATTGCTAAGGTTGCACCTAACTACAGTGGAGGCCTAATAATAAAGATGGTTTTAGAAACATCAACTCTAGAGGCAGTAAACATGTTAGTACATATTGCACAATTTACAAGGGCCACTGTAGAATTTGTAATTGCAGAAAAGGGAAATATTAGGAAAGAACACAATGATTTGTTGGTTAAATATGGAAAGCTTGAACAACACAATAAGTAGTTACAGAAAAAGTAGCATTACTGGAGGATAAGTTGCAAAGTTTGAAACCAAGAAAGCATAAGTAGACTGATGATGACTCCCCTACCATTTCACAAGAAACTGTACCCCCCAAATTTACCACTAAAATAAGTTCCTCATGGGAAATTTTTCCATACAACATGGGAAGTGTACCCATTTCAATAATACAGACTAATACATTAGAAACACCATAGGCTGAGGAAGATATCGATAGGGAAGAGTTTCTCAAGAAGCTAAATGAATATAAAGAGAAAAGTGGCAATCATGATGACAAGGTTTTTAATAGCAATATGAAGATTGTCACTACAGTATTGGAGCATTTGAACAGAAGAGTGAATAATAGATTGAATAGCATTCACTATAGCTATTCATCCATGATGACTGGTATAAATAATTTTGACAATGACAGGGATAGATCCATTCCACTTATGGAAACATGGATCCCTAGGATGCAAGAATTGAGATTGATGTCCATCGGAGATAAGCAAGATGCCAACCCTCCTGAAAATTTTAAGCCCACTCTTACTCTTGTAGGTAAAATAGAGGGGTACAGGGGAAATTTTGAAACTTTGGAGATCAAAATAAGGGACGTGATGAAATCATTTCATGAATCACATCATGGTCTTCTCCCATCCATTCTAAGGGATGAGAGTAGCATGAAAACCCTGAAAGAATGGAAAGATGAAACCAATAAAACTATTTGAGATCAGGAAGTTCCAATTTGTCAAAGATATGATATGGGCACACTAAAGAGTAATATGGATATGTTGGCTCATGCAAATATTGTCTTGTTGGAGTTTGACAAGGAGCCCAACCAAATTGTTACCAAGTATGTGCCTTATAGAGAAAGTGTAGATGAGGTCATGAATTTCAACTAACCTATTGAAGAGGAATTCTTGGCATGGAGAGGAAGACACTTGGAGGTGGTGGTGGATTAATAAGAAATGGTAGGGTGGTGATTTGAAATTTTGGTTTTCAAGTCTGCAATCATGATGAATTATGTATGGGTGAAAATACACTACATAGCCTGGATTTAGTATAAATTAGGATTTTGCTAAAGTACATAAGATATATTGCATTTTCTTCAAATTGAATTGATGACTGGTTTGTAGATGTGGACATATTCTTTGTCCTTTATTTTCATTTATTTCATGTTTTCCTTCTTTTCCACTTGGTGTGTGGGCACAAATTTTGAGGTAACTATTTGAAGATACTTTTTGAAAATAGGATTAGATCTCTAGCAATGAATGAAGACTACTTTTATTTCACACATGTTTCCCACCTCCTGGGAATGAAGAGTAACTGAAAAGGGAATCTTTTTTATAGTGGTCTAATAAGGTAATGACATGTGTACTTTATGGCCTAAGGCTTATTTTTCTCCTTCATTTCTATAAGAAGGAATTTTGGGCTAGAAAGTAGGGGTTCATTGTTTTGCAATCGACACTATGAATTGTAAAAGGAATATCAAGCATGTTTTAAGCTTTATCTTAAGTTCAAAGTCTGTTGTTATGTATGTAATTTTGATAACAATATAGCAAACACAATATAGATTGATACCAATTTCATGGCTATTTTCTATCCTCTGTACTCATTTTATGAGTTATGAATGAAAATAATCAAGGATTGTTTTGTTCATCTCTGTTGTTTCTCAATGGATGCTTAATTTCATTCCTATTTATTAGTTCAATGAATTAATGTAAATGCTTGGATGAGATTGTTAACTCAGAAGAATTAGGTGCTAGGATATTTGTAAGTAGTGATGATCATGAATGTAATATGGGAGTGTTGTAATGGAGTGTTTCTTGATATTGTATGTTGCTATTGTTGAGTTTTTGTCTGGTTGCATAGGTTGATATTGACTCTGTCTTTGGGATAAGGCACTAGTTCGTGCAAAGTATTCATAATTCAATTTATGGGTTGATTCATCAACTAATCGCTTTTTATTCACAAACTTTCAAATGAGTACTATTGTAGTTGTTTTGTGTTGAGTTTTGTTATTCTCAAGCTCCAAGTGTAGGATATCAATAAATGAGATGCCAACTTGTTTGATAGACTACATTTTTGAGTAGTTGTATGAGAATTATCTATTGTGTACAATGTATTGAAATGGAAATTTTATAAATTCTTGAGTATACATTGTGGTATTACGCTCCAGGGTTTCATAGATCCCAAAGCGTAGGAGTAGATATTTTGCAACTTTTACACATTCATTGGCCAATCCCTTTGGAATGCTAAGTATTGGAAATGAAAAATTCCATAGGTATTTCTGAAGATTAGCTTGGTTCTTAAAAAATAACCAACAGATTGGCGAATCTGTTGGGGACTAACTCAGTCCAAAGTCCCTAGTTCAAATTTGGTACAGTCAAAGTTGAGTGTTTTATGATATTACTCTTTACTATCATGTCATACCCAGTCTTATGCACCAAGTCTTGGTTCATTCTGTCATCTTGTGGCAGGTTATGTTTAAAATATTTTTTGAGGTTACAAGTACAAAGTCAAAGTGCAATCACTTTTTATTTCCCAACATTCTGGGTGGTGACTTTGAAGTCTCTAATACCAATATAAAGATAAATTCTCGAAAGGAACATAAGAAGATGGATTCTGACATATTTGGCACCATGAAGAAGACCAAAAGTTATACAAAGAAGCATCTTGAGTAAAAGGTAGAATCTAAACCTGTAAAAGAGAAGCAACCCACCTAGATTAAGAAGCACTCTGAATCAAGTAAGTCTATTGAATCCCTTTCCAATGCATTTCCTACTTTTAATGTTGAATTAAGTGGTGAAAATATCCAAGAAGAGGCACATGAAGTTTAAGTTTCTAACGTAGATCAAGGAAGCTTTCCTATTGATCAAGTGTTTGATAATGAGCTTGAAATTTCAAGAGAGGAGGATAGGTGGGAATTTTGAAGTAAAAATAAGTTCTCAAAACCTTTAACCCCTAGAGTCAGGTTTGTTTTTAATAGAAAGAATTTCAATACAAGGGGTGAGTCTCCTAATGTGGAAGTGCACCTTTCTCTTGAGGAAGAACCTATTGATTAGCCCTACTATACTCCTGCACCGAGTGAGCTTGGAGATGTCTTAGTAAATGAAGAAGACATACACAAAGACATGCAATCCTTAGAAGATGAACTTAGGCTTAAGGAAGAAGAAGAGAATAGACTAAAGGGGTTGAAAGAGAAAGAAGGAAGGATTCAAGCTAAGAAACTTGAGAGAGATGCTAGGAAATAAAAAAATAGAAAAGATGAGAGAAGATGTTGCCAGGAAGAAGGCCTTTGAAGAAAATGTCTCCAAGTTGGCCGCTGAGATTATCCCTAGAATTCCTAAAGTAACAGTCCAGATGGGAAATTTTTCTACTGATACCTATACCACATCTATTTCAACTACCAGATTGTTAGATACCTCTAAAAATACTAAGAAAACATCATTTATAGATCATGGGAAGAATCCCATTCATCAGCCAAAGAAAATTACCTTCAACACCAGCACCAATACCGATACTTCATCTCCTAAAACCCCCACAAATAATTCCAAAGTTGAT
Source organism: Sequoia sempervirens (assembly GCA_007258455.2). NCBI lineage: Eukaryota > Viridiplantae > Streptophyta > Pinopsida > Cupressales > Cupressaceae > Sequoia > Sequoia sempervirens. Next base: position 959,712,643 of record VDFB02271358.1, read on the forward strand.
CCTACTCCATCCACTGTGCCCCTGGATCCTGAGATCTTAAAATTGTAGTTGGTAAATGATAAACTGTAGGAAGAGTTGAGGAAAGCTGAAATAGAAGCTTCTAATGCAAAAATAGTTAGGAATATTGCTTTTCTTAAAATGTCTACACCAACTCCAGAAGCTTTGAGCTCTGAACATAATGATAATGAATAAAAACAAGAAGTTTAAAGGACACAATACCAGTGGAGGTGGTAGTGGGGATCAAGGTGGGGGAGGTGGAGTAAATAATAAGAATAAGGGTTATTATTTTGACGATGATGAAGGAGACAAGAAAGGAGATGATACTGATGAGAGTGGAAAGGGTAAGGATAGAAATCAATCTGATAATAAAAGAGATGATGAGAAAAGATATGCTCATAGAGATCAACATACTAGGAGACCACTCCAAGTAGATAGATATCAACAATTGTGTTTCACCAAAATACCTAGCTATCCCAACCCATTTCCTAAGTATTTAAGGCCTTCTCTAGTTAGATTTGCTGGAAACAATGCTTTGAGTGGTGAAGACCATCTCAAAGAATTTTCCAATGTTATGGATGACTTTGAGGTAGAGGCAAAGGATGTCATGATGAGCTCTTTTATGTAGACTCTCATTGAAGATGCTTGAGAGTGGAATATGAGTTTTTTGTTGAAAGCATTGGTTGTTGGGAGAATTCAAAAGGATATTTAGAGAGTAATATAGTGACAAGACTGATTAAATTTTTTTGTTGAATCAATTTAATAACATTGCTAAAGTTCCTAATGAGTTTGTGGCTGAGTTTAATACAAGGTTTGAAAAGGCTAGGAAGACATTGCCTCCTCATCTAAAATTGAATGACAATATGTTCTTGGTAAATTATTGCAATTTTTTTAATACAAAAATGAGCTACCGTTTACTGGATAAGAATCCTTAGACATTGAGGGAAGCTTACAAGATGGCAGAACATATTGATAATATCAACAGAGCAA
>VDFB02271358.1:959713729-959867809 GCA_007258455.2 Sequoia sempervirens
AGTTGGAATCAAGGTAGATGACTTAGTAAAATAGGTTTTTGGTTTGCACATTCCAAGTGATCCTAAGGTTGACACCTATCAGATAATTGTTTACTTATTTGTGCCACATCGTGGCGCACTTGTTAGTCCACATGATAGGTGGATTTCCTCTTCCTTACCTATATATGCAAGTTCATATTGTACATTTCAATTAACTCTTTCATCAATCTCTTTGATAATGTGAATTGGGCTAATTTTGTGCAAGTTTTTGTGTGGAAGCACAAGGTTTTATTGTTATGATCTTGTTAGAAATCTTAACAAAAATTGTATAGATCTACAAAATAAGATTGAAATAAAGTTGCATCTAGTTTTTTTTTGTTCTTTTTATTGACACTTTAGACCATAAGTGAAGGATAGGAATGTAGATATGAAAGCACACTGAGGAAGAAGGAACCAAAGAAAAAGGAGTTAGACATCACAATATTAATTAAAAGAAAGGAAAACAAGAAAAAGGATCTAGACTTCATAATATTAAATGAAAGGAAAGAAAAAACAAGAAAAAAGAGTTAGAATTCACAATATTAAATAAAAAGAAAGAAAAAATAGGAAAAAAGAGTGAGACTTCACAATATTATGTTTTATAGATTAATGTATATATAGGGAAATACTTATCTAATTGATATGATATTTTGATGTCAATCAAAATAAAATTTATCAAATGTTAATTAAATTTACATATGTATAAAAGAATTGCTTATTTAATTTATATGACTTTTTTAACATCAATCAAAATAAAATTCAATTAAAAATTAATTAAATTTCTACATAGTTATGTAATTGATATGATACTTTGGCACTAGTCAAAGTAAAAGTGACTATAAATCAACTAGATTTACATAGATATATAAAAAAAGGTTGATTAAATTGTTTTGGTCAATATTAACAAATCAAAAGATCAAATCTGAAAACAATTTCTATACAACCAACACAACAACATACCAACTATTTTCTAACTACAACATCCATACTTGATGTCCATTGTTTACACAAAACAAAGTCCTTTTAATAATATAGCATAATCATGCTATTCTTACTATTAATTAAATTTAAATGTGTATAAAGGAAGCACACATCTAATTGATATGATACTTTTAGTGTCAATCAAATAGAATTTGACTAAATGTCAATTAAATTTAGACATATAGAAGAAGCTCGCTTAACTAGTTGATATGTTACTTACACATGATTATAATAAAATTGACTAGAAATCAATTAAATTCACACAACTATACAAAACAAAATTGATTAAATAATTTCAATCCATATTAACAAATGATAAGATCACAACATCTATAAACAAAGTTCACTTAACTAGTTGGTATGAATTTCCCACAGTCCATGAATTTAATTAAAACAAGCTTTTGAATTAAATTGTATATATTTTTCAGTCGACATTTGAAATCACAGTAACTATGATACATCCTTTATACTTAATGTCCACAAGAAATTAATTAAATTTACATAGATATATAAAACAATATTGATTAAATACTTTCAATCCATATTAACAAATCACAACTAGGAAGACAATTTTGTACAATACCACAACATACCACCTATTTTAAGTGCATCCTCCCTACCTAATACCCACTATTTATCATAAACTTCCCAATAAACATTTCCTCTATAAAAAAAACCCTAAAATACTTTTCAATGAACAATTTACAATGTCAGAAATATCAACCTCGTATACTTTTTTCTAACACTGTCACACCCATTCCTGCACCATCATACTCAGTGGGCAGGTAGATAATAAACACAGCAAATATCCATCACTGTCCCTGATGCCTCTGCACGACAATGCGTGGCGCATTTGGAGCAAAGAAATAAAATTTTGACTCAATCTTTTCACTGAAAATCAAAGGTGGGAAAGGTGGAATTATTGAAACTGGAATTCGCAACTTTAGACAGGTGGCGAATTGATCTTTCAATTCTCCATGGCCGGTAGGACCTCTGCACTTACTATCGCCATTAATTTGTCCGCCAGAGAAGAACATCCTGTCGTGGGAAATAATAGATTACAGTAACTGGGCCAGAATCAATCAAAATTGCCATGCGTCTTACGGCATTACACTGTAATCTTTGACCCCCCCGAGTGGGCAATTAACGTGTGAGACTGTGTTGAGTGATTTACAGATAACCATGGAATCTAAAGAATGTCAAGCGAATTCATGTTGGAAAAGTTTTTGCGTGTGTTGATGTGTAAGTACTGCGGATCATTTTCGCCCAATGTTTTACTTCCAACATGCCGTTACGTCTGCTACAGGATGTTTTCCTGCTTCTCTACAGTAAAGAGAAATTATGTTGTTCCTGTGACCAGATTCCCCAGAAACGAGGGCACAACTGTTTTCCTGCATTTTCTTATGAATTGAATTGTTGTCCTTTGGTTGATCATACAGTGGAGCGTTCAATTATTGTGTGTTAATTATGTAGTGCGCCTTCCTGAATCTTGTTGCAGTCTTATCGTACTCAAATAATTCAATTTAGTTGTATGTGATTGTGGGTTAAATAGTTTAATTGTATTTTATTGATTGAAGTTTTGAGATTACAATTTTGGAATCTCATTCTTTTTTTTTGAAATGATTTGTACAGTGAAATTATTAAGATGTATAAAAATGTTTTTATAATATGTTTAGGTAAAGGTTATTTCAATAACAAGGGTCTTTTTTCTTAGGATAGTCAGTCAAACCGAGAGGCAAAACAAGGCCCCACGAGGAAGCCACACGAAATTATTAAAAAAAATAATAAGTGATACTTAAAAAATAGAAATTGTTTTTGTTTTTAGATCTTTGAAATACGTTTTAAATAATAAGTAAATTGAATTGTCGTCCTTTGGTTGATCATATAGTGGAGTGTTCAATTATTGTGTGTTAATTATGTAGTGCGCCTTCGTGAATCTTGTTGCTGTCTTATTGTATGTCAAATAATTCAATTTAGTTGTATGTGATTGTTGGTTAAATAGTTTAATTGTCAATTTTGGAATCTCACTTCTATTTTTGAAATGATTTGTACAATGAAATTATTAAAATATATACAAATGTTTTTATAATATCTTTAGGTAAAGATTTTTTCAATAACAAGGGTCTTTTCTCTTAGGATAGTCAATCAAATCGCAAGGAAAAACAAGGCCCCACAAGGAGGCCACACAAAAGTACCAAAAAAATATAGAATATTTAGTGATGCTTAAAAAATATAAAGTATTTTTATTTTTAGATCTTTGAAATAGGTTTCAATTTTTTTAGAAATTTAAATAGTACTAATTTTTGTTTGGTTGTAAAGTTCAATCATCATGACTCTTTTCAATTGTTCATTTGTTTGCATCCAATTTTCTTTATATTTTAGAGAATGGTACATTGTATGATTGATAAAAACTTCATGTATTTGTTCAACAAATTAATCTTAGATATTTCTCATGTTTTTTTTGTGGATGTAGCCAATTTTGGTGACCACACAATTCATTGTGTTGTGTCTTTCTCTTTTGTGCAATTGATTTATCTATTATTTCTATTTTTATTATTTTTGTATCTGCATTTAAACACTAACAATTGGTATTAGAACTAAGTGAAATTTGAGTAGAGATGGAGGATACAAATAAGTGGAGAATTGAAAAATTCTCAGGTCAAAATTCCAAGATGTGGAAGTTGCAATTAGAAGTGTTGTTAATTCAAAGAGACCTTTCAATTACGTTAGAGGAAAAATCGAAGAAGCCAACTGCAATGTCTGATGAAGATTGGGACAAATTGGATAAAAAGGTAGTGGCAATCATTATCCTCTCTATATGCAACAATGTGTTGTTTAATGTTGCAATCGAAAAAACAATGAACTTGGATTGTTGGATAAATTGTCAGACATCTATGAGATAGTGATAATGTATCAAATCATTTAAATGAATTCAATACACTAATCAACCAATTAATTTATGCTAAGATTATTTTAGAAGATGAAATTAAGACAATCTTACTATTATGTTCCTTACCCAATCATTGGGATGGAGTTGTTATGGCCATTAACAACTTGGTATCCAAAAATAAGGGAACTGTATGGACATTTGATGATGTTGTTTGGACTCTTCTCAACAAGGATATGAGAAAAAAAAAATCAAGGTACTTCATTGGGAGAAGCTTTGATAACTAACAATAAAGGGAGATCACAAGAATGAGGGAGAAATTACTATAGAATATCTAATTCCAAAAAGAGATCAAAGTCAAGAGGAAAAAATATTAGTTGTTATTGTGGCAAGGAAGGTCACATCAAGAGAAATTGTTGGTCCTTCAATAAGGGAAAAATTCAACCAAAGGAAAATAAAGTGAATTCAACATATGAAGAAGATTTGGGTTCTCTTTTTCTATCAATAGGAGAAGCTACAAAAAATGTTTGGGTGCTTGATTTTGGAGCATCATTTCATGCCACTTCATGCAAGGAATATTTTAAAAATTATCAAAATTATAATTTTGGTAAGGCTTATCATGGAGATAATGAACCTTGTGATATTGTTGGCAAAGGAGATATTTTATTGAAATTTAAAAATGTAAATAGTTGGTTATTATAGGATGTTAGACATGTACCACAACTCAAAAGAAATTTTATTTCAGTTGGGCAATTGGATGCTCAAGGGTGTAGTGTCACTTTCCAGTCAAGTGTATGGAAGGTAAAAAAAGGAGCCTTGGTGATTTTCAAAGGATGTAAATCAAGTACTTTGTATGTAATAGAGAGTCATGTTGAGGTGGGAGCTACTATGATAGTAGCAGATAGTGACACAAAGATTTGACATAGAAGGCTCAAACACATGAGTAAGAAATGACTTGAGATTTTGCAGAAAAAAGGTCAACTTCTAGGGCTAAAATTGGTAGATTTGGAGTTGTCTAAGCATTGTATATACAAAAAATAAAAGAGAATAAAATTATCTATCAAAGAACATGTGAAGAAGTCACGTCCTTTGGAGCTAGTGCACTTGGATGTATTTGGTGTCACAAAGGTAACTTCAATTGGTGGGTATAATTATTTTGTTACTTTGCTTTATGATTGTGCTAGGAGGTTTAGGTTTACATGTTACAAATGAAATTTGAAGTTTTTGGCATGTTTACAAATTTTAAAGAACTTGGTGAAAATAAAAATGGTAATAAAATTAAATGCTTGAAAATGGATAACAATGGGGTATGTGCAGGAAAATCATGGAAAAAATGGGCCCTTAAGTGGCAAAAAATTTAGAAAAATCAAAGTTAGGCAACTTGACATAAAAATTTGACTAAGTTATCTACAATATTTCAAAAATATGTAAGAATAGAATTTGTAGCAAATTGAATGCAATTTCTAAAATACTAGGTTTATTTTTATTTTTTTAAATCTATTTGGTGAAAATTTGAAATTTCAATGCAGTAGTACTTAAATTTCAGGGAAAAAATAAGAAGTAGGTGTCTGTCTGACCACCCTAACCACAATAAAATGATAATATTTTTTTATAATATTTTAGATATAAGTAGAGGACTCATGTCCCAATGTGATGCATATTTTTTTTGTAATTTTTTCCAAGTAAATAATTAATTATGAATTTTTTATTACAACTTTAAAAAAATATAAAAACTCGTATGTCTAACCACCTTAACTTGGTCAAAACTTCATGAAATTATTTTTCTTTTTTTTAATCCTATAGTATGCAAAGTATAGAATGTGACAAATGTTTTGGATTCAAAAAATGTGATATTGTTTGAAAGCTATATATGTTTTTCAATCAATCTATCAATCAGGACTTTAGTCATAATTCAAATAGAAAATGAATAATAATTATTTATTAAATTCAAAGTAAAGCATAATTTATATTGGTGGAAAGCTGAAAATATCCTTTAAAAACCCTTTTCGTTTCATCAATTTTGGGTTAAAACAAAGTCATCAGCCACATACCCTACATATACACATCATATTGCAACTTTTTGGCTCATCAGGATCCTGCACATACCCAATCATGAATTTTTTTCATTAGAATTTATTCATTTTTATGTTGAAAATGATATCCAAAGGATTCAAACTGTTCCTTTAACACCACAAGAAAATGGTGAAGTTGAGAGGATGAACAAGACCATTTTAGAAAGAGTATGGAATATTCTCTCCAAATTTAGGTTTTGGAAAAGAGTTTTGGGCAGAGATGACTAATGCATTAGTATATTTAATGAATCGGAGTCCATCCTCTAGATTAGACTTTGAAATTCTTGAGGAAGAGTGGTTGGGAAAGAGGATTTCATATAAGCATCTATGGGTGTTTGGGTGTGAAGCCTTCATTCATATATCCCATTATAGAAAAAATAATGAAGCTTGATTTAAATCAAAAATATGTGTTTTCATTGGACATGGCGAAGAGAAATATGATTGTCGTATGTGGGATCCCACCTCCAAACAAGTCACTTGCAAAAAAGATGTAATTTTTATCCTACTTTCTTATTTATCCCATTATATTCATATTTTGTGATCCCCAATAGCTTATCATTGAAGTCAAGTCTATTTTCTTACCAATATTTTTGAAATTTTTCATATTGTTGTATTGCTTCCCTTTAATATTTGAAAGTTTTATCCTTTCCTTTGTAGTCTAAATATTTCTAAGTATTTCAATGACAAATTTTTCAGCATCCCTTATCTAGTATACCATTCCATTATTCCCCTAATTAATCCAAAGTCTAATCATTTTCCTCCATTCCTTTATAGTGTTAGACTATTAGACTTTACCTTCCCTTTGTATCAAATTTTTCCATACCTAAGCCCTGATACCTAAGATTCCTCTATAAAACACTTAACTCTTTTATACCTATTATAATTTCAAACTTCATCATCCCTCCACACCCTTTTCTCATTCCTATCACTTGGAATTAGAATTTTCATTCATGTATATTATCCCTTTCATTTTGACCTCGCCTCTTGGACTTTGTGACCAAAATATTCTTAAGCCTTTTAGACCAAGAACTTATATACTCCTTAAATAATGTACCTCATTTGCTTTCCCCTTAAAGTTGGAGTTGTAGATTTCCCTTAGCCTAGATACTTTTTTTTTGTCATCCTTGGAATTTGATCCATTTCCCTCCAAAAGTTTCTTAAGTCTATTTTTTTATGTACAAGTTTTCTAACTTGGTCATGCTACCACCCCTTCCTCAACTTCCTAAAGCTCGTTTCCAATGCAATTTTTTTCTAATTTTTCTTTGTAAAAGTTGTCAAACTTCCTTTCATGCCGATACCTATTCCAAGGTATGCCCAAATCCTAAAATTCATTGAATTTTCATTCACTTCTTCATAGTAAAAATTTTTCCCATCCTCTGATGGCTTCCGCAGCTTGTGCAACGGCTCCCGCTCCTGCAACGACTCCTACTCCTGCATTTTTCAAAGGACTATGTGTATCGCCTTCATGCAACAAGTCTCTCCCAACTACTCTAAAGGTGAAGGTTCAACCCACAATGCACAAAAAGGATGTCTGCACTACTTCTGGTGCTCCTCTGGCTGGTGGAAATCCCCGACAGTTAGAATGGAATCAATTTCTCTTTAATTAGGGTATGATGGTTCATGACTGCAAGGTGAATGCCTAGGATGGGCTTGATGTTAGGGTAAAGGAGGCTAGGGGGATCAATGGGCTCAGTGCGGGGGTTGCAGGGGTCTAGAGGATGGATTTTGGGCATCCCGTGAATGAGAATAGTCGCGGCCAGGATTCTAAGGGCTCCTTTAGGGATGCCATTAGTTTTGGTGGATTGACATGCAACATGAGTTCACATGGTAAACCAAATGACAAGGATGTCTCTTTTAAACCTGCTAACCCTAGGTGTGGTGTTGGCCTCAAGTGAAGTTCTCCATTCCCAATATGTTCATCTTCCTCTGTTCATGAAGTTTGTCTGGAGGATCTAGCTTTTGATCGAGAGGATTTTTTGTTAGACCATGCCATGATTTTTCAATTTACAAGGATCTAGCTGAAACTTTGTGATTTGCATGCTTGGGTCACAGAGAACTAGCAAGAGTTTACAGGGGGGAGATAATAATTTACCCCTGTGCAAAGGGATTTTTTATTCTGGAATTTGATTCTCAGAAAGATAAGGAGATGGTAATGGAGTGTGGCCTTTGCATTTTCCAAGGCAATTTTCTATGTATGAAACCCTAGTTTCTGGAGTTTGACCCATGAACGAAAATTTTCAACTTAGCATATTTGTGGGTTAGGTTGCCTTATCTTCCCATTCAATTTTGGGAACTCGATTGTTTGAGGGCCATTGGCAATGTCCTGGGAAGTTATTACTATACTGTGGAGGAAATGATCAGTTACCATAATTCCACTTGTGCTCGTATTTGCATCGAAATGGATTTGGAAAAGGGCCTCCCTGTTGAGATGCTTCTAAAGTTAGGTAACATATGTTGGAGGTAGCCTCTTGATTATGAAAAAAAAAAATTTAGATGCAGGTGCTACTTTGCAATAGATCATTCTACTTCACATTGCTAAAAGCAGTGTGCCCTTGGGAACCAAGTTTCGAGAAAGCCTTCGTGGTGGGTTGGAGTTGAATCGCAACACTATGTTATTCCTCCCTCTTCTCCCAAAGCTCCAGCAGAGTCTCAAGCCTCTCCAAAGGGAATCCATTATTATTCTTCTTCTTCTTCTTCTAGGGTCCAGCCTCTGGCCCCCCTAATAGGAGTTCAGAGAACTTGGTGGATGTAGCTCCCATAGATGGGATGCAAGGTGCCACATATAGTGTTACTTCAACAATCTCTGATCATTCCTCATCTTCTTCAGGCCCTCCTAATCCTGCTGGTTTAAATTCCATGGGTTTTGATTAGTCTAATTGAACACTTTTCGGGGAGGTAATGAGGATGTTACCCCTAGCAGAGGTGGATCAAAACATTATGGAATCACCTTGTTTTGAGAAGGAATGGATAGAGGTAAAAAGGAGGAAATCCATTCTAAACAAGCATAATATGTTGCTCAGATCAACTACAAAAGGAGGAAATACCTCTGAGGTGGCTCTCTAAAGGCTGGGTTATATTTTGGGTTTGGGCATAGTGGTTGTGTTAGTTGGATGTATGGGATTTTTTGGTTTGGGAGAATTTTTTATGAATTGTATCTATTAGAGCTACAACTGAAGGTTTTCTTCCTAGTTCTTTCCTGCTGGTATGCTCTTTTGAACCAGGATTTGGTATTATTTATTTATATATATCTAATATATTATAGTGGCTTGCCACTTTTGCTTAGAAAAAAATAAAAATTCCCATCCTTCCAACTCTATACTCCTTCCTTGGTTCCTCCAACAACTTGATAAATTTTTATGTATTTCTCATCAAGTTTTGAGGACCATAATTCCCTAAAAATTTGTACCAAACATTAGTCAAGATTGAACCCCACTCCCCAATATCTCAAAAATCTATTAAATCCTCACAATTTTCATTCAAACTTCCCTCTTTTAGCAAGAATTTACCATCGCCTATCTTCAAACCAAAACAAAGAAAAAGGTTACCCAAATCTCCAACATAAACTTGAATTCATGAAAGACTATGTATTGGTGTTAAACCTTTTGATGGTTCAAGAACCTCTCAAACCTCTAACATGGTTCAATAGAGGCCAAACCATTCAACCTAAAGATAGTATATGATAAGTTTCAATGAGTACATAGGTTCTAGAACTTACCAAATCAATGATAAAATAAAACATAGAGGGACAAAGGATAAATTAGCCAAGTTTTGAGTGTTGGATAGTTCATGGGTAAATATGAACTCCTTGAAAGTCTTATATTCTTCACAAAAGGAAAATATCTTTAACATATAGCAAGTAATGAGAAAATATAACCCTTTGGATAATTTGCAAGATAATATATTCAAGACTAGAGGACATAATGTGTGATGGAAATGACATGGTTCTCTTATACACACTTTGTTAACCATGTTTTTTGTGCTCTAATTGTGGATCTATGTAAGGGAATTATATTTTCATTGAAAAGTGTTGGACTTTTTGCATTTATACATGGGAAAAGCTCATATGGGTTAAGCTAAAAAAATATCACCTGTGTATATGATTGCAACTCAAATCTTGAGTTTGAATGTAATCTATAATGAAAATGTAGAAAATATAGAAAATCAATATAAGACATCATTTTTATCTAGTTGTGCAATTTGTGTTCATAATTTTTTAAGAGCTTTAGGGGATTCAAGGAAACCCTAGGTACACATATATTATATTTTTTAGATTTATATTAGTTTGCATCTAAGTGGTGCAATAAAATCCTTCATTTTATGCATGTGTATGCCATGTGAAAACCTTTCAAACTTGTACATGAAAATATATTCAATATTTTATGGACTTTTATGTAGGGATTGCATTATTAAGTTTAAAATAATTTGAGAGTTTGAGTTTTGCAAGATAGATCCATGTAAATAAAACTCATCTAAAATTTAGGGTTTGCAATTCCATTAAGTTTTCATATAAATTAGACTTTGTGTTGTAGCATTAGGTATTGGTTTGATGGTAGAAAGCTAACCACCCATATTCATTAATTTTTTTTATTTTTTTATTTGTTTTTCATTATGCACAAACTCATTTCTATAAATTTTTGTTCTAATTATTCCTCTTTTGTGATTGTTAAGAACATTAGAGGAATATTGCATGACCTATTTTACCAAGTTAAATATGTTTCAAGTAACTAGAATTGAATACATATAAAGGGATTTTTGATTAAGATTCATCATAAGTTGTGTCATTTTTACCCTAGGGGTAAGTGCAAAAATATAGGGGACAAAAAAGGGGTCTTAAGTTCTTTTTTTTTTAATTCAAGAAATACTGACCTTGGATGAGAAATTAAAGATAGTTACACTCAAATTTTTAAGATGCAACAAAAACAAGTCATAGTGCTTTGAAACTACTCATTTTTTTTATTTATAAAAGGCCAAAGGCCTAAACTGTTTTTATTAATATAGAAGCAAAATTATATTCATTTAAGTAGCATCAAAAGTATACTAAAAAGATACTACCCCTAACTATTCATCCAAAAACAACTACTTAGAGACAGGGTATCAGAACAAACATCAAAACTTAAAGCTGGTTGGAAATTTTTTCCAAACCATTATCCAAACACCCCCAACCCCAAAAAAATTCCATCTCTAGGTACAACAAACAAATTACCGGCTAGGGAAAAACTTTCAACACAACAAAAACAAAATACCAACCTTACAAGAATGATGAACTATTCATCACCAAAATATTGCACATAATTGATAAAATTTCCAACCCACTCAAAGTCCTAAACTGGCTCAAGATGTAGCATTTTCTTTAGGAAGCTTACTCCCACCTTAGCTCGCTCCCTTTGCTTGAACAAAGCCATGCCTTTTATGTCCAAGATAAAAGGGTAAAATATTACCACCTCACCTAGAATAGAGAGAAGCTCCATGTCACGAGGCCTGGTTATTCCGAGTCCCAGGGAGGTCACTTCCAATACCTCCTCCAACCCACCTAATATTTCTAGTATGAATAACTTTCGAGCTATTTTCTCCACATTTTCCTTCGTGGTTTTGCAGGTCAAAAAGAGCCATCATAAACTACAAGGAGATATCTGAATCCACTTTGTATCACTCTAAATCTACTTTCTAAACTACTATTTTTAAAAAAATATTGTAGAGATTAAGGGGTTCAAAAAGGGGGGCCACAGAAATTGGTGCTATCTTTTTCATAAAAATATAACATAGCATCTGGTGTGCCCTCCAAAATGTTAATTTTTTTTTTAGTATTTTAAAAATCACTTTAGTGAGAAATTATCTAACACCATGTAGTTTATCCCTATATTTTTATAATTTTTTAATGAATATATGTTTTTTTACTAATTTTCAAAGTAGACACACCTTGAAAAATAAAAATTTGAGTGTGCTGCCCCCTAAATTTTTTGAAAAATAATTGAAAATCAAATTATTATTTTTGAACATGTGTACAATGGAGTCTAATTTCTAAAAATGTAATTTATTTGAAATATCTGAGTGGTTAAAAAATAAAGTAAAAAAGAACCAAACATTAATTTTTGACAAAAAATGGACACACCAACAAAATAAATTAAAGATGAAAGCCTTAACATATTCAAAATGTGAAAAAATGTTACATGGTTACATAGCTAAGAGAGAGCTTAACATTACCTAGAGGTGTTTTTTTACTTGACCTTGAAACACATGCAAACCTAAGGGGAAGTATGCTTGAGGTTATGTGAATTTTATTAGAATACAGAAAAACATGTCTTTGGATGTTGGAAAGTCAATACAAGCCTTTGGGTTGGAAATTCAAGGAAATTCCAAGCTAAAGGCTTGGAAATTCCCAAAGCAGATAAAAACACAAGCATGTTATAACACACTCGCGCGCTATGCCTTACTTCAACATTATTTTTGTAAGTTTGTATGTATGTATGTATGTATGTATGTACATGTATGTATGTTTGTATATATGTTTCTATGTATGTATGTTTGTATGTATGTTTTTATGTACACATTTACGTATGTATGTTGGTGTGATAACTAGATTTGATATGACCGAAGTGGTCATTGAAGGACTTAGGACTAGTTAGAAAATTGAGAGATCAATAAGGGAGGAGATGCTAGATTCAAATTCCTCTAATTTAGTATTTATTGTGGCATTTGTTTCCCTAGAGAAAGTATTCATCATTAGGAGGGGTCCCAAAGTGACTTTAAAAAGTGTCAAATTTATACACCAAAATAATTAACTTGAAGCTCTAGAGTATAGGGTTTAGGGTATTAGGTTGAGGCAATAGGCTATAAGGATGAGGGTTGAGGGTGTAAGTTTTAGGGTTTAAGGCATATGGTTGAGGGTTGAGGGATAGTGTTCAAGGTTGAGGGTATAAGTTTAAGTGTATAGGGTATAGGGATGAGGGTTGAGGGTGTAGAATTTAGGGTTTAAGGTATAGGGTTGAGGGTTGAGAGATAGTGTTAAGTGTTGAGGGTATAGGATTTAGTGTATAGGGTATAAAAATTAGGTTATAGGATATTCAGTATAGGGTTGAGAGTACTGAGTTTAGGGTTGAGGGTTTAGGGTACACGATTGAATGTAGGGTTTAGGGTTTGAGTATAGGGTATAAGATTAAGTGTATAGGGTATATGGATTAGGGTTTAGGATATTGGGTATATGGTTTAGGGTATAGGGTTGAGGGTGTAAGTCATAGGGTTAAGTTTCGAGAGTGTATGGTTTAGGGTTTAAGTATAGGGTTGAGGCATAATGTTCAAGTTTTAGGGTATTAGAATGAGGTTATAAGGTATAGGGATGAGGGTTGAGGGTGTAGGGTTTAGGGTTTAAGGTATAGGGTTGGGATTGAGGGATAATGTTCAGGGTTGAGGGTATAGCTTGGTTAAGTGTATAGGGTATAGGGATTAGGGTTTAAAATATTGGGTATAGAGTTTAGGGTATAAGTTTGAGGGTATAAGGCATAGAGTTAAGGGTTGAGAGTATATGGTTTAGGGTTTAAGTATAGAGTTGAGGGACAATGTTCAAGGTTTAGTGTATTAGGGTGAGGCTATAGGGTATTTGGATGAGGGTTGAGGGTGCAGGGTTTAAGGTTTAAAGTATAGGGTTGAGCATTGAGGGATATTGTTTAGGGTTGAGGGTATATGGTTAAGTGTATATGTTATAGGGAATAGGGTTTAGGATATTGGGTATAGGGTTTAGGGTTGAGGGTATAGGATTTAGGGTAGAAGGTTGAATTTCGGGTTTAGGGTTTAAGTATAGGGTTGAGGTTTGAGGTTTTATGGTTGAGGGATAATGTTCAGGGCTGAGGGTATAAGGTTAAGTGTATAGGGTATAGGGATTAGAGCCTAGAATACTGGGCATAGGGTTAGGGTATAGGGTGAGGGTATAAGCATAAGGCTTAAGGGTAGTGAGTGTAGGGTTTAGGGTTAGTATAGGATTGAGGGACAAGGTTCAAGGTTAGGGTATAAGGTTGAAGGTATAGGGTATAGGACAAGGGCTGAGGGTGTAGGGTTTAGGGTTTAATGTATAGGGTTGAGGTTTGAGGGATAGTGTTCAGTGGTTGAGGGCATAAGGCTAAGTGTATAGGGTATAGGGATTAGGGTTTATGATATTTGGTATAGGGTTGAGGGTATTCAATTTAGGGTTGAGGGTTGAGGGTTGAGGGTTGAGGGTTTAGGGTACAAGGTTTAATGGGGTTTAGGACCTTTAAGTATAGGGTTGAGGGTTGAGGATTTGCAGTTGAGGGATAATGTTCAGGGTTAAGGGTATAAGGTTATGGGGTATAAGGATTAGGTTTTAGGATATTGGGTACATAGGGTTAAGGGTATAAGACATAGGGTTAAGCGTTGAGAGCATAGCCTAGGATTTAGCACAGAGAGTTGAGGGACAATGTCCAAGGCCTAGGCACCAGGGTTGAGGCTATAGGGTATAGCAGTTGAGAGGGAGAGGTAGGGTTTCAGGTATAGGGTTGAGGGCTGAGGGATAGTTTTTAGGGTTGAGGCCATAGGTTTAAGTGTATAGGGTATAGGGTTTATGTTATAGGTTGGGGGTATAAGGCATAGGGTTAAGGGTTGAGAGTGTATGGTTTGGGGTTTAAGTATAGGTTTGAGGAACAATGATCAGGGTTTAGGGTTTAGGTATAGGGTATAAGGATGAGGGATGAGGGTGTAGGGTTTAGCATTTAAGGTAAAGGGTGAGGATAGGGTTAAGGGTATAAGGGATGGGTGGATATTTGGTATCAAGTCAATAGTACTAGGTTTAGGGTTTAGGGTACAAGTTTGAATGTGTGATTTAGGTTTTAAGTATAGGGTTGAGGGTTGAGGGTTTATGGTTGATGGGTAATGGGGTGTTGCCACAATAATGAGTTACACTTTCTGGGACATCCTATTTTTTGTTGAACTCACATATTAATAGAAAATATAATAATTTAAGCCTTGAAAGGTTCCATTTAAATGATTTTAATTGAAGATGGTTTGATCAAACGGGCCTTATATCAAACCCCCTTGGATAGAATATTGCCAGTATTAAACCATACCTATAATGGAGTCTCCTCTACACCTATCAAAATGTAGATAAAAAACCAGTTTTGGTTTACCTTTTGGGGGATCAAACGAGTTCATTTAAATTTATGTTTTGTAAGTATGTAGTCCTTATTATAAGCTTCCCAAAAAATATAATTTTAAATATATTTAATTTGATTATTATATTTATTTTTTATTTCTTGTGAATG
Organism: Sequoia sempervirens; assembly: GCA_007258455.2. NCBI lineage: Eukaryota > Viridiplantae > Streptophyta > Pinopsida > Cupressales > Cupressaceae > Sequoia > Sequoia sempervirens. The sequence continues at coordinate 959,728,954 of VDFB02271358.1, forward strand.
CAAGTTTTTCACTGAAAATCAAGCTCTTTGTTATGCATTCACAAGAAATAGAATTTTATCAGGTTCATAGAAATTTTTAATGTGTTATACAGTAAAATCACTCTTTAAAAATGTTGTTTATTGTTAAAAAATAGTTATCCAAGGAGATGAAAAAATAAATGCAATTTTATTCCAATTTTTTAAAAATATATATTTAGAATCTATAGAAAATTTTTCACAAATCACTAGTTTTCATCTATAATGTTGGAAATAGGGTGCTCCACCTTTTTGGAAGATGGAACACAAGGGGATATGGGATCCTCCTATTTCACTAACATACCATTCAAAGAGATACCTAGATATCTCAAACTAGGGAAAGAAAGAAGGAAAGAGATCTATAGTAGGGTGTCCTAGGGCGTGATTAAAGACAACAAGAGGGTTCACCACCAAGCTAGGGCTTGGAAAGACAAGAAATGAATGCAAGATGCAAAGTACCATACAAAACCTAACCAAATGACCTAGGAAATGAAACTAAAAATTAGGATATCAAATTGGAAATGAATAGAGGTGCACTTGGAAGAGGAATAAGGTCAAAACAAACTCCAAAACCCTGAAAACTTCTTTGATGCCCACCGAAAGTCATATGCTAGTCTGGGTGATTTAGTCCAAGACTAGGTTTTCTGAAAAATGGAATTTGACAGTTCTTAATCTGAATCTCCTAAAACCTAGAAAGTAGCAGTATTGGGACTCATACGCCCAAGGTGGTATATTAGTCCCAGTATGATTTTCAGAGGGTTAAGACCTTAATCTACTCTCCAAACTTTTCTCTTTTTGTCACACTTTGTTTCTGGATCCAAAACCCTGATTTGCAACCTATAGGTGACTTTTAGTGAAGATGACAACCTTGTGATAACTTGATGACCTTCTTCAACCTTACAACCTAATTTTCAAAGGATCTTCAAGCTCCAAGACACCTAGATCTGCAATCACACACCAATGATAAGAGAAACTTGTTGATTGTTAGGGAATAAGGGTTTTCCTTGGTCAAACCCCGTTTAGGTAATTAAACCTTATGATGAAACAATGAAATATGAACATGAAACATGAAATATGAAACATGCACAATGATACCTTGAAAGATGTCTTGAGATGTAAATCAACAATCTAACATGAAGTGGCCATGTAGAATGTAGATCTTGATCTTGAACTTTTAAAGGAAACAATGCTTGCAAATGGATCTAGGATGCTACATCACAACAATAACTCAACAAAATGCTTGATGCTTGATGATCTTGACATGATAATGGATCTTGAATTTCTACAATAAATGATGAAGAATTCTTCCCTTCAATGCCTTAGAAATTCTCTTGTATACGAGCTCTTGTCGCACTCTTGTGATGTTTTGTAATCATAAACTTGCTATTAGGAATGTTCTCTTGAAACTCTTAGGTGAAAATGAGTGAAATAACTTTGTATCTATACTTATTTATGTCGAATTTCCTAAAATTACAACACTAAAAGTCGATATCAGATCTAGGAGGAAAAAATATTGCCAATAATTTGAATTAAATTTGATTTTGGGCCACGCGGGACTCATACGCTAGAAGTGGCATATAAGTTACACCATTAGGCTTAACTACGGGACACATTTTTCAAAAAATCTTAGAATGGTGCAAAATTGGGATTGGGGCCCAAAAACCTGGGTGGGACTCATATGCCCAAGGTGGCGTATTAGTCCCAAATAACTAAATATGGGCCACACAGCCAATAAACACATGAATTATGATTGGTTGTTGGTTTATGTCATGATTATCCTTAGAAAGATGCATTAATTAAGGCTTGTGGATGCAAAATAAGGCCTAATAAGGCATAAAGAATCCCAATTATTTAATGAAACCCTAGATTAGTTTCAAAGTGTTAGGATACACTTTACAACATCCTAAATAAGGCATAATTAAGTTCATTTGGCTCACAAGGGCCCAAAACTTAATGTGAAGCTGTAAATAAATACACTTTACAACATCAAATTAAGGAAAAATCAAGTCAATTTAGCTTAAAAAGGTCCTAAATCCAATGTGAATGTGGAAAAAAAATTATAACACTAGATCAAGGAAATGTTAGGTCCATTTTAATGTTAACCATTCCCATATTAAGTTGGAAAATGTAAATGACAACATTTTTTGACACTACATTTAGCCCCAACTATAATGAGAGGATGAACCTACTTCAAACTCACACTAAAGTAGACATTCAAGAGGGGTCCAAGTGTACCAATGTGGATGAAAAAGGATGAAAAAGATCAAAGGGGGTGGCCAAGCTCCCAAGATCCAAGATCCTATGTCAAACCAACATAAGCATGAAAGGACACATACAAGGTGTATGATATGCAACATCAAGACACACACACATTCAATGTCAAAGAAAGAAAAAAAACCAAGAAAAAATGAAAATAAAAAGAGGTGGATCAAGCCTCAACCATTTTTCTAGCACGATGTGGATTGGATCTAAGTTGTTTTTCCAGAAATGCATGCTCACTTTGAGGCAAGGAAACTTCACGTTGTCTACTGGGTGAGTATCCGAAAAGGGGTGGCTTAGTGAGAAAGTCATGCCTCTATACTGGTTTCTCATCATATAAGGGGTGGGTTAGTGAGAAAGTCATGACCACATTTAGGCTTCTCAACATATATGTTAACCATACCAAAGCTATACCTCCTAATAAATTTGACAAGGCACCACAAAATAATTAATACTTATTGATCCTCTCTACATTGTTGATTGTACCAATAACATACCTACACAAGGAATACTTATTGATCCTGCATGTGCAAATAATGTGATCACTGAGGAATAAATGTGCAAGACCTTTATCAAGATACTTATGAATAACTGAAAGCATAGATTAAAACACATAATGGTTTTTCTTTCCCTATGATAGAGTTGATCACTCTTCATTACAAGTTGGACCTAAACAGTTAGATGTATCATTCTCCATCATCCTATTGTGGAAGCAATTTTGTGTGAAGCTAGGATACTCATAGTTATGCTCCATGAATGTTTTCCCATCAGTTATTCACAAGTGCATAAAGTTTCTTGTTGGGAATGAGATATTTATAATTCATCATAGTGGATTTTGTCCCTTGTCTTCCCATAGAAATTTCTCATTGGATTTCTTTTCCCCCAGACCTATGGAACCTATAAAGCCTCATGAATATTTTTTTTCAAATCCTATAAAAAATTCAAGGCAAATAATATAGAAGAATTATCCCTTAGCAATATTCTTGGATCCATGGTTATCCCTTCTCCTCAACCTACCATTGATGAACCTATGATTGAGCCACAAGCCTTTCCAAGTAACTAATTCACTGTAGTTCCTCCACCTATTTCCTGTAAGAGACTAAGAGACAAGATAATACCTTTTTCTCCTTCGAAGATAAAAAAAATTCTATAGACCTAAAGAGACAAAAGCTTTCTAACCCTTGGTGGTTCCTTTCATTCCTCCCCTAAGGGAAGAAAAGAAACCAATGGTTCATAAGCTCGCTCCTACACCAACACAACTTGAAAATTATGCTTTAGAAATTGAAATGCTAAAGAGCGTAGATGTAGATGTCACGCTATTGCTCACTGATTAGAAGAAGAAAAACACCACCTAAACCCATGGAACCAACTCAAGAACAAACCCAACCTTCACAAAAGCAAGACATTGAACCAGAATAAGAGGTGAAACAAGAAAATTCAAATACAATAATCATAAAACAACCATTGTGATTAACTTGGATGATATTGATGATGAGATTGATAAGATTGATGAATAAGTGCATAATGAGTTGAATAAATTTTTTTCCACGTCTATGAATTTAAATGGGGGCAATTGTGATGATCCTCTTGATGAGAGTGACCCACCACATGTTGAACCTGGTGATGCTCCTATCATGATACTCATTGTAGTCCCTATAGCTATTTATCCACCTACCATTTATGATGACAAAGATTCGTATGTCGATGACCTGCTCTTGCTTAAATCACATGTGTCGTACTACTTTATGTTTTCTTTATATCTTATTTATGAATGCTTTCATGTAATGTGTGTGTGAGTGAAAAATGTATCAATCTAAATGAAATTCAAACACATATCAATAAGACATTAAATTAGGAAAAATTGAAAAGAAAACAGAATAAGCAAACTGTGACTGCAGCTTCCCCGAAATCATCCTATCTCTCTCTAACTCCAGCGTTTTGTTGTTTCCAATGGCTCTCAGATCAGCAGATCAAGCTCAACAAAATGAATAGCTAAAGAACGAGATTTTAAAATGCACACTATGCTAAATGCAAAGCTATGCTAAGATGAAAGTATGGATGTGATGCTAAAATGGCTTTGATTGCATAAGTTGATTGCATGTACATTTGTGCATTTTAGTATGTATGCATAGGTAACCAAAGCTTGGATTTGTATCGGCTTTTATAGAGTTTTAGAATGGATTCGATTGGCTGATTCGATTAACTGCTCAGATTAAGCTTGTTCGAATGGACAGTGGAAGATTTTCGAAAGTGGATGAGGGAGATAGAAGGTTTCCCTTTTTCTTCGATTGTCATCATTGAGATTCGAACAGAAATTGTCATTTCAAAGAATGAGTTAGAATTAGTTAGAATTAAATAAAATAAATTTATTTAATTTAGAAGTGAAGACAGATATAGAAATTTGCATAATTAAATAAATTGTATTTAATTATGTTTTAGAAATGAATTTAGAGTGAGGAAACTATTAAATAAAATATTTAATATTTAATTTGATTATGAGATGAAGAGAATATTCCATTATTTAAATATTCAAATATTCAAACTTTGGAATGATATGATAATTAAAATAAATAGTCGTATTTATTAAATTTAATTAAGAGGAATGTGGGAAATGTCAATAATTAAATAAAATTATTTATTTAATTAAGATAGAAGAATTAGAAGATGAACAATATAAATAAATATTTAAATTTTTTTATATGTAGATGACTTTAGGAGAATTAATTAAATAATTCATATTTAATTAATGTAGAAGAATTAGAAAATGAACAATATAAATAAATAATTAAATTTATTTATATGTAGATGACCTTAGGAGAATTAACAAGCTTAATCATGACCATTTTTAGATGTATACATTTTTCCCCTCTTTGAAGTGATGTGTGAAACACATTGCTTCAAAGAAAATAAAAATTTTCCCCTGATATGCTTTTGATAATTTTGCTGATGATGCCCCCTCGGGAGGTAAATCACGGATGAGGGATAGAGTGATTTAGTTTGTGATAAAGAAATGTCCCAAAAATAAAGTCAAAAGGTAGCCAACCTACCCTTTTTTGACCTTTAAAAGGTAAAAAAAGTTGAAAAAGACAAGTCATTTGCACTTTTGACTTTGTGAATACTGTAGCTCTGAGAGTGACCTTGCGACATGGAGATTCCTTATCATCGCCACCGATTCGAGAGATCTGGCTGATGGGGCCCGTGGCCTCTGGACTAGCGATGGTCGATCTAACCACAATGCTTTCAAATTTTTCGCGTTTGAATCAAAAAAAATCATTTTTCTACGGATTTTGAATATGAAAATGCCGTTTTCATGCTTTTAGGATAGTTTGAGCACTTTCAAAAAAAATTCCGGTGCTTAGGGTAAAAATAGTAGCGCATATAGGATAGATTTTGAAAATTTAGGAAAAACCAGTTTAGCGCATTCGATGAAAACTAGAGTGCATACGGGTTTGATAAAAAAATTTAGGAGTAAAGTGCATATAGGAAAAACAGGCACGCATATAGGAAATAGCGCATAGAGTGAAAACACTGGCGCTTAGGTTGATTAAAGTAGCGCATATAGGAAAACGCGCAGAGGAGATATGTTTGAGTGCATCCAGTGAAAACAATAGCGCATACGGGTTTGAGCGCATCCTGTGAAAAGAATGACGCATATGGGTTTTAGCACATAGAGTCCACAGAGTAGCGCATATGGTAGGTAGAATTGAAGATTTGATGATAGTAATGTGAAAATGATGATGAATATTGCTTCCTTAGTCAATAGATAGGTAAATTGTCGTGTCATCATGCTGATATGGATAGAAATGATAGAATAATCTGATGGTTGATTGATAACTTTACTTCCTAGAGTAGGAAACAAAGAGTAATTGTCTAATAACTTTGTTTCAAAAACAAAGAGTAGATTGAACTGATAACTTTGCTTCCTAGAGTAGAAAACAGAGAGTAAATGTTAGATGAATGATTGATATGACTTCTGATAAATTTGCTTTCTACGGTAGAAAACAAATAGTAATTGATGGTAGAGCAGATTTGATATGATATCCAGATAGATAAGTTGTGTACTTGTTTGCCTGATAGGATTGATTGTGTGATATGAGTCATTGATATGATGCATTGATATGAGTCATCGATATGGGTCTGATATAGGTCACTGATATAGGTCATTGATAGATATGAGTCTGATTGAATTTGATTGATTGAGATTGAATAAATGGTATGATTCTGATTACTTATCCTTATGATGAAAATATGAGGTTTTCAAAAACCTCCAGATTAGAGAGCGGCACTCAGTAGGGTGGGATAGGATACCCGAGTTGACACCTATTGATATAGCTATGATAGATACATGTGGTTTGGGATCCTTATTGGCTATGCCGCCGATTCGGGTCAACAGAGGATTGTTGACGGCACTGGCAGAGCGATGGCATTCGGAGCACAACTTTCATATGCTGACTAGTGAGGTGACAGTGACTCTAGAGGACGTATACATGATATTAGGTATCCCAGTGGTTGGTGCCCTTGTGTATTATGATCACAAGGAGATCGGGAGTACAGATGCCTTGAGGAGGGTGTACGGTGATGGACAGATAGCGGGGTACTGGGTACCATGGGTGGACTTTCGAGGATATCCAGCCTTGCCAGCAGTTTTGGGTGCATTTATTGGAGGTCTCCTTTGTCCGGATCGCCGAGCAAAGGGATTATTAGTGGGATGGGGCAAGATTTTGGAGCAGATGTTGGTACAGCCACGAAGATATGCATGGGGGAGTTGCATGCTAGCACATCTTTATCATGATTTGCATCAGGTCGTGTACAGGGGTTCTTCCAGTTTGTCGTGTGGTGTGACCTTGCTGCAGATATGGGCATGAGAGCATCTTGCTATGATGAGACCGGCGTGCCCCAGAGTTAGGCCACTAAGTAGGCCTTATATATATACGTATGCTATGTTCCTTACCCAGCCCAAGCTGGGCAAGGTGGATTACTGGAGGCGCCTGTTAGATGATATGGATACAGTGGTATGGTGACCATATCTTGATTACGAGCCATGGGCTACAGATGATCTGGAGATGCCGTTTGTATGCATTCCTCGGTTCTTGATAGGGAGGACACAGGGGGTTGCACACTATGCCTGGAGCAGAGATGAGGCCAGATGGGGGCCATGTATTTCCTATCAGGTAGCGTATACAGAGTTCATGACATTAGCACCTGAGGCATGGGCTGACAGGCGAGACATTGTGGATTTCGGTATGTCAGATGAGTATTCTGTATATTTCCACATGCATCCCTTTCCATGGTTTACCAGTCCTGATGAGCCAGCACCCATTCTGGTAGTACCACAGCCAGGGGCAGTGAAACAGGAGGATGTGGCCGGCGGCGAGCAGGGAGCAGTTGGAGGAGGAGGTGGATAGCAGAGATGAGGAGGAGAGTTCCGATGGGGATGATGGAGATGATGGCGGGGATGAGGGATAGGTGTTGGGGAGGTCAAGGATGGATATTCTGAGGGGTGTCCAGATCATGCGGCGGCCAAGGATAGGGATAGGGCAACGGACAGTGATCCGAGTGGGATCCTCATCTCAGCAGGGGCAGATAGCCACACTTCAGGCCCAGGTGTAGACACTACAGGGACAACAGGGGCAGTTACAGAGTCAACTGGTGCAGGCACAGGGATTTATTGTATAGCTACAGGCACAGCTAGCACAGGCACAAGCACAGGCACAGGCACAGGCATAGGCACAGGCACCTGCCCCAGGCCCACAGTTAGCTCAGGTGATGACAGAGAGAGATACATTTAGACGGAGAGCAGTGGAGGCTGAGGGCATGGCTCAAAGGTTGATGGGCACCATAGAGAGTGCATCATTGCGGGATGCCATTACAGAGGGCATGGAGATGGCGAGGGAGGTTGAGTATTATAGAGTCAGATACGAGGAGCTGTGTCCTCCCGAGCACAGAGAGCCATATCCCCGATCTCATAGTAGGACGAGGAGTAGATCACAGACACATACACAGAGCATGGGAGTGACTGGGCCTCAGCGGGACCTAGATGCAAGCACCAATGGCATGCCACCTCCTTCCGGACCAGCTCCATCAGGGGCATCAACCAGTTAGCAGATATAGTGCACGTGTGTGTACCATTTTTGGAGCATATATACTGATTTTTGATCATATCTGATGTATTTTACTTTGGACATTTTAGTTTCATTGGACATTTGGACATTTGTATCATTTTTGATGAGTGATGATATGCAGCAGCGATGATTACTTTTGATGATGTGATGTGCATTTTTGAGATGATAATGTGATATGCATTTATTTTCATGTGTTTATGGATTTTGGTATGCATTAACATGATATGCAGGATGATTCGATTATATTGTTTTTATTATGATGATGATGATTTGATAATGTGTACTAATGATGTCATGGAGATGGATGACTTATAATGTGATTATAAAAATGTATGTATGGAATTTTTATTTTTTTGGATTTTTCAATGCAGGTAAAAGATGATAATATGATGAAAAATGAATGTTGTGTTCATGATATGTAGTATGAATTTTGTACGATAAAATGATATGTAAAATGATATGAGTAAATAGTGAGGAAATGTATGATGAAATGATATGTGATGAAAATATAATGATTTGTAATTAGAATGAACGGATAAATGAAATGATAAATGGGATCATAATGATAATGAAATGATAAAGAAATGAAATGATAGTTAATGATAATTAATGATAAAAGAATGAAATGATAATGATAATAACAAGAGATGAAATGGGATGATATGAGATGTGAATGAAAGTAATGAGAATGATAATAAATGAAAGAAATGAAATGAATAATGATGCAATGAATGATAAAAATGAAATGATGAAATGATAATAGTAATGGAATGTTAAATGATGATAGTAATGATAATGTTAAATGATAATGACAACGATAATGTTTAAACGCTAAATGATAAATGATAATGAAATGATAATTGGTAAATGATATTGTCAAATAATATGATAATGAAATGTTAAATGATAATGATATGAAATGAAAATGATAAACGATATGTAATGATAATGAAATGATAACGAACAAAATGATAAACGATATGGAATGATAATAAAATGATAACGAGTGAATAATGGTATGGAATGAAAATGATAAATGATATGATAAAGTTAAATGAAAAAATGATAAGTAAAATGAAACGCAAATGGAATGATGATGGTTATGAAATGGTAAATGAAAATGAAATGCAAATGGAATGATAAGGGATATGAAATGATAAATGAACATGAAATGCAAATGGAATGATAATGGATATGAAATGATAAATGAAAATGAAATGCAAATGGAATGATAATGGATATGAAACAAATGTTCGAATATCCTCCACAAATAGTCCAAAGAGACATGGCCATCGTTTGATGTGATTATTATCCTTTCAAAACTCTGATGCAAATCTACTATGTAGACATGTACACTGATCTAGTATGAAATGCAGCTTAATGAAGCGAACCTTTTATTGAGCTTGTTGGTATATTTGCTGGAATCATCATAGAGCACTTTTAAAATGTTGGAAGTATGTACAAGCATCAGAGGGGAAATTAGCACCAATGATGACCTGAGTACAACTTTCATGACTTTTGATATAGCAAGTGAATACAAGCATCTAGGTATAATTGAACCAAGATGACCTGAGCATTTCTTGCATGAACAGACAAAGACTAACCACCATCTGATGCAAATTTGGAACTATCATCAATGATAAATCATCACGTCTCGCGACATATTTGCAAAAGATAAATGATTAACCTCCAGACAGTAGACAAAGAAAAATCATTCTCTTTCCTTGCCACTCTAGTTTAGTACATCATCGAGTGTGCTCCAGAGAAATGATATTGAAAATTAAACAACCATTGTTCAAAAATGAAATACTGTTATTCCAAACATTATTCAGATTATAGATCATCCAGATATGAGTCATGATAAGGTACGCAACTGAAAGGTAGTGTGATATGGATCAATGATTGGATGTTTTGGTTTGATTTGGTTGTTTCGTTATTGTATGATTGGCCTCGATGTCTTTGTCTCACTGTTTTGGTAAAACTTGAAAGTTGATTGCCCCCAGTATGCTCATGTTTGCCCTTGGTATTGACTCAACTTGCTGAAATGAATATGTACAATAATCAAGCCATGGTAAGACGTTATCACTCGAGGTAAATGACGATAGCATGGTGTGAGTGTGGCCTCCAGATGATGAAAAGGATGCATGAAAGGAATGCTGAAATGTTAAGTGCAGAACATGAACTAATAGATGGAAAGTTACAAATAGCGTCTATTTGCCAGATTTTCACTATTTTTTTTTATTGCATTTTTCTTGTCAATAGACTGCCTGTCGCCAGGTTTTCACCCTATGACTTTTTCTTTTATTTTCTTTTCTTTTTTTCTTTTTTGGATTTTCGGACTTTTTTTTTGGATTTTTCGGATTTTTTTTTTTTTGATTTTATTTTCAGGACTTTCTGATTTTTTTGGATTTTTTCAAGACTTTTTCTGATGATGATAACCACTTTTAGACATAATACTTTTTCAAGTGCATGCTGTTGATAGGCTCGTCAAACAAGTCCCCCTCTGGCGTTGATAATTTGTAGGCTCCTAAACCATAGACTGCGATAATCACGTAAGGACCTAGCCAATTTGGTTCAAACTTTCCCTTCTTTTCTTTGTCTTGCTGATTGCGTGGGTTCTCTTTTAGAACTAGATCACCCACTTGAAAGGTACGTGGCTTTACTTTGTGATTATAGCTACGAGACATCATCTGTTGATATGCTTTTAGATGATCAACTGCTCTTTGTCTCTTCTCATCTAGGAGTTCTAGTTCTTGGAGTCGGGAAACTCTATATTCATCATCTATTGTAAGACCTTTCAATGATACTCTAAGTGAGGGAATCTCAACTTCTAGAGGTAGTATGGCTTATGCTCCATAGACAAGAGAAAATGGTGTTGCTCCTGTTGGTGTGCGAACACTGGTTTTGTAGGCCCATAGAGCGGGATTGAGTTGAACGTGCCAATCCTTCCCTGAATCATTCACAGTCTTTTTCAAGATTTTCAATATTGTTTGATTTGAGGCCTCTGCTTGGCCATTCCCTTGTGGATATTAAGGTGTTGAATATCTATGCTGAATGTGAAATCTCTCGCAAAGTTCATCAACATCCTGATTTTTGAATGGACGTCCATTATCTGTAATAATGGAGTTGGGAATGCCATACCGACAAATAATATAGTTGAGTATGAATGATGATATTTGTTTGCTAGTAACTTTAGTAAGAGGGACTACATCAATCCACTTGGTAAAATACTCTGTAGGTGTGATAATGAACTCATGTCCGTTCGATGAAGAAGGATGAATCTTGCCCACTAGATCTAACCCCCATTGAGAAAATGGCCAGGTTGGCGTAAATGGTTGAAGTTCCTATGCAGGAGCATGAATGAGATTCTCATGAATCTAACATTTTGAGCATGTTTTCAAAAAAGTGAATGATTCCCTCTCCATTGTAGGCCAGTAGTAACCCATTCTAATCAATTTCTTGGATAAGGTCAGTCCACTCGAATGAGTACCGCAGATGCCACCATGAACTTCTTGTAAAGCTTTGTCAGATTCCTCACATTCAAGACATTGAAGTAGAGTACCATCAAGACCACGACAATAAAGGGTGTCAGCGATAAGAGTGTAGCAAGCAGATTGGCAGATGAAATTGCATTTTTGGTTACAGGATAAATCGGGTGGAGGGATATTGTCTTTGAGGTCGGCATAAATTTTTCCGTACCAAGGTGAATCGGATCCTACCAAGTGGCAAATGATTTGGATTTCGGGTGTGTCATAGGCAGGTGTAAATGATTGTTCCACCAGAAATTCATAGTGAGTCTAATTTTATGGGAGTTGTAGCAATGATGCGATCGTAGTCATGGCATCAGCTTCCTTGTTATCAAGCCTTGGAATTTGTGCGAATTGAATGTTCACAAAATACTTCTTGAAATCATCAACCATCTTTTTATATGGTAACAATTTGTCATCTTTGGTCTGATAATCATCATTGATCTGATAAATGACTAGCTATGAGTCACCATATACTTGTAGTTCTGTAATCCTCCATTCCAGCGCTATTTTAAGCCTAGTGATCAATGCTTCATATTTGGCTATGTTGTTGGTGCATGGAAACATCAGCCTATATGATCGAGGAATAGTGTGTCCTTAAGGGGTGACGAAAAGGATGCCTGCCCCCGATCCATGTTGAGTGAAAGAACCATCAAAATATAAAGACCATGGTTGTTTAGATTCTGCAGTGAAGACATCAGCATCTGAAAATTCAATGTGCAGGGGATGATCTACTTGTAGTGGTGCTTCAGCTAGTTGATCAGTGATAACTTGTCCTTTAATTGCCTTGCAATCGACATAATGGATGTCAAACTCACTCAGAATCATTACCCACTTTGCTAACCTCCCTGTCAATGATGCTTTGCTTAATAAATACTTGAGTGGATCAATCTTTGAAACCAGATTGATTGTATGGGTTAACATGTAATGCCGAAACTTCTGTGAAGTAAAAGCTATTGCCATACAAGCCTTCTTAATAGAAGTGTAGTTGAGCTCATGACTTGTCAGTGTTCTATTGATGTAATAAATTGCACATTCCTTTCCTGTAAAGTCTTCTTGTGCTAGCAGTGCCCCCAAAGATGTCTCTGTTGCGACAATGTATAAGATTAGTGGTTTGTCTGGATTTGGTGGTACAAGAATTGGTGGAGTCATTAAATACTGTTTGATTTGTTGAAAAGCCAATTCACATTTTTCATCCCACCTGAAAGGAACATTCTTATGCAGTAGATGTGTGAAAGGTAAGCTTTTATCAGCCAATTGTGCAATGAACCTTCATATAGACTGCAGTCGTCCCTGTAGTGATCTCAACTGACTGATGTTCTTTGGTGGAGGCATTTCCATAATCGCCTATACTTTCACAGGATCTACTTCAATTCCCTTTTTCTGAAATAATGTATCCCAAGAGTTTTTCAGATTTGACCCCAAAAACACATTTCTTAGGGTTGAGGCGAACTTTGAATTTCTCTAATCTTGCAAATATTTTGGACAATATTTCAAGATGTCCTTCTCTGGTGTATGATTTTGCCAATATGACATCTACATAATCTTCCATGAAGATATGCATCATGTCATGAAAGATTGTAGTCATGGCTCTTTGGTAAGTAGCCCCAACATTCTTTAGACCAAAAGGCATGATGTTCCAACAATAAGTTCCCCATGGACATGTAAAACTTTTTTTCTCTTGGTCTTCAGGTGCAATTTTGATTTGGTTGTAGCCAGAAAAACCATCCATTAATGAATACATGGCATGCCAGCTATCAGATCAACTATAGTGTCAATGTTTGGCAGTGGGTAGTCATCCTTAGGACATGCTTTATTAAGATCTATGAAATCTTTGCATATTCTCATAGTTTTATCTAGCTTGGATACAGGAACAATGTTGGAGATCCATTCTGCATAGTCGATTGGTCTTATGAAGCCCACATCAAGGAGTTTTCTCAGTTCTTCCTTAACCAATAATGCAACATGAGGGTGCATCTTTCTGAGTTTTTGTTTCACTGGCTTGGCCCCTGGTTTGATAGACAAGTGATGCATGATAAGATTAGGATCAAGACCAGGCATGTCAGCGTAAGACCACACAAAATTTACTTGATTTGCTTTCAGGAATTCCATGAACTCTAGTATTTCTTTCTCTGTCATTGATGCGGCTAACTGCAAAATTTTTGGTTTGTCAGAAGTCTCAAGATTAATAGCATTTGTAGGCTCAATCAAAATAGGCGATCGCTCATGGTAGTGCTCTGGGAGAGTGTCAAGATTCCCATCGTCTAGTGCCTCAAAAAGGTTTTCACCATCTGATACGCTCTTTATTTTATCTTTTGTTTGATCTAATACTGCCAGATTCTGGTTTTCACCATTAGATCTTTTTATTTTATTTTTACTTTTGCAGCTGGGAGAATTGACACTCTCCTGATCAAAGACTTTATATCGAAAATCGTTAGTGGAACAATCATTTACATCTTCTGCCGAAAGGAAGTTTACAATATCTTCATCACTTGGAAACATAGGTATATCAATAGGTTTAAATGAATCCCAATCAATGAGATCAGGATACATCAAAGGTATCGGGTCATCAGGTTGTGTGAAATCAGCTATGGTTATGGTCATAACAGAGTTGTTTGTAGGATCCGTGGTATGAGATCGGTCAATGATGATACTGTCCTCATGATAGTCTTGTTCGTTTAGATCCAACTCAGCCTCACTAGAATCATAGTCAATTTGTGGTTCAGATTCTTGTGGTTGGGACCCTGACCCTTCACCTTCAATTAGAGTTGGGGCGTACTGGTGTATTACATCAACCTCTTTATCCCTATAGAACTCATCATTGTAAATGGTGTCCCATTCATATTCAGCAGAGTCTGTATCTGAATTGTTATCCATAAAGTTTTGAACTGTTGCCAAGCATGCTTTTCGTGAATCTGAGCCTTCTTGAAATGTGAAGACAGTGCCATGCAGTTGTTTGGATGTGCTTTCTTTGGAGTGAGTATCATAACCTAATCCAGTTTTCTCTTTGGCAGCAAGTTCATGGAGGCGAATAGATTCAACTACTCCTTCTTTCCTTTTTCCAATAGGACCTTTATCATAGCCCATCTTCTGCATGATTGAGTACCCTTTTCCATATTTGTCTGTGGGTAATTTGACATTAAAGACTGCTTCATCTTCATCTTTATAGAGCCAGTTTAAAAATTTTGTATCCTCTGGATTTTCCATGGGGAATTTTTCTTTGATGAATTGTCCATTAAATTTTGTGATTGGCTCTATTGGTGGTTGCTTTGATGTTGATGCTGCTGATATTTGATGTTCCCTGATAGACAGTTGTCCATGTGATCGAGGTGATGTAGGTAAATTGGCAAGACAAAGAGAGTATTTTCCAACTCCATGGTCCTTGAATTTCAATTTCTTGTCAAAACTATAGGTTAATTGATTGATTTGTGTGTCAATCTTTAGAGAAGTACCAGCATGAGCTTCTCGATTGTTAGGGACCAAAGTATCTTGATTGGCCTTTATGTTGGCACAAGTTTGAATATTTGAATTATCAGCTGGTATCGTGATTTCCTGTCCATCATAAGGAAACTTAAGACATTGATGATAAGTTGATGGGACAGCTTGCATTTCATGGATCCAAGGATGACCCAACAAGATGTTATATGCAAGATCTCGGTCCAATACTTGATAGAAAGTATTCTTGATAACAGGGCCCACTTTGATTGGTAGCATGATTAGACCTTTGGATGCTCTTTCTTCATCATCATAAGCTTTTATGGTAATCTTTCTTCTGAAATCAATGGAGTCTTCAGAATATCCTAAAGCTTTAACCAACTTCATGGTATAGATATTTAAACCAACACCTCCATCTATTAGAACTCGTCTGACACGAAACTTGTGAACCATGACTTCTAAGTACAATGAGGAATTGTGGGGATGAGTTATGGAAACGTCATCTTTTTCAGAGAATGAAAGGAAAGTGAGTGAGGACAAGTGTCCTACCATGGCTTGAAATTGGTTCACATCCAAATTAGTAGATACATTCGTTTCAACGAGGGCTTTTTCGAGAATTTCCTTATGGGTTGGGGAAATCTTCAATAGTTCCATAATAGAAATTTGAGCGGGGGTTTTCCGAAGTTGATTGACCAAATCATATTGATGTTGAGGTGGAGGTTCAGCGGATTTTGAAGAGGCGCCCTTTAAGACAACTTTAGCTTGCGCTCTTGTTGCTGTGTTGACTTCTCTATATTCCACCTTCTTATTGATTTTAATGACATTTACTCGCTCGTCATTTGTGTAGAGATGATTGATTATATGATCATCATTGATATGATTCACATTTTTTCCAGAAGACTCACCCTTTTGATAGTTTGGTAAAGGGTTGTGAAATGCTTGGTGGTCTGCGTTGGATTGTTGATGTCCTTCTATTGTAATGATGTCATTGTCGATTAAGTCTTGAATGGCATTCTTCAAGGCTTGGCAGTTATTTGTGCGATGACCTTTGCACCGATGATAATCACAATAGTATGCCTCATTCCATGATGGAGGCTTTACATTGGGTTCATAATTTTGTTGAGGCGGCAAAGTAATGACATTTTTGGCCATCAACTCTTTGAATGCAGATTCTAAAGATTGACCCAATGAAGTGAAAGTTCTTTTATTGGAGAAGAATGAAAATTTTTGTGTATTTGTATTCGAGGTGTTCCCTAAGGAATTGTGATTGTTATTGGTTCCTCGGTAACCTTGGTTGTTGGAAGTCCCTTGATTGGGAGTAGAGTGTTGATTTATATTGTTCCTCGGAGGAGGAGGATTATTTCCGTGATTTGCAATCAAGTTGACATTGTTGTTGCGAATGTTTGGAGTACTGAGGACAAATGACTTGGTTGAGGCATGATTCACATCAACAACACCATCATTCACCATATTTTGTTGCGAGTCTAGAATTTAGACTTGTCCTGATTATTGTGATGATTGGATGAGCTAGGATTGTCTTTGTCATGTTTTATTATTCCTCTTTTGACCAAAGCATTTTCAATGGTTATGGCATCTTCAATCATTTTCTCAAAAGAAGGACAATGTAAGTTCAAATGATAGCTCATTTCTGAATTTAAACTGTTAATGAAGGTAACCATCTTTTCCTTTTTAGGAACATAACGTGGATATCTGGTGAACATTCTTCTCCATCTCTGAAGAAACATAATGAAAGATCCACCTAGTTTTTGTGCAACTTTTCAAAGATCTATCATGGTGATCTGATGTTGTATGTTGTAGGCATATTGTGATATGAATAAGTTGATTAATTCTTCAAATGTCCTGACGGGAGGTGTAATCTTAGATAACCATTCCATAGAGTGAACTCCAAGGCTCCTAGGAAACAATCGCATCAAGTGTCTTCGTGAGCAAATTCCAATGTCACGTTTCAGAAGTCTCTAACATGATCGATTGGATCCGATTTCCCATTATAGCAATCAAATTTTGGCATTTCACAATGTTTGGGAAAAGGAATCATGTTAAGACTTCGATCGAAAGGATAAGGACAAATGTCCTCTAGAGTATATTTCTTTGTGGTTGTTCCCCCTTGTAATTCTTTAACTTGTCCTTGAAGTGCCTTGATTTGTTGGGTCAAAGCACTAAGATCAGATAGGGGTGTCTCTTCAGGTTTGTTTTTCAAGTTTTCAGTATTGAAGTCATGAGGCAATTTAGCCCCTTGTTCGGATAGATAGCGAAAATATTTTTCCTTATCTCGCTGCAAGATCTTTTCGATGGCTTTGTGAAACTTTGGATCTTGCTCAACCTCTCTAAGATGTTCCTCATCTTGTTCCTCATCACTATCTATCTGTGTTTTGTTCATGTCTTTGTATTGGTGGAATGGATTTTCTTCTCTGTTATCCGTATCTTTGTCAAAAAGTGGATTATGATTCATGATGTAAAGAGGATTGCTGCTTTCACCCTCTTCTTGAATGTTTTGAGTATAACCTTCTTGTTGGATTTCGTCCTTCAATTTATTGAATTGAGATCTTGTGAAGATAGGCATATGATTTTGAAAAATTCTTCTAAACTTAGATCCTGGTTTTGACAAGTGCGATAATGATGATATCTTGATCTAATAAGATGTGGAATCTTATGATATGATCTAAGATGTTCCTAATTTTTTATTGTGGCTTCCAATGATGAAGGATATCAGAATCCTATTGGGGAAGTTGAATCAATAATGAGAAATTTGTTTGAGAGATGCACTCTTAAAGTTTTGATCTTTTTTTTCGAAGAAAGGTTCCAAAATCACTTAAGGATTTGATTGGGATGTGAAGGATATTCTATAGAAGGTTGTGGTATGTTGTCAAATTCAAGAGGTTGATTATGATTATGCCTTTGTGATAGAGCTAATCTCTGATAATAAGCTCGAGAATCTAAGGGATCTACAACATACTCCTCAGTGAATCCTCTAACAAAGTCCTAGTATCTATGAAGAAATCCTCGGTAATGAAGCAAGACGTGTCAACTTTTGTACAAGAATTTTCTCTTTTGCAATGTTTTCTTGTATCCTAATGTTTTCTTGGGTTTTCTGATTCTTCTAGAAACTGATTTCTTGGGAAATTTTGTTGATTTCCAATCTCTAAGCATGGGAAAAGTATTGGGAATGTTATTGGACCAAAGGTATGAATAAATTTTGAATGCTTTCAGTTGTTGTTCTTCATATTCATTTTGGATGATCTTTCTATCTGAATTAATGTGATGGAAGACACAACAAACATTTTTGAAAATAGTTATTCTTAAAGCCCTATACTAACATGAAGTGTTTGATCAAGAAAATGTTTTCAACAAATGTTTTCACAGGTTTCGAACATGAAAGACAATTCAAGCAGACTCACTCTTAATGCTCAAGTAGGTCATTCTAGTAATCAATAGCCCACATCTTAGAACTACGTCGACTCACACAGCCGTGTCACCCCCGAAGGGGCGCCCGTGTTTTTGTCTTTTCCAGGCGCGTACTCAGAGTTACGGAAGTGGATACTGGATCCCCTGAGCAAACGGTCCTTGGAAGTTATATGGTGAGTGTCTTGGGGGTAGATTCTTACCTCCCCTTGCACTGTGATTATTAGAATGTTCAGAAACTGACTTCAGTTGGCCACTACACTAGGTTCGTAGTAAGGATTTCTGTTCGGTGCGCCAATAATAAACTCCCTCAGGAGACCTCCCAATCTTTAGAACAAAGGTTTTGGGGATGGTTATCTTGCACACTACTGGAAAAAGAGGGTTTCCCCATATTTTCTTTAAATTTTATAGTGGGGCGGAATAGCCTGGCTTTGGCTTGAACCCACTTGAGTCGTTCCTGTAGGGTGAGTACTTTTTCTCACTATGGCAGACTCTCTAAGGGATGTAATTGAAGTAATAAAAATTCATGAAATTGAAAAAGGCAAGTCTGGTATTTTGATCACCCAGTTAAAGGGAGAGCATAAACCTATTGCCATAGACAAAGCAGGAAAATGTTCATTTTAAAACCCAAATCACAATGATCTAATCTAAGTGAAGATATTGCTTCACCAAAAACAAGTTTGTTCAATTTTAACTGCAAGATCATTGTGTGGTGACTATCCTAGATTGCTTCATTTTATCCAGATGTGTCTACCCTAGGATTGCTTCATTTTAAAATCCCGAAAATGAAAAAGAATTCTGTCTACGTAAGGCATCAGACTCAGAATTTTGTATTTTTGTTACAATCCATATGTGCCATAATATTAACTATATGTGCCAGAATATAAGCTATATGCACCAGAACATAAGGTATATGCGCTAGAATAGAAGGTGTATGTGCCAGAACAGAAGTTATATGCGCCACAAGAAAGATTAATATGCTCCTAAAACAGTTACTGTGTGTCAAAGGAAAGATTATATATGCACCTAAACAATTACTATATGCACCGAAACAGTTGTTATATGCACCGAAACAGTTACTATATGCGCCGAAACAGTTGCTATATGCGCCGAAACAGTTACTATATGCGCCAAAATAGTTGCTATATGCACTCCAGAATCCTGCAAAACAAAAGTCAAAAACCCCATATGTGCCGCAGAAAATGTCGAATGCACTTAAACGCCAATTTTTTTTTGAAAGTCGACTCCAGAACGCGGAAACTGTCAAAAAAAACTTACAAAGAATGTTAAATTCGTGGGTTTGAGCCCCACGGTGGGAGCCATTTTATGTGTGAGTAAAAAATGTATCAACCTAAATGAAATTCAAACACATATCAATAAGAATTAAATCAGGAAAAACTGAAAAGAAAACATAATAAGCAAATTGTGACTGCAGCTTCCCCGAAATCCTCCTATCTCTCTCTAACTCCAACGTTTTGTTGTTTCCAATGGCTCTCAGATCAGCAGATCAAGCTCAACAAAATGAACAGCTAAAGAACGAGATTTTAAAATGCACACTATGCTAAATGCAAAGCTATGCTAAGATGAAAGTATGGCTATGATGCTAAAATGGCTCTGATTGCATAAGCTGATTGCATGTACATTCGTGCATTTTCGTATGTATGCGTAGGTAACCAAAGCTTGGATTTGTATCAGCTTTTATAGAGTTTTAGAACGGATTCAATTGGCTGATTCGATTAACGGCCCAGATTAAGCTTGTTCGAATGGACGGTGGAAGATTTTTGAAAGTGGATGAGGGAGATAGAAGGTTTCCCTTTTTCTTCGATTGTCGTCATTGAGATCCAAAGGGAAATTGTCATTTCGAAGAATGAGTTAGAATTAGTTAGAATTAAATAAAATAAATTTATTTAATTTAGAAGTGAAGACGGATATAGAAATTTGCATAATTAAATAAATTGTATTTAATTATGTTTTAGAAATGAATTTAGAGTGAGGAAAATATTAAATAAAATATTTAATATTTAATTTGATTATGAGATGAAGAGAATATTCCATTATTTAAATATTCAAATATTCAAAATTTGGAATGATATGATAATTAAAATAAATAGTCGTATTTATTTAATTTAATTAAGAGGAATGTGGGAAATGTCAATAATTAAATAAAATTATTTATTTAATTAAAATAGAAGAATTAGAAGATGAACAATATAAATAAATAATTAAATTTATTTATATGTAGATGACTTTAGGAGAATTAATTAAATAATTCATATTTAATTAATGTAGAAGAATTAGAAAATGAACAATATAAATAAATAATTAAATTTATTTATATGTAGATGACCTTAGGAGAATTAACAAGCTTAATGATGACCATTTTTAGATGTATACAATGTGATCTCTTGTATTGTATTGCTTGACATGTCTTTATGTTTGTGAGTTTTCTTTGGATAACCATTGTTGATCTATTGGTGCAAAGATACAAAGAAAACAAATATTTCATGACAATACTCTATTTGTATATCAATTATTCTCTGTCATAAACTTTATCTTTTCTCTATCTTGTGTTTTCCTTTTGGGGGTGATGCAAGGCATCAAGATATTTAGGTCTCTTCCATGTTGACCCAAAATAAAATTTATTTTATCCCTCTATGTTTCTTTCCTCCTTTTTGTTCATTGTTCCATGAGCATTTGGGGGATGATGACATTTCTGAGCTCTATTATATCAACTATACTAGAGACATATGCTAACCCTAGACCCATGGATCCCTTAGTATACCTTTCTATGTTGTCATTTTATTCTGGGGGAAACCCCTTGTAATGATGAATTTTAATTGGAAACATATCATTGGCATAAGGCTTTCCAAATAAGCTCATTTTGATCTTTAGTTGCATGACATTTATCATTTTCTACTTTAAAGTAATTTCTCATAGCATGGTGTTTAACAATTCTTTAAAGTGGGGGGATACATTGGCATTATTTTTTCTTCACTTTGTTCACAGGTTGAACTTAGTGATGATTTGACATTTGACAATTTTGATATTTTTTCTTGCTTCACTTTGTTCACAAGAAGTTGAACTTAGTGTAGTGTTGACATAACACATTGATCATTTTGTGGCACCTTATCAAATTTATCAAGGAGTATAACTTTTGGTATGGTTGACGTATGGGAACACACCTGTAGACCTGGTGTATTCTTCCCATCTACCACCTTTTATGGGTGCACAACTAGTGAATAGAAAACTTCACTAGATCTTATGTGTTTCTCATTTTATCTCGGGGCTCACCTAGTGTATATTAGACTACACCAGCCCTTGTGAGTATATTTTATGGATTTTGATCCATCCTTTCCTTTTTATTTTTGTATTAATTTTGATAGTGTATGTTTGTGTATAGTGTGTTGTTGATGCATACATGTGTTTCTTTTGTGCCTTTGTTGGTTTGTCATGGGATCTTCGATCCTAGGGACTTGGCCACCTCCTTGATCCTTAGTTATCCTATCTCTTTAATAGTTGTACAATTGGACCTCCCTTGACATATATTTCTCTACTTTAGTGTGAGTTTGAGCATAAGTTCATACTCTCACTAAACTGGGGGCTAAATGCAGTGTAGGAAATTGTATACCTTTACAATTTCACACTATCTTTGGGTCCTTTAATTTATTAGACTTAATTAAGCTTCTAATTTTCCAAATTATGCATTCCAAAGCCTTATACTTACCATTTTATGAAATGAGAACCAACACTAAATAAATACATTTACTATTTAATATAACATGGATTATGAGTGTCTTGGAAATATAGGACAGGACCCATTCACCCATGGGTGAATGGGTCCCCTTTATCCGCTAAGACCCATTTTAAAATGTGTTTTTGGCAATATTTTAATGATATAAAGTAAGATTGTAAGTGTTGGACTTTGGAATCTAATTTTTGGGAAATTAGATAAAGACCTATAAATACATAGTCATTTTATCATTTGAAATCCAACACTTTATGAAGAAACATGAACTAGAAATTCAAGAGACAAATATTATTGTCAAGATCATTCAAGAGCAACATTATTAGTCATTATCAATAGAAATCAAGATCCTAGCATCATGTCAAAGTTTATATTTATTCATGTTGTCTCGTGAAGGCTAACAAGCATTGTAGATCTTCAAGCATTCAAGAAATCAAGCAAGCAAGATCCAATTACTTTAAAGGATGTGTATGACTTCAATCCTTCAAGGAAACCATTGAAGGATGGTGACTTGCAACAAGTGTTCATTTATCATTTTCTTCCCATTTTATTATCTTTTTATCAAGGTTTAATTACCGAACTAGGGTTTGACCAAGGCAAAACCCCATACAAAAATAAATAAATAAAAATTACCCTTTATGTATGTACAGATTACAAGTTGAAGTATGATTGAAGAGATCTTGAAGAGAAATTTTGCATTGTTACATTTTGTGGACACATAAAAAGTAACCCTTCTACTTTTTCTTGTTGCATCCCTCCTTGTGCTTAATTTTCTTGATTTTTCCTTGATTAATGTTGCAATGTGGCCCACATATTCACATTAGGTCTTGAATATTTATGAATCATTAAGACTTTATGATGTCTTGTAAAAGTCTTGTGAAGTGTTGTAACACATTTTCACACTTTTCTAGACTCTTCTTATTATAATTCACCTACATACCCCATTTTTTATCACTTACCAAGTCTTATTTTAAAGTGTTGTAAAGTCTTGTAACAAACTTTCACACTTTTCTACCTGATTTTCATCAATAAATACACCTTTCTTATGCTTTATTTGGCCCCTTTATGTACTTACAGGCCTTAATTAAGTGTATTTTTAAATATAAACTTGGCAAACATCATTTAAGACAACTTAATTCCTGACACCCATTCACATGCCTTGAATGGGACCCATTCACCATTAGGGGCGAATGAGTCCCCCTTGGAACAAAAATCAAAATAAATTCAAATTGCTGGCAAGTTTTTATTTCTTAAGACCTAAGGTTAGCCTGTGATGTATTTTTGGGAAATTAGGGCATAATTGTGTATAAATATTTAATTTTCTATTCATTTTAAGCCCCCCCATTCATTCATGCATGCATTCAATCTGTCATAATATCCAAGCATTCTAGCATCCTTAATCATTCAATCAATCATTCAAGCATCTTGGAGTAGCATATCTTCATACTTCAATATCAAGGGTTTGGTGAGTTTATGACATTGCATGCTATTTTTTCATCATCATCTATTTATTTTATTTCATTTTTAACGGTTTAATTACTAAACCAAGGTTTGACCAAGACAAACCCCTATACTCTAACCCTTAACACTTTTTCCCCTCTTTGCATGTGTGTTTTGCAAGTCTTCTATGTAGATTTGTCAAAGAGATAGGTCTTAAAAGTGTCATCAAATTTTCAAAGAACATTCAAAGTCAACAAAACCCTATTTGAAGCTTGGAGAATACTTTCCCATCAAATTTTCCAGATTCAAATCTAACAACCTGTCAGGCACAAAAGTGTAGATCAGGACCCACAGAGTTGACCCTTGACTTTTCTAAAA
This sequence comes from Sequoia sempervirens, assembly GCA_007258455.2. Lineage (NCBI taxonomy): Eukaryota > Viridiplantae > Streptophyta > Pinopsida > Cupressales > Cupressaceae > Sequoia > Sequoia sempervirens. The sequence goes on from VDFB02271358.1 coordinate 959,753,295, forward strand.
TCTACAGGTGGACTAATTCACCATATATGGAAAATAAGTCCCACTTCCAGGTTGGAAAAAGTGTTTTCTGAAGTTTTCTGTTCCCGGCATCCCAAAACCTGTTCCAACAGTTTTCACCAGAAACAAGACTAATTCACCATTTGTGGAAAATTAGTCCCAATGTGCTGCAACAAGAAACTCTGCAACATTCCAGAACCTCTCCACATCACCTTTCAGCCTCCAGGTGCACCTCATTTAGTTTCATTAAGTTTTGTTATTGTTTGTTTATGTTTTTAGTTCTTTTTGTATATCACGGCGTGTTTTCAAACACTTTGAATTTCTTAGTTTTGCATACAAAATCAATCTATTTTATCATTCCTTTTCATTTAGATCATCTCATCTAGGCACATTTCATTCATTTTACATTAATCTTGAGTGTGAACATAGCCGTTTTTTACCCTATTCCTTTCCTTTTAGGTGAAAGACCATAGAAATGTAAGAGAACATTAGGGTACCAAAACCCGTGTTTACATTTTGGTGAACCTATCCTTAGAAAAAAATTACTTCTGATTTCAAGTGCATTTACATCCTAGGGCTAGCTTGCATCAACATTGCATTAGTTTTTGCATTATTTTGCATCCTAGGGTTTTCAAAATTGCATTAGTGCAAAAATTATTTAGATTTCATTATTGCATTTAAAAAACACCAAAATTCTGCATCTACATCATAGTTTTGCATCAGACAATTAGAAAAGCATAAAATTCACCCTTGGACTCATTCGCCACCCTAGGTGAATTAGTCCAGTTGCACAATTTGCACTATAATTTCTGTCATTTTTAGAACATTTTATGCATCCCTATTTTTTGTTATTGCATCTCTGTTCTTGTTTCTAGATTAGTTGTTTTATTCCATTTCTTGCATTTAGTTTTCTTTCATTCATTTGCATCATGTCTTTTTACTTTAATTTAAGTTTTGGATGTCATTAAAATCTCTAGTGGACATGTCAAATTGTGCCTTTGGAACTAATCCTAATGAACTTGAACTTCCTCATGCCCCTTCAACTCCTCATGAATGTCCTCCTCGTGATGTTGACATCATTGGAGAAGATGATGACAACATGAATAAGTTCTTAAATGAATTCCTTGACAACCTTGAAGCCAATGCATCCTTTTATCCATCCATGAAACAATCAGACCTTCCTACTGTATCACCTCCTGATATGTTTGGGTATTTACATCTTAAAACAAATGAAGGACCTAAGTTCCCTCCATCAGGTGGACCTAGTTCTTCTACACAACCAACACCTCAACCATTCTATGATAAAAAAAGTCACTAGTACTCCAATCAACCTTGAAGAAACTTATGGCAAAGGTCTTACCATCTTAAGCAAGCAAGGATGTGACATAACAACTGAACATGAAATCCATCAACTTTTTGAGCAAGTAACAATTGAAGAAAACACAAAGGGTATAGGTTATCAAGATCCCCCTCATGACCATAAGCCTCCTAGAGAGCATCTCAGGCTTTGTAATGATGGCACAGTGATCTTTGACTCTACCCCTGACTTGAACATCCTTCTTCCTCCTGAAGAACCCTTGACTAATAACAATCATAAGGATACAAGGATCCTCATGGGTTGTCTTCCTCCTTCAATTCATTAAAAGGGTGAATCTAGTAAATGCAAACAACTTTACAAGTTGAAAAAACTAAAGTTTCCTCTCGATCCACCACCTGAATGTGAAAGGAAACTACAAATTCTTTTAAACAAAGGTCTCATCATATTACCACCTATGAATAGGCTGGTAATATGTCCTAAATATTCCAACGTACCCTATTGTAAATACCATTGTTTTCTTGGACACTACAACGATGAGTGTCAGACATTGAAGGAAATACTGAGTAAGTACTACTTCGATGGCATCGACTGCTATCCCATAATCCCGTAGTACACTTTCCCACTTCTTAACATGCAATAGTTGTAGAATATTCCATTATCACTATTGCATGACCTTTCCCATCACCTATCTTAGCTCATTCTCACCTTGCACTCAATGGGGCCAAGAAGTTGTTAGCCTTGACCTAGTAATGCATTTTTCCTTTCCCCCTAGCTATGTTTTTCACCTTCCGCTTATTTTGACTGAGACTGGGAGGTGGATGACTTGTTTGATGGTTAACTTTCCTTTGTATTACTAGTATTTTTCTTTTCTTTGGTGCGATTGCATGTGTGTAATGTGATCCCTCATGACATGTTGTTTGATGTTCTCTCTCTTTTTGTGCAATTCCTCTATTTGTCCCTTCATTCTTCTATATGTTGTACATTTCTTTTGATTTTCACTTTTTTCCTTTGTTTTTTGTTTTTCCTTTTGGGTATGACACAAAGCATTGAGATGCCCTATGTCTCTTCCATGTTGACCCAAAAGGTTTTTCTATTTTCTTTTTCACTTTTGTTTTTTTTTTCCTTTTGGGGATGACACAAAGCATTGAGATGCCCTATGTCTCTTCCATGTTGATAAAAAGGTCTTTCTATTTTCTTTTTTCACTTTTGTTTTGTGTTTTCCTTTTGGGGATGACACAAGCCACTGAGACTGAAATTTCTCCTTCATGTTGACCCACAGGGCTTTATTTTTCATTTCGCCTTTTTCTTTTCTCTTTTTTCCTTTTGTTTTCCTTTTGGGGATGATGCAAAGTGTTGTGACATTATATGTCTCTTCCATGTTGACCCAAAATGGATTCTTTTTCTTTTGTATCACTCTCTTTGTGTGATTTTTCCAGTTCTATGTATTTGGGAAATGATGATAGTTTCAAGCTCTTTAATCCAAACATTGCAGCAACGAACATACTAACACCAAATCCATAGATCCATTATTTTTTTGGTTTGTTCCTTTTTGGGGGAAACCCCTCTATCTTTTGTTCCTTTTTCATTTGCATGATGCAACCTTACTTGAAAACATATGACTTGGCATAGGGCTTTCCAAGTTGGCTCTCATGTCTTATTTATTTTTGCATTTTTCATTTGCTACTTTAAAGTAATTGCTCATAGAACAGTGTGCAACATTTCCTTTGAAGTGGGGGCATACATTAGTATTATTCATTTCACATTTTTCTTTTTCTTGGTTCTTAGTGCAACCTTCTTGTTTCATATGATGCATTTTTTGCGTTGTGGATGACATTGGGTATAGTTTCCTTCATGAGTGTGATCTATCTTAGCATATTACATTCATCTTGGTGGCTTAATACGACGCATTGTATTCCCTAAGTTGAAAATATTCTATTCTTTGATTGGTCCTCTCTTGGAGACATTAGACACAATGTTCCCTAAGTTATAGACCTTGCATGAACTAAGCAAGACTCCTTTGAACATCTTTTGCATGTTACATTTTATATTTGTTATATGGCCACCTTGCATAACACAACATGCATTCCTGTGGTTCCATCACGTTTATTTGTGAGTTCTAATCATACAAAGCTTTGCTTGTCTCATGAAGCATGAAACGACATTTTCCTTTATGGCACCTTATTAACACTGATACATTTGACTGCATTTTTTGATGAAACTTCTTCGAAATTATGACAAACTTTCGTTGAAATTTCAATGAAATTTGAAATTTCAAAATTCCAACAAAGCCGATGATGCTTCGTCAAAATTTTGACGTTTCAAAGTTCGTCGAAATTTTCCCAAAATAACTCCAATGAAAGTTTGTCAAAATTTCGATGAACTTTTGACAAAAAATGGAGTCAAATGTATTAGTGTAAAGTTATCAGGAGGTATAACTTTGGTATGGTTGAGCAGGAAGCCCATTCCGAGGAACGACTTTTCCCATAGCCACCTGTGTGTTTGTGAGTGCATACCAGTCGTGAGTGTATTTTTCTCACCTTTTGGGCTTTCTCACCTGGCGAACAACCATGAGTTCCATCGCTTGAGAGTGAGTATGTATTTTCTTTCCAGAAAAAAAAACTATATCTGATCCACAATGGGCTAGACAAATGATCGAAGCTTGATCTAATTCCTTTCTTTTGTCTTTCTCTTTCCTTTTCCTCTCTTTCGCTTTCATGTGCATTCTTTGTGCTTATATTTAGTTTTCCATGGGATCTTCATCCTGGGGGCTTGATCATCCCTCTTGATTTTTTTTGTCTCATCTTGCTAAGCATTAGTTCAATGGAGCCCCTCTTGAGATGCATTTCTCTACTTTACTGTGAGTTTGAAGCAAGTTAATCCTCTCACTAAAGTGGGGGCTAAATGTGGACACGGAAAAAGTAACCCTTCTACTTTTTCCTATTTCATCCCTCCTTGTGCTTAATTGGGTTGATTTTTCCTCGATTTAATGTTGCAATGTGGCCCACATATTTACATTAGTTCTTGAATCTTTATGAATCATTAAGAATTTATGATGTCTTTTAAAAGTCTTGTGAAGTGTTGTAACACATTTTCACACTTTTCTAGACTCTTCTTATTATAATTCACATACATACCCCCTTTTTATCACTTACCAAGTCTTATTTTAAAGTGTTGTAAAGTCTTGTGACAAAATTTCACGCTTTTATAGGCTTGTCATCAACAAATACACCTTTCTTATGCTTTATTTGGCCCCTTTATGCACTTACAGGCCTTAATTAATTGTATTTTTAATTATAAACAGGTGAATCCACAATAGTGGTTTACAATTTGATGGAGGAAGGAAAACTGAGAAAAATGACCCCATGGCAAAAAAAAATTGTTTTAGGGGTTCGAATGAACCTACAAGTTTGATCAAACCAAAAAGGGGTTCGACTGAACTAGGGTTCAAGCGAACCCATTAATTACTGGGCCCACATTTCCAGCCCAAAAAACAAAAGAAAAATGCAATTTGAAGGGGGTTCGAATGAACCCCCCTTATTCCTCATTCTCCCCCTGAAACACAAAAAAACCTAAATTTTTACGCTTCGAAGCTCGAGTTGAGGATGAAAATGAAGGAGTCTTCACAAACCCAACTGGAATAAGGTAGTCCTTGGAACGAGCTATCCAAAAAATATAATTTTAATATGTTTTGGTTTAATAATTATGTATTTGTTTTTTTAGTTTTATTAAAAATAGGTTTTTCATAAAAAATGAAGGTCTTTGTTCTGCACATGTGGAAAAATAATAGATTATAATTTTTTTTTTGAAAAATATGATTGCACCAGATATTGAAGTTCTTGATCCAATAAAAAAAAAATTGAATTTCGATATATACAAAAAAATTTACGCATATGATCGAGCTATGTCGAATTGTAATTGGTTTGACTTCAAAACTTGATTAAAGAAAAAATATTCAATAAAAACTATCTAACCAAGTGGAAGCACTAGATAACAGAGTTAAAAATCTAAATTTGAAAGAATTATAATTTTATCCTTCATGGAAAAAAATTTATGCGTTATACATTGTGCGTCACCTTTTAAAAATGTTGTTTTCTGAAAAAAAATAGTTTTCATGGGAGATGGAAAAAGAAGTGGAATCTGATTCCAAAAATTTTGAGAAAAACATTTTTAGAATCTACAGAGAAAATGTGATGAGACTCTAGTTTGCATCATCTTCAAATTCCTCACGGTTTAGTCGCTATAGGTGCCCAAATGTGAAGATTTAGTTAAAAATAATAATTTTAGTGTCTAGTTTGGCCAAAAATTGTAAACCACTATTGTGGGATCACCCAAACTGACAAAAATCATTTAAGAAAACTTAATTCCCAACACCCATTCACATGAATTAAGTGGGACCCATTCGCCATTAGGGGTGCATGAGTCCCTATTGGCACAAAAATCAAAATAAATTCAAATTACTAGTGGGTTCTTATTTCTTAAGACCTAAGGTCAGTCTATGATTTATTTTTGGGAAATTAGGGCATTATAATTGTGTATAAATTTATAATTTTCTATTCATTTTAAGCCCCACCATTCATTCAAGTATTCATTCATGCATTCAATCTGTCATAGCATTCTAGCATCCTTAATCATTCAATCAAGCATTCAAGCATCTTGGAGCAACATATCTTCAAACTTCGACATCAAAGGTTTGGTGAGTTTATGATATTGCATGTTATTTTTCATCATCCTCTATTTATTTTATTTCATTTTTAAGGGTTTGATTACCAAACCATTGTTTGACCAAGGAAAACCCCGGGGAAACCCCTATACTCTAAGCCTTAACACTTTTTCCCCTCTTTGCATGTGTTTTTTGCAGGTCTTGTATGCATATTTTTCAAAGAGATAGGTCTTAAAAGTGTCATCAAATTTTAAAAGATCATTCAAAGTAAAAAAAAAGTTTGGAGAACACTTTCTTGTAAGATTTTCTAGATTCGGATCTGACAACTTATTAGGTAGAAAAGTGCAGATCAGGACCTTAAAAGTTGACCCTTGACTTTTCAGAAATCTACAGGTGGACTAATTCACCATCTATGGTGAATGAGTCCCACTGCCAGGATGGAAAAAGTTTTTTCTAATTTTTTTTGTTCTCAACATCAAGAAAACCTATTCCGGCAATTTTCACCAAAAATAGGACTAATTCGCCATCTATGGTGAATGAGTCCTAGTGGGCTTAAATAGTAAACTATGCAGCATTCGAAAATCTCTCCACATCAGCTTTTAGCCTCCAGGTGCACCTCATTCAATTTCATTAAGTTTTGTTATTGTTTGTTTATGTTTTTAGTTCTTTTTTCATATCACAACGTGTTTTCAAACACTTTGCATTTCTTAGTTTTGCATAGAAAATCAATCTATTTTATCAGTCCTTTACATTTAGATCATCTCATCTAGGCATATTTCATTCATTTTACATTAATCTTGAGTGTGAAAATAGCCAGTTTTTACCCTATTCCTTTCCTTTAGGTGAAAGATCCTAGAAGTGTAAGAGAACATTAGGGTACCAAAACCCGTATTTACACATTTTTTGTCATCAAATTTATCAAGACATGGAAAATAAGTTGCATAATTTATTTTTGTCATTTCAACAATTTTGCAAGTAGAAATCAGCATCTCAGATCTAACATCATAGGACTATAAAAAGTGATTTCAGAAGTCCTATCAAGGACCCATTCACCTAGGGGAAAACTAGTCCCTCTACACACATCAGGATGAACTTTTGGTGATAGGTACACATTCTCAAATATCTCCCAGATCTACCCGCAAAGTGTTGTTTTTTATTAGAGGTAAAAAATGGGTTTTGAAGGGGCCCCAGAACACTTTACATTAGAAAGCAACTGAAAAAAAAAGATAACATTAAGCCAAAAAATAGCCCAATAGTAGCGACCCATCAGCAAAAAGTCAACCAAAAAAGAGGAACCCAACAACAACACTACATGCTTTTTAGAATATCTACCGCTTCCACGTCGCTAGCCATAACCTTTTGAGCATCATCACAAACATCAGAAATATCCTTCCCAAATGCCCGAACCTGAGCTTTAGTTTTGTTCCTTGTCCTGGCTCTAGGTCCATCCGTATTTACCTCTGAAATCAAAACAATACCTTTCTCACCACCCTTCCTAACAACACCTTCCTCCTCCATCAGCTTACCAACAACAACAACCTCATCAGCATGGGCACTATCCTTGCACTTCTTAGCACTAATCACAAGGGAAGTAACAAGAGTAGACTTAAATTTACCAGCAGATTTATGCACCTCCTCTCCTCTCATAACAGTATCCCATATTTTCACCATTTGATCCTCAAGGATGAGGATTTTTCCTGCAAAGTGTTGTTATAGTCTATACATCTTTGGGAATCTACAATTTGCATACTAGATCATATAGTTCATTTAGTTACATTATTTTAAGTCACTCCTAATCACTTTCTTCTATTAAAGAATCATCAACTCAGGTTTGATTCACTCTCCTTTGAGGTTGAAAGTCAATCTCTTGGACTTGGTTTGCATTCTTAATGAAATGTTTGGGAAGAGGGACCTTAAGCCATAAATCTCCTTTACCTTAAGGGAATTAGCATTTCCCCCTTTTCCCCCTTTCATTTCAATATATATTATAGATAAGCAATGTCTCTTTTTCTTGGAAACATATCATTGGCATAAGGCTTTCCAAATAAGCTCATTTTGATCTTTAGTTGCATGACATTTATCATTTTCTACTTTAAAGTAATTTCTCATAGCATCGTGTTTAACAATTCTTTGAAGTGAGGGGGATACATTAGCATTATTTTTTCTTCACTTTGTTCACAGGCTGAACTTAGTGATGATTTGACATTTGACAATTTTGACATTTTTTTCTTGCTTCGCTTTGTTCTCAAGAATTTTAACTTAGTGTAGCGTTGACATAACACATTGATCAACCACCTTTTATGGGTGCACACCTAGTGAATAGCGAACTTCACTAGATCTTATGTGTTTCTCATTTTATCTCAAGGCTCACCTAGTGTATATCGGACTACATTAGCCCTTGTGAGTATATTTTATGGATTTTGATCCATCCTTTCCCTTTTATTTTTGTATTAATTTTGATAGTGTATGTTTGTATATCGTGTGTTAATGCATACATGTGTTTCTTTTTTACCTTTGTTGGTTTGTCATGGGATCTTAGATCCTAGGGACTTGGCCACCTCATTGATCCTTAGTTATCCTATCTCTTTAACAATTGTACAATTGGACCTCCCTTGACATATATTTCTCTTCTTTAGTGCGAGTTTGAGCATAAGTTCATACTCTCACTAAAGTGGGGGCTAAATGTAGTGTAGGAAATTGTATACCTTTACAATTTCACACTGTCTTTGGGTCCCTTAATTTATTAGACTTAATTAAGCTTCTAATTTTCCAAATTATGCATTCCAAAGCCTTATTCTTACCATTTTATGAAAGGAGAACCAACACTAAATAAATACATTTACTATTTAATATAACATGGATTATGAGTGTCTTGGAAATATAGGACAGGACCCATTCACCCATGGGTGAATGGATCCCCTTTATCCGCTAGGACCCATTTTAAAATATGTTTTTAGTAGTCTTTTAATGATCTAAAGTAAGATTGTAAGTGTTGGACTTTGGAATCTAATTTTTGGGAAATTAGATAAAGACGTATAAATACATAGTCATTTTATCATTTGAAATCCAACACATGAACTAGAAATTCAAGAGACAAATATTATTGTCAAGATCATTCAAGAGCAACATTATTAGTCATTATCAATAGAAATAAAGATCCTAACATCATGTCAAAGTTTATTTTTATACATGTTGTCTCATGAAGGCTAACAAGCATTGTAGATCTTCAAGCATTCAAGAAATCAAGCAAGCAAGATCTATCCAATTACTTTAAAGGATGTGTATGACTTCAATTCTTCAAGTAAACCATTGAAGAATGGTGACTTGCAACAAGTGTTCATTTATCATTTTCTTCCCATTTTATTATCTTTTTTATCAAGGTTTAATTATCGAACTAGGGTTTGACCAAGGAAAAACCCCACCAAATTTTTTTTACCCTTTATGTATGTGCAGATTACAGGTTGAAGTATCATTGAAGAGATCTTGAAGAGAAATTTTGCATTGTTACATTTTGTGGACACGAAAAAAGTAACCCTTCTACTTTTTCTTGTTTCATCCCTCCTTGTGCTTAATTGTCTTGATTTTTCCTTGATTAATGTTGCAATGTGGCCCACATATTCACATTAGGTCTTGAATCTTTATGAATCATTATGACTTTATGATGTCTTGTAAAAGTCTTGTGAAGTCTTGTAACACATTTTTGAACTTTCCTAGACTCTTATTATTATAATTCACCTACATACCCCCTTTTTATCACTTACCAAGTCTTATTTTAAAGTGTTGTAAAGTCTTGTAACAAACTTTCACACTTTTCTATCTACTTTTCATCAATAAATACACCTTTCTTATGCTTCATTTGGCCCCTTTATGTACTTACAGGCCTTAATTAAGTGTATTTTTAAATATAAACCTAGGAAACATAATTTAAGACAACTTAATTCTCGACACCCATTCACATGCCTTGAGTGGGAACCATTCGCCATTAGGTGTGAATGAGTCCCTCTTGGCACAAAAATCAAAATAAATTCAAATTACTGGCGAGTTTTTATTTCTTAAGACCTAAGGTTAGCCCGTGATGTATTTTTGGGAAATTAGAGCATAATTGTGTATAAATATATAATTTTCTATTCATTTTAAGGCCCCCAATTCATTCAAGTATTCATTCATGCATTCAATATGTCATAGCATTCAAGCATTCTAGCATCCTTAATCATTCAATCAATCATTCAAGCATCTTGGAGTAGCATATCTTCAGACTTCAATATCAAGGGTTTGGTGAGTTTATGGCATTGCATGTTATTTTTTCATCATCCTCTATTTATTTTATTTCATTTTTAAGGGTTTGATTACTAAACCAAGGTTTGACCAAGGCAAACCACTATACTCTAACCCTTAACACTTGTTCCCCTCTTTGCATGTGTGTTTTGCAAGTCTTGTATGCAGATTTATCAAAGAGATAGGTCTTAAAAGTGTCATAAAATTGTCAAAGATCATTCAAAGTCAACAAAACCATATTTGAATCTTGGAGGGCACTTTCCCGTCAGATTTCCCAGATTCAGATCTATTAACCTGTTAGGCACAAAAGTGCAGATCAGGACCCACAGAGTTGACCCTTGACTTTTTTGAAATCTACAAGTGGAATAATTCACCATCTATGGTGAATGAGTCCCACTGCCAAGCTGGAAAAAGTGTTTTCTAAAGTTTTCTATTCTCGGCATCCCAAAACCTGTTCCAACAGTTTTCACCAAAAACAAGACTAATTCACCATCTGTGGAAAATTAGCCCCAATGTGCTTCAACAAGAAACTCTGCAACATTCTAGAACCTCCCTACATCATCTTTCAGCCTCCAAGTGCACCTCATTCAGTTTCATTAAGTTTTGTTATTGTTTGTTTATGTTTTTAGTTCTTTTTGTATATCATGACGTGTTTTCAAACACTTTGAATTTCTTAGTTTTGCATACAAAATCAATCTATTTTATCAGTCCTTTTCATTTAGATCATCTCATCTAAGCTTATTTCATTCATTTTACATTAATCTTGAGTGTGAACATAGCCGGCTTTTACCCTATTCCTTTCCTTTTAGGTGAAAGACCGTAGAAATGTAAGAGAACATTAGGGTACCAAAACCCATGTTTACATTTTGGTGAACCTATCTTTAGAAAAGTTTTACTTTTGATTTCAAGTGCATTTACATCCTAGGGCTAGCTTGCATCAACATTGCATTATTTTGCATCCTAGGGTTTTCAAAATTGCATTAGTGCAAGAATTATTTAGATTTCATTATTACATTTAAAAAACACTAAAATTTTGCATCTGCGTCATAGTTTTGCATCAGATAATCAAAAAAGCATAAAATTCATCTTAAATTTTAAAAAAATCATCCTTGGACTCATTCGCCGCCCTAGGTGAATTAGTCCAGTTGCACATTTTGCACTATAATTTTTGTCTTTTTTAGAACATTTTCTGCATCCCTATTTTTTGTTATTGCATCTCTATTCTTGTTTCTAGATTAGTTGTTTTATTCCATTTATTGCATTTAGTTTGCTTTCATTCATTTGCATCATGTCTTTTTACTTTAATAAGTTTTGGATGTAATTAAAATCTGTAGTGGACATGTCAAATTGTGCCTTTTGAAATGATCCTAATGACCTTGAACTTCCTCATGCTCCTTCAACTCCTCAGGGTAAACCCACAATAGTGGGTTACAATTTTTTGAATGAAGAAAAATTAGAAATTCTCATCAAAAAATTTAAAATGGTTTACCCCTTCTAATGAAGGGAGTTCGAATGAACCACCCCCCTTCTAATGAACCCCCCCTTCTAATGAACCCTCCCCCATTCTAATGAACCCCCCTCCCTTCTAATGAACCCCCTTTTTTCACCTTCCCCTCCACCATTTCAAAATTTATGCATTTTTTTTACTATCGAAGCTTGGGAAGGAGGTGCAAATGGAGTCAACTTGATAAACCAAGTTGGATGATTGTAGTGATCGAAAATGTGCTTTCCAACAACTATAAATTTAATATATTTTGTTTTTACTTTTATATTTTATTTTTTAGTTTTATTGTACATAGGTTTTTCCCGAACGTCAAGTTCGATGAAAAATCATTATGGAAAAATAGTAAATTTGAGGAAAAAATTGAAAAATATATATCCACTAGGTATTGATGTCCTCGTTCTAACAAAAAAATAAAAATTGAATTTCAATACATACCAAAAAAGTTATGCGAGCCGAAGTGCACCTATGTCTAAGTTATAAATGTTTTGACTTCAAAACTTAATTAAAAGAAAAATATTCAACAAAATGCTATGAAACAAAATGAAAGAACTAGATACTTGTGTTACCAACCTAAATTCAAAATAATTATAATTTTATCCTTTGTAGAATTTTTTTTATGCTAGCCAAAGTACACACCACTTTTTTAAAATGTTGTTTACTATTAAAAACTAGTTATCAAAGGAGACACAAAAAAATTACAATTTAATTTCATTTTAAAAAAAATACATTTAAAATCTACAGACAAAATCTCACAAATCACTAATTTACATCATTTTCAAATTCCTAATAGTTTACCTACTATAAGTGTCAGAAAGTGAAGTTTTCTCTAAAAATGTTGATTTCAATGTCAAGTTTGGCCAAAAACTGTAACCCATTATTGTGGGATGACCCCTCATGAATGTCCTCCTCATGATGTTGACATCATTGGAGAAGATAATGACAACATGAATAAGTTCTTAAATGAATTCCTTGACAACCTTGAAGCCAATACATCCTTTTATCCATCCATGAAACAATTAGACCTTCCTACTGTATCACCTCCTGATATGTTTGGGTATTTACATCTTAAAACAAACGAAGAACCTAAGTTCCCTCAGGTGGACCTAGTTCTTCTACACAACAAACTCCTCAACCATTCTATGATAACAAAGTCACTAGTACTCCAATCAACCTTGAAGAAACTTATGGCAAAGGTTTTACCATCTTAAGCAAGCAAGGATGTGACATAACAACTGAACATGAAATCCATCAACTTTTTGAGCAAGTAACAATTGAAGAAAACAAAAAGGGGATAGGTTATCAAGATCCCCCTCATGCCCATAAGCCTCCTAGAGGGCATCTCAAGCTTCGTAATGATGGCACCGTGATCTTTGACTCTACCCCTGACTTGAACATCCTTCTTCCTCTTGAACAACCCTTGACTAATAACAATCATAAGGATACAAGGATCCTCATGGGTTGTCTTCCTCCAATTCATGAAAAGGGTGAATCTAGTAAATGCAAACACCTTTACAAGTTGAAAAAACTAAATTTTCCTCTCCATCCACCACCTGAATGTGAAAGGAAACTACAAATTCTTTTAAACAAAGGTCTCATCATATTACCACCTATGAATAGGCTGGTAATACGTCCTAAATATTCTAATGTACCCTATTGTAAATACCATTTTTTTCTTGGACACTACAATGATGAGTGTCAGACATTGAAGGAAATTTTGAGTAAGTACTACTTTGATGGCATCGACTGCTATCCCATAATCCAATAGTACACTTTCCCACTTCTTAACATGCAATAGTTGTAGAATCTTCGATTCTCACTATTGCATGACCTTTCCCATCACTGATCTCAGCTCATTCTCACCTTGCACTCAATGGGGGCAAGAAGTTGTTAGCCTTGACCTAGTAATGCATTTGTCCTTGTCCCCTAGCTATGTTTTTCACCTTCCGCTTATCTTGATTGAGACTGGGAGGTGGATGACTTGTTTAATGGTTAACTTGCCTTTGTATTACTAGTATTTTTCTTTTCTTTGGTGTGATTGCATGTGCGTAATGTGATCCCTCGTGACATGTTTGATGTTCTCTCTCTTTTTGTGCAATTCCTCTATTTGTCCCTTCATTCTTCTATATGTTGTACATTGCTTTTGATTTTCTCTTTTTTCCTTTGTTTTGTGTTTTCCTTTTGGGGATGACACAAAGCATTGAGATGCCCTATGTCTCTTCCATGTTGACCCAAAAGGTCTTTCTATTTTCTTTTTCACTTTTGTTTTGTGTTTTCTTTATGGGGATGACACAAGCCATTGAGACTAAAATGTCTCCTTCATGTTGACCCACAAGGCTTTCTTTTTCATTTCTCCTTTTGCTTTTCTATTTTTTCCTTTTGTTTTCCTTTTGGGGACGATGCAAAGTGTTGAGACATCCTATGTCTCTTCCATGTTGACCCAAAACAGATTCTTTTTATTTTGTTTTCGCTCTCTTTGTGTCATTTTTCTAGTTCTATGTATTTGGGAAATGATGATAGTTTCGAGCTATTTAATCAAAACATTGTAATAATGAACATACTGACCCCAAATCCATAGATCCATTATTTTTTTGGTTTGTTCCTTTTTGGGGGCAACCCCTTTATCTTTTGTTCCTTTTTAATTTGCATGATATAGCCTGACTTAAAAACATATGACTTGGCATAGGGCTTTCCAATTTGGCTCTCATGTCTTATTTATTTTTGCATTTTTCATTTGCTACTTTAAAGTAATTGTTCACATAACGGTGTGTAGCATTTCCTTTAAAGTGGGGGCATACATTGGTATTATTCATTTTGCATTTTTCCTTTTCTTGGTTCTTATTGCAACCTTCTTGTTTCATATGATGCATTTGTCGCATTGTGGATGACATTGGGTATATAGTGTCCTTCATGAGTGTGATCTATCTTAGCATATTACATTCATCTTGGTGGCTTGATACGACGCATTGTATCCCCTAAGTTGCAAATCTTCTATTCTTTGATTGGTCCTCTCTTGGAGACATTAGACACAATGTTCCCTAAGTTATAGACCTTGCATGAACTAAGCAAGACACCTTTGAACATCTTTTGCATGTGTTATTTTACATTTGTTATATGGCCACCTTGCATAACACAGCTTGCATGCCTATGGTGCCATCACGTTTATTCATGAGTTCTAAGAATACGAAGCTTTGCTTGTCTCATGAAGCATGAAACGACATTTTCCTTTATGGTGCCTTATTAAAACTTTGTCAGGAGGTATAACTTTTGTATGGTTGAGCAAGAAGCCCATTCTGAGGCATGAATTTCCCCATAGCCACCTGTGTGTTTGTGAGTGCATACCAGTCGTGAGTGTATGTTTCTCACCTTTTGGGATTTCTCACCTGGCGGACAACCATGAGTTCCATCGCTTGAGACTAAGTATGCATTTTCTTTCCAGAAAAAAAAAACTATATCCGATCCACAATGGGCTCTAAGACAAACGATCGAAGCTTGATCCAATTCCTTTCTTTTGTCTTTCTCTTTCCTTTTCCTCTCTTTCGCTTTCATGTGCATTCTTTGTGCTTATGTTTAGTTTTCCATGGGATCTTCATCCTGGGGGCTTGATCATCCCTCTTGATTGTTTTTGTATCATCTTGCTAAGCATTAGTTCAATGGAGCCCCTCTTGAGATGTATTTCTCTACTTTAGTGTGAGTTTGAAGCAAGTTCATCCTCTCACTAAAGTGGGGGCTAAATGTGGACACGAAAAAATTATCCCTTCTACTTTTTCTTGTTTCATCCCTCCTTGTGCTTAATTGGGTTGATTTTTCCTCGATTTAATGTTGCAATGTGGCCCACATATTTACATTAGTTCTTGAATCTTTATGAATCATTAAGACTTTATGATGTCTTGTAAAAGTCTTGTGAAGTGTTGTAACACATTTTCACACTTTTCTAGACTCTTCTTATTATAATTCACCTACATAACCCCTTTTTATCACTTACCAAGTCTTATTTTAAAGTGTTGTAAAGTCTTGTGAAAAACTTTCACGCTTTTATAGGCTTGTCATCAATAAATACACCTTTCTTAGGCTTTATTTGGCTCCTTTATACACTTACAGGCCTTAATTAATTGTATTTTTAATTATAAACGGGTGAAGCCACAATAGTGGTTTACAATTTGATGGAGGAAGGAAAAATGAAAAAAATGACCCCATGGCAAAAAATATTTTTAGGGGTTTGAATGAACCTACAAGTTCGATCGAACCAAAAGGGGGTTTGACCGAACTAGGGTTCAAGCGAACCCATTAATTACTGGGCCCACATTTCCCGCCCAAAAAACAAAAGAAAAATGCAATTTGAAGGGGGTTTGAACGAACCTTGGTTCGAACAAACCCCTTATTCCTCATTCTCCCCCTGAAACACAAAAAAATCTAAATTTTTACGCTTCAAGCTCGGGTTGAGGATGAAAATGGAGGAGTCTTCACAAACCCAACTAGAATCGATAGTCCTCGAACGAGCTATCCAAAAAATATAATTTTAATATGTTTTGGTTTAATTATGTATTTGTTTTTATAGTTTTATTAAACATAGGTTTTTCATTGAAAATGAAGGTCTTTGTTCTGCACATGTGGAAAAATAGCAGATTATAAATTTATTTTTTTCAAAAATATGATTGCACTAGATATTGAAGTTCTTGATCCAATAAAAAAAAATTGAATTTCGATATATATAAAAAAAGTTACGCATTATACGGTCGAGCTATGTTTGAATTGTAATTGGTTTGACTTCAAAACTTGATTAAAGAAAAAATATTCAATAAAAAACTATCTAACCAAGTGGAAGCACTAGATATCGGATTTACAAATCTAAATTCAAAATAATTATAATTTTATCCTTCATGGAAAAAAAATTATGCGTTATACGGTGGCGTCACTTTTTAAAAATGTTGTTTTTTGAAAAAAATTAGTTTTTATGGGAGATGGAAAAGAAGTGGAATCGATTCCAAAAATTTTGAAAAAAATATTTTTAGAATCTACAGAGAAAATGTGATGAGACTCTAGTTTGCATCATCTTCAAATTCCTCACGGTTTAGCAGCTATAGGTGCCCAAATGTGAAGATTTAGTTAAAAATAATAATTTCAATGTCTAGTTTGGCCAAAAATTGTAAACCACTATTGTGGGATCACCCAAACCTAACAAAAATAATTTAAGACAACTTAATTCCCGACACCCATTCACATGACTTGAGTGGGACCCATTCGCCATTAGGGGTAAATGAGTCCCTATTGGCACAAAAATCAAAATAAATTCAAATTACTCCAGTGGGTTCTTATTTCTTAAGACCTAAGGTCAATCTATGATTTATTTTTGTGAAAATAGGGCATTATAATTGTGTATAAATATATAATTTTCTATTCATTTTAAGCCCCCTCATTCATTCAAGTATTCATTCATGCATTCAATCTGTCATAGCATTCTAGCATCCTTAATCATTCAATCAAGCATTCAAGCATCTTGGAGTAGCATAACTTCAAACTTTAGCATCAAGGGTTTGGTGAGTTTATGATATTGCATGTTATTTTTTCATCATCCTCTCTTTATTTTATTTCATTTTTAAGGGTTTGATTATCAAATCGGTGTTTGACCAAGGCAAACCCCTATACTCTAAGCCTTAACACTTTTTCCCCTCTTTGCATGTGTGTTTTGCAGGTCTTGTATGCAGATTTGTTAAAGAGATAGGTCTTAAAAGTGTCATCAAATTTTCAAAGATCATTCAAAGTCAACAAAACCCTATTTGAAGCTTGGAGAACACTTTCTTGTAAGATTTTCCAAATTCAGATTCGACAACTTGTTAGGTAGAAAAGTGCAGTTCAGGACCCACATAGTTGACCCTTAACTTTTCAAAAATCTGCAGGTGGACTAATTCACCATCTATGGTGAATGAGTCCCACTACCAGGCTAGAAAAAGTATTTTCTATTTTTTTTTGTTTTCGACATCTTGAAACCTATTCTGACAATTTTCACCAAAAATAGGAATAATTCGCCATCTATGGTGAATGAGTCCTAATGGGATTTAATAGTAAACTCTACAGCATTCCAAATCCTCTCCACATCAGCTTTCAGCCTCTAGTTGCACCTCATTCAGTTTCATTAAGTTTTGTTATTGTGTGTTAATGTTTTTAGTTCTTTTTGCATATCGCAACGTGTTTTCAAACAATTTGCATTTCTTAGTTTTGCATAGAAAATCAATCTATTTTATCAGTCCTTTACATTTAGATCATCTCATCTAGGCATATTTCATTCATTTTACATTAATCTTGAGTGTTAAAATAGCTAGTTTTTACCCTATTCCTTTCCTTTAGGCGAAAGATCCTAGAAGTGTAAGAGAACATTAGGGTACCAAAACCTATGTTTACACATTTGTTGTCATCAAAGTTATCAAGACACGAAAACTAAGTTGCAGAATTTATTTTTGTCATTTTGACAATTTTGCAAGTAGAAATCAACATCTCAGATCTGACATCAGAGGACTATAAAAAGTGATTTCAGAAGCCCTATCAAGGACCCATTCACCTAGGGGAAAACTAGTCCCTCTACACACATCAGGATGAACTTTTGGTGATAGGTACACATTCTCAGATATCTCCCAGATCTACCCGCAAAGTGTTGTTTTTTATTAGAGGTAAAAAATGGGTTTTGAAGGGGCCCCAAAACGCTTTACATCAGAAAGCAACTGAAAAAAAAAAAGATAACAACATTAAGCCAAAAAATGGCCCAACAGTAGCAACCCATCAGCAAAAAGTCAGCCAAAAAAGAGGAACCCAACAACAACACTACATGCTTTTCAGAATATCTTCTGCCTCCACGTTGCTAGCCATAACCTTTTGAGCATCATCACAAACATTAGAAATATCCTTCCCAGATGCCCGAACCTGAGCTTTAGTTTTGTTCCTTGTCCTGGCTCCAGGTCCATCCGTATTTACCTCTGAAATCAAAACAATACCTTTCTCACCATCCTTCCTAACAACACCTTCCTCCTCCATCAGCTTACCAACAACAACAACCTCATCAACATGGGCACTATCCTTACGCTTCTTAGCATTAATCACAAGGGAAGTAACAATAGTAGACTCAAATTTACCAACAAATTTATGCACCTCCCCTCCTCTCATAACAATATCCCAGATTTTCACCATTTGATCCTCAAGGATGAGGATTCTTCCTGCAAAGTGTTGTTATAGTCTATACATCTTTGGGAATCTACAATTTTCATACTAGATCATATAGTTCATTTAGCTACATTATTTTAAGTCACTCCTAATCACTTTCTTCTATTAAAGAATCATCAACTCAAGTTTGATTGACTCTCCTTCGAGGTTGAAAGTCAATCTCTTGGACTTGTTGGTTTGCATTCTTAATGAAATGTTTGGGAAGAGGGACCTTAAGCCATAAATCTCCTTTACCTTAAGGGAATTAGCATTTCCCCCTTTTCCCCCTTTCATTTCAATATATATTATAGATAAGCAATGTCTCTTTTTCTTATCTACACCATAATATTATGTTCTAATCTTTTAAAAACAATTTTTTTTTCCTTTAAGAAATAATATAGACATTCTTAAATTTGAATTAATATTCTAATATTTAGAAGGAATTAAAGGGAAAATATTCCACTTTCTTAAGTTTAATCTCATAAGAAATAACAATTGTAAATATCATATATTATTATGCATGATACCACAAACCTAGGAAGTATGTGTGGGCCTTATAGCACTCCTACCAAAATAATAGTGAAGCCAAGAAGAATCCACCAAGCTATGAATGGTTTAACATATATTAATTTTAGGGGCATCTTAGGAATCAAAATTTTATGTATCTCTTCATATAATACTAAATTTTTTATCTAGAATAACCTTAATATAATTTTCATTTTAATCATCATTTAATTCTTTGAAAACCATGAACACTAACCTCAAGGATGAAAACCTCTTATTCAACAAGGGAGGAGAAAACATCATAGATGCATAGGAAAAATCAATCAAATAGGATGCTATATAAAAATCTTCACCAAACTAAGCTCTAACAAATTATTTTTGTAGGTGATTAGATATAAATGCTCTCATATATTATTTCATTTAATTAGATTCATTATTTGATTCATTTAAAATACAAAAGACCAAAACAACACAAAATAGTAAAAATAAGAACACTTTTTATTTCTCAAACCATTCAACAAGAAAATTGACACCCACAAACGAATCAATTGAATGCACTAGAATACTCAGCCAAGTAAAATGAACCATTCAAACAATACAATCAAACCACTCAAATCAACCAAAAAAAATTTAAATAATAGTAAAGGAATCGATCCAGTTTCAAAATCCCAATAGAAAATATTGATTTAATTTAATATGTTTTTGGTTATATTCCATGATCTTGTGAGGGAGATATTAGGCAAAGGTCCACCAATTCCATCTCCTCTTTTTGTCAAATAGTTAATCATTTTAGAAAACCATCTACTTGCACACATAAGGTCATCTAACATATTCTTAGAGCTTCACATATTATTCAAAAAACACCTTTACTACCCATTATCTACCTATTACTAACATGTGAGAAACAAACTCAAAAAAACAAGTCACCCATCCATAAGGACCCCCACTTAACCCACTTTTCCCTTGTGAACAACAATAAGTGAAAAGTCATTCAATCAACATGAATATTTCTATGTGTACCTAATCTAGTGTATATAGACACATATTTGAACTTTGAATTTTAATTTGGTTCAAGTTTGCATCATGTAGGATCAATCCTACACGTTGTGGGATTGACTTAGAAAAAAAAAGCTACTTTATCAATGTGGGTAGTGAATGTATAGGTGTAAGTGCATGCATATGTATGACAAATTATAGGTGTATTTAAATAAATTGAATATAAAGATGGGATCAAATGAATGGAAATGAATATAAATAGAAAAAGGCGATATGTAGAGAAATGAACCCAACTTTATACAAAAGGATATCATTTGTCAATTTTTAATTGCATTAAACCACTCCAACCCAAAACTTAATAGGAATTGACATGAATATACTATTTATATTACAACTATTATATGATGCTCCTCATCATAATAATCTATAATTACTAGATATCAATGCAAAAACCTTTGATTACATATCTACTTGTGAGAGATCTTGATGATTGCTCAACTACGTGTCTCAACATCATGTTTTAGCTGATTGATACAAATATTTCATTTACATCAAATGAATGGAAATGAATATTAATAGAAAAAAAGGTAACATAAAGAAATGAACCCAACTTTATCGAAAAGTATACCATTTGTCAACATATAATTACATTAAACCACTCCAACACAAAACTTTAAAATGATGCACAACATGAATACACAAGTTTATATTACAACTATAAAATGATGCACCTCATCACAATAGTCTATAATTATCATATATATGTGTGAAAACGTTTGATTGTTTATCTACGTGTGCCAGACATCATATTTTAGTCGACTGACATAAAAAAATTATTTGCATCAAATGAATGGAAATACATATAAATAGAAAAAGATAACATATAAAGAAATGAACCAACTTTATCGAAAAGTACATCATTTGTCAACATTAAATTATATTAAACCACTTCTAACACAAAACTTAATAAAAATCAATGTAAATAGACATGTTTATATTACAACTATTAAATGATGCACCTGATCATAATAGTCTATAATTACCATATATATGTGTGAAAACCTTTGATTGCTTATCTACGTGTCTCAAACATCATGTTTGAGCCGACTGCTACAGAGATTTCATTTGCATCCTTATCCACAAGGGAAGGAATTCCACGTTGGAGCCAAGGATTGAAGCCTCAAAAAACTATTAACAATTTTGAAATGCAGACGTACAAGCCATGATCTCTGAGTGCTTTACTTCGTCGTGCCTGTCCATTCACATACCTGCCCTCTGCCATTATCATTCTTTTTTACGTCCCTTCACGTACGGGGAGTGCTCCATTACCACTAAGTTCCCTGTGCGACTGCTACGTTGATGTAATTGAAAATAAAACATAACCGTGAGAAAGCTTTGCCCCTCTTACCAGAAAATGAGTCTGGCGCATTTAATCATAGAATTAAGGGTCCCACAATTTACAGTAAAGTTTTGACACAGATTTAATTTAAGCATTGGGTCATGTCATTTCTGCCTCCCCCCATGGATTGGACGTCATTGATCTTGATTTTGTCTGTAAAACAGGAGAGTCATGAAAATGAGTGACATCAAACGATTAAAAAGCTAGCCGCAACTATAGTACGTTCAATGCATCATATGCCAATTTTTTTTGGAATTTAATGGAGAATGTAACAAAATTCACATGCCACAAGTTTCCCATGGTTTTGTTTTACTAGAACAGGTATCAGTCAAAGGCCCAGCGGAATAGGCAATCAACACATAAAACCGCAGCAAGATGTTGAAAATATAAACATTGCGGCTGAACGGTATTAGAGCAGTATTAGAACAGTATTAGATCTGGTTTACGTTTCCTGCTCTAATCGAATGACATGCAAACACTTCTAGAAAGTTTTGCATGGATTGCTGCGTACGTGGAATGTTTATGGCTACCATCTTCATTTTGGAAATGCGTTGCCAATGTGATTTAGTGTTTCATCTTAGTTTTAGTAAGTAATTTCATTGTGCGATTGTTTGAAGGGATAATCCAATAAGAGTGGTACTTAGCATATGTAGAGACATTATTTTACACATTATTTTGGTAATTATTTAGTCCTTTTAATTTAAAGGAGTTGATTATGATAAATCAATTGAGATATAAATGAGATATTATTGAAATAATATGAAATGGATTAGAATTTATGACAATCTAAAGGATGTTACTTTTGGATGTTGAGACATTATGATAAAGAGGTAGAAATTGGAATCTACTACTAGATTTCAAAATAGAGGTTTGGGATGATTGGAAGCTAAGAGTTTAAGATTATGGAATACAATGTGTTGGCACAATTATGTTTAGATGGCATGATTTTGTCTAAAATGATATAGTTTTATTATATGGCATGGCCTTGTCTTGAGCAGGATTGGATCTTTGGTATCTAAGGAAAAGTTTTGCCTAATGCATGTCTACTTAAGAGAAAATTGAGTGGTGCTAAGAAATACAAATGAGACCTATTACAATAATGGGGAAGATTGATTGATTTCCTTATTAATAATCAGGCACTAGAATTGAGTTAATCTTGATAAAATAAAGAATGGCAATGAAGTTAGACATTAATATAGATAGAGTAGTCGAGATGTTGAACCTACAAAGTGAAACTTACAAATATGCAAATGTAATGTCCAAATAAGATGAAATAATTTCATGATTATAGAATGACCAAGGGTAACTCCTTTAAATATAAATCCTAAACACATAATAAAACTATTTTGGTGTGCATGTTGATGAGTAATAGTCATGTTAAAATTATTGGATCCATTCCAGGGAATAGAATAATGGATGTGATATAATACAAGGCAATCAAGAATTTGAGAAACGTATTATGAATGTTCTAATTTAGGTCAGTGAGTGCATCAAAAGTGAACTAAAACCATACCCTAAATTCATTCATGCAATTTGACATGAAATTACTAAAGAAAATTTATTGGAAGGTGCATAATAATTTGATCACGTTACTAAACCTACTTCATCATAGTTAATTAGATGACTAAATTGATTTGTACACCTCATTTAATTTATTTATTTTTTATATATTTATTATTGGATAACATAATTATATCTACATATATTAGATATCCCATCTTGAATTTTGGAAGAATAAATTATCCTATATCTTGACAAAAGTTGTTCTTGTATGCTTATTTGAATACTTATTAGTTATGAATTGTAGTTAATGCATTACTTTTTTATTAGTTAGCATGTTCATTGGGGTAAGTGCAAAAATTGGGGGGCCAAAAAGGGGACTTAAGTGGCCACTTTTTTTCTGAAATCAGCAAATACTGACCTTGGGCATGAAATTGAGGATTGTTACACCCAAAATTTTGAGATGCAACAAAAACAAGGATCGTAGTGCTCTAAGTCTACTTTCTAAACTACTAATTTATTTTGAAAATGGTTGAGATTAAGGGGTTCAAAAGAGGGGCCCACAAAAATTGGTGCTATTTTTGTCAAAAAAACATAACATAGCAACTTTTGTGAGTACCTAGCATGGTGAATTTTTTTTTTAGTATTTTTAAAATCGCTTTGGTGAGAAATTAGCTAACATTATGTAGTTTATACACAATTTTTCTAATAATTTTTTAATGAATATTTTATTTTTTACTAATTTTCAAAGTGGACACTTCAGGAAAAAATTGGTCGTGCTACCCCTACAAATTTTGGAAACTAATTGATTTTTTTTTAATTTGTGTAGAATCGAGTCTAGTTTCTAAAAATGTAATTTATTTGAAATTTCGATGAATGGTTAATTTATAATGAAAAAACACCAAACACTAGTTTTTTCCAAAAAAGAGACATACACACAAAATAAATTATAGATGAAAAGCTTAACATTGTCAAAAAATGAAAAAAATTACATTGTTAGATAGCTAAGAGAGAGTCTAACATTATCCAAGTGCTCAATTTGTTCGACATTGAAACACGTGCAATCCTGATAGTGAGCACGAACTCGATTATGTGAAATATTATAGAATTTACAAAAACATGTCTTTGGATGTTGGGAAGGCCCTGCAAGCCTTTTGGTTGGTATTCCAAGGAAAATACCAAGCCCAAGCCTTGGAGATTCTCAAAGCAAGATATAATGTGAGCGCATTATAAAGCGCTCGCATTATTTCCTAGTTTTGACATGGTTTTTTTGTTTTGCAAGACATGTCTAGAAAGACATAATGCAAGCACGTTATAACACATTTGTGTTATGTATTGCTTTGTGTTAAATGATAGTCTATTGAATGTATGTTTATATGTTTGTATGTATGTATACTTGTATGCCATATATGTATGTATGTATGCATGCTTGTATATATGTATGTATGTCTGTATGTATGAATGTATCTATGTATGTATCAGTGCATGTATGTATGTATGATTGTATGTACATATGTACATGTATGCTTGTATGTATGTAAGATTGTATGTACATATGTATTATGCTTGTGTTTATGTAAGTATGTATGTATTTTTGTATGTCTTTAGAGGGATGGAGAATTTTAAGAGATAATTTTTTATAGGTAAGCTGGGAGGGAGAGAGCGAGAGGGGTGGAAGGGAGAGACCTAAGAGAGAGGGTGTGGGAGAGAAGGGGTTGGAGTGAGAGGGACTTAGCTAGGTAGGGTGGGAGGGATGGAGGGAGATAGAGAGAGGGGGGTGGGAGAAAGAGAACTGGGAGAGAGGGAAAGAGAGAGGGGGGAGAGAGAGAGAGAGAGAGGGAGACAAAGAGAGAATTATGTAGGTAGGGCACTAGAGGGAAAGACTTGAGAGTATGAGGGGGTGAGAGGGAGAGACTTGAGAGATAGGTAGTGATCAAGGGAATGCGAGAGAGAGGGAGTGGGAGAGAGAGGGAGTGAGAGGGATGGAGTGTGAGAGTGACAGACTTGAGAGAGGGAGAGTGTATGGGAGGGAGTGACTTGAGAGAGAGGGGGGTGGAGTGAGAGGGACTTATCTAGGTAGGGTGGGAGGGATGGATAGAGAGGGGGGAGAGAGAGACATACCTAGGTAGGGTGATAGAGGGAGACACCTAAGAGATAAAGTGGGTGGGAGGGAGAGACCTGAGAGATAGTGAGAGAGAGGGAGTGATGGAGGGGCAGTAGGAGGAAGATAGAGAGAGATAGATAGAGGGAGAGAGAGAGAGAGAGGGAGGTAGGGATTGACTGAGCAAGAGGTATGTAGAAAGAGGGAGAGGGTAGATAGAGATAATTAGAGATGGTAGAAGAGAGGGAGGGAGAGAGATGGATAGGGATTGAGGTATAAGATTAAAGAGTTAGAAGTTGGAGAACCTATAGGGTTGATAGTTTAGTGTATTGGAGTTGAGAATTATAGGAGTTGGGAGTAGAAATTATTGGAGCTGAGGTAGAAATTGTTAGAAAGGTTTAAAAGGGATTAGGGTTTAAGCGTTGAGGTTGAGGAGTTTAAGCATTATAGAGTTTGAGAAATTTTTATATAGTTTGAAAAGTTAGGGTTAAGGAGTCCCAGCAATGTATAGGGTTGATAAGTTTTAGGTTTTAAGGGTTGGGGGTTGAAAGTTAGAGGTTGAGGTTGAAGTAATTGAGGGTTGAGGTTTAATGTATAGGATAGAGGGGTAGGAATTTAGAGGGTAGAAGGGTTTAATGGTTTTAGGAGTTGAGGATTAGGGTTGAGGGTCCAATGTATAGGAGTAAAAAATTTATATATGGGTTGAGGATTAGGTTTTAAGGGTTGAGAACATTTATAAGGTAGAGGTTGAGGGTTTAGAGGTTGAGGATGAGGGATTAGGGTAGATATTTTACTTGGGTTAAAGGGTTTAAGGTTTGAGGGATTAAGGTTGCTCAGGTAGAGGGTAGAGGGTTTAAGGGTTCAGGTTTTAGGGTTGAGTGTTTAAGGGTTTAAGGGTCAAGGGTATAGGGTTGAGGGACTAGGGTAGAGAGGGAGGGAGGGAGGGAGGGAGAGATGGAGGGAGAGAAGTGAGATAGAGAGAAAGTGAGAGGAGGGAGGGATAAGAGAGATATATGAGGGTTAGGGGATTCAATGTGTATAGGGTAGGGTTGATAATTGAGGGTATAGGGTTGAGGACCTATAAGGTTGATGGTTTAGGGTATTGGGTTCAGGGTATAGGGTTGAGGGTCGAGGGTATTGGGTTTAGGGTAGAGGGTAGAAGGTTTAAGGGTTTAGGGTAGAGGGTTTAGGGTAGAGGGTTGAGGGTATATGGTTTAAGGATTATGGTTGAGGGTCCAATGTATAAGGTAGAGGGTATAGGGGTTGAGGGTTTAGGGTTTAAGGGTTAAGGGTTGAGGGTTGAGAATTGAGGGTTGTGGGTTTAATGTATAGGGTAGAGGGTATAGGGTAGAGGATTTAAGGGTTTAGGGTTTAATGGTTGAGGATTAAGGGTTTAAGGTTGAGGGTATAGGGTTGAAGGTCCAATGTATAGGGTAGAGGGTATATGTGTTGAGTGATTAGGGTTTAAGGGTTGAGGATTGAGAGTAGAGGGTAGAGGGTGGAGGGTTTAAGGGTTAAGGGATTAAGGGTTGAGGGTTGAGGGACTAGGGTAGAGAGTTTATTTGGGTTTAAGGATTGAGCAATTAAGGTTGAGGGTAGAGGGTATTGGGTTGAGGGTAGAGGGTAGAGTGTTTAAGGGTTTAGGGTTTAAGGTTTGAGGGTCTAGGATTTATGGTTGATTTTTTAAGGGTTTAAGGGTTGAGGTATTAGGGTAGATAAGGAGGGGTGGATGGAGGGAGAAGTGAGATAGAGAGAAGGGGAGAAGAGGAGGGAGGGATAGAGATATATGAGGGTTGATGATCCAATGTATAGGGTAGAGGGGTTATAATTGAGGGTATAGGATTGAGGACCTATAGGGCTGATGGTTTAGGATATTGGGTTGAGGGTAGAGGGTATTGAGTTGAGGATAGAGGGTATTGAGTTGAGGATAGAGGGTAGAAGGTTTAAATGTTAAGGGTTTAAGGGTTTATGGTTGAGGGTTTAAGGTTGAGGGTAGAGGGTTTAGGGTATAGGTTTGAGGGTATATGGCTGAAGGATTAGGGTTGAGGGTCCAATGTATAGGGTAGAGGGTATAGGGGTTAAGGGTTTAGGGTTTAAGGGTTGAGGGTTGAGGGATTAAGGGTTGAGGGTTGAGGGTTTAATTTATAGGGTAGAGCATAGAGGGTTTAAGGGTTGAGGGTTGAAGTTTAAGATTGAGGGTAGAGGGTTGGGGGTATAGGGTTGATGGATTAGGGTTGAGGGTGAAATTTATAGGGTAGAGGGTATAGGGGTTGAGGGTTTATGGTTTAAGGGTTGAGGGTTGAGGGTTTAAGGGTTGAGTGATTAAGGGTTGAGGGTTGAGGGATTATGGTAGAGATTTTACTTGGCTTTAAGGTTTTAAGGGTTGAGAGATTAGGGTTGAGGGTATAGGACAGAGGGTTTAAGGGTTAAGGGTTGAGGGTTTAGGGTTTAAGGTTTGAGTGTTTAAGGATTTAAGGGTGGAGGGTATAGGGTTGAGTTATTAGGGTAGAAAGGGAGGGATGGATGGAAGGAGAGATGGAGGGAGAAGTGAGATAGAGAGAAGGAGAGAATAGGAGGGAGGGACAAGGATATATGAGGGTTGAGGATCCAATGTATAGGGTAGAGGGTTGAGTATTGAGGGTATAGGGTTGAGGAAATATAGGGTTTATGGTTTATGGTATTGGGTTGAGGGTATAGGGTTGAGGGATTAGGATTGAGGGTAGAGGGTATTGGGTTGAGGGTAGATGGTAGAAGGTTTAAGGGTTTAGGGTTTAATTGTTTAGGGTTGAGGATTTGGGGTTGAGGGTAGAGGTTTTAGGGTATATGTTTGATGGTATATGGTTGAAGGATTAGGGTAGAGGGTCCACTGTATAGGGTAGAGGGTCTAGGGGTTGAGGGTTTAGGGTTTAATGGTTGAGAGTTGAGGGATTAAGGGTTAAGGGTTGAGAATTGAGGGTTGAGGGTTTAATTTATAGGGTAGAGGGTAGAAGGTTTAAGGGTTTAGTGTTTAAGGGTTGAGGGTTTAGAGTTTAAAGTTGATGGTAGAGGGTTGAGGGTATAGGGTTGATGGAATAGGGTTGAGGGTGCAATGTATAGGGGTTTATGGTTTAGGGTTTAAGGGTTGAGGGTTGAGAGGTGAAATTTGATGGTAGAGGGTTGAGGGTATACGTTTGATGGAATAGGGTTGAGGGTGCAATGTATAGGGTAGATAGTATAGTGGTATAGGGTTTAGGGTTTAAGGGTTGAGGGTTGAGGGTAGAGGGTTTAGGGTTGAGGGTTTAAGGGTTGAGGGATTAAGGGTTGAGGGTTGAGGGATTAGGGTACAAAGTTTACTTGGATTTAAGGGTTTAAGGGTTGAGCAATGAAGGCTGAGGGTAGAGGGTTTAAGGGTTTAGGTTTTAAGGGTTGAGGGTTTAGGGTTTAGGGTTGAGTGTTTAAGGTTTTAAGGGTTGAGGTAATAGTCTAGAGAGGGATGGATGGATGGAAGGAGAGATGGAGGGAGAAGTGAGATAGAGAGAAGGCGAGAAGAGGAGGGAGGGACAAAGATATATGAGGGTTCAGGATCCAATGTACAAGGTAGAGGGTTGAGAATTGAGCGTATAGGGTTGAGGACATATAGGGTTAATGGTTTAGGGTATTGGGTTGAGGGTAGAGGGTAGAAGGTTTAAGTGTTTTTGGTTTAAATGTTTAGGGTTGAGGGTAGATTGTTTAGGGTATAGGTTTGAGGGTATATGGTTGAAGGATTAGGGTTGAGGTTCCAATGTATAGGGTAGAGGGTATATGGGTTGACATTTTAGGGTTTAAGGGTTGAGGGTTGAAGGATTAAGGGTTGAGAGTTGAGAATTAAGGGTTGAGGGTTTAATGTATAGGGTAGAGGGTAGAGGGTAGAGGGTTTAAGGGTGTAGTGTAATAAAATGGATTGCTTGACATTTTCACACTCATTTGGGTCCTCCTTATGGATTTTGGCTTGATGTTGCTTTGATTGAGTGTTCTAATGTGGATAACACATTCACATTAGGTATTGAGCCCTTGTGAACTAATGGAATTTAATGGTGCCTTGCTAAAGCGTTGTGGAGTGTTATAACACACTTTCACACTTTTCTAGGGTTTTATCAATTAACTAAGCATATTAAATATAATTTTAATCAAAATCAACCTTAATCTTGCCTTAGTTAGAGTGTTGTAAAGTGTTCTAACTTACTTTCACATTTCTCTCTAGGCCTATCATTAATAATTGGGATTTCTTATGCTTTAATTGGCCCTATTTTGCATCCACAAGCCTCGTTTATTGCATCGTTTTGAGGATAATCCCGAAACCAATCAGTACCCAATCATAATTCAGGTGTTCCTAGCTTGAGTGGCCCAAATTTAGTGTTTGCAACTCATTTGCCACCTTGGGAAAATGGCTCCCACTAGGATATTTTGGCCCTGAACCAGTTCTACACCTTTCTAGGCACTTTTCATTTTTGGTCCCATACATTATGTCTAATGGGACTCATTTTCCACTTTGGGTGAATGAGTCCCATGTGACCCAAATTCAAATTTAATTCAAATTTTCGATGGGATTTTATTCTGCTAGATCTGATTTCGGCTTGTAGTGTTGTAATTTATAGAATTATTGCATTTAATTAAGTATAAATACAAGGTTCTTTCACTCATATTCAACACCTAGAATTCAAGAGAGTTCACAAAATCATTTGAGCATTCAAAAGAGCATTCAAGAGGTTTCAAGGGAAGATTATCAAGCATTTTAGAGCATTCTTGAAGCATCAATAATCATGTCAAAGATTGCATTCATAATGGCTTTTTTTGTGCTAACAATTGTGATGTAGAGTTCATGATCCAAGCAAGTGTTACATTAAAGATCTATCTCCTTCAAGCTAGATTCAAGAACCACATTCATTGTAGCTATTTCAAGTATATTTGTAGCACCTTATTGCTAGGGTTTGATGAGTTGCAACATTGTTATTTTTTCATTCATCATTCTCCATTCATATTTGCTTTCATTTTAACGTTTAATTACCAACAAGGGGTTTGACCAAGGAAAACCCCTATTCACTAACCCCACAACATTTTTTCCTCTTCTTGTGTGTGATTTGCAGGGATAAGTTGTGGAACCAAAGAAAATGGGGGAATTGTGATGAGATGAATGAGATGATGTATTCACACCCACTTTCAAAGAGGCTCCACTCAAGGATAACCCTAGAGATCTCAATGCAAAGGAGATTGAAATATTGCAATATGGATAACCTATTGATTGAATGATAGCTACTAAGGGGTTCACCACCAAGTTTTGACTTGGAAAGATAATGCAATGAAAGATGAAATGTAAAACCCTAGTTTGATGCAATGCTTCAATGAATGACCTACAAATGACTATGAAACAAAACTAAAAGCGTGCACTTGGAATCTAAAGAGAGATGGAATGAAGCTTTGAAATCCTGGAATTGTTACTTTTTAGGCCTAGTGGGACTCATTCACCATTCTGGGTGAATCAGTCCTAGTTCTGGATTTCTACGCAGAATCAGGTTTCGGGCAAATGGGTATCCAAATCTACAAAAATATTTGAAAAACACCCACAATGGGACTCATTCACCACTTGTGGTGAATGAGTCTAGTTTGGTTTTTATGGAAATTCAAATTTCTGATGTACACCTCTCAGTCTACTCTTTTTGTTCTTCTAGGTTCTTGGATCTGAAACTCTAATTACGGGGCTGTGAGTGACTTTTTGTGAAGATAATGACCTAGAAATTAGGGATACAACTCCAACAACCTTGTAACCTATCCTTCAATGATCTTCAAGCCTTCAAAGCACCTAGATCTGCAATCACACAAAGAAAGAGAGAAAATGTTGATTGTTAGGGAATAGGGGTTTGCCTTGGTCAAACTCCTTTTAGGTAATTAAACCAAATGATGAAACAAGATAATGAAGCATGAATAGGAAGTAATGCAATTATAACCTTGCCATGATGATGGATTATGAATTGTTGCAACAATTGATGAAGAATCTTACTCTTGAATTCCTTAGAATTGATCTTGAAAGCTATCTTGATGACCTTGTGAAGACTTAAAATGCTTAACTCTTGAATGCTTGACTTGAAAACTTGAATACATGATTTTTCTTGGATCAAATGAGGATTTTAAAGCTTTTTTATATAGGCAATGCACTCACATGATCATTGATTTGATCCCCAATGGCCGATATTGAAGAAAGTTGAACTTAAAACCAAGTTTTTCTCGCTCAAACCTCGAAAATAGCTCAAATGGGACTCATTTGCCATCTTGGGCGAATGATTCCCACTTGGATGGAACTCATTCACCCAAAGTGGTTAATTGGTCCCATAGGGGCTATTTTGCTTGCCAGAATTTTGGGGAGTGGAGAATTTAAACTTTTATGTTGATTTTGTTGGGTTTTTTATCAAAATATGCCTTCAGATGCACAATATGGGGTCATAGAGGCCTATTAATGGTGATATTAAGGTTATAAATGCAAGAGAGACCAAAATCCAATCTAAAAGTGTAAATAAACACACCTTACAACACTAAATTAAGGAAAAATTGAGTCTATTTAGCTTAGATGGGCCCTAAATCCCACGTGAATGTGTAGAACACATTAAAACACTAGATTAGGTCCACTTGATTTAAAATCCTCCCAAATTTAAAGTGAATATGTAAATAAATACATTTTACAACATTAAATTAGGATAGAGTTAAGTTAATTTAGCTCAAAAAGGGCTCAAGACCTAATATGGATGTGTAAAACACTTCACAACACTAGATCAAGGAAGCCTTAGGTCCAATTTATTATTAATTATTCCTAAATTAAGCAAGGAAAAGGCTTACTTTTTTTATGACTCAATTTAGCTCCCACTTTATGAGAGGATGAACTTACTTCAAACTTATACTAAAGTAGACATTCAAGAGGGGTCCAAGTGTATAGATGCATATGACAAAGGATGAAAAAGACCGAGAAGGTGGGCAAGCCCTTAGGATCCAAGATCCTAAGTCAAACCAACATAAGCACAAAAGGACATGCACAAGGTGTATAATATGCAACAAAACAAGATACACAATCATGCAATGTCAAGAACTAAAAGGGAGAAAAATGAGTAATGAAAATGACATGGATCAAACATGCACTCACTCTAGGGCCATGGAACATCGGGTCGTCCATGGGATGAGTTGTCCCAATGAAGTGGTTTAGTGAGAAAGTCATTCCAGTGTGTTAGCTTCCCACCATATAATGAGAAATTCATGCAAGTGTGTCGGCTTCCCATCATACTAACCATACCAAAGTTATCCTCTTGATAACTTTGGTAAGGCACCACAATGTAATTCTTTTTGTAAATGCTTTTGAATGTCATTTAAATATTTTGTTGAAGAGGATTATGCTTTTTTTATGTAAGGTCTTCTTCTTAGGTAGCATTGTGCCTAATGTATCTAAGAGAGAAAAAGTCAAAAGTGTTAGATCGTTTCCCATGGGATGCCTCATTCACATCATTCTATGTTAGTATATCATACACTCTTGGATGGCATCAAGCCCAATGACACCACCAAGAAGAGGACACATCACAAGAAAAAAGAAAAATTACACCATGAAATTTTGCGAAAAGATGTCATCTATGTATGTCACCACTTTAAAGCGGTTGCTAACACCATTACTATGAGAAATTTCTTTAAAGTAGCCAATGATAAATGCTAACATGAAAGAAGACATGAGAGCCAACTTGGAAATCCCTATGCCAAGTCATATGTTTCTGAATTGATCTACATCATGAATAAGTATGCCACATGTGAGCTAACTTAAGGCATGTCATCCACATCCCAAGCTTGCTCTTAGATATACATGAAAGGTGAAAAACTAGCCAAAAGAGACAATGACAAGTGATATATGAGGAGAAGGATAACTAACCCCCTTTCCCCCACTTAGTGCAGGACAAGGGTGAGCCTAGAATGAATGATGATATGTTGCTCCTTACAATGAATGTAAAACATGCAATAGTGAGTATGTTATGATCCTACAACTATTACATGGCAAGGAGTAGAAAATAATGTTATTTATTTTGATAAGTCAGAAAAGTTACTTCTTGATACATATTTAATGAGATATCTATTAGTTTAGGATGTACCAAGGAAATCCAATGGATGTGGAAGAAACTTTCCTAATGTCAAAACTCAGAGAAGAATGCAGACATGTCTTTAAATTTTACAATTATAGTTCATTAAGATGCACATGAAAGGAATAACAGAATAGAGAAATAAACTCAAAACACAGTTGACACCAGATTAACGTGGGAAAACCCTTATGGGAGAAAAACCCACCACACCAAGGAAAATCACTTGTATTATAGCAATCGAATTACATACAAGTTACAGACTCTCCTTTCAGATGTCAATATTACAACTGCAACATTTCCCTGATCAATCTCGTACATAATAAATTTTGATCAATCTACGTTATGTCTCACTATTACAATGCATCTATAGCATACAATGAAGAACATTAACAAATCATTCGATCATCCAAACATAGAACTCTCGAACCCATTCACAATTTTAGTATGTTACAATGTATAGCAACAACCATGAATCACTTGTTCTTTGTACAATCGATTCAATCAACTTCCTCTATAGAGCAACTGTCGAAATACCCAAGCATTCAAATGACCACCTTCCAAGTTAGCAACATCCTCCACTTAATGACTTACACCTCAACAATCCACCAAATCCGCGCTATTCACTTTACACCGCGCTATCGCTACACACTCAACAAGCTCACGAGGGGTGGTGGTATACCGTGCTACCTCCAAACAAGTTGAGGGCTCCCAAGGTATGGTAGTAATTGCACTACTACTATATTGTTAACAGGCTTCCGCAGTATGGCGGTATACACCGCACTACCGCTACACATTTAGTGAATTCCTGCAGTATGGTGGTAACCACGCTACTGCACCTTAGTGTAAAGACACCCGTGGTATGGCAGTATCCACTGCACTACCGCTCAACAGCTGAGAGGATCCCATGATATGGCGGTAACTGCACTATCGCTCCTCTCTCTCAATCTCCTAACAGTATAGAGGTACAAGAATAAACTTAATACTTAAGAATTCTTAACTACTCGATGACAGAACCAGGGTTATACTAGTGAGCTTGAGACACATATTCTCAACAATCTCCCACTTGATGAAGAACTCACTCAACCTTTTCAATACCTAAAGTCATTGAATATTCTGGACCCCAAGGCCCATCAAATTTTTGCATCATCTTAACTTATTTGTGCTCATTGGCTTTGTCAATGATCAAAAACATTCTTCAGAGTATCCACCTTTTCTAAACAGACCTTTCCATCCTCCACCATATCTCGTACAAAATGGTCCTGCACATCAATATGTTTCATCCTAGCATGGAAAGTAGGATTTTTCCTCTGAATAATGGCACTCTGACTGTCATAGTAAATAATAATCTGCCCTACATCAAAACCAATATCATAACATAATCTCCTAAGCCAAATGGCTTCCTTACAGGCATGATTTTTTGCCATATACTCAGCCTCAGTAGAAGATAAAGCAACTACAACTTGCCACTTCCTCATCCAACTAACTGCATCACCATTCATCATGAAACTATATCCACTAGTGGAACTTCTACTGTCAATGTCCCCTGCCCAATTAGAATCCACATACCCATGAATGCTAAGAGTCCTCTGTGATTCAACTAAATTACCATGGTAACACAAAGCATATTCTAAAGTTCCCTTCAGATATCTAAACACTCTTTTCACAACATCCCAATGTGTTCTTCCTGGATTATCCATAAACTAACTAAGTACTCCCATTGCTTGGGCAATGTCTAGCCTTGTACAGACCATAACATACATTAAACTACCAACGACACTAGCATACGACACTCTAGTCATGTCCTCCATCTCAGTAGGAGATTTTGGACAATCTTCAACAGATAGCTTCGTTCCCTGTAAATTTGGAACAACTAGCTGCTTGCAATCAGTCATACAAAATCTCTCCAAAATAATGTTAATATACTTACTCTAGCTGAGCCAAAGTTTTCTACTCTTCCCGTCCTTGGTTATTTCCATCCCCAGAATATACCTAGCCGCACCAAGACCCTTCATTTCAAACTTTGCAGACAACTGATATTTTAGATCAAAAATCATAAACTTACTATTCCCTATGAACAACATATCATCAACATAGAGTGCAATAACAAGAACCCAATCATTTTCAATCTTGAAGTACACACAATGATTTTATTTTGATCTTACAAAACCTAGTGACAAAACAAACATGATAAATTTCTGGTACCACATTCTAGGTGACTGTTTTAAACCATACAGATATTTCTTTAACTTGCAAACCAGATTTTCTTTACCTTTTACCACAAAGTGCTTAGGTTCGGACATATAAATTTCTTCTTCAAGATCCCCATGAAGAAATGTTGTCTTCACATCCATTTGTTCAATCTCCAAGTCATATGTTGCTACAAGTGACAATAAATCTGATAGATGTCAGCTTTGCTACAAGAGAAAAAATTTCTCCATAATCAATTCCCTCTACCTGGGAATATCCCTTTGCTACCAACCTTGCCTTATACTTTTCAATACTACCATCTAGACCAATTTTCTTTATAAAAACACATTTGTAGCCCACAGGATTTCTACCTTCAGGCAATGAGACCAGATCCCAAGTATCATTCTTCTTTAACAATGCCATTTCTTCATTCATGGCTTCCAACCAGGAATCTAAATCAGTCATTTCAACTGCCTCTTTTACAGTCCTATGCTCATCAGTATCAGTAATCAAATCATAGGCACAACTAGAATCCAACATAGAGAATCCATACCTATCAGGTTGCTTCTTCTCATGTGTAGACCTCCTCACAGGTTGAGGTTGAGTTTGTGGTTCTTCTTTAGAACTCTCAGAGCCGCTTGAACTCTCCTCAGTTTTAGGTACACTATCGATGTGTTGTTCCTCTTTTTCAGAAGTTAGAGGTATTTCAACAACATCATTTTCCTCTTTATTTTCTTCCATCCCTGACTACAGTTCCACTGAAGAAGGTTTTAGCTCTCGAAAGATTACGCTTCTATTGTATACAAAATTTTCAGTCACAGGATTCCAAAGCTTGTATCCTTTCACACCAATGTCATAACCAATGAAGATACATTTAACAAAATTTCTCCAATTTAGATATCTTCACATCTGGCACATAAACATATGCTTTGCAACTAAAGACACAAACATTTCTTAGAGAGGGCTTCTTACCAGACCAAGCTTCCATAGGCGTTTTATCAACAAGTGTCAAAGAAGGAGATCAATTTAACAAGTAACATATTGTAGCCATAGACTCAACCCAAAACTTCTACTCTAGACTAGCATTGCTCAACATACTTCTTGCCTTCTCCATCAGTGTCTTGTTCAACCTTTCAACAACTCCATTTTGCTACGAAGTGTAAGGTGTTGTTTTATGCCTCTTAATTCCATGGTATTTGCAATACCTTTCAAATTATGTAGAACACAATTCACCACCATTATCTATCCTCAAGCATTTGATTTTCTTACCAGTCTTATTTTCAACCAAGTTCTTGAACTCTTTAAACCAACTGAACACTTCTAATTTACATTTTAGAAAATATAAAAATACCATTCTAAAATAATCATCAATGAATGATACATAATATTTTGAATTCAACAATGAAGGAACATTACTAGACCAAAAACATCAGAGTGAATATAATCCAGAACACTAGAATATTTATGAGAACTAGAGTAAAAAGAAACATGATGTTTTCCATATATACAATGTTCACAAAATTCAAATTCCAAATTACAAATATCAAGCCCCTCAACCAGGTTTTTATTTTTCAAGGCTTTTAAGCCTTTCTGACCAATATGACCTAGCCTTTGATGCCAAAGCATAGTCTTCTCTGTAGGAAGTTTAACTTCCAAAGAATTAGCCCCTATAGGGACTTTAGTCTCCTTTGCATGAACAACCTTTTGTGACTTTGCAGAGACATTGTTACATTGAACAACAAGTACATCCAACTTATACAGAGTACCAATTTGGGCACCCATAGCCAACACCATCAAGCCTCTAGTCATTTTATAGCCATTACTAGTGAACGATACTTGCACTCCAACATCATTTAGCTTACTTACAGAAAGTAAATTCTGAGCTAGACCTGGTATATGCATTATGCCACCAATTCCCTTAATTCTTCCATCAGGAAACTAAATTCTAACTCTTCCATGACCAACAATTTCCAAAGATGAATCTCTTGCTAAGTACACTTTTCCACCATCGTATTTTTCATACTTAGTAAACCAGTCTCTATGAGATGTCATGTGGAAAGATGCTCCAGAATAAATCAGCTAGACATCATCTAATGCCTGAGTTGCCAAGGCTGCAATGAATGCATCTGCATTGCTCTGAGAAGAATCATTGTCAGAAGTGTTCTTCTTCTTCTTTTTCCCCACTTTGCAATCCTTTTAGACATGACCAAGTTGCCCACAATTCCAACACTTCACCTTGGACTTCTTTCTAGGAGAATTTGATCTCCCTTCTGATTTTGATTTGAACTTCTTGTCCTTCTTCTTTCCTTTTTCTTTCGATCTACCTCGAACAACAATAGCCTCCTTTGTCATCTCAAAATATTTCCTTCTCATTTCTTCTGATAACAAAGAGGCAACCACATCTTCCATCTTGAAAGTGGTTGTTGTGCTCCCAATCACCATCACTAAATGATCCCAAGAATCTGGAAAAGAACACAACAAAAGCATACAACGATTTTCATCATCAATTTTCACACTCACAAATGTTAACTGAGTAATCAACATGTTAAACATATTCAGATGATCAGCCACAAATTCCCCTTCCTCCATCTTCAAAGAGTATAACTTCTTCCTTAAGAACAACTTATTCACCAAGGACTTACCTTGATAAATATCTCCAAGCTTCTTCCACAAAGAAGATGCAGTCTTCTCTTCATGAACGTTCAGGAGAACAAAGTCAACCAAAGAGAGTCTTATCAACCCTTTCTCTTTTCTATATGCGAGGTCCCAATCTTCTTGCTTCATGCCATAAGGTTTCATTCCAGACATAGCAAACCAAAGATCTCGATCCACCAATAGGTCTTCCATTTTGAGTTTCCACATCTCAAAATTGTTGCCATTGAATTTTTCAATTTCAATCTTTCTTGATGTGCTTGTCATCTTAATCTATAATTTAAATTACCATACTTCTACAAGACTCCCATTGAAACAGAATTGACACAAAAAACCCAACCTACCCACAAGGATAACACAACTAGCTAGGCTCTGATACCACTTGTAAGGAAAGCCAATGGATGTGGAACCAACTTTCCTAATGTCAAAACTCAGAGAAGAATGCAGATATGTCTTTAAATTTTACAATTATAGTTCATTAAGATGTACATGAAAGGAATAACAGAATAGAGAAATAAACTCAAAAGACAATTAACACTAGATTTACATGGGAAAACCTTATGGGAGAAAAACCCACCACACCAAAGAAAATCACTTGTATTATAGCAATTGAATTACATACAAGTTACAGACTCTCCTTTCAGATGTCAATATTTCAACTACAACATTTCCTTGATCAATCTGGTAGAGAATAAATTCTAATCAATCTTGTACAGAATAAATTATGATCAATCTATGTTATATCTCACTGTTACAATGCATATACAATATACAATGGAGAACATTAACAAATCATTTGATCATCCAACCATCGAAATCTCGAACCCATTCATGGTTACAATATGTTATAATGTATAGCAACAACCATGAATCACTTGTTTTCTGTAGAATCGATTCAGTTCAACTTCCTCTATAAATTAACTGTCAAACTACCTAGGCATTCAAACGGCCACCTTCCAAGTCGGTAACATCCTCCACTTAATGGCTTACACCTTATCAGTCCACCAAGTCCATGCTATTCACTTTACACCACGCTACTGTTGCTCCCTCCACAAGCTCTTGAGGGGTGGTGGTATACCTTGCTACCCCCAAACAATTTGAGCGCTCCCGAGGTATGGAGGTAATCACACTACCACTAGAATGTTGATAGGCTTTCGCGGTATGGTGGTATATACCACACTACCACTACACATTCAATGAATTCCTATGGTATGGTGGTAACCGCACTACCGCACCTCAGTGTAAAGACACCCGTGGTATGGCGGTATCCACCACACTACTACTCGACAACTGAGAGGTGCCCACGGTATGGTGGTAACCATGCTACCACTCCTCTCTTTCAATCTCCTAGCGGTATAGAGGTACAAGCATAAACTTAATACTTAAGAATTCTTTGCTGCTCGGTGATAGAACCAGGGTTATACCAGTGAGTTTGAGACACATATTCTCAATAGAATTGTTTGTGATAGTGTTGACATTGATGAAGGTTTTTGTTTTGAGGGAAAATAACCAAGACCATTAGTCCTTATAGGGACATGTATTCCTTGTTCTATAGCATCACATATTCTCCCAAGTTGCTTCATAAGTCCTTCAGGTTCGAGGTTGGCCTTGATTATATACACTTTGTTATATATGTTAGTAGTGTCATTGTAACTCAATTGGTGTGAAACATTATCATTATCGAGTTTCCTTTCAGGTGGTTCTAAGATGAGCACAAGTTTCTTTTGAACTTTTGGTTGTTGTGAGGGTAGATGAATGATAAGTTGATGGTTAGGTGGGTTGATAATTAGAGGACTCGAAGGAGCTTTAATGTTCATAACCTCAACACTCTTGTCCTTGTTTTCATGATCTCTTAGCGAAGGGGAGTCTAATGTCACTTTGTCATTTGCATCTAAGTAAGGCACATCACTATTGCTTGAAAGGAGTTTGACAATGTTGTTGTTTTCTTGCACCATGATACCTTCCCTAGTGGGAGATTTTTTAGGAGAACTACAAACTAAATTTTCTTGACATTCAAAGGTTGGTTCTTCAAAAATGACTTCATCGCATGTAAGGGAATGATCCATGGTTGGATTTTCTTGCTTTTCAATGATGGTATTTCTTTGTTCAATAATTTTTTCCTTGTGATTCTCACCGATGGGATCTTGTAACACCATAATATCTTCTTCATCAATAGGAGAGATATTAGGAGAGGGGGAAATTTTATTGTTGTGACTGTTGATGATTTCATTTTTTTTCTCTAAGGTCTCATTCTCTTGTGCCCTAATTTCTACCCTAGTAGGAGATATTTTAGAAAAGTGATAAACAAGAGGTTCATCACATGTCATGGTTAGATGTTGTAAAGCAACTTCATCACAAATAGGGGAGACATCAAGAGAAGGATAACTATGAGTTTCATGGTTACCAATGATTGAACTTTTTTGTTTAAATAGGTCTTCCCAAATGGTAGGGGCATCAGGAAATGGAGGAATAAGATTCTCATGAGTCTCAATGAGAATATATTCTAACACTAAACTATCTTATTCATGTCTAGAGAAGATATTAGGTGAAGGAAAGGTTTTATTGTCATGATTATCTACATTTACATACCCATATCCTATAACGTCTTCCCAAGTAGGAGAGATGTTGGGAGATGAATGAAGAGTAGGTAAAGTAGTGTCCATGATCTCAGCTTTGTGTGTCATAATATCTTTGCAAGGGGGAGGACAAACAAGACATTCATGATTGTCCATGATTGTGTCTCCTATCACCAAGATACCTTCATCACTAATAGGAGAGGTATCAAGAGAAGAACAATTGTGATTGTCATGATTTTCAATGCTTGCATCCTCTTGTATCAAACCTTTAGTGGGTGATCTAGGAGATATGGAGTCATCAAGGGCTTCATCTGACATTACAAAGTCATCACTACTAGAGGGCTTGAGGGTTAATTTAACTTCACTTGGTTTTGGTTCTTCATAACAAGCCTTAGTGGATGATCCTAGTGAGAGGAAGTCCTTAAGGGCTTCATCTAACATGTCTAATTCATCACTACTAAAGGGCTTATGTTATGATTTTTCTAAATTTAATAATTTTTTGAATTGTTTCTTTTGATGTTTTTTATTTTTTATTTTTCATTTTCTAATGAATCTAATCTAAGTGAACTAGGAACTAATGCTGAAAATGAAAATTGCAAAAGTATAATGCTATCCATAATTGCCATGAATGTAAATTATGATACTTCTAATGATTTGAATGAAATAGAAAGTAATAAAAAAAAAAAGAAAAAAGAATAACAACAAATAGAAGCTTAAAAACTGGAAATTTCACTTTGTAAACAACAGTTCAAAATTTGCACTGGGACTGATTCGCTCAAGGTGGCGAATGAGTCCCAATAGGGATTTTTTTTCTAAATTTTCAGAATTTTTTGGTTGTTTTTTATGTTTTGTATGCTGTATTACCAAGATATAGGATGCAAATGCATTTTTTCAATAATTTTTAATGAAATTAAGTGCAAAAATGTAAGCTAAATGAGCTTTTCACTAATGCAAGAATTGAAACCCTAGAATGCAAATTAACCAATGCAAAAATATAATACAATGATAATGTAAGTTAAATATAGGATGTAAATGCACTCCAAATGAAAGTTCACCAAAATGGAACCAAATAAAATGGGGTAATTGTGATGAGATGAATGAGATGATGTATTCACACCCACTTTTAAAGAGGCTCCGCTCAAGGATAACCCTAGAGATCTCAATGCAAAGGAGATTGAAATATTGCAATAGGGATATCCTATGGATTGAATGATAGCTAATGAGGGGTTCAACACCAAGTTTACACTTAGAAAGAAAACGTAATGAAAGATGAAATGTAAAACCCTAGTTTGATGCAATGCTTTCATGAATGACCTAGAAATGACCATGAAACAAAAGAGAAAGCTACAAAATTAAAAGTGTGCACTTAAAATATAGAGAGAGATGGAATGAAGCTTTGAAATCCTAGAATTGCTACTTTTTAGGCCTGGTGGGACTCATTCGTCATTTAGGGGGAATCAATCCTAGTT
This sequence comes from Sequoia sempervirens, assembly GCA_007258455.2. Lineage (NCBI taxonomy): Eukaryota > Viridiplantae > Streptophyta > Pinopsida > Cupressales > Cupressaceae > Sequoia > Sequoia sempervirens. Next base: position 959,795,738 of record VDFB02271358.1, read on the forward strand.
CTAGATTTCTACACGGAAGCAGGTTTTGGGAAAATGGGTATAAAAATCAGAAAAAATCTATGAAAAACACCCACAATGTGACTCATTCGCCACTTGTGGTGAATATGTCTAGTTTGTATTTTCTAGAAATTCAAAGTTCTAATCTTCACCTTTCAATATTCTCTTTCTATTCTTCCAGGTTCCCAGATCCGAAACTCTGATTATGGGGTTGTGGGTGATTTTTTGTGAAGATGATGACCTAGCAATTGGGGAGACAACTCCAAAAACCTAGCAACCTATCCTACAATGATCTCCAAGCCTTCAAAGCACTTAGATCTACAATCACACAAAGAAAGAGAGAGACAATGTTGATTGTTAGGGAATAGGGGTTTTCCTTGGTCAAACCCCTTTTAGGAAATTAAACCAAATGATGAAACAAGATAATGAAGCATGAATAGGAAGTAATGCAATTAGAACCTTGCAATGATGATGGATCTTGAACTTATGCAACAATTGATGAAGAATCTTGCTCTTGAATTCCTTAGAATTGATCTTGAAAGCTATCTTGATGACCTTGTGAAGACTTGGAATGCTTAACTCTCGAATGCTTGACTTGAAAACTTGAATACATGAGGTTTCTTGGATCAAATAAGAATTTGAAAGCTTTTTTATATAGGCAATGCACTCACATGACCGTTAATTTGGTCCCCAAGACTGACATTGAAGAAATTTAAATTTAAAACCCATTTTTTCTTGCTCAAACCTCAAAAATAGCTCAAATGGGACTCATTTGCCATCCTGGGCAAATGAGTCCCACCTAGATGGGACTCATTTTCCCAAAGTGGTGAATGGGTCCCACATGGGCTATTTTTCTTGCTAGAATATTGGGCAGTGGAGAATTTAAGCTTTTATGTTGAGAAAAGAGATAATTTCACGCTTAATTGGACCTACTTTTGAGTACCCTTGCACTATTCATCCTTCAAAACAACATTTATAGGCCCCTAAGACCCATTATTTTTTATCTAGATGCTCGTTTCACTTGAGAAATCACTTAAATCTCGACAAAAAAAATTAATTCATGCATATTCTGAGAACCCACCTTCAAAAACCACTAGTGGGACCCTTTCACCACCTTGGGCGAATGGGTTCCCTCTGGTGGGACCCATTTGCCAAGGGTGGTGAATGAGTCCCTTTTGAGGGAAATTTCAATTTTGAGCGGGAATTCAATTAATTCAACTTAATTTTTTGATGGATGTCGGCCTCTTAGGTCTAAATAATGGGAAAATTAGTTGTTGATGCTTATAAATACTCATTTTAAGTCATTTTTCACATCTGGTAGTCATTTCTACAAAGTAAATTCTAAAGTCAATTCTTCCACAATAAGTTTCATTAGAAAATTTTAAGTTTTAGGGCAGCAAACTAGGGTTTTTGTAGGTCTTGAATCTCACTCTTCATTCAAGGTTCAACATTGAAAAGAGTTGATGATGGATGCCTATGGTGAATAATGGAGAAATCTAGGTTGAGGAGATGCAAGTAGTCATCCAATCACACATAAAGACTTGTTTTCAAAGTGATTTCATCTTCCATGTTCTCTCTATCTTCAAATTAAGGTTTTGCATTTCATTAACATCTCATTTGCATGTCATTTATGTCCATTTTGATGTGTTGTAGGATTTCTAGGGTTGAATTCTTGCATCATTCAAATCACATTATCACATCTTATTCTAGCACAATAGAATAGGGTTTTATCATACTTCAGACTATCCTAGTCTTTGACACACTTAAGGCTAGGGTTTTATGTAGATTTTTGTCCATTTAAGGTTTGATTACCCAACTAGGGGTTTGACCAAGGAAAACGCCCCATTAGAAAATAATTTTTAAGTTGTTTTGCAAGAATTTTCTAAGATCCCAATCCAGGTTTTCATCAAAAAGTGTTGTATAGGTGACAAGGTGCAGAACAAAGATTTGAATTTGCAGAAAATTGAAAGTGGACTAATTTTCCATGGATGGAAAATGAGTCCCTCATGAGGTGACTTTTAGAGTTAGATGCAAATCCTAATACCCAGTGAGTAGAAACTAGTTTTTGGGCTGAAAAACCTATCTTGGGACTAATTCACCCAGGGTGGCGAATGAGTCCCATTCAACATAAAGTTAGATTTACTAGATTTTCAAAAAAAATTCTAGTCATCTTCAGCTTTATAGGTGCACACATTCTAAAATGTAGCTTTCTTTTTAGTTTCATTTACATTTTTGTTCATCTTTTTTAAGCTTTTTGCAAACCTCACTGTGTTTTCAAACATTGCATATTACATTAGTTTTGCATTAATAATCAGTCAATTACATCATTTAGTTTCATTTTACATCATTTAATTTAGTCTTAATTACATCATACAATCCTTTATTTGAGTGAACCACTTCAATTTTGGGGTTCTATCTCTCTCCTTTTAGCTGAAAGATCCTAAGAGTGCAAGAGAAGTCCATAGAACAACATAAAAATTGTTGGTTCATTGTCAATTCCCTAAAGCTGTCAAAGTTTTCATCAAGTCTTGGAGAAGCTTGGAGTAGACCTACAGGTGGCAATTTATAGTTTTGGATCTGGAAACCAGTAAAAAAGAGTAGAGCAAACTGAGAGGCATAGAATTAGATTCAGAATTTTTAGAAAAGGGGAAGTGGACTGATTCGCCACTATTGGCGAATAGTGCCAGTCAACTATGACAACATATTTTCTAGCGTTTGAGACCTCCATTCTACCTTCTTCAGTCTTTGAGGTGCACACTTTCTATCTCATAATTTTTTGTTGCATTTTGTTCGTCTTTCTAGGTTATTTAGGGTTTTACATTTCATTGTGCATTTCATTATCTTTTCCAAGTTTAAACTTGGTGGTGAACCCCTTAATAGATCATCTTCAACCCCTAGGACAACCCCTTTGCAATATTTCAATCTCCTTTGCATCAAAATCTCAAGGGTGTGTTCTTGAGTGAAGTGTGTGTGAAGATTGTCTCTCTCCTTTTAGGTCCAAAACCCTAAAGGTGAAAGAGAGGACCCCAAAAACAATTTTCCATTTCATTTTGGTGAACCTACATTTAGAACACTAAGTTTTTTATTTGGAGTGCATTTACATCCTAGGTTTAGCTTGCATTGACATTTGCATCAGATTTTGCATTGGTTAATTAGCATTCTAGGGTTTCAAATTTTGCAAGCTCATATAGCTTACATTGTTGCATCTAATTTCATTGAAAATCAGTAAAATTCTGCATTTACATCTCATATTTGCATCAAAAAACATAAAAAACATAAAATTCAATTAAAAATTTCTTAAAAATTTCTAAAAAATCATCCCTAGGACTCATTCACCACCTTAGGTGAATCAGTCCCTCTGCACATTTTACACTGCATTTTATAGTATTTAAATTTCATTTTCTGAGTTTTTGTTTGCTATTTCTACTTTTTCGTTTCATTTTCTAGAATTTTAGCTATAAGCATTTCATTGTTCTTAGCTTACATTGTGTTTGCATTCATCTTGCATTTAGTAGCCTTTGTATGAGTTTTTGGTGTCCTATTGCTAATACTATAGTGAGATGAAGTTTAAGACTCATGTCAACCTGCGATAGCACAATCATTGTGGATCTTGGGTTTCCTAGATCTTCCACTCCCAGTATTAACACTAGTACACTAGGCATGGACAACATCTTTAACAACCCCTTTCCTTCAAGTAGCACCATGAATGTTAACACAAGAACTAACAATATCCCACAAGAAAACATCATTCAATTTCATGAGGATTTAGAAAACTTACAACATCAAATAAGCATGGAAAACATTTCAACTACTGCAATTCCTACCATAGAAAACATTCACCGCATGCTTGAAAGTGAAGATGGTCTTGACCTTGTGAAAAACATAGTTAATATCTTTGGGAAACATCTTCCCTCCACCACTAGTTGTTCTTTGCCAACAAGCAATGTTACAATCCAAGGTGGAACTCAAATTCCTCCTCCCACAATAATACCCTCAATACCTACCTACACCAATCCCCAAGTCTCAACAACAATGCAACAAATTAGTAATGTTATTCCTTCCCTGTGTATTCTTGCTAGCATCCCTAGTTCCTATGTGGCATCACAAGTTATATCTCCTACCTTACCACCTATAAGCATTCCATTAACTTGTCCTATGAACACATACACTACATCACCACTTTCACTTCCATCTCATAACACAAGTAATGACCCTCTCATAACACAACTTTTCCAAACTATTTCATCCCTTCAAAAGAAAAATTCCACCATAAACCAAAATCAAAATGGCCCACCTACATATTATGTCAAAAGAAGTCCATTATCCTTAGAGATATTATGAACACCAATTCCACAAGTTGTAGAGGTGCCTAGATTTGAGAAATATGGAGGGAAGGTCGATCCTTCTAACCATGTTAATGCCTACACTACCTTATGTAGTGACATTTTCCTTGATGATAAACTATTGGCAAAGCTTTTTCCTAGGTCCTTGAAAGATACCACCTTGGAGTTGTTCTCTTCTTTACTGAACAACTCAATTCATTCATTCAATGAAATTGTTGAGGAATTTGTAAACCATTTCCAAATGCATATGAATCCCAAGATGACCTTGTCCAATTTGATGAGATGCAAGCAAAAATAATAATAAAAGATAACCGATTTTATCTCATGCTATCAATCACTTTATTTCCAAATCGATGTCAAGGTCCCCAACCCACACCTTCAAAAGATGTTCATAGAAAATTTGCAAAGTAAGATTCAAGACAAGCTTACCATGATGAAATTCCCATCCTTCATGCACCTATGTACTTCCCTCCGTGATTATCAAAAAAAAATTAGTAGTCGAGATACAAAGTGCACTTCTAGCTGAATCGAGAGATCTGAGCCCACAAACCAAAACAATTCCCAACCTTTTAGAAAAAAAAAAGGGGTTCCTTCAATTTAACCCCCTCAACAAACAACTCAAAATTTCAATAACCAAGTAGCTTTTGTCAAAGTCGTTGTCCCCTTTAATTATGGGGACCCCAAAAGACAATTCACTCCCTTGCCTGATACCCTTCATAGTACAATGTCCCAAATTTTAGAACAACAAATGATTACCATGCCTCCCATCAAAAAACTCGACCCTAATAAGCCTTTACCTCTGAGATTTAAATCAAATGCTTATTGCCACTATCACTAAAAAAATGGACATGACACAAAACATTGCAAGTGTCTTAAAAATATCGTGCAAGACCTCATTGATTCTGGTCATCTATTTGTTGGAGGTGTTAGTGATCAAGAAAATAGGTCTGTTGCCCCTCCAAACCAAAACATGTAAATTTTCACCAACCCAATGCCCAAACATAATATTTCATTTGTCAAAGCGAGTGAAACTACAAAGAATAATGTGATGAATGTTGATACAAATGATGAAAATAATGATTTTGTTCTAAATAATGTTATCAATGTCAATCCTATAGATAAAATTGTAGGGGCAATAGACATCATCCCTCGTAAGGGACAAACTAAGAGTCGTCTTGACATTACTTTCTCCTCTAAGGATATCATTAAGCATGCACCCAATGGTCCTCTCTACATAGTCGACTATATCTATTACAAGCCCACTATTGGGATACTAATAGATCCTACCTATGGAGAGAATATGATCACTAAGGAATTTTTACTTTTGCATGAACTCCATCAAGATGAATATGATAAATCAAAAGCATGGATCAAGAAACACAATGGTTTTTCTTTCCCTACAATAGGATCAATCACCTTACCATTGCAGATAGGACCAAAAACATTAGATGTCACATTCTCTATCCTACATTTAGAAAAAAATTGTGTAAAGCTAGGCCACCCATGGCTTCGCTCCATGAAAGTCGTCCCTTCGCTTGTGCATAAATTCTTAAAGTTTCCATTTGAAAATGGAGTATTCACTATTCACCATAACAACTTTAACCCTTTGTCATCCAAACGAAACTTTTCCTTGGGTTCCTTTTGGCTTGAGCACATGGAACCTATAAAGCCACAAGAAGACTTCTTTTTCATATACTAACAAACATTCAAAGCAAAGAAGATAGCCAAACTATCTCTCTAAAACATGTCCCCATCCACCTCTGAACCTCCCATCCTTGATGAAACCATGCTTGAGCCTAAAAAAATTCCAAACAACCAATACCAACCCAAAATAGAAACTTCACCTACATCCTACAAACACCTAAGAGACAATGAAATTAACCATGTCACACCTCCTAGAAAAAAACAAGTTTACAAAGTTAAAGAGAAATTGGTCGAACAACCTCTCGAGGTTCCTTATGTTCCTCCCCTTAGGGAAGAAAAGAAACCTATGGTTGATCAACCTGCTCCTACATAAATGCAACTCGAAAATAAAACCAAAAGAAATAGAGGTACTAGAGAGTGTAGGCATAGACATCGTGCCCTTGCTCACAAGTTACATGAAGAATTAAACAAAGAAAATCAAGATCCAAACTTGACTGAAGCAATGCATTATGATTCTACCCCTACCTCAAAACAAAACAATCCAATACAACAACCACAAAAAGAGTTGAACTCTTCCATGAATATTATCATTTTTCCTCCTATTGTGGTTAACTTGGATGACGATGACAAGATTGTTAAAATAAATGAAGAGGTACATAATGAATTGAATACATTGTTTTCCACTTCCCTAAGCTTAGATGACAAATATCCTACAAAGAGTGTTGAACCTGGTGCTTCTCCTAGTTTGACACTTGCTCTTGTCCCTTTGGCTAGTTTCCAACATTTGGTATATAATGAACATGATTGGGAGGCCGATCACTTGCTGATAGGTTGACTCGCATTTTCTTTACTAGTCTTTTGCATTATTTCTTTTTTCATTTTCTTTTGTGTGATTGCATGTGCATAATGTGATCCCCCATGCTGGTTTGTTTGATACTTTCTCTCTCTTTGTGACATTCCTCTATTTCTACCTTCATTCTTCTCTATGTTGTGTATCTCTTTCACTTTTTAGATTTATATCTTTGTCATTTGTCTTGTGTTTTCCTTTTCGGGATGACGTAAGGCATTGAGACACCCTATGTCTCTTCCATGTTGACGCAAAAGGATTTTCTTTTTCTTTTCTTTTTCTCTTTTTCATTTGTCTTGTGTTTTCTTTTGGGGATGATGCAAGGCATCAAGACACCCTATGTCTCTTCCATGTTGACCCGAAAGGTTTTTATTTTATTCACTCTCTTTGTGTCATTCTTCTAGTTCTATGTGTATTTGAGGGATGATGACAGTTACAACCTATCTAAAATCAATGTAGCGAACAACATACTGACCCAAAATCCATAGATCCCTTATGTGTTTGGTATTTTCATTTTGGGGGAAACCCCACTCTATTTCTTTTGTCTCTCTTACATGACGTAGCTTTACTCAGAAACATATGACTTGGCATAAGGCTTTCCAAGTTAGCGCTCATGTCTTACTTCTTGTTTGTGTTTTCTCATTTTCTACTTTAAACTAATTTCTCATAGCACAGTGTTTAGAAATTCCTTTAAAGTGGGGGCATACATTGGCATTATTATTTTTCATTTTCCTTTTTCTTGGTTCTTGGTGCAGTTTTCTTACTTCATACGATGTGTTTGTCACTTTGTGGATGACATTGGGTGTAATGTCCTTCAAAAGCATGATCTCTCTTAGCATATCATATTCCTCTTAGTGGCTTGATGTGACACACTTTATCCCCTAAGTTGTGAATCCTCTATTCTTTGATTGGTCCTCTCTTGGAGACATTAGGCACAATATTCCCTAAGATAAAGACCTTGAATGAACTAAGTAAGACTCCTTTGAAAATTTCCTATTTTTTCATTTTGCATTTTTAGTTATATGGCCACCTTGCATAACACAACTTGCATGCCTATACATCCATCATGTTGTTCATGAGCTCTAAGCATACAAAGTTTTTCTTTCCTCGTGAATCTCAAAAATATTTTTTATTTGGTGCCTTATCAAAGTTATCAGGAGCTATAAATTTGGTATGGTTTGAGCTGGAAGCCATATCCAAGGCATGACTTTACCCATAGCCACTTGCATGTGTGTGAGTGCATACCAGCGATCAATGTATGTTTCTCACCTTTTTAGGACCTCTCACCCGGTGGATAGCTAGGAGTTTTTTCACCTCAAAGTGAGTATGTGTTTTTCGGACAAATAGCCTAGATCTGATCCACATTGTGATGGAGAAATGGTCGAAGCTTGATCCGATTCTTTTATTTCACCTTTTCTTTTCTTTTCTTTGGTAGTGTATGCTCGTGCCTTGTCATTTTTCTTTATATCATTCTCATGTGTGCTCCTTTGCGATGGAACTCCTAAAAAATTTCATGTTCCATTTCAAAACCCTGCTAAACTTTGGGTTAGATTTGCATTTGAGGGCTTAGGGTTTTCATTACTATCATTGTTTAAGGGTTTCTAGCTTACCTAAGATCCTACTTGAAAAACCCTTGGTTTTGTTTCCTTGCCAAGGTTTCAATTCTTCATTGACCCCTTGCTCCCGGTTCTCAGTATTTTAAGTTAGAACTTATGCCATCAATATCTATGAAGTGATTGGCCCTTTGGTCTAGTTTTTTTAGTTTTTATATATTAGCTCATTGTTTTAATTTTTCCAAATTCAAGCTAAATATTTCCTACTAAAATCATTTGAGCCTTAATTATTTAATTCTATGGGTTATAGTCTCGTCGACCTTGTTAGGTCCCTCTTTTAAGAATAACAATTTTAGCATGTGCAAATATGAAAACCTCTTATGACTGTTCGATTGTCACAAGCAGATCTTGGTTGTTCCCCACACACCCATTCTATTTCATTGCTTACTATTTTATCCTCACAGGCTAGTGAGCATAAGCCATGTGTTCTATGTATTGGTGGTACTAATTTTTGAATTGAAGATGGCAGGTGGTGTTAAAATAAGATCAATGACGATCATTGAGTAATGTGATTGCATCTCAACCATTCCCCATGAACCCGCTCCATTTCATTGCTCATTAAAATATTCAAGAAGACTGGAAGGTGGTCACTGTGTGTCATGTCCTATTGTGGGTCTAGTGTTTCTAAGCAATCAGAAAGAAAATATTTGAAGAGAATCAATGGTCAATAGTAGGTGACATGGATCAATCCTGAGTCTTGACCACTCCTCGCTATCCCATATGGGCACCACCTTTACTAACTAGTTCTCAATGAGGTGGTGGGAGATTTCCATGTGGAATAACCTAGAGGATGTGGAACCATTGGAGCAATAGAAAATATTAATCAAATATTTCAACAAGGAGCATAGAGAATAAATTTTGTGCTACTAAAAGAAGATATAATGCATGTGTTTGAGATCTTTTAATCTGGATCATTGATAGTGTAAGAAGAATAAGGCTACAAACAATTGGTCTTGGATTAAGATGTGAGTATGAAGAGGTCATGGGATATAGTCTCAACCCTTCCTTGTCTCCTCGTTGATGAAAGTTGCACATGAGTTAAGACTCACAGGGGCAAGGGGAAGAAGACACATGGATTTTCGCTGTAGCAAAAAAGGAATGGTGGAGCCCATAGATCACCAGCAAGTGGTTCCATGTGGCTTTCTGTCATTTCATAAGTGTTGTGGCTATGTGCAATCAGTATTTCCAACTCAAGCTCACTAAATCTGGATCGTCCATTAGTTAATATACCTGTGTGATCAATGGCTAGAATTCAAAACTCAGTTTGAGGGTGAGTGAGCCTTAATAAAGGAAAGGACATCAAGCTACCAAAGAAGGATGGTTGTGTAGCTATTAAAACCTATCTTGAAAGAATAATTGAGCATTGTAAAGGATATTCTACACACTTGGAGAGCTTGTGATGTAGTTTTCAAGCGCATCTTATGTTGAGGCTAGGGTTATCAACCTAAGAAAGAACTAGTAAGTGAATTACTGCCTTTCCAACATAATTATTGATAGAATTGTGGTTTCCCAAACCTTTGAGTCTATTAGGGTTTTTATTGGTTTTTCATTTTAAGGTTTGACATTCATAAAGGATAATTGGTTGGCCCTACATTGTCATAATTTGTGTCAAAACCTTATCTGAGCTGTAAGCCATGTTAAGAAATAAAAAACCCTACGTTGTAATACCTTTTGTATCATGGCTCCCAAACCAAAATCAAGAGCATCTTCGTGTAAAGGGGAAGCTTCTACTCCCAAAATTCCTTTAAATAAGGACCTTATTGACTACTTACCACCCTCAACTAGTAAAAAACCTAAGGGTCAACTACTTCTCTGAGGCCTGTCAGTAGTATAGGGTATGATTGACAAGAATAAATCTATTAAGGACACAAAATTACCTTATACCAAGTGGGAATTGTTCTATAGTTAGTTCAAGAATAGAAACCTAGGCATTCTAGTAGGTAACCCTTGGAATTGTGACCTAGGGAAGTTGATTGTACCCAATGTCTACATGGATGTTGATCTGCTCAAGGCAGTGGCCACCAATTATAACCTAGTTACAAGAACTATAAGAACATATCATGGAAAGGAAATAGTCAAAATTACTAAGGAATTTGCTCATGTTTTCAAACTCACTAGGTGGAGTGATGAAATTCCTAAGATCAATGAAAACACCCTTGAGGAGGAATATGACAAGACTATATTGCATTTAGAGTTCACATCCTACCAAGATATCTAGTAAAAATTGTAGGTCGAAGGATTACAATAGGGAAACATGATAAGGAGCCTTTCCGTGTTAGTTATTTTGTTTCCTACTTCCAAAAAACCTTTTACTCTATTTTCTAGATAATTGGTTATGATCCTATCATGGGAATTCCTATGGCAGCCCATATTCAACACCCCCAATATTGCACAGTGTATGACTATGCATGGTTTCTTGCAAAGAAGATTCATGAGGGATTGATAAGGTTGAAGAAAGGTGCATATGGAGTAAGGTTTAGCTGGTACTCATTGTCGATGCATATGTTTCTATTCAAAGTTGCACCTTACTTTGGGAAAAATATGGCTTTGGATAGGAAGGAGGGTAACTTGGATTTTCCTATGCAGGTTGGATTACTATTTTAGACAAGGATGATAGGACATATGATTATGTGACATTTCAAAACTTGTTTTCTTTAGAGTTGAGGAGAGCCTTGGTTGTCAATATACTTAGAATTCCCATAGCCCTGCATGACTTCTTTAGACCAAAGTAGAGAAGGCCTAAGCTAGGATTTGATCACAATTGGGAAGATGTTAACCTATATCCCAATTACACTACTTTAAGAGTGTATGGTTCCACTATTCTACCTCACCTGCTACCAAGATATGTGCTAGAGAGAATTGGTTTCCTTGAGGTAATATGGCAATTGGGAAGTGTGGAAAATGAACATCTATTGAATCAAGGAAAAGGAACATTCTTTCCTTTGTACACAAGAAAAAAGAAAAGCAAGGTGGATTTCCTTCAATAGGATTGAAAATGTAATGCAAAAGGTGGAACATGTATCACAGAATTTTGAGACAATAGTGGGCCACCTTGAAACTAAAGGGGTGATAAGTAAGGCTAACGAGAAAGCCCCCATTGAAGAAGAACAAGGTGGAGGGGAAGTCCCTACTATGGGAAAGAAATCTACATCTCAAGCCCCTGAAGAACCAAAAATAAAGTTCTTTGTAAGGAGAAAGAGCAAGGAAAAGAAAAATGATGTAGCTCTTGCTCCCTCCCAATAAGAGGAGCAAAGGCCTCCTTCTCATATGCCACAAGTACCACCATCTTCTCCTCCAAGGCCAACAGAGACTGAAATTGTGGATCTTTATGCTCCACCACTTAGTGCATCACCACCAAAAGAGCCACCGTTGAAGAAGCAGAAGGTGTAAGTTACTGGATTGGTGGACTATGCTAATGAAGACTCTGATGATGAAATTTCAGTATCAGAGTATGAAATACAAGAAGGAATTCCCACTGCACCATCAATGAGGGAAACACAACAATTAGGTATGAGATTGAGTAAAGTTGATCTCACTGGGCTCAATGGAAAAGATGATATGCAAGTGGAAGGATGCACAAAGTTTTTGGATGATGAATCATTTGTAAAGTCTCAAGCTTTTCTATAAATTGCATACAAGGATAAAAGAGATGAATATGTCAAAATCCTAGCCATAGAAAGAATCCTTCATCCAAAATTACCTAATTCTGCTATCTAGACAAAGGTTTTGAATGAAATGAGAGTTAGGTTCCAAAGAATGACTATAAAGGAAGATAATTAGTGAGAAATAGTGGTATTTTATTACTTCCAAAATGGGATTTAGCTTCTTCCATAGCCTTTGATACAATAAAGAGATGTGATAGGACACTCTACAATTTAGAAGAAGAGGTTACAATTGCATTACAAGGGTTTTCCTTTAGTGAACAATGGGATGAATTAGCTATCTGGTCTTTAGCCCCAAGTACCAGGAAGCCTGGCATTGCCAAGGTTGCACCTAACTACAGTGGAGGCCTAATAATAAAGAGGGTTTTAGAAACATCAACTCTAGAGGCAGTAAACATGTTAGTACATATTGCACAATTTACAAGGGCCACTGTAGAATCTGTAATTGCAGAAAAGGGAAATATTAGGAAAGAACACAATGATTTGTTGGTTAAATATGGAAAGCTTGAACAACATAATAAGTAGTTACAGAAAAAGTAGCATTACTGGAGGATAAGTTGTAAAGTTTGAAACTAGGAAATCATAAGTAGACTGATGTTGACTCCCCTACCATTTCACAAGAAACTGCACCCCCCGAATTTACCACTAAAATAAGTTCCTCATAGGAAATTTTTCCATACAACATGGGAATTGTACTCATTTAAATAATACGGACTAATACATTAGAAACACCATAGGTTGAGGAAGATATCGATAGGGAAGAGTTTCTCAAGAAGCTAAATGAATATAAAGAGAAAAGTGGCAATCATGATGAGGAGGTTTTTAATAGCAATATGAAGATTGTCACTACAGTATTGAAGCATTTGAATAGAAGAGTGAATAGCAGATTGAATAGCATTCACTATAGCTATTCATCCATGATGACTGCTATAAATAATTTTGACAATGACAGGGATAGAGCCATTCCACTTATGGAAACATGGATCCCTAGGATGCAAGAATTGAGATTGATGTCCATTGGAGATAGACAAGATGCCAACCCTCCTGAAAATTTTAAGCCCACTCTTACTCTTATAGGTAAAATAGAGGGGTACAGGGGAAATTTTGAAACTTTGGAGATCAAAATAAGGTACGTGGTGAAAGCATTTCATGAATCACATCATGGTATTCTCCCATCCATTCTGAGGGATGAGAGTAGCATGAAAACCCTGAAAGAATGGAAAGATGAAACCAATAAAACTATTTGAGATCAGGAAGTTCCAATTTTTCGAAGATATGATATGGGCACACTGAAGAGTAATATGGATATGTTGGCTCATGCAAATATTGTCTTGTTAGAGTTTGACGAGGAGCCCAACCAAATTGTTACCAAGTATGTGCCTTATAGAGAAAGTGCAGATGAGGTCATGAATTTCAACTAACCTATTGAAGAGGAATTCCTGGCATGGAGAGGAAGACACTTGGAGGGGGTGGTGGATTAATAAGAAATGGTAGGGTGGTGATTTGAAATTTGGGTTTTCAAGTCTGCAATCATGATGAATTACGTATGGGTGAAAATACACTGCATAGCCTGGATTTAGTACAGATTAGGATTTTGCTAAAGTACATAAGATATAGTGCATTTTCTTCAAATTGAATTGATGACTGGTCTGTAGATGTGGACATATTCTTTGTCCTTTATTTTCATTTATTTCATGTTTTCCTTCTTTTCCACTTGGTGTGTGTGGGCACAAATTTTGAGGTAACTATTTGAAGATACTTTTTGAAAATAGGATTAGATCTCTAGCAACAAATGAAGACTAATTTTATTTCACACATGTTTCCCACCAACTGGGAATGAAGAGTAACTGAAAAGCGAATCCTTTTTATAGTGGTCTAATAAGGTAATGACATGTGTACTTTCTGGCCTAAGGCTTATTTTTCTCCTTCATTTCTATAAGAAGGAATTTTGGGCTAGAAAGTAGGGGTTCGTTGTTTTGCAATCGATGCTATGAATTGTAAAAGGAATATCAAGCATGTTTTAAGTTTTATCTTAAGTTCAAAGTCTATTGTTATGTATGTAATTTTGATAGCAATATAGCAAACACAATATAGATTGATACCAATTTCATGACTATTTTCTATCCTTTGTACTCATTTTATTAGTTATGAATGAAAATAATCAAGGATTGTTTTGTTCATCTCTGTTGTTTCTCAATGGATGCTTAATTTCATTCCTATTTATTAGTTCAATGAATTAATGTCAATGCTTGGATGAGATTGTTAACTCAGAAGAATTAGGTGCTAGGATATTTGTAAGTAGTGATGATCATGAATGTAATATGGGAGTGTTGTAATGGAGTGTTTCTTGATATTGTATGTTGCTATTGTTGAGTTTTTGTCTGGTTGCATAGGTTGAGATTGACTCCATCTTTGGGATAAGGCACTAGTTCGTGCAAAGTATTCATAATTCAATTTATGGGTTGATTCATCAACTAATCACTTTTTATTCACAAACTTTCAAATGAGTACTATTGTAGTTGTTTTGTGTTGAGTTTTGTTATTCTCATGCTCCAAGTGTAGGATATCAATAAATGAGATGCCAACTTGTTTGATAGACTACATTTTTGAGTAGTTGTATGAGAATTATCTATTGTGTACAATGTATTGAAATGGAAATTTTATAAATTCTTGAGTATACATTGTGGTATTACGCTCCAGGGTTTCATAGATCCCAAAGCATAGGAGTAGAAATTTTGCAAATTTTACTCATTCATTGGCCAATCCCTTTGGAATACTAAGTATTGGAAATGAAAAATTCCATAGGTATTTATGAAGATTAGCTTGGTTCTTAAAAAATAACCAACAGATTGGCAACTCTGTTGGGGACTAACTCATTCCAAAGTCCCTAGTTCAAATTTGGTATAGTCAAAGTTGAGTGTTTTATGATATTATTATTTTACTATCATGTCATACCCAGTCTTATGCACCAATTCTTGGTTCATTTTTTCATATTGTGTCAGGTTATGTTTAAAATATTTTTTGAGGTTACAAGTACAAAGTCAAAGTGCAATCACTTTCTATTTCCCAACATTCTGGGTGGTGACTTTGAAGTCTCTAATACCAGTATAAAGATAAATTCTTGAAAGGAACATAAGAAGATGGATTCTGACATATTTGGCACCATGAAGAAGACCAAAAGTTATACAAAGAAGCATCCTGAGTAGAAGGTAGAATCTAAACCTGCAAAAGAGAAGCAACCCACCTGGGTTAAGAAGCACTCTGAATCAAGTAAGTCTATTGAATCCCTTGCCGATGCATTTCCTACTTTTAATGTTGAAGTAAGTAGTGCAAATATCCAAGAAGAGGCACATGAAGTTGAAGTTTCTAACGTAGATCAAGGAATCTTTCCTGTTGATCAAGTGTTTGATAATGAGCTTGAAATTTCAAGAGAGGAGGATAGGTGGGAATTTTGAAGTAAAAATAAGAAGTTCTCGAAACCTTTAACCCCTAGAGTCAGGTTTATTTTTAATAGAAAGAATTTCAATACAAGGGGTGAGTCTCCTAATGTGGAATTGCACCTTTCTCTTGAGGAAGAACCTATTGATTAGCCCTACTATACTCCTGCACCGAGTGAGCTTGGAGATGTCTTAGTAAATGAAGAAGACATATACAAAGACATGCAATCCTTAGAAGATGAACTTAGGCTTAAGGAAGAAGAAGAGAATAGACTAAAGGGGTTGAAAGAGAAAGAAGGAAGGATTCAAGCTAAGAAACTTGAGATAGATGCTAGGAAATAAAAATAGAAAAGATGAGAGAAGATGTTGCTAGGAAGAAGGCCTTTGAAGAAAATGTCTCCAAGTTGGCCACTGAGATTACCCCTAGAATTCCTAAAGTAACAGTCCAGATGGGAAATTTTGCTACTGATACTTATACCACATCTATTTCAACTACTAGATCATTAGATACCTCTAAAACTACTAAGAAAACATTATTTATAGATCATACGAAGAAGCCCATTCATCAGCCAAAGAAAATTACCTTCAACACCAGCACCAATACCGATACTTCATCTCCTAAAAACCCCACAAATAATTCCAAAGTTTATCCTACTCCATCCATTGTGCGCCCGGATCTTGAGATCTTAAAATTGCAGTTGGTAAATGATAAACTGTAGGAAGAGTTAAGGAAAGCTGAAATAGAAGCTTCTAATGCAAAAAATAGCTAGGAAGACTGCTTTTCTTAAAATTTCTACACCAACTCCAGAAGCTTTGAGCTCTGAACATAATGATAATGAATAAAAATAGGAAGTCTAAAGGACACAATACCAAAGGAGGTGGAGTAAATAATAAGAATAAGGGTTCTTATTTTGAAGATGATGAAGGAGACAAGAAAGGAGATGGTACTGATGAGAGTGGAAAGGGTAAGGATAGAAATTAATCTGACAATAAAAGAGATGATGAGAAAAGATATGCTCATAGAGATCAACATACTAGGAGACCACTCCAAGTAGATAGATATCAACAATTGTGTTTCACCAAAATACCTAGCTATCCCAACCCATTTCCTAAATATTTAAGGCCTTCTCTAGTTAGATTTGATGGAAACAATGCTTCGAGTGGTGAAGACCATCTCAACGAATTTTCCAATGTTATGGATGACTTTGAGGTAGAGGCAAAGGATGTCATGATGAGTTTTTTTATGTAGTCTCTCATTGAAGATGCTTGAGAGTGGAATATGAGTTTTTTGTTGAAAGCATTGGTTGTTGGGAGAATTCCAAAGGATATTTAGAGAGTAATATAGTGACAAGACTGATTAAATTTTTTTGTTGAATCAATTTAATAACATTGCTAAAGGTCCTAATGAGTTTGTGGCTGAGTTTAATACAAGGTTTGAAAAGGCTAGGAAGACATTGCCTCCTCATCTAAAATTGAATGACAATATGTGCTTGGTAAATTATTGCAATTTTTTTAATACAAAAATGAGCTACCGTTTACTAGATAAGAATCCTTAGACATTGAGGCAAGCTTACAAGATGGCAGAACATATTGATAATATCAACAGATCATTTTGTAAAGTTGGCAGAAGAGATGATGCAAAACTCTTCAGAAATCCATAAAAGGAGGATAAGAGTTTGGGTGCTAAAGGGGGCACTCTTGAGGATAAGATTGATAATTTTATGAAAACTATAAATGACAAAATTATAAAACAAGAAAAGGCTCAGCCAAAAAATTATCAAAGGAATGAAAAACCTCCTTCGTTGTAGGATCACCCATATAATACTAATTGTGATAATGGGAAGCCTATTCCTAATAATCAAAGAAATTCCTAGAATAAGGTCCCTTCAAATCCTTTGCAGAAGAATTCAGGAAATTTTGTTGAAGACACCCCTTGGTGCACAGTTTTCCAAATGCCACATTCTCCTTACGAATGTGCAGTTGCATAGATGGTTGAGGTGGAAAATGTACTTGAAGACTGTGATCAACCAAATGAGGAGGATATTGATATACTCATGGTTATGGGTGATTCTAATTTTGCTGACAGTGAATACTCATCTGATATGGAGTCGCATGAAATGGATGTAGATGATCAAAGGTAAAATTCTAATGCATATCATGAAAAAGTTCTCTTTGATGAGGATGATAATGATATAGAGGTTTATAATTTGGAAGCAATTGAAGATGGTTTGTCTTTGAGAAGGCCCTCAGATGAAGAGATTGCAAGATATACGGTGGCCTTGGCTACCCATGCTAGGAGTTCATATCATCTAAGGAATAGAATAGTCGATGGTGAACAAGGCAGTCCGACTGGTCTTTTCACTAAGGAGAAGAATGCTAAAAGAAAATAACATAAGACTGATGCAAAGATAGTAGTCAAATCTAAAGAAGTCAGGGGAGATAAAATTTGGGCTAAGAAAGTAGATAAGAAAAAAGCTAATGAAGAATCCAAATACCCTACTGCTAAGATAAAGAAACAGAATCCAAATCCTGAAGTTACAAGGAAGGATTCCAAGCATAGAGCTGAGGTAGTAAAAAATCAATAGAAAGAGAGTAGCACTGAACAAGGTATGTGATGTAGCAAAGGTAGGAGGATCTAGTTAAGGACTATCCATCCTTACATCCTAAACTACCAACTCCATGATCATATAGATATACAATGGAATTTAACAACTAATCCACAAAAGATTAAAGACAAAACATAGATCTTCACAACTCAATCAATCCTTCATGCGGATCTCTAAAACTTAACATAGTTAAACTAGGTGTACACAACCACAAACCCTTTAATCCACAACCTCTATTCATCCACATACTGGGCTAGTCATGTTGAACTTCACTGCCAACTACTTCAAATTCTAAATGTTTCCAGATGCCCTTGCATCAGACTCTCAGGGTTATTTTAAAAGTGAGCCCCTTCACTTTGGTCTATATTGTATCAACCCAATGTTATCTCTTGCATTGGTTCAACAATATTTCCACAGGTACTTACAACCACCTCAAGGTTGGAATTATTTTCAAGTCCACCCTACAAAACTGCCTCAAGTTCTCTTTGAATTGGTTCAGTGATCTACTTGCAGGCCTTCCACTGCCTCACTGGTCAACGATCTAAGAAAGCCCACCCTACAAGTTTCCTTTGGTTCTTCATCTTTTCATGGTCAAGGTTCGATGATCTACTTGCAAGCCTTGCACTGCCTCACTGGTCGGTGGTTTGAGAAAGTCTTCTCCACAAGTTTCCTCAAGATCATTGTCTTCATTCACACTTACTTCACTCTGGTTCACAAACTGTCTCCTTAAGATCAATGATTCACCTTCTTCCAGTGCCACTATGAAGTCTAATTCCTCCAAAGGTTCCTCTTCCTTTGGATAAACTAATTTAGGTTCTTCTTCATCTGTACAAACTATCTCTGCATCCTTTACTACTTATCTTTCATTAGGTTCTTGATGACACTCAACACTTGATTCTTTCTTCCTACAAACTCCTCTATGCTTTCCATAAGTTCTTCTTTCTCTGCATCTTGATCCCTCTTTTCCTCCAACATATGGTTTCTTCCATCTGTATGATCTTCTAAGCACACAAGTAACATGTTTCCACTTTGCTCCATCAATCCACCCATAATCCATCTGATCATAATTTGTCACATGCTTTCTCCTTCTCAACTTATCCCAACACATCTTCTCAAAATGATTCCTTAATCCACATAACTTACAAGGATATAGATCCCAACACAATTCCTTTTCATGTCCATACCTATTACAATGTGAACAATACACACCTTCTCTTCTCTAATTCAAACTTGTAATAACATTCTTACCTCAGTCATATCCAAGGCATTCACTTTTTGATCTCATTACCGGTTCAATAGGTTATGTAATTCCCTGTTGCTGCTTTCCCAATCCTTTTCGTTTATATCCCATCATCTCAATGATTTTGAAACCAATACCATCACCAACAATTGTAGGCTTCATTACATTGTTATCTTCAACTTCACCTTCTAAAGAAACTTCTGTAACATCACACAAATCATTAGTATCACAAGAAACATCACACACTTCAGGCTTAGATCTCATATTCTCATTCTCCTTCTGGCATGCACCAAGTGACTGCTACAATTGATCAACATGTTTCTTCAACCCAGATATTTCCTTCTTCTACAAATTGTTCTCTTTGTTCAGCTCTTTCAAACTTTCCTCTAGATCCATGTTCCTCTTTTCCACTCTTTCAAACAACTTGAATCCTTCTACAAAATCCTTTTTCAAATCTTCAAACATATCCATCTCTACTTCTAATTCTTCATTTCTTCTTCTGGAATTTTTTAGTTCTTCTTAAAGAGCATCATACTTGTCTCCTCCTAGTTCTTTCATCCTCTCAATTAATTTTGAATTACACCTTTTGATTTCGCACAATTCTTCTTCCAAATTATCTCTTTCACATATAAGGGTTTCATTTTCCTTCTTCATCCTCTTCCCACTCTTCCCCATTGAAACAAATCAGATAAAAAACAATTTTGAATGCTTACTGAATCTTTCTCAATCTCTCTTCTACGGTTTCACACTTCTTTCAACACTTTCTTCCTTCCCAACAGATTCGCAATTAGACTCTCAACTAGCTCTGATACCATTTGATGTAGCCAAGGTAGGAGGATCCAGTTAAGGACTATCCAGCCTTGCAACCTAAACTACCAACTCCATGATCATACAGATATGCAACAAAATTTAACAGCTAATCCATAAAAAGATAAAAGACATTCAAGAACACCAGACACAAGATATATCCTGGGAAAACCCTAACAGGGAAAAACCCAGCCTTCAAAGCTCATCCACATTATATTATAACCTCAAAGCACATTACATATGCCTCTCGGGCCTACAAATTCTAGGTCGTAGCCCAGGGATCACAAATAATTCATACAACAACAATTTTCCACCATTTTTTCTTCTGCTTCATACTCTCTCTGCTCTAAGATTCTTCCAGATCATAATACTTCATCACCGTGCTTCATACTTCACACTATCGAGCACCTTGTCGATCTACCTTCTTCTCCATGTCTCAAAAAATCCTCTCTCCTCAATTTATATCATCCACTCATCATTTAACCTTTAACATCTCAGCCCAATTACAACAGCTAGGAATATAACGTGCCAACTCAGATAGGTCGGCCCCAAACAATAAAAACTTATAATGCAAATCAACCAAGGTCGGCAACAAAAAATCCAGGACCCAAAACAACATCCTTGATCATGAAAAAACCTTCTAAATTATTCCTTGAAGATCCACAACATGCCACAACGCCTTGTTGACCAAGAACATGGAAAACATAAACTCTCAAAAGAAAATAACCAATCACGGGCACATAGATCAATGTGAACCAATAACACACGATCTAGAAACATCCATGAGCCTCATGAATCACCATAGAAATTTCCACAACTCCATGTACTAGAGTCACATCATCTTCCCTCAGGAACACCAACTAGAACAACTGAACAACTAAACAACTGTCAGCACACAGATCTTCACAACTTGAACAATCTTTCACGTGGATCTTTGAAACTTAACATGCTTAAACTAGGTGTACGCAACCAAAAACCCTTTGATCAACAACCTCTATTCATCCACATACTAAGCTAGCCAAGTTGAAATTCACTACCAACTACTTCAAATTTTGAATGCTTCTAGATTCCCCTGCATCAGTATGCTCCCAATAGAATTACCTAAGTATACTCCTATTGATATGTTTCAATTACTTAGACAAGTAAAAGTATTTGTGCATTTTCTTGAAATGATGAGAATAGATGAACATAAGAAAAAGGTAGTAGCCCTTATGAATGGTGATACTATATCATATAATGATTTAGTGGTTCCCACTCCACCCAAAGTGAGTGAAAAGGATAAGAAACACAAGGAAGTTGAGGGAGTCATCACTGAGATTCCCCATCTCTTCCTAGGAAATTTAGTGACTACTTTTCCTAAGAAGATTGATCCATTTTTCCTTACATTGATTGTTGAGGGAAATTTTATCAAAAAATGTATTATTGATTATGGAGTGTCCAACAATATCATGCCAATCAAAATTATTGAGGCATTGGGACTGAAAGTTGATAGCACTCATGGTAAGTGCTATACCATGGATTCAAGAGAAGTTCTCATTAATGGTGTGATAAATTAACTTCCTTACAAATTAGCATTTTATCTAGACAAAGAATTAAAAATGAATCTAGTGGTAGTGGATATCCCACCTAATTATGGAATGTTGGTTGATTAGAAGGAAAATGGGTACCTTTGTGCGATATCACACTTTTCTCATTCAATCATTCACTATTGTCCTAAGAGTCCTAATTGGATTGACTAACAACCTCTGGAGGTGAGCCAATTCACAATTAGTAGGGTCCTAGGAAGGGTTTCTTAATTTATATGTGGTTCACCACCAAGCAAATGCTTGGAAAATAAAATGTTTGAAAACACATTGTGATACGCAAAATGGCCTAAAACTAACAATGCAAGTTAAATGAAAGATGTAAATGATGAAATTATGCAATAGGGGGATGATATGTGTGCACTTGGAAAACCTAGAGATGTTGTGAGGATTCTCGAAATGCTAACAGACTGCCAAAATATGTTGTGGAGGACTAGGATGCCAGATATGGCGCATTAGTCCCACTGTTATTTTTTGAGGCAAATGAGGAGTCTTTGGATCTCATAGTCGGATCTCTAAAAATCTCTTAAAATTGAGCCTTGGAGGACTAAGATGCCTAAGATGGAATATTAGTCCTATTTTCAAATTCTACAAACTCCGAATAGGATCCTGAGCTCCAAGGTCGACACAAGCTTCCTTTCTTATCTCAAGTTCTAAAACTTCTGAATAAGGCTTGTAAGTGAGTTTCTGTGAATTTAATGACAACTTTGTGATACAAATTTGTAACTTTTGCAACTTTGCACTCCAAGTGATCTTCAAGTCTATAACCTAGATCTATAAAAAAAAATGTGAAAGATGGGAAAAACTTGTTGTTTGTTAGTGAATGGGGGTTTTCCTTGGTCAAACTCCTTGTTGGTAATTAAACCTCGAAACAAAATGAAATGGAAGGAAGGAATGATGAATGAACAACATGAAATGTTAAAAGTCACCAGACCCTTATAAAGTCTACAAACTTGTGTGAAATGGCTACAATGGATATGGATCTTGAATGCTTGAAACATAATGCTTGAATTGCTTGCTTCAATCAAAACCCTACATCACAAATGTTAGCACAATAACACATATGATGCAAGAAAACAATTTGATATGATGTTTGAATCTAAAAATGGCTTCAAATTCTTGATGAATGCTCTTTTGAACTCAATTATGCTATGATAAAATATCTCACAAAATACTTAGGTTCAAATGAATCAAGGAACCTTTTATTTATACTTAAATCTATGCTTAATATCCTGAAATTATATCACACCAAGATGACATATGAATTCATTGAATAAAGGAGGCTAAATCCCACCAAAATTTGAAATTAAACCTCGAAAATGACTCAAGGAGGACTAAGACACCCTACGTGGTGTCTTAGTCCCAAGTCCTAAAAACTTGGGGCACAGACACCAAAAAGGGGCCCAATCTGGAGGTGCCAAAATTAGGGTCTCGAAAGCCTTGGGGGACTAAGATGCGCTAGGTGGTGTTTTAGTTCGGACCCAAAAATTAAGGACACACCAATGGAGTCATTAAATTAACATTTATCCATTTTAAAATGTCATGAATAACCAGAAAAAGATGTTATTCATAGGGCTTGTGGACACAAAATAGGACCAATTAAGCCATAAAGAAGCATAAATAAAGCAAGGCAGGCCCAAACAAGTGTGAAAATGCAAGGTTATGCATTTTACTACACTACATTTAGCACCCACTTTAGTGATAGGATGAACTTGCTTAAAAATCACACTAAATTAGCCAAGAACAAAATCAAGAGGGGTTCAAATGTACAAATGTTAGCAAGATAGGATGACAATAATCAAGAGGGTGGCCAAGCCCCCAGGATCAAGATCCTATGGAAAAACCAACATTCTTGTAGATGATATATGAAGCCATAACCAAATCCCAAACATACACCATCAAAGGAAAGAAAAAGGAAAATGAAAACGAAAACAAGAAACTACAACAAATCAAGCTTCGACTGGCTATCCAACACGGTGGATAAGGTATTGGTTGTTTGTCCAAAAAAATTTACAAGTGGAAGACGCTATCCACTATGCAAACAAAATGTGTGCTCATGAGGGCTAGTGGGAGCTAGGTTTCCACTAGGTGAGCCCCAAGGGACCATATTAAAGCCATACCTACATGACTTTAATAAGGAACAAAAAACACATTCTCACAAAGGCTAGTGAAGCTAGGTGTTCACTAGGTGAGCTCCAAGGCAGTCCATATCAAAGCCATACCTCCATGACATTAATAAGGAAAAAAAGCAACAAGAAAGAGGGATTCTTAAGAGAATTTTCTTAGTTCATGCAAGGTCTTACTCTTAGGGGACATTTTCCTAATGTCTCCAAGAGAGGACCACTCAAAGAATAAAAGATTCACCACTTAAGGGATGTAGTGAGCCATATCACCACTAAGGGGAATATAATATGCTAAGATAGATCATGCTCTTGAAGGAAATTACTACCAATGTCATCAGAAAGAGGAAAAAACATCACGTGAAGTAAGAAAATTGCATCAAAGAACATGAAAAGGAAAGAAAGAAAAAAAAATGAAAATGAAATCATGCTCTAGAATAATGCCAATGTATGGCCCCACTTTAAAGGAATTGCTAACACCATGTTGTGAGCAATTACTTTAAAGTAGCAAAAATGAAAATGCAAACAAGGAATACATGAGAGCCATCTTGGAAAGCCCTATGCCAAGTCATATGTTTCCAAGTAAAGCTACGTCATGCAAGAGAAAAGGAAAAGAAAGGGGTTTCCCCCAAAATAAAAGCGCCAAACACATAAGGGATCTATGAATTTTGGGTCAGTATGTTCTTTGCTACAATGATATTAGAGAACTTGGAATTGTCACCATTCCCCAAATACATAGAACTAGAAGAATCACACAAAGAGAGCGAAAACAAAGAAAAGAAAGAGCCTTTTGGGTCAACATGGAAGAGACATAGGGTGTCTCAATGCCTTGCATCATCCCCAAAAGGAAAACACAAGAAAAATGAAAAGGAAAATGAAAGGCAAAGAAATGAAAAAGCTTTTGGGTCAACATGAAGGAGACATGAATATCTTGATGCCTTGCATTGTTCCCAAAAGGAAAACACAAGAAACAAAAATGAAAGAGTAATCAAAAAGAAAAAAATGTACGACATATAGAAGAATGAAGGCACAAATAGAGGAATGCAAATAGAGAGAGAAACATTGAACAAAACATCACGGGGGATCACAGTACACACCTGCAAAGAAGCAAAGAGAGAAAAGGAAAGAAAAATAAAAGATAAAAGAATCGTAAAGCGCATGTGAGTCAACCATCCAGTAGGTCATCCACATCCCAGTCTTGTTTAGTATATGCAAAATGTAGATCACTAGCAAGAGGGAAAACATCAAGAGCTAAACTAGGAGAATCACCAGGCTCAACAAATGGTGAATTGCTCGATTTAGGAGGATCACTATTGTTGTTGTTGTTTAGCTCATATAAGAGGGAAATAACAAATTTAGCTCATTATGCACTTCCTCATCAATTTTAGTTGTTTCCTCATCGTCATCTAAGCTAACCACAACAGAAGGATGAAAGATAATATCCATAGAAGTTGTTGGTCTATGTTGTGGTAAAGGTATAACTTTTGTTTGTTCTGGTAAGGAAAGAGGGTCATCATTTATCACTTTTTTCAAGTTTTAATTTTGATTTTCAATGTTGTTATCATTATTCATCTTTCGATCAATAGCATGGCGTATACGCCTACGCTCTCTAGCATTGCAGGTTTCTTTTATTATGATTTTCAAGTTGTGTTTGTGTAGGAGCACGTTTGTTAGCTGCCGGTTCCTTTTCTTCTTGTGAAGGAAGAATGAAAGAAACCATAGAAGGTTATTCAACCATTTTTTCTTTAGCCTTATAAATTTTCTTAGGTGGATGAAGACTAGTTTGATTTTCTCAAGGTTGCTTGTAGGAAATAGGCAAGGGATTGTGCATGGGTGGGTCTTGGTTTGGGTCTTGGTTTGTTGGAAGAGTTTTGGACTCATCATTGGTTTCTTTAGGTGGCGGAGGTTCAAGCATGGGTCAAGGAAAGTTATCAAGAGATAGTTTGGCTATACATTTGACTTTGAATTTTTTATAGGATAGTAAAAGTAAGTATTCATAGGGTGTTATAGGTTCCAGAGGTTCAGACCAAAACTAATCTAATGATAAATTTCCACAAGAAGATGGGGGTCTAAAGCCACTATGGTTTACTATAAATATTTCATTGCCGACTAGAAACTTTAAGCAATTATGGACAACGGATGAGATCACATTCATAGAGTGAAGCCATTTATATCCTAACTTCACAAGAAATTGGTCTGAATTAGAGATGATAGAGAATGATGCATTTAATTTCTTTAGTCCTACTCGTAATGGGAGTGTGATTGAACCCATCATAGCATGAGCAAAACCAACATGCATTTTAATCCATGCTTTTAGTTTATCATATCTATCTTGAGAAATTTCATGCACATATAAGAGTTCTTCTATGATCACATTCTCTCCACAAATGAGATCAATTAAAATCCCAAGAGTGGGCTTGTTATTCATTCTACCAGCTATGTCAAGAGGACCATCAAGTTCATGTTCAATTGTTTCTTCTGAGGAGAAAGTAATGTCAATGGTTTGTTGTTTACAAGGATCGATGTCAACCACTCCTATCATTGTATCAATAGGACTTTGTTCATTAGTATCTAGAGGAGTTTGTTCATCATCCATAGGAATTTTTTCATGATTACTCAAATTCTCATCATTTGTGTCAACATTCATCACATCGGGCTTAGTTTCACTAGCCTTAACAAATGAAATATTATGGTTGGGCATGGTATTGGTAAAGATTTGCAAGTTTTTTTCGGGAGGGGCCACAGACTTATTACCTTTTTCATTTACACCTCCAATTTGGATATGATTAGAATCAATGAGGTCTTGCATGAGATTTTTAAGATGCTTGCAATGTTCCATATCATGTCCATTTTATTGGTGATAGGCACAATAGGAATTATGTCTAAAATTTAGAGGTAATGGATTGCTAGCATCAAGAGATCAAACAAAAGGTAAGGTAAGCATGTTTTTGTTTAAGATCTAGGCTATAATGTTATGAAGTGTGCTGGGTAAGGGAGTAAACTATCTATGTGGATCCCCAAAGGTATAAGTATTACTCTTCTTTATAGCAGCTACTTGGGTATCAACTGGTTCGGTAGGTTGGGAGGTGGAACTTAATTGAAGGAAACTTTTATTTTATCTTTGGAAAGGTTGGTAAGTGCTTTACTTTGAGGTTTCAATCTTTTCAGGATAGGTAGGGTTGGTTTTTGATTCACTACTAGTTAGGTAATTTTGATAGTCTCAAATGGTAGTGCATAAATGCATGAAGGAAACTTCATCATCGTAAGCTTGTACCTTATCTTGCTTTGTAAGTTCTCTATAAACATCTTTTGAAGGAGGGAATCAGGAATTTTCACACTAATTTGGGAATAAAGTGATTGATAGCTTGAAATAAAGTTAGTGAAATTTTCACCCTCATTTTGATTGCATCTCATCAAATCATCTAATGTCATTTTAGGGACAATGTGCACTTGGAAATGGTTAATAAAGGCCTCAACAAGTTCATTGAATGGACGAATTGAGTTATTCGATAGTGTAGAAAACCAATCCAAAGCAATGTCTTTCAAGGATCAGGGAAAAAGTTTAGCCAAAAAAAATTCTTCAAGAATAAAGTCACTACACAAAGCAGTAAAGGCATTAACGTGATTAGTAGGTGAACCGTAGATTTTTGGTACCCTAGGACTTCTCTAGCTTTTCTAGGATTTTTCACCTAAAAGGAGAGAGGTAGGGAAAAAAGTGCTAAAGGGTTCGTTCAAATTATTTTATGCATGATGTTATAATGTCTAAATGAAGTGAACTAAATACAATTAAGTGGTCTATATGACTAATTATGAATGAAAAACTAAGATTTAGGCTATGTTGGAAAACATAGTATGATATTCAAATAATGAACTAAGAATGAATAAAATGAAAAAACAAAAACAAAAAGGATAAATCAGAGTGCACCTGGGTAAGATTTTAGGAATTTGGAATGGTTTGAATGTTGTCTAAAATTACTAAAAATCAATAGTAGGACTCATTTGCCCAAGGTGGTGAATTAGTCCTGCTACTCATGAAAAAATTGTTAGGAACTAGTTTTTGACTGTCGGGATCAAGAATCTAACAAAACCTAGATTTTTAGTCTTTAGGTGGGACTCATTCACCACTGGTGGTGAATCAGTCCTCTCCCAAAATTATGAGAAATCAGGAGACAACTCTGCAACACCAGATCTAGAAATGTCTGCTTTTCGGGTTGGCGAAGTCAAGTCTGCAGGAAATAGACAGAAAACCTTCTCCAAGCTTGAAATATGATTGATTTTACTTGAAGTACCTAGTATACTTGTTGACCAATCGTCAATCACCTAAATGCTTATTAAATTTTCATACATAGGTCAAATCCTTGTTGATGAAAATCTGAAGTTGTATCAATGGATGCTCCACAATGCTGGAATAATGCTTGAATGAATAGGTGAATGAGTGAACTTGATGAATGGGGGTTGAAATGGATGTAAAAACAATTATTTATACAATATTGTGCCTTAGTAACCCATTAATACCTCATCACAAGCTAACATCAAGTGATTTTGAATTTGGAGCCAAGGGGGACTCATTCGCCACCCATGGCGAATGGGTCCCACCTAGGACTTGAAAATGGGTGTTGGGAATTATCTTGTATTTAATGTTGTTTGTCAGGTTTACATTAAAAAATGCACTTAATTAAGGCTTATAAGGGCATAAAGGTGTCAAATAAAGCATAAGAAAGGGATAAATAGTAAAATTGTGCCTAGAAAAGCATGAAATCTTGTTACAAGACTTTACAAGACTTCAAAATAGGACTTTTTTAGTAATGAAAAGGTTATTTTTAGATGAATTGTAATAAATAGAGTCTAGAAGAGTGTAGAAATGTCTTACAACACCTTCACAAGATGTCAATATTTGAATTTTAGTACATAAATATGCATGTTCAAGCCATGTTACAACATAAAATCAAAGAAAAATAGACCAAACATCATGAAACAAGACCTAAAAGGCCATGAAAATGACAAGGGGCCATTTTTCTATGACACATTTAGCCCGCACTTCAGTGAGAGGATGAACCTGCTTCAAACTCACACTAAAGTAGCCACGAACATCGAGAGGAGGGTTCAAATGCATTTACATTAGAAAGATGGAATAACAATGATCAAGAGGGATGATCAAGCCCCCAGGATGAAGATCCCATGGAAAACTAACCATAAGAATAAAGGAACACACAAGTGAAAGAGAGAATCGAATGAAGCTTCGATCGTCTATCCAACTAGTTATGGATTAGATCTAGGATAAAAGAGAATGTATACTCACTCTGGGGCGACATAACTCATGGTGGTTTGCTGAGTGAGAAGGCCCAAGTATACTCACTTTGGGCCATGAAACTTCTATTTTTCCGTAGGGTGAGAAAGCCCAAAAACGGAGATACATACGCTAGTTGGTATGCACTCACAAATAAAAAGGTGGCTATGGGGAAAGTAATGCCACTAGATGGGCTTCCCACTCAACCATATTAAAATTATACCTCTTGATAACTTTAACAAGGTGCCACAAAGGAAAATGTCAATTTGTGCTTCATGAGACAAGCAAATCTCTATATGTTTAGAACTCATGATCAAAAAGGCAGGGTACCACAAGCATGCAAGTTGCGTTATGCAAGGTGGCAAAAATGCAAAATGTAAAAATGAAAAAATGTAAAATGCAAAAGATGTTCAAAGGAGTCTTGTTACATTTATGCAAGGTCAGTCACTTAGGGAACATTATGTCTAATGTCTCCAAGAGAGGACCAATAAAAGAATAAAATATTCACAACTTAGGGAATGCAGTGTGTCGTATCATGCTACCAAGAGAAATGTAATATGCTAATATAGATCACACTTATGAAGGACATCACACCCAATGTCATCCATAAAGTGATGAATGCATCATATAAATGACAAGGCTACACTAGGAACCAAGAATGCAAATGAATTAATGGTAATGTATTCCCCCACTTTAAATGAATTAATACACATCATTATGTGAGCAATTACTTTAAAGTAGCAAAGGGAAAATGCCAAAAAGTAAAAAAGACATGAGAGCCAACTTGGAAAGCCCTATGCCAAGTCGTATGTTTCTAAGAAAGGTTGTGTCATGTCAATGAAAAGGAAAAACAAAAGAAAAGGAGGTTTCCCCCCAAAAAAGAACACACTAAACAAACAAGGGATCTATGGATTTGGGGTCAGTATGTTTGTTGCTGCAATGTTTTTATAAAAGAGTTCAGAACTGTCATCATTCCCCAAAGCACATAGAACTAGAAGAATGACACAAAGAGATCAAAAACAAAAGAAAAATAAAGTCTGTTTTGGGTCAATATGGAAGAGACATTGCAGTCTCAATGCCTTGCATCATCCCCGAAAGGAAAACACAAGTGAAAAGAAAAAAAAAAGAAAAGGCCAACGGAAAAGAAAAATATTTGGGGTCAACATGAAGGAGACATTCGGTCTCAATGCCTTGCGTCAACCCCAAAAGGAAAAACACAAGAAAAAGACAAAGAGAAAAGGGACCGATTGGGTCAACATGGAAGAGACATAGGGTGTCTCTATGCTTTGTGTCATCCCCAAAAGGAAAAACAAAGAAAAAGTGAAAGACAACGACCTTTTGGGTCAACATGGAAGAGACATAGGCGTCTCATGCTGTGTCACCCCAAAAGGAAAACACAAAAGAAAAAGTGAAAAAGACAAGGACCTTTTGGGTCAGCATGGAAGAGACATAGGGTGTCTCTACGCTTTGTGTCATCCCCAAAAGGAAAACAAAAAAGAAAAAGTGAAAAAGACAAGGACCTTTTGGGTCAACATGGAAGAGACATAGGGAATCTCTATGCTTTGCGTCATCCCCAAAAGGAAAAAAAAAATTGAAAAATACAAGGTACAACATATAGAAGAAGAGAGGTACGAATAGAAGTGTACGATGAGAGAGAAAACATTAAACACACGATACGGGGGAACACAATACACACATATAAGAAAATTGAAAGCAAAAGTGAAAGTAAAATAAATGCTAGAATACTAGTAAGGTGAATGCAAGTCAATCATCTAACAAGTCATCCACCTCCCTATCATGTTCAGTATAATGCGACTGCGGTTGACTATCCAAAGGAAGAATTGCAAGCGCCGAACTAGGAGTTGTACCAGGTTCTTCACTTGGTGGAGAGGATTTATCATTTAAGCTCATGGTAGATTAAAATAAAGAGTTTAAATCATTATGCACTTATTCATCTATTTTGGCTATCTCTGCATCATCATCATCATCAAGATTGATGACGACGAGAGGATGAAGGGTGATTTCCAAGGAAGGATGTATGAAAAGTTGTTGTTGCTGGATTGGTTCATTTTGTTGTGAAGGTTGCACTGGACTATCTTGTGTTGGGTTAGCAGAAGGAGGGTGGTCATCTATTATTTTTTTCAAAGGAAAAGGTTGATTTTCTTTATTTTCTTCTATGCGAGATTGATGAGCGAGGAGATGATGATGACACCTACATTCCCTAGCACTGTTATTTCATTTGATTTTGTTTTGAAGTTTTTGAGGTGCAATATCGGATTGAGTCATCATAGGTTCTTCTACTTCTGAAGGGGGAAGAACGGAATAAATGGAAGAGGATGGATCAATCACTTTCTCTTTGGCTTTTTACACTTGTTTTATGCGAGGAGGTATGACAGGACTGGTTTAATTTTCCCTTGGTCATTTAAACGATGGTGGGGAAGTGTCTAAGGATGGTTGGTCATGAGGTTGTATGGTTTTTTCGATGTTAGACTTAGTTTGAAGCATGGTTTCATTTATGATAGCAAGAGTGGAAGTTGATGGGGACATGTTACGAATAGACAATTCAACTACGTGTTTGGCTTTGAACTTTTGATAGGTTATGAAAAAGAAGTCCTTTCAAGGGGTGATAGGTTCCATGGGTTTAGGCCAAAAGGCTTCAAAGGAAAAATTACCTTTACAAGATAAGAGGATAAAGCTACTATGGTGTATGGTAAATATTTCATTTCCATGTGGAAACTTCAAACACATATGAACTACTGAAGGGACCTCTTTCATTGAGCGAAGCCAAGGGTAGCCTAGCCACAAAGGAAATTGATCTGATTGTGGAATAATAGAAAATGTTACATACAAATTTTTGTGTCCTATTTGTAATGGGAGCACGATCGATTTGATCATAGGGCATGCAAAACTAGTATGTGTCTTAATCCATGTAGTGGGTTTATTACAATCATCTTGATAGAGATCATGTAATACTAAAAACTCTTCTGTGATCACATTCTCACCACAGGAGGGATCTATTAATATCCCATTGGTGGGTTTATCATAGATTCTATAGGCTATGTAAAGAGGACCATTAGGATGTTTTTGAAGTATATCTTTAGAAAAAAAAGTGATATCAAGATATTTATTGTTTTGGCCCTTACAAGGGATAACGTCTATCGCACCCACAAGTTTATACATAGGATTAACTTGGGTAACAGTTGGAGTTATATCATGTTGTTCATTATTTTATTAACATTCATTGCATAAGTATTTGAAGGTTCACTAGCCTTGATAAATGAGATATTGTGTTTAGGCATAGGATTGGTGAAAAAAATTAAATTCTGGTTAGGGGGTGCAATGGACTTATTGCCTTGATCATTAACACCCACAATGGACAAATGGTCCAAATCAATGAGGTCTTGGACTAAATGTTTTAGAAACTTGTAGTGTTTGATGTCATGTCCATTTTGGTGATGAAAATGACAATAAGCATTAGGTTTGAAGGTGGGTGATAATGGTTGGGTGGGATCAAGTGGTTTAAAGGGTGGCAAAGTGATCATGTGTTGTTGAAGCAATTGGTTCATTGTGTTGTGGAGGGTATCAGGTAAGGGAGTAAATTGTCTCTTCGGGTCCCCATAGGTATAAGGAACCATCGCTTTAATAGTTGCCACTTAGTTTGGAATTGGTTGGGTTGGTTGCAGTTGTGGTTGAGGAGGCAAATTGAATTGTAAAAAGCCTCTATTTGGTTTGTGAAAGTTTTGATTTTTGGTTTGATTGTTGTGTTTAGGCTTTTCAGCTTAGTTAGAAATGGATTTTGAATCACGACTTGAAACCGAGTTATGGTATTCACACAGGGTTGTACATAAGTGCATGAACGATGGGAATTTCATCATAGTTAACTTATCCTAAAGGCTTGTGTGCAAGTTTTCAATAAACATCTTCTGTAGATGTGAATCAGGAATTTTGACATCTACTTGAGCATACAATGACTGGTATCATGAAATGAAATTAGTGACTTTCTCATTGGCATTTTTTCTACAATGCATTAGGTCAACCATTGTCTTTTTAGGTGTCATATGAGCTTGAAAGTGACTTATGAAGGCATCCACCGACTCATTGAAGGATCGGATGGAATGATTGGGCAAGTTGGAAAATCACGCTAATGCAATGTCTTTTAGGGTCCTAGGAAATTTTTTGGCTAAGAGTTTATCATCAAGGACAAAATCATTGCATAAAGTTGTATAAGAATTAACATGGTTGATAGGGTCTCCTTTACCTCCATATTTCTCAAACCGAGGCATTTCTATCCCTTGTGGCATCTATGTGTGTAATATTTCTATGGATAAGGGGCTACTACGGACATGATATGTGGGTGGAATGGTTTGACCTTGGCTAATGGTGAAAATTTTTTGTTGCATGGATGAAATTGTATTAAGGAGTTGTATAATGATGGGATCGGGGAAGGTGGTTTGCGGTGGAAGGGAAAATGGTGATGGAGTGTAGGTAATGTTAGGGGAAGTGAAAGGGACACTAAGAGGGGTGAAGGTAGTGGAAGGGACTTGCGACGCCACAAGAGAACTAGGAATGCTAGTTGGAATTGGGAAAGAAGGAGCCACATAACTAACCTGGTGCATAGTTGTGGTGATTTGTGGGGTGTTATAAGTTGGTATGGATGCTATGGTTGAAGGGGGAGGAATATGAGGTCCTTCTTGGCTTATAGCAATATTTGTGGATTGGGAATTAGAAGAGGCATGCTCATTGTAAATATCATTAATTCTTCATAACTTGTAAGCCATCATCACTTTCAATCAAATGATGAAGGTTCTCTATCGCAAGTATGGCAGTGGTGGAAACATTTTCAAGTGATAAGTCTTATTGTAAATGTGCAAAATCCTCATGGATATTAATTACCTTTTCTTGCGGGATGAAATTATTTTGTGTGTCAACGTTCATTGGATGGAAAGGTGAAGACATAGAAGTGGTATTGTCAATGCCTAATGCACCATTGTCAATACTAGGAGTAGGAGCTCTTGAGATCCCAAGGTCCACAATGAAAGTGCTATCATGGGAGGCCATGAGTCTAGAACTTCATCTCACTAAAGTATTATCAATGTGGCACCAAACACTCATACAAGTACCACAAAATATGGGGTGAACATAAATGAAATGCAATCTAGGAGTTTTAAATGCAAATAATAGAAATTATGCTAACTGTAACCAACAAGTAACTATAGAAAATAGAAATTTAGGAAAATACCAAAAAAATGCCAGAAAATACTGTGTAAAAAGTGCAGAGGGACTGATTTACCCAAGGTGGTGAAGGAGTCCTAGTATGATATTTATTTTTTTTCAAAAAATTTAAAGTGATTCTAATGCTTTTCAAAATGCAATTAAGGATGCAGAATGTAAAATTTTAGTTTTTTTATTGATATGCAATGCAAAAATGAAATCTAAATGAAGCTTTCACTAATGCAATATGAGAAGCCCTAGAATGCAAAAACAAAACAATATCCTAATTGAATTTTGATGCAAATGTAATCTAGGATGCAACATGTGAATGAAATCAAAAATGAAAATTGTTCAAAATGCAGGTTCACCAAAATGAACTATAGATTTTTGGTACCCTAGGACTTCTCTAGCTCTTCTAGGATTTTTCACCTAAAAGGAGAGAGGTAGGGCCAAAAATGCTAAAGTGTTCTTTAAAATTATGTTATGCATGATGTCATAATGTCTAAATGAAGTGAACTAAATGCAATTAAGTGATCTATATGACTGATTATGAATGCAAAACTAAGATTTAGGCTATGTCAAAAAACACAGTATGATATGCAAAACATAAAGAAAAAGGCTAAATCAAAGTGCATCTGGGCAAGATCTAAGGAATCCAGAATGGTCTGAATGTTGTCTGAAATTACTAAAAATCAACAGTAGGACTCATTCGCCCAAGGTGGTGAATTAGTCCTACTACTCGTGAAAAACTGTCAGGAACCAGTTTCTGACCGTTGGGATCAAGAATCTAACAAAACCTAGATTTTCAGTCTTAAGGTGGGACTCATTCACCACTGGTGGTGAATCAGTCCTCTCCTGAAATTCTATGAAATTAGGAGACAACTCTGCAACACTAGATCTAGAAATGTCTACTTGTCAGGTTGGCGAAGTCAAGTCTGTAGGAAATAGATAGAAAACCTTCTCCAAGCTTGAAATATGATTGATTTGACTTGAAGTACCTAGTTGACTTGTTGACCAATCTTCAATCACCTAAATGCTTATTAAATTTGCATACATAGGTCAAACCCTTGTTGATGAAAATCTGAAGTTGTATCAATGGATGCTCCACAATGCTGGAATAATGCTTGAATGAATAGGTGAATGAGTGAAGTTGATGAATGGGGGTTGAAATGGATGTAAAAACACTTATTTATACAATCTTGTGCCTTAGTAACCCATTAATACCTCATTATAAGCCGACATCAAGTGATTTTGAAGAAAAATCTGAAAGGAAATTTTTAAAATTTTGAATTTGGAGCCAAGGGGGACTCATTCGCCACCCATGGCGAATGGGTCCCACCTAGGACCTAAAAATGGGTGTCATTAATTAGCTTGTATTTAATGTTGTTCTTTGGGTTTACATTCAAAAATTCCTTTAATTAAGGCTTATAAGGGCATAAAGGGGTCAAATAAAGCATAAGAAAGGGATAAATAGTGAATTGTGCCTAGAAACGTGTGAAATCTTGTTACAAGACTTTACAACACTTCAAAATAGGACTTGTTTAGTGATGAAAAGTTGATTTTTAGATGAATTGTAATAAATAGAGTCTAGAAGAGTGTAGAAATGTCTTACAACACTTCACAAGATGTCAATATTTGAATTTTAGTACATAAATATGCATGTTCAAGCCATGTTACGACATAAAATAGAGAAAAATAGACCAAACATCATGAAACAAGACCTAAAAGGCCATGAAAATTACAAGGGGCCATTTTTCTACAGCACAGTAGGATCTCCCTTTCCTCCATATTTCTCTAATCTAGGGATCTTTATACCTTGTAGCACCAGAGTTCTCAATATCTCCAAGGATTATGGATTACTCTTGACATCATATGAAGGTGGACCATTTTGATTGTGATTGATTGTGGAAACTTGACATTGGATGAATGAAAGGATTTGTAAGAGGTGGTTAATGATAGGGTCATTTCTTCTAGTAGGTGATGGAGATGAATAGGGTGGTGATATGTATGTGTTGGAGGGACTAATGAATGAGTTTCTTATGGGAGGAGATATCAAATTAGGTGCCACATAGGTATAAGGAACACTAGTGGAAATGTTTGAGGTAGGAAGGATGCTACTAGTTGGTTGCATTGTTGTGGTCACTTGAGGAATGGTATTGGTGGGAATTGAGGTTATGGTTGAACAAGGAGTAGTTTGATTCCCTCCTTGGTTTTGCATATTATTTGAGGCCTGAGCACCATTAGTGGTCAGAGGAAGATGTTTTCCAAATATTTGAGCTATGTGACGCACAACTTCTAATCCCTCTTCACTTTCCATCATACGGTGGAGGTTCTCTATGGTAGGAATAACAATATGATCAACCATTATTTTGACACTTGACACAACACTTGTAGGTAAGGTAGGCATAGCAAAAGAGGTGTCAAAGGTATGGTCCATACCTAGTGAACAAGTACCAATACCAGAAGCAAGAAAGCTTGATAACCCAATATCCAGAACGAGTGTCTTATCATAGGATGCCATGAGTCTCGCACTTTGTCTAACCACTATATTAGCAGTAGGACACCAAGTACTCGTGCAAGGGATAAACCACTGAAAATACAATCAAAATAATATTTTATAGTTGCAATTACATTTGAAATGAAAGAAAATGGAATAACAACAAATCTAGAAACTGAAACAGGAAACAAAAAGCAACCCATAGAAGCACAAAAAAGAAATTTCAGATCCTGATAAGCTGAGAATCAATGTCAATAGGGACTAAGACACTAGGAAGGGTGTATTGGTCCTCCCGGTGAGATTTTGAGGTTTTAGAGGCTGAAATAGACAACAAACAATAGACAAAGATATCTAAGGCTAAAATATTGAGAGGGAATAAGATGCTAGGAAGGGTGTTTTAGTCCTAGTAGAGGTTTTTTATTAAAAAATAGGGAATTATGGAATTCCAACAATATTTACAAATTTCCTATGTAGTATGTTGATGCTTAGAAATAGAAAAATGTGCTAATAAGTGCAAAAAAAAGTAGCTAGAAATAAGCAATTTGAATGCAAGATGTGAATGCAATTTTTCAATTTTGAATGCAATATGAATGCATTGAAGATGAAGGAAAATGCACTTTTCAAAGTTTCAATGAAATGAAACGATGCAATAAAGTAAATATGCAGTCTATATGCACTTTTCACTAATGCAAATATAGGAAACCATAAATGCAATTTCACTAATGTAAAATGTAAGATACCTAGATGCACTTTCGCTAATGCAAAATGCAATGCATGAATGAATAATATCTAGATATAAAGACTTAATAGGCTCCAAATCAGAAAAGACAAAGTGTCAGGTTCAACAAAATGATTAGAAGGAAAAGGGATACCTTTATGGGATATCATACTTTTCTCATTAAATCATTCAATAATGTCCTGAGAGTCCTAATAGGATTGACTAACAACCTCTCTAGGTGAGCCAATTCACAATTAGGAGGGTCCTAGGAAGGGTTTCTTAAGTTCTAGGGGGTTCACCGCCAAGCAAATGCTTGGAAAATAAAATGTTTGAAAATACATTGTGATATGTAAAATGGGCTAAAACTAACAATGCAAGCTAAATGAAAGATGCAAATGATGAAATTATGCAATAGGGGGATGGTATGTGTGCACCTAGGAGATCTAGAGATGTTGCGAGGATTCTGGAAATGCAAATGGACTGCCAAAATATGCTATGGAGGACTAAGATGCCCAAGATGACATATTTGTCTCATTGTTTTTCGAGGAAAATACATATTCTTCGGATCTTGGAGCCAGATCTTAAAAAACACTAAAAATTGAGCCTTAGTGGACTAAGACACCCAAGATGGTGTATTAGTCTTGTTCTAAAATTCTGCAAACTCCACACAAGATCCTAAGCTCCAAGGTTTGCACAAGCTTCCTTTCCGATCTCAAGTTTTGAAACTTCTGAAGAAGCCCTATAAGTGAGTTTATGTGAAGATGACAACTTTGTGATGTAAATTTGCATTCCAAGTGATCTTCAATTCCACAACCTAGATCTACAATCAAAAATGTGCAAGATGGGAAAAACTTGTTGTTTGTTAGTGAATGGGGATTTTCGATGGTCAAACCCCTTGCTGGCAATTAAACCTTGAAACAAAATGAAATGGAAGGAAGGAATGATGAATGGACAACATGCAATGTTACAACTCACCAAACCCTTATAAAGTTTGCAAACTTGTGTGAAATGGCTACAATGGATCTGCATCTTGAATGCTTGAATTGCTTGCTTGAATCAAAACCCTACATCAAAAATGTTAACACAATAACTCACATGATGCAAGTAAACACTTTGATATGATGCTTGAATCTAAAAATGGCTTCAAATGCTTGATGAGTCTGCTCTTGAATGCTCTTGTGAACTAAATTATGCTATGATAAAAGATCTCACAAAAGACTTAGGTTGAAATGAATCAAGGAAACTTGTATTTATACTTATCTATGCTTAATATCCTAAAATTATATCACACCAAGCTGACATATGAATTCATTGAATAAAGGAGCCTAAATCCCACCAGAATTTGAAATAAAACCTCAAAAATGACTCAAGGGGGACTAAGACGCCCTAGGTGGCATCTTAGTCCCAACTCCTAAAAACTTGGGGAAAAGATAGCAAAAAGGGGCCCAATCTAAAGGTGCCAAAGTCAGGGTCCCGAAAGCCTTGGGGGACTAAGACACCCTAGGTGGCATTTTAGTCCCAAACCAAAAATCAGGGACACACCGATGGAGTCATTAAATTAACATTTATGCATTTGAGAATTTCGGGATTAACCAA
Organism: Sequoia sempervirens; assembly: GCA_007258455.2. Lineage (NCBI taxonomy): Eukaryota > Viridiplantae > Streptophyta > Pinopsida > Cupressales > Cupressaceae > Sequoia > Sequoia sempervirens. Next base: position 959,834,946 of record VDFB02271358.1, read on the forward strand.
AAAAATATGTTATTCATAGGGCTTGTGGACACAAAATAGGACCAATTAAGCCATAAAGAAGCATAAGTAAAGCAAGGTGGGCCCAAACAAGTGTGAAAATGCAAGGGTATGAATTTTACTACACTACACTGCTATCTCAGAAATGAAGTGCATCTATGAGAGCCAGTATGCAATGTGACATGTATTATGCCACATTTCCCATTGATGGTAAGGATGTTCAAGTGGTGAAAGAATGAAAGGTACCACATATGTTGGAGCATGCTCCTAAAGATGACACAATTCTTTCATAGAAACTTATATTAGTTATTTCAAGGTAGAAGAAGTACCAAGAGAAGTTGATAGGTACCCTGCACCCATAACAAATGAGGTTTTGAAATTATCTGACAAAGATGGAATTTGAAAAATGTACTTTGATGGTGAAATTTCTAAGGGAGGGTCTAGTGCAGGGATATTATTGGTGTCACCTAGTGGCAGTACATACGAATTCTCTTTCACTTTATCTTTTGTCTACACGAATAATGTGGTAGAATATGAACCATTATTACTGCGATTGAAATTAGCTGAGAAGCATAGAATAAAAAAGTTAATGGTAATTGGTGATTATGTGATTGTGATATCCCAAGTAAGAGCCAAATATGCTTGCAAAAACAACAGACTGAAGGGGTACAAAAATGTTGTCTAGGACTCCATTGAGCAATTTGATGCTTTTTGAACTAACTAGATGGAAAGAGGACATAATAGAGTAGCTGGCCTACTTGCTAACATTGCATTGAAACCAAATGACAACTTTTATAGCTATCTCTAAGGTTTAGGTATAGTCAAGACCTTCCATTCTTGACAATGTACACAACTGGAAAATTTTCAATGATGATGAGGATATTCTCAAATTTTTGAAATGTGTTGATGAATATGAAGATCAGGAGATTGACTTCGGTGGATTTGTTGAAAATGTAGATGGAAAGGACACAATATTTGGGAAGGATTTCATCCAGTTGAAGACAAAGAAAATCCCCAAAGGTCTTGTAGCACTTGAAAGGGTCTTTGACAATCAAGATAAAAGAAAGATTAAGATAGTTGTTGCTCATCCAGAGGAAGTAAATTTGGGGACTCAAAATGTCCCTAAGAAAGTGTATGTAGGAAATAAAATGAAGCCTATGGTTAAGGAAATGTTAATTTCCTTAATGAGAAAATATAGGCATGTCTTTGCTTGGTCGTATGATGACCTAAAAGCATATAAAGAGGAGTTATTTTAGCATGAAATTCCTCTAAAGGAGAATGTTAATCCTTTTAGGCAAAGTAAAGACCAATTAATCCTACTTTGGCTCCCAAGATGCAAGAGGAACCTGTAAAGTTAAGAGATGTTGGCATCATAAATCCCATCAGACATTCCTCATGGGTATCCAATCTAGTGCCAGTAAGAAAAAAGAATGGTGATATAAGGTTGTGTGTGGACTCTAGGAACCTGAATATATCCTCATTAAAGGAAAACTATCCATTGCTGAACATGGAAACTATGTTATAGAAGGTAAGTAGTTGTGAGCTATTGTCAATGATGGATGGATTTGCTTATTATAACCAAGTGAAAGTAAAGGAGTCCAAGCAATATAAGACTACATTCACTACTCCATGGGGCACTTATGTATACTTAAGGATGCCATTTGGTTTAAAAAATACAGGTGCCACTTTTCAAAGGGCTATGGATGTAGCATTTTCTGATTTTATTGATGTATTTATGGCTATCTACCAAGATGACTTGACTACCTACTCCAAGAAAGAGGAAGATCATTGTATGTACTTGGAAAAGGTATTTGTAAAGTCTCTAGAGTATGGGATATATCTTAATCCAAAGAAATGTACCTTTTGGGTCATTGAGGGAAAAACAATTGAGTAGATTGTGTCCAAAGAAGGAGTAAGGATTGACCTTGAAAAGGTGGCAGGCATAGATAGGATCCCTCAACCAAAGAATGTCAAGGTCATTTAGTCATTCTTTGGATAGATAAATTTTTTGAGAAGATTTGTGACTAACTTTGTAGAAATCAAAAGACCCATTTCAAATATGTTGAAGAACGAAGAAAAGGTGCTCTAGAGTGAGAAGACTAGTCAAGCATTCAAGAAAATTAAACAAGCTATCAAGGAGGCTCTAGTCTTGAAATCTTTGGATTTCTTTAAGCCAGTGCACATTTTCTCTTTCGCCTCTTTTCATACTATTGTTGTTGTTTTATTACAGAAAAATGAGGAGGGATTTGAACAACCCATTGCATTCTTTAGCAAATCTTTATAGGCCGCATAGCTCAAATATGTCATGATTGAAACACAAGCATATGATTTGGTTAAGGCTGTGAAGAATTTCAGAACTTACCTAGTGGGAGCTACTATTATAGCTTTTGTACCAAGTTTTGTTGTGAAAGATATCTTCACTCAACAAGAAACTATAGGAAGAAGGTGTAGATAGATCAGCAGGAGCCAAGAATTTAACATTGATGTCCTGATTACCAAATTAGTAAGAGGGAGGCGCCTAGCTAAATTTATGGCATAAACTAATTTGGATTCTAACTAGATTAATCAGACAAATATTGTTGATGTTGCACCTATCTATGATATGCAAACATGCAGATGGTATAGAAAGATTTTCCAATATTTACAAACTTTGCAATGTCCAGCAAATATGGCTGACAATGAAAAGAGGACATTAAAATTGCACGCCATCAAGTATGCAATTATTGACAATTGGCTATGGTGGAGAAACCTGGATGGTGTATTGCTTAAATGTGTGGATGGAAAATAGACATTGGAACTCTTGCAGGAAATGCATAATGGAGTGTGTGGTGGTCATTACATGGAAAAGACCACTGCTCATAAGGTCTTGAGAGCAGGATTCTGGTGGCCTACTGTGTTCGAGGATGCTCACAATTTCGTCAAGACTTGTGATGCTTGTCAAATATTTGCAAGAAAGCTAAAATTTTCAAGGAATCTACCACCTAGGCCTATTTCTATTCAATCCCCTTACCAACAATGGGGAATTGATTTCATTGGATAGATCCCAGAAAATTCTAGTGGAGGGAACTCATGGATCCTTGTTGCTACTGACTATTTCACAAAATGGGTAGAAGCAATACCCACAAAAAAGGCAACAAGAAAAGTGGTGGTGGATTTCCTATTGAATAATATTCTCATCAGGTTTGGTGTCCCAAAAGACATCATTTCAAATAATGCTATGTGTTTTAGATCTAAGGAATTAAAATAATTTTGTGATGAACATGGCATACAAGTTTCTTATTCTTCACCCTACCATCTTCAGGAAAATGGTTAGGCTGAATCTAGCAATAAGAGTTTAATGAAAATTATCTAGGGGGTTATGGAGAAGAATAAGAAAGCTTGGGATTCAAAGCTGAAGTTCGCACTCTGAGTAGATAGAGTGACTGCGAAAAATGCTACTGGTTATTCACCATTTGGCTTGGTATTTGGTTTGGATGCTAGGTTTCCATAGAATAACATGTTAAAGGTGTATAAGTTTATGAAAGAATATGATGATGATATATGTGATGATATGCACCAAAAAATTGATAATCTAGTGCAATTAGATGAAACTAGAAGAGAAGCTCAAGCTAAAAATGAAAAAATATAGCTGCAAGTCAAGCACTTGCATGATAAGAGAGCTTCTCCTAGAAAATTTGAGGTGAATAGTATGTTACTAGCTTGGAATGCAAGGGCTCAAGATAAGGGTAAACATGGAAAGTTTGAAGCATTATGGTTATGCCCTTATCTGATAGCCAATACACATGGGGAGGAATCATACTTCCTTCAAATCTTGACAGGAAATTTTTTTGAATTGCCAGTACATGGATAGTTCTTAAAGCCATACTTCTCTTAAGTATGTTATGATTCCATGTACACTCTAGGTTTTGTACATTTTGTATAGGTGTGTTAGCTTTGGTTGTGTCTGGTTTGTTCTTACTACCTAGTCTAGGTAGTTTCCTGGTTTTTGGTTCATTGTGTTTGGTTGGTCTGCTTCAACTTGAGATTCTAGGATCTCGCTATGTCTGCAAGAGACATGCATCCCCAGTCGGAGCCACTGATGGAACTCCTAAAAATTTTCATGTTCCTACTCAAAACCCTACTGAACTTTGGGTTAGATTTGTATCTGAGGACTTAGGGTTTTGATTACTATCACTATTTAAGGGTTTTTAGCATACCTAAGATCCTACTTGAAAAACCCTTGGGTCTATTTTCTTGCCAAAGGTTTTAATTCTCCATTGACCCCTTGCTCCCAGTTGTCAATCTTTTAAGTTACGACTTGTTAGGTCTCAAAAACATAGGTTTTTAGACCACAAGAGGGTACTAGTCTCTTGATACATTTTTTTCCCACAAAAAAGGTAGCAAATATTTTGATTACCTCCTACTCTTCAAGCTCTGCCAAACCTAGGTGGGTGTACCTGAATGATAAGTAGATTTGGAAGGATATGACCTCTAAATTAAGCAATCTACATACAATGGAATGCGAGGCGAAGTAGATGCAAGGCTAATTACTACTTCCTACTAAAAATATTTTGAAAATAAAGTATATAGATGAGGTTTATATGAGATTATTCTAAAATGACCAGTTCCTACACTATTGGGTGAATGGAGTGGAAAGGTGAATGATGATTTTCGAGATAGGCTTCTGTAAGATGGGTAGACTTACTCTTCAACTTAACTCAAATTGTTGGGCACTCTAAATGTTTGCACCTTGTGAAAATGTGCAAGTATATTAGTTATTTAGACTTTTCTTAGTGAGCCTAGTGATATCCCCTTATGCTACTATGAAGTTGAAGAAGGATTTAATTCAAATGTGAAGGGAAACCAATTAAGACAACCTATTCAAAAGGACTTTAATCCAAAAAATAACCTATCAAATTTGATTTCTTAAAAGGAAATTTTAATCCTTCTGCACACATAAACCAGTCAACAACATTACACAACTACAACAAATGTGTATTCACAAATTAAATGTATTTCCACACACTCAATTTGAATAACATAAATAGCCACTTCAGAGACAACCAAATAACATATAAGCATATGAATCCACACAACAGTCAAACACTTGAAAGCAAGTAAATAATTATGCATAACCTTCTCCATTTGTATTTATCTTTGAATAATATGCATTATAACAATAGTTTCTAATATGAGATGGATGGGAAAATGGGTGAAATCTATCTTCCTATTAATTCCTAATCTAAATGGAAAGATGATATGATGATGATCATTTTCGATCCTTGGTCTCTCTTATATATATCAGAGGCAACAAGCTACATACTTGTTACAAAAATTTATGTCGTTTGATAACTAAACATAACTAAAAATAAAATACTACCACGGGTGGATGCACCAATCTGCAATATTTGTCCTTTCAGGACTTTCTTGATTAGGAACTAGGTAAAATCACAATACTGTGTCTCACTTTTTTCCCAAGATGGAAATTTAAATCAATATTTTTAACTGAATCTTCATATTTTGAGACCTATAGCAGCTAAATCATAAAGAATTTGAAGATGATGTGAACTAGTGATTTTTGGAAATTTGTGTGTAGATTCTAAATAATTTTTTTTTCAATTTTTTCTAAATAAATCATGAATCTTTCAACATCTCCTTTAATAACTAGTTTTAGACATAAAACAACATCTTCAAACAGTAACATTTGTGTCGTACACAATAACTTTTTTTCTATAAAGGATTAAATTCTAATTTTTAGAATATAGATTCTCAACATCAATATCTAGGGAAAGGATATTTTTTCATAATTTTTTATTGCATATTCTTTTTAAATTAATTTTTAAAGTCACTATAACTATAATTTAGAAATGTGTGTGTGTCTTACAACCTATTTTTTTGTGTATATATTGAAATCCAGTTCTTCTTTTTTTGGGTGAAACAAGAAAATCAATATCTAGGGAATGGGTATTTTTTAAATTTTTTTTACAAAGGTTTACTATTTTTCCAACAATTATAGGTTTAGTAAAAATTGAAAATTAAATACATGATAAAATGAAAATATATCAAACCTATACTTGTTGGAAAGCTAGTTTTAAGGGCTACGATCTTGAAAAATATAATTTTTAAATGATGTTATTTAATCCCTCAAAAGGTAAAGAAAAAGTGGTTTTTTTCCAGCATTTTGATAGCTGTGAAGGAGACTCCATTGTGGGTATGATTTAATACTAGAGGGGTTCTATCCAAGGGGGTTTGATCTAAGGGGGTATTATCTATCCCTATTTAATTAAAACCCTTTAGATGGAACCTCTCAAGACTTAAATCATTATTTTTCTAAAAATAGTGATTTCAAGAAAAAATCAGCACATCCCAAAAGTGAGACATAGTATTGTGGTAGCACCTAACTCCTCCTTTTTCTCAATCATTATCCCCTATAATCGTTCATTCTACACCATTGTTGAGTGTGTTTGATTGAATAGTTTCCAATATTCATCAACACATTTCATCATTTTATTGAATCTTTCCTTGATCATTTCAGATACAGTATTATACTTGATGGTTTTCATTTCTTTCTCCAGTTTTTTACATTTCCCCTGAGATTTCAAGTGGTAATTCTTCCAATAAGTTGCATCAGCCAATGCATCCAATACTCTTTTATCATTTTCAAACCATGGGTAATACAAATATGATGTGGAGGAGGAAGATGATATTTCTCTTTGATGTGCTAGCTCCTTCTTCAATTTGTGCTTTGGTGAATTTTGCCACATTGATGTTCAATTTTGTTGTTTCCATGGGGTTGGTATCCCCTAATATTTGGACCAAGAGATGTCTAAACACTTGGTTTGTATTATCAATCATATCTAGTCTTTTTTCATGGGGGTACAATGACCAAATATGTAAGGTGGCCTCGTCTGGGTTGTACCTAGATCCTTAATACATTTTGTCACTTGCTTCCTCTGTTAAGCTCATTGTTTTGTCCCCTCTTTTTCTAAAGCTATCAAATACAATTGCAGAACTAATATCCCACCCTGGAAGAAGCAACACTCTAGCTTCTTGAAGTAACTCTCTTCCTTTCTCAGGAGTGATGCATTCCATCTCTTTATCTATTTTCCTTTTCAATTCTTCGAAAGTGATGGCCTCTTGTTCAGGAATGACATCCTGAATCTTTTGTCTCATTTTCTCGCCTTTATATTCATAAACAAATGATTTAAACTCATAATATTTAACAAAATCACAATAAAAAATGAACTCTTGTCCATCCCTAACCCTAACATCATCAGATAATTCATCTGATGCCTCAAATCTTACAATATTGTGCTCTTGAGGGGGCTCATACTATGCAATTACAAGAGCACTTATTTTTTTTACTTATTCACCTCCTCATCACTCTTATCTTCTTCACTTATATCAGTATCTATAGAGAAACACACCTCAAGAGTAGGCTGTGAAGCTATGTAATCTATGGGTTCTATGTCTTCAGCCTGTACTCCTGGATAGGTTGAATGAGGTGCATCAAAAACAAATGGGGGTACATCCTTCACCAATTCATTGACATGGGCAACGAGTTTCTCAATTCTTGTTAGAGGATCTTGTATTTCACCAAATGTCTTTTAATAAGATGGAACATTCATTCTTTTCCATTCTTCTGCTAGCATAATATTGTTATATGTAGCCATTATATCAATGGTAGAAGCTTCATCATAGTTTTTGATAACATCTTCGACTGAGAACAAATGCTCATACCTTGATAGCCCTTGTGATAGTCTTGCTTTGAGAATAAATCCTTTTGCATCAAAATTTCCCCTTTCATTACCTAGAGGGAGGTTGTATTGTGCTAATTTAGTATCAATTTCCTCATACCCCTCATTTGCAACCACTATAAAGTCTCCAAAACATAAGGTATTGGGAATAATTTATTGTATGTTGTGTCCTTTGAGGTGTTTAGCATTAGATTTTTCCAATTGTTTCACAATTTCTAAATAGGCAATTATGTCAGGAACTACTCATGGTAGCAAGTGTGGAGTTCCTTCAAACCCATAGACCCTAATCACTATATAATCAGAGAAAGCATGCCAATCTCCCCAGTTATGATTTATTTTATTTATTAGGTAATTTTCCCTTGGTCTTAGAAATCTTTGTACTTCTTGGGATAAGTTATAATTACATGGATATCCCAACAACTTCATCAATGGTTTTACAAAAAAAGCCTCAAAATAAAGGTAATGAGACCTGCCAAATCAGCTATCCCACAATAAGGTCCACATTTGTATAGGTTTGAAATATCCATTTTCATCTATATCTCTTATCCTTAATTCTTTACTCTAGACCCCTCTAACCTATCCCTCGAACAAAAGAAAATGCATCACTAGAGAATAGTGTTTGAAATGAATGTTATCACTGTTATTTTTAATATTTTCAAGCCCTTGATTTAGGGCATTGGCCAAGTAACTAGCATAATAAAATTGCATCGCATCCTTACTTTGTATGTCTGTAGCTAAGACCATTGGGGCAATAGACATGAGAGGAAGAACCTCTACCCCCAAAACTTGACCAATTGAATGATAAGTGTATCAAAAACATTCCTCAAACAAATCCTCATGGAAAGGAGGGTTTTCATTGCTAGAAAACCTCTTGAGTTGGCCTCCTTCATTCTTGGGTCTATGCAAGGGAAATTTCCATGGTTTGTAGTTGGTATCCATATGATGATACTCTTTCAAGAGGTCTTTGACCATGAATGGCAAGTTCAGAGAACACTCCAACTAAAACACATTAGAAATGAGATCCTTAGAAATAACAAGCATGTCAGCCCCACTATGTGATTGAATAGTTCTCTTCTTAGGGTCATATCTGCTAGCAAGATATTTAATTAGTTTTGTGTTCATGAACACATTGGGCATCATGAGTCTCCCCAAGTTCAACCTCCATGGGTTACAAACTGGTTGAAACCTAAAAAAAAATTGTAATGGTAAATGAAGAGCTCATATCCACATTTCAATGTCCAAATGTCTTCCAATCCCTTGTGTTTGTCTAATAGTCGATCCATTGAAGGATTTGGTTGAGCACTCCTCTTGGGTCTTGGCCCTGACCCAAGGCATTGATCTATCAGGTATTGATTTAGGAGTCTCTTTTCAGTTTTCTATTTTTTAGCTTTGGGTTTTTTCTGTAATCTCCTCCATTGTCTGAATTCTTAAGCCTTTGAAAAATGTAATTTCTCAGCTGGGATTGATGTACTTACTTGAGTCTTTCCTCCACAATTTTTTTTGTTGTGTAGGAATTCCAATATTTTCCTTTCTACTTTTTCCCTTAGTGAAATCTTCCATAATTTTCAACAACTATGTGATCAACTTGTGGTATAATTCACTTTAATTATGGTTCATAAATACACCACTCATTTCATTCTTGTCATTGCAGGAGAGCATTTATTTTAAATATCTCAACAAAGCCTTAGAATTTCACATCAGTTAGTAATAATCATTATTGTCGTATCAACGAGACTATGATTCTTCTTCTACCAATATCCACCTTCTCCATCGATGTACAACTTTCCTTAGGTCTATTGGTGGGATGCAAAATAACATCACCCTGATGCACCCATATTCCCCCAATATATATTATGCACTTGGTAATCTAATGTTATATTAGGCCATCAGGGGAATGCAAACAGTTTTTCCACCAATGTACATGTGTTACAACGATGTTCTTACTCTGGTTGACTCTATTGGTCTATCAGGGAGAGTACCCTAGGAGTTATCCCGACAGGGTATTGTTACATCGATATTAGGTTGTGAGTTGCTTTCATCAGGCCATCGGTGGGGAAATGATGGGGGTTCCGTCGATGATGCATTGTTAGGCTGATGGTGCTAATTTTGTTTAGCCATGGGGGAAAGACTATGGAGTCTCAAATTTTCTTATGGATGTAATCATTTGGCAGTGTAGGCTACAAAATGGATCTTGTCACACAAATTTCAATAATTTATATTAATCATAAAATCAAAGTGTGGAAAATTTATGTGGTATGTGGAAGATAGGTGAGTGGAGGCTAGTGAAAAATGTGATATTTTCCCAGTCCTGACATGACTTATGCCATCAATATCCATGAAGTGACCGGACCTTTGGTCTAGTTTCTTAGTTGTTATATGTTAGCTCATTATTTTAATTTTTCCAAAGTCTGGCTAAATATTTCCTACTAAAATCATTTGAGCCTTAAGTCTTTAATTCTATGAGTTATAGTCTCATCAACCTAGTCGGGTCCCTCTTTTAAGACTAACAATTTTGGCATGTGCAGATATGAAAATATGTGATGATCATTTGATTGTCACAAGAAGATCTTGGTCGTTCCTCGCATACCCATTCTATCTCATTGCTTACTATTTTATCCTCATGGGCTAGCAGGCTTAAGCAATACGTTCTATGTATTGGTGGGACTAATGTCTGAGTTGAAGATGGCGTGTGGTATTAAAAGAAGATCAACGATGGCCATTGATTAATGTGGCTGTATCTCGACCGTTCGCCGCAAGCCCGCTCCATTTCATTGCTCATTAAATATTCAAGTAGGATGGCAGGCGGTCATTGCATGTCTTGTCCTATTGTGGTCCCAATGTTTCTAAGCAATCAAAAAGAAGAGATTTGAAGAGAATCAATAGTCGATAGCGGTTGACGTGGGTCAATCCTTACCGCTCCCCACTATCCCATGTGGGCCCCAGCTTTACTAACTAATTATCAATGAGGTAGTGAGCGATTTCCATGTGGAATAACCCAAAGGACATGGAAGCATTGGAGGAATCAAAAATAGTAATCAAATATTTCAACACAGGGCATAGAGAATAAAGTTGGTGCTACTAAAAGAAGATATAATGCACATGTTTGAGATCTTTTAATTTGGGTCCTTGATAGTGTAAGAAGAATAAGTTTGTTGATAATTGGTCTTGGATTAAGATGTGAGTATGAAGAGGACATGGGAATTAATCTCAAACCTTCCTCATCTCCTCGCTGATGAAAGCTACACATGAATTAAGACTCACGAGGGTGAGGGGCATAAGACACATGAATTCTGGCTACAACAACAAAGGAATGGTGGAGCCCGCAAATCACCAGCAAGTGGTTGCATGTGCCTTTCTATCATTTCATAAGTATTATGGTTGTGTATAGTCAGGATTTTCAAATCAAGATGACTAAACCTAGATCGTCCATCAGTTAACAAGCCCATGCAATCAATGGTTGACATTCAAAAGTCATTTTGAGGGTGAGTGAGCCTTAATAATGGAAAGGATGTCGAGCTACCAAATCAAAAGGTTGTGTAGCTATTCAAACCTATCTTGAAAGCATAATTGAGCATTATAAATGATATTCTACACACTTAGAGAGCTCATGTTGTAGTTTTTAGGCACATCCAATGTCAAGGCTAGGGTTATCAACCTTCGAAAGAACCAGAAAGTAAATTGCTGCCTTCCCATCAGAATTATTGATAGAATTGTGGTTTCCCAAACCTTTGAGTCTATTAGGGTTTTTCTTGGTTCTACATTTTAAGGTTTTACATTCATAAAGGATAATTGGTTGGTCTTGCTTTTTCATAATTCGTGTCAATATCTTATCTAATTTGTAAGTCATGTTCAAGAAACCAAAAACTTTGCCTTGTAATACCCTTTGTGTCATGGATCCCAAAGCACAATCAAGAGAATCCTCATCTAAAGTGGAAGATTTTTCTCCCAAAAGGCCTTTAAATAAGGACCTTACTAACTAGTTACCACCCTTGACTAGTAAAAAACATAAGGTTCAACTGCTTCTCCGAGGTCTACAAGTAGTAGCTTGATTGACAAGAATAATTCTATTAAGGATGTAAAATTACCTTATACTGGGTGGGAATTGTTCTATAGTTGATTCAAGAATAGAAACCTGGGTATTCCAGTAGGTAACCCTTGGAATTATGACCTAGGGAATTTTATTGTACCCAATGTCTACATGGATGTTGATCTGCTCAAAGCAGTGGCCACCAATTATCACATAGTTACAAGAACTATAAGAACATATGATGGAAAGGAAATGGTCAAAATTACCAAGGAGGAATATGCTCATGTTTTCAAACTCACTAGGTGGAGTGATGAAATGCCTAAGAGCAATGAAAATACTCTTAAGGAGGAATATGACAAGACTAAGATTGCATTCAAAGTTTACATCTAACCAAGATATCTAGTAGAAATTGTAGGCTAGAGGATTACAATAGTGAAACATGATAAGGAGCCTTTCCCTATTAGTTATTTTGTTTCCTACTTCCAAAAATCATTTTACTAGATTTGTTAGATAATTGGTTATGATCCTATCATGGGAATGCCTATGGAATGGATGTATATTGAAGCCCATATTCAGCACCCCCAATATTTCACAGTGTATGACTATGTAGGGTTTCTTGTAGAGAAGATTCATGAGGGCTTGATAAGGTTGAAGAAAGGTGTAGATGGAGTAAGGTTTAGCTAGTACTCATTGTTGATGCATATGTTTCTATTCAAAGGTGTACCTTACTTCAAGCAAAATATGACTCTGGATAGGAAGGAGGGTAACTTGGACTTTCCTGTGCAGTGTTGGACTATTGTTTTAGACAAGGATGATATGACATATTAGTATCTGACATTTCAAAAATTGTTTGCTTTAGAGTTGAGGAGAGCCTTGGTTTTAAATATACCTAGATTTTTCAAAGCCCTGCATGACTTCTTGAGACCAAAGGAGAGAAGGCTTGAACTAGGAGTTGATCACAATTGGGAAGATGTTATCATGCATCCCGATTACACCATTTTAAGAGTGTATGGTTCCATTGTTGCACCTCACCTGCTACCAAGATATGTGCCAAATAGAATTGGCTTCCTTGAGGTAATGTGGCAATTGGGAAGTGTGGACAATGAACATCTGTTGAATCAAGGAAAAGGAACATTCTTTCCTTTGTACACATGTTTTTCTAATTTTGTGATAAAAAAAGGAGGTTTGAATAAAATACTTGACATACTCAAGGCCTACCACATGTAATGATCAATGGAGAGGATCAAATATGATCTTGAACGTTTCATGGCTTGGTTGAAGGAAAGGAACAAGAGTTAAAATTTTGTGCACATTCTCCAATATTTGAAGGACGCGATAAGAAATTTGTTTTACCTTTTTTTGTAAGGAAAACTAGATGCAGAAAAAAAATCTTCTAACATCAATACCTCGAGAAAGAATGCAGATACACTTTAAAATTTACAATTACAGACAAAGTTAAGATGCACTATGAAACAGATTATAGAAATAGAGTATTTGACATAACACACATGAACACCAGATATACGTGGGAAAACCCTTACGGGAGAAAAACCCACCACACCAAGAGAAATCACTTTGTATTACAGTAACAAAAATTACATACAACTTCCAGACTTATCTTTCTGGTATCATTATATAGCAACATTCATCATGTACATTCTTCGAATAGAAACTTCCAAGTTATAGCCTTTTATAGATTTCAATTCCTTTAATGATACAATTTGAATTCTTCACACTCCACTATTGATTGAACCACTATCCAACCCCCAAGGGTCTCCAACTCCAAACTATATCCATGGTGTTCCCTGACTGTTGAGCTTTCTCACAGAACCATCGCAATGAATAGACTGCCAACGGTTCCAATTCAGCTCCTCTGATTCATTCACGAAATTCCACGTATGACAGTCAGACGATCAACAAAATTCACAATACACTAGCATCTCGGTGAGACACTAACAGTGTCTCGCCGATGCCACATAGACTTCATATCGATGTCGCCAAGAGACTCTGTTATCGCTGAGATGTTATATCGAGCTCCAAGAGATACACTGAGTCATCACGTAGTCGCCCTGACCTATCGCTTTCTCCAGAAGGTCATAGCGAGTCACTAAATTTATACCGAAGTCCCCATACCTACCGAGCACCAAGTAGAAGTCCCCATACCTATCCATATGTTATCCCGATGACCAACTATCGCCAAGAGCTACCCCGATAGCCATCGGCTATCGGAAAGACATTCGCCATTGCTAAGAGGTTTCTTCGATAGATTTGAGTTATATCAAAGGCTTTCACTTGAGTCTTTGTCACTGAGACATATCCACATCGGTAGGACATCTTACCGATGACATTTCCTTCGGCCAAGTCTCCTCGATGAATACAAAACAAACACTGTCGGCATAAGATTTGCTTTCGCGGTGACTTCTTACTGAGTCAATATGGGTTACCTTGAGGACCTCAATACATACGTTGTCGGTGAGAGATTAACACTTCACTGAGACATCTTAGTGAAAACCTTTAGCTTCACTGAAAACCATAGTCGCCAAAAGTCTCCCCGATGCACAATTGAATGGCCTTTCGGCCAGAGGTCTCCCGAGCGCTATAAGGTCATAACGAATACATCATGCTACAGCGATACACTCCATAGTGTAACCTTTCGGCAAGACAATGGCAAGGTCACAGTGACCTGTTCAGAATTGAATAAAACAAACCTGCTTAGTCGGCTAGACAATTAGAACGTCACACCGACTTGACTCTAATGGAGGTTTCAGCCTGTATAGTTTGAGGCACATATTTCCAACATTTTGAACAAGAAAAAAGAAAAGAAAGGTGGATTGCCTTCAATAAGATGCAAAGAAAGATAAAGAAAGAAGAACTAGACTTTAGGGTTCTCTGAGAGATTGAAAATGTAATACAAAAGGTGGAACATGTATCCCAGAATTTTGAGATGATAGTGGGCCACCTTCAAACTAAAGGGGTGATAAGTAAGGATAAGGGGAAATCCCCCATTCAAGAAGAACAACATGGAGGGGAAGTCCCTACTATGGAAGACAAATATACATCTCAATCCCTTAAAGAACCCAAAATAAAATTCTTCATAAGGAGAAAGAGTAAGGAAAATAAAAATGATGCAGCTCCTGCTCCCTCCCAACAAGAGGAGCAAAGGCCTCCTTCTCTTGTTCCACAAGTACCACTACCTTCTCCTCTAAGTCCAACAAAGCTTGAAATTGTGGATCTTTATGCTCCACCACTTAGTGCATCACCACAAAAAGAGCCATGATTGAAGAAGCAAAAGGTTGAAGTTACTGGTTTGGTGGACTATGCTGATGAAGACTCTAATGATGACATTTGGCTACAAGAGCAGGAAGTGTAAGAAGAAATTCCATTGCACCAACAATGAGGGCAACATAGCAATTAGGTATGATATTGAGTAAAGTTGATCTCACTAGGCTCAATGGAAAAGATGATATGTGGGTGGAAAAATGCACAAAGTTTTTAGATGATGACTCATTTGTAAAGTCTCAAGATTTTATGGAATTTCCATACATGGCTAAAAGAGATGAATATGTCAAAAGCCTAGGCATAGAAAGAAGCCTTCTTCCTGAATTACCTAATGTCGCTATCCAAATAAAGGTTTTGAATGAAATGAGAATTAGGTTCCAAAGGATGACTGCAATGGAAGGAAGAGAATTAGTGAGAAATAGTGGTATTTTATTACTTCCAGAATGGGATTTAGATTTTTCCATAGCCTTTGATACAATAAAGAGATGTGATAGGACACTCTACAATTTAGAAGAAGAGGTTGCAATTGCATTACAAGAGTTTTCCTTTAGTGAATAGTGGGATGCATTAGCTATCTGGTCTTTAGCCCCAAGTACCAGGAAGCCTAACACAACTGAGGCTGCACCTACCTATAGTGGAGGCCTAATAATAAAGAGGGTGTCAAAAACATCAGCTATAGAGGCAGCAAACATGTCCGTACTATTGGATGTTGTGGTAGTGTTGCTGATATGTGGTTGTCATTGATTTCAACACTATTAGAATTATTGTTTTGAAGGTTGTATATGTTGAGGATATTGAGAAAATTGTTAAAGGAAGAGTTACAGGTTGCCAGTGGAAAAATGAAGGACATGAAGGTGTCTTGTTTTGTACATTGAAGATCAGTTGTTGTGGACTAAAGGGTTTATTGTTGAGAGTACATTTTTCATCTACCAGAAGTTTCAGAGGTTCGCGTGAAGATTTGATCGTGCTATGATCAGTTGTGTTCTGACAATATTTTGTGGGTTATGTCAGTGTTCCTAATTGAAGTTTATGTGTTTCTTCTAATTTATGTTGTTGCGGATGATTCTTTGTTAGTTCTTGTTGTTTTTGGATGCTTTGAGATCATTCTCTATTCTTATTGTATGTTTGTGTTGATCGGTGTGCTCGTAGTTGAAGATTTTTCTAGGTATTTTCAGGTTTTCATGTTCTTGGCTGACATCATGGTTGTAACGTGTTGCAGATCCTTGAATATTTAAATTTGAATTTTTTTTGTGCTCAAGTATATTGTTTTGGGTCACATCATGATATTAGCTAATGGTGTTTGATCCACATTGAAAATTTATTTGTAAATTTGGGCCGACATTGAAAATATGTTTTATTTTTTGGTCGACAAGGTTGTTGATGTAATTCCATGTGGCAGATAAATAAGAGAGATTGTTTGAGTGAAGTTAGTGTGTGAATAAGAGCGAGTGTATGCCAAAGAATGTGCAAGTGTGTGAATAGTGTTCTAATCATTCGATTGTATAGCAGAGTGAGAAGAAGTTTCAGTGAAGTGTGAAGAAGGTTTTATGTGCTTAACTGGAATTGTAATTAGGCTTGTGAAGAAGCTATTTTCTTAGTTCATACCCTGTAGATCTAATTCGTATTGATGTGTATTGTTATACAGTGATCCCTATTGTATTTGAGCAGTGAGCTCTAGGCAGTGTGCCTAAATGCATGTGCATTCCCATTATTTTTCTTATTAATTTAATAGGGTATAATATTGTGGACTAACATCCACCATGGTTTATCCCCTAACAAGGTTTCCATGTAAAAATCTTGGTGTTCTCTATCTTTATGATGTGTTTATTGGTTATGGTTAATGGTTCATTCATCATATCTGAGATTAAGTTAAGTTTGAAAAGTTTAAATATTCTATGACAACTGATTCAAACCCCCTCTAAGTTGGTTGTCCTTGTTTTTCCAACAATTGGTATCACAGCAGGTTCCTTTGAATAAGTTTAAAAGCTTGAGGTGATTCGAGATGGAATCATACAAGAAGGACAGTCCTAGATCCGAAGGAACAAACTACTCATTGTGGAAAACTAGGATGGAGTGTCATTTGAGGTTTATTGGTGAACCCTACTTGAAGATTACAAAAAATAGATATTTTATTCCTCAGAATGGTCCTTCCACTGCTAATGAGATTAAAGAGGCAGAGAATAATGTTAGTGTTATGGAAGCTTTGTTGAGTGCTCTAACATATTCAAAAATGACAAATGTGATAGCTCTGAAGATAGCTCATGAGATGTGGACAAAGCTAGAAACTTTGTATGAAGGAGATGTACATGTGAAGATGGAAAAGCTACAAAGTTTGAAAGGAAAGTATGAAAATTTGAAGATGGGTGAAGATAAAAAACATTTCTTCTTTTATGCAAAGAGTAAATGGAATAGTGATGGGTATTCGATGTGCCAGTGGTACCCTAGATGAGGAAGAAATTGTAGCTAAAGTACTTAGATCATTGCCTCCCTCCTACAAAGCAAAGGCTCATGCTATTGAAGAAACCAGATCATTAATGAATGTGACAAGGGATACATTGATTGGTAAACTTGTTGCCTTTGAGTTGAGCGAATTTGATGAATTTGTTCCCAAGATTGAAACTGCATTCAAGGCTACTATATCTGGAAGAAACAAGCAAATATATGATCTAAGAGGGAGTTCTAGAAAGAAATTCAAGTATGAGGAATAAATGAAACAACTTGAAGATGAAGAAAGAGATGTAGAAGAGTTGGAAGCACTGATTGTGAAGAAAGAAGGTAGAGGACAAGGTAAGTATAAAGGAAATCTACCGATCAAATGTTTTTCTTGCAGTAAAATAGGTCATTTTGCATCAAGGTGTCCTGAAAGAGTTCCTAGGTCTAAGCCTTACAAACCTAGATTTCAAAACAAATGTCATTTCACTAAAGAAGGTGTGACTGATGAAGAATCTGATAAATAAAATGGAAATGAAGATGATTGGGTTTTCATTGCTATCAAGGAAAATAGTCCAGTGGCTACTGAATCTGCTAAAGTTGAGAAAGCTCTTGCATCCTGAATTGAAGAAAAGGATGAGTGGGTTATTGACAATGGATGCTCACATCATATGACTGGTGACAAAAGAAAATTTGTAAGTATAGAGAAGTATGATAGTGGGGTTTTTAAGATTTGGAGATAAAAATTCTTGTGTGATTCGTGGAAGAGGATCTATTTGTCTTTGTGGTAAGCATAACACTGATGATGTTCTTTATGTCAAAGGCTTGAAGGACAAATTGTTGAGTGTTGGAAAAATGGTGGACAAGGGTTATGATCTTCAGTTCAAATATGGAAGATGCAAGATACTTGGAAGTTTTGGAAATGTAATTGCTTCAGGTAAACAGACAAAAGGTAATATTTTTCACCTGAATCCTTCTAGTGAAAGTTGTTTAATTGCTCAAGTAGATGAAAGCCAGTTATGGCATAGAAGGTTGTGTCATGTGAATTTTGATAACATTGTCAAAATAAGTTCCACTCAAGTAGTAAGAGATCTACCTAGGCTAGTGAAGGTTGCTAACACAATTTGCAAGGAGTGTTAGATGGGAAAACATACTAGAGTTTCTTTTTGGAGAAAACAACATCATTCAAATGGACTACTAGAGCTGGTACATACTGATCTATTTGGTCCCTCTAGAGTCAAAAGTATTCATGGACAAAGGTCCTTTAGGCTACTTATTGATGATTACTCTAGAATGATATGGGTTGCTTTCTTAAGAGAAAAATGTGAAGCATTAGAGAAGTTCAAAAGTTTCAAAGCTATGGAAGAGAATGAGAAAGGTCTGAAAATGAAATTCTTAAGGTCATACAGAGGTGGTGAATTCACCTCCAGGGAGTTTAATTCTTTTAGTGAAGAGCATGGAATCAAAAGATAGTTATCTACTCTTTGAACCCCTCAACATACTCGAGTTGTAGAGAGGAAGAACAAAACAATTATGTATGTCGCTAGAATAATGATGATTGAAAGAAATGTGCCTCACATCTATAGGAGTGAAGTTGTAAGCACTACTGTGTACACGTTTAACTAGGTAAATGTAAATGGTAATTCTAGTAAGAATCCTTTTGAACTATTGTTTAGTTATAAGCCTACTATTAAATATTTTGACATTTTTGGAAGTAAGTGTTATATCAAGAGAGATGAGGATATAGGAAGTTTGATGCAAGAAGTGATGAAGGAATATTTCTAGGTTACTCTACTAAAATAAATGCCTACTGGTGCTATAACAGAAGATTAAGAAAAATGGTTGAGAGTGCAAATGTCAGAGTTGATGAGGATTCTACAAAATCATCCAAATAATATGGATATGATTTAGATGACCAGGACGATAACACAAACAAAAGGAATAATGCTCAGACATAGAATCAACTTCAAATTGTTCCATATGTTCCAGTAAAAAAAACTTCCATTTGTTCCTATAAATCAAGGTATTCAAGAAGGAGAGACAAGTGCAAGTGCAGAGATAAGAACAGAAGAACCAAAAGTTTGAGAGAATCCTAAAACTTTGAGGTATGTGAAGCTAAATAATTATGAAAATAAAATTATAGGAGATAGGAATAAAGGTGTACAAACTAGAAGAAATATTCCAGAAGAGTATTGCCTGATTTCCAAGATTGAGCCTAAAGATGTCAATGAAGCTTGCAATGATGAACACTGGATGGAAGCTATGAAGGAAGAACTAATGTAGATTGAAAAGAATCATACTTGGATACTTGTTTCCAGACCTAAAGATAAAAATGTGATTGGTACCAAATGGGTCTTTTAGAATAAGTTGAATGAACAAGGTGAAGTAGTCCAAAATAAAGCAAGATTGGTATGTAAAGGGTATTCACAAATAGAAGGTATTGATTTTGAAGAAACCTTTGCCCCTGTTTCCAGAATTGAAGTTGTAAGATTATTTCTTACTTATGCTGCATATAAGAATTATAAAGTCTATAAAATGGATGTGAAGTCAACTTTTTTGAATGGTGAGCTAGAAGAAGAAGTA
Organism: Sequoia sempervirens; assembly: GCA_007258455.2. NCBI lineage: Eukaryota > Viridiplantae > Streptophyta > Pinopsida > Cupressales > Cupressaceae > Sequoia > Sequoia sempervirens. Next base: position 959,854,998 of record VDFB02271358.1, read on the forward strand.
TATATTGAACAGTCAGATGGATTTCAACTAATTAATAAGGAAAAAATGGTTTGTTGATTGAAGAAATATCTATAAGGACTCAAGCAATCCCCCAGAGCCTAGTATGCTAGACTAGATAAATATTTACTAAAGCTTGGATTCAATAAAGGTATTGTTGACATCAACTTGTATTTCAAATTGGATCATGACAAAGAGTTAATTATTGAGGTCTTTGTTGATGATAATCTATGTATGAAGTTTTCTAATCAAATGAAGAGTGAATTTGAAATGAGCATGATATGAGAGATGAAGTTCTTTCTGGGATTGCAAGTTACTCAATTAGACAAGGGGATCTTCATATCTCAGTCCAAATATGTGAGAGAGTTGTTGAAGAAGTTTGGCATGGAAAACTCAAAGCCTGTTGGTACTCCCATGGTAACCAAATGTAAGTTAACATAGAATGACGATTCTCCTAAGGAAAATCAAACAAGATACAAGTCAATGATTGGTGGATTTCTCCACTTAACTCAGACCAGACCAGACATTATGAATGTTGTATGTATGGTTGCTATATTTTAGGCTGATCCAAAAGAGTCTCATGTGACTATTGTAAAGAGAATCCTCAGGTATCTAAAAGGGACAGTTGACTTTGGGCTTTGGTATCCTAAGGATGATGATCTTACTTTGAATGCATATACTGATGTGGATTGGGCAGGAGATGTAGATGACAAGAAGAGTACTAGTGGTGGTGCCTTCTTCCTAGGGAAGAAGTTGGTGTCTTGGTTGAGCAAATAGAAAAATTCCATTTCTCTATCTACTACTGAGGCAAAGTATATTGCTACTACAAATAACTATTATCAAGTGGTGTGGATGAAACAGATGCTGAAAGTTATTAGAATAGTATATGATGAACCTATTGCCATATACTGTGACAACTCAAGTGCAATTAACATATCAAAGAATCCAGTGCTACACTCTAAGACCAAGCATATATCAATCAAGTTTAACTTCTTGAGGGAAAAAGTGACTGAGAAAGAAGTCAGACTAGAGTATGTACCTACCAAAGAACAAATTGTAGGAATTTTCAGCAAGTCGTTGCCGAAGGATACTTTTAAGTATCTTAGAGGGATACTAGGAGTGATTACCCCTCCTAATATGAACTAGAGATGAATTTAGTTGCATCAATCTGTGTGCTTCATAAATATTTCCTGATCCGGATTGATGTTTCTGTGGCTGCTACTTAGGGGGAGTAGTCAGATGTGCAGATATGTGATTCATAGCTTGTATGTAGGAAGATAATTCTTATCCTTTCCATTGATTTCAAAGGGGGAGAAGAGTAATGTGAAAAATTGTTACTTATCTGAGAAGAGAGTCTTATGGGGAGAAGATCATGCAAAAGAGGTTATGGAAGAAGAGTCAGAATCTAAGGGGGAGTAAGTGTTGATTGAGAGTTGGGTTGATGGTGTTTTTCACATCATGTGTTACCATCAATGCCAAAGGGGGAGATTATTGGATGCTTTGGTTTTTTTGCTAATATGTTCTTGTCATTGATGTCAACACTATTAGCATTATTGTTTTCAAGGTTGTATATGTCGAGGATATTGAGAAAATTGTTAAAGGAAGAGTTTCAAGTTGCTAGTGGAACAGTGAAGGTCATGTAGGTGTCTTGTTCTATACGTTGAAGATCAGTTGTTGTGGACTAAAGGGTTTATTGCTAAGAGTATCTAGTTCATCTAATGGAAGTTTCAGAGGTCCACGTGAAGATTTGATCGTGCTATGATCAATTGTGTTCTAACAGTATTTATGTGGGTTATGTTAGTGTTCCTGATTGAAGTTTATGTGTTTCTGGTAATTTTTTTGTTGCAGATGATTCTCCATTAGTTCTTGTTGTTTGTGGATGCTTCTAGATTCTTTATTCTTGTTGTACGTCTGTGTTGATTAGTGTGCTCATGGTCAAATATTTTTCTCGGTATGTTCGATTTTTCATGTTCTTGGACGACATGATGGTTCTAACGTGTTGCGGATCCTTCAAGATTTAAATTTAAATTTTTGGCATGCTTGAGGATATTGTTTTGGGTTGCATCATGATATTAGCCAATGGTGTTTGATCCACATTGAAAATATGTTTTATTTTTTGGCTAAAAGGGTTGTTGATGTAATTCCATGTTGTGGATATATAAGAGTCATTGTTTGAGTGAATTTAGTGTGTGCATAAGAGAGAATGTATGCCAGAGAAAGTGCAAGTGTGCAAATAGTGTTCTAATCATTCGATTGCAGAGCAAAGTGTGAAGAAGGTTTTTTGTACTTAACTGGAACTGTAATCAGGCTTGTGAAGAAGCTATTTTCTCATTTCATACCCTATGGATCTAATCCGTATTGTTGTGTATTGTTGGGTAGTGAGCCCTCTTATATTTGAGCAGTGAGCTCTAGGCAGTGTGCCTAAATGCATGTGCATTCCCTTTATTTTTCTTATACTTTTAGCAAGGTATAATATTGTGGACTAACATCCACCATGGTTTTTCCCCTAACAAGGATTCCATGTAAAAATCTTGGTGTTCTCTGTGTTTCTGATGTGTTGATTGGTTATGGTTTATTGTTCATTCATGAGATCTGAGATTAAGTTAAGTAAAGTTTGAAAATTTTAAATATTTTGTGACAACTGATTCACCCCCCTTCTTAGTTGTTTGTCCTTGTTTTTCCAACACGTACATGTTGCACCATTCACAAGGGCCATTGTAGAATCTGTAACTGTAGAAAAGAAGAAGCTTAGGAAAGAACACAATGATTTGTTGGTTAAATATGGAAAGCTTGAACAACACAATAAGTAGTTATAGAAAAAGGTAGCATTATTGGAGGATAAGTTGCAAAGTTTGCAACTAGGAAAGCATAAGCAAACTAATGTTGACTCCCCTACCACTTCATAAGAAACTGCACCCCCCGAATTTACCACTAAAAAAAGTTCCTCATGGGAAATTGTGCCATACAACATGGGAAATGTACTTATTTCAATAATAGAGCCTAGTACATCAGAAATGCCACAGGCTGAGGAAGTTATCAGTAGGGAAGAGTTGCTCAAGCAACTAAATGAATATAAAGAGAAAAGTGATTATCATGATGAGGAGGTTTTAAATAGAAATATGAAGATTACCACTACAATATTGGAGCATTTCAATAGAGGAGTGAATTACAGATTGAATATCATTCACTATAGCTATTCATCCATTATGGTTGCTATAAATAATTTTGACAATGATAGGGAAAGAGCTATTACACTTATGGAAACATGGATCCCTAGGATGCAAGGATTGAGATTGATGTCCATTGGAGCTTAGAAACATGCCAACCCTCCTGAAAATTTTAAGCCCACTGTTACTATTGTAGGTAAAATTGAGGGGTATAGGGGAAATATTGAACCTTTGGAGATCAAAATAAGGCAACTAGTGAAATCATTAAATGAATCACATCATGGTCTCCTCCCATCCATTTTGAGGGATGACGGTAGCATAAAAACCCTGTACAAATGGAAAGTTGAAACCAATAAAACTATTTGAGATCAAACAGTTTCAATTTGTTGAAGATATGATATGGGCACACTAAAGAGAAATATGGATATGTTGGCTCATGCAGAGATTGTCTTGTTGGAGTTTCACCAAGAGGCCAACCAAATTGTTACAAGTATGCACCTTATAGAGAAAGTGCAAATGAGGTCATGTATTTCAACTGGCCTACTGAAGAGGAATTACTAGCATGGAGAGGAAGATACTTGGAGGGGGTGGTGATTTGAAATTTTTATGTTGAAGTCTACAATTATGATGAATAATGTATGGGTTAAAATGCACTACATATCCTAGATTTAGTATAGATTACGCTTTTGCTAAAGTATAGAAGCTATAGTACATTTTCTTAAAATTGAATTGATTACTAGTCTACGGACATGGGCATATTCTTTTTCCTTTCTTTTGATTTCTTTCATGTTTTCTTTCTTTTCCACTTGGTGTGTGTGGGCACAAATTTATAGGTAACAGTTTGAAGATACTTTTTAAAAATAGGATCAGATCTCCAACAATGAATGAAGACTACTTTTATTTCACACATGTTTCCCACCTCCTGGGAATGAAGAGTAACTAAAAAGGGAATCTTTGTTATAGCAATCCAATAAGGTAATGACATGTGTACTTTCTAGCCTAAGGCTTGTTTTGCTCCTTCATTTCTATAAGAAAGAATTATGGGACAGAAAGTAGGGGTTCATTGTTTTGAAATTTACACTATGAATTGTAAAAGGAATATCAAGCATGTTTTCAGTTTTTCCTTAAGTTTAAAGTCTATTGTTATGTATGTAATTTTGATAACAATATAGAAAATACAATACAAAGTGATACCAATTTCATGGCTATTCTCTCCTTTGTACTCATTTTATGAGTAATGAATGAAAATAATCAAGGATTGTTTTGTTCATCTTTGTTGTTTCTCAATGGATGTTTAATTTCATTCTTTCTTATTAGTTCAATGAATTAGTGTAAATGCTTGGATGAGATTTTTAACTCATAAGAATTAGGTGCTAGGATATTTCTAAGCAGTGATGATGATGAATGTAATATGGGAGTGTTGTAATGCAATGTTTCTTGAGATTGTATGTTGCTATTGTTGAGTTGTTTGGTTGCATAGGTTGATATTGACTCCGTGTTTGGGATAAGGCATTGGTTCATGCAAAGTATTCATAATTCATTTTATGGGTTGACTCATCAACTAATCACTTTTTATTCACAAACTTTCAAATGAGTAATATTATAGTTGTTTTTTGTTGAGTTTCATTATTCTCATGCTCCAAGTGTAGGATATCAATAAATGAGCTACCAAATTCTTTGATATACTACATTGTTGAGTACTTGTATGAGAATTATCTATTGTGTACAATGTATTGAAATGGTGATTATATAAATTCTTGAGTATACATTGTGGGATTACCCTATCGGGTTTCACAGAGCCCAAAGCATAGGAGTAGAAGTTTTGCAACTTTTACTCATTCATTGGCCAATCCCTTTGGAATAATAAGTATTCGAAATGGAAAAGTCCATAGGTATTTCTGAAGATCAACTTGGTTCTTAAAAAATAACCAACACTTTCTACTTATGTTAGTTTTTCATGGGATCTTGATCCTGGGGGCTTGATCACCCCTCTTGATCCTTGTCATCTCATCTTGCTAGGATTGGTACATTTGAACCCCTCTTGGTGTGTTTTTGTCTACTTTAGTGTGAGTTTGAAGCATGTTCATCCTCTCACTAAAGTGGGGGCTAAATGTAGTGTAGTAAAATTGACCCCTTGACATTTTCACACTCATTTGCGTCTTCATGGATTTTGGCTTGATGCTGCCTTGATTTAGTGTTGTAATGTGGATAACACATTCACATTAGGTCTTGGGATCTTGTGAACTAATGGAATTTAATCATGCCTTGCTAAAGTGTTGTCGAGTGTTGTAACATACTTCCACACTTTTCTAGGGTTTTATCAATTCACTAAGCACAATAAATATAATTTTAATCAAAATCAACCCTAATCTTGCCCTATTTTGAGTGTTGTAAAGTGTTGTAACTCACTTTCACATTTCTCTAGGCCTATCATTAATAATTGGGCTTTCTTATGCTTTAATTGGCCCTATTTTGCATCCACAAGCCTCATTTATAGCATCTTTTTGAGGATAATCCTGAAACCAATCAGTACCCAATCATAATTCAGGTGTTCCTAGCTTGTGTGGCCCAGATTTAGTGTCTAGTACTTATTCTCCACCTTGGGTGAATGGGCCCCACCTGGATCTTTTGGCATTGAACTAGTTTTTACAACTTTCTAAGAACTTTTCATTTTTGGTCCCATACATTTTGTCTAATGGGACTCATTTTCCACTTTGGGCGAATGAGTCCCATGTGACCCAAATTCAAATTTAATTCAAATTTTTGATGGTATTTTATTCTACTATATCTGATGTCGGCTTGTAGTGTTGTAATTTTGGGAATTCTTGCATAATTGAGTATAAATAAAGGTTCTTTGACTCATATTCAACACCTAGCATTCAACAGAGTTCACAAGAGCATTTGAGCATTCACAAGAGAATTCAAGAGCTTTCAAGGGTGGATTATCAAGCATTTTAGAGCATTCGTCAAGCATCAATCATCATGTCAAAGATTGCATTCATCATGTTCGTTATTGTGCTAAAAATTGTGATGTAGAGTTCATGATCCAAGCAATTGTTACATTCAAGATCTATCTCCTTCAAGCTAGAGTCAAGAACCACATCCATTGTAGCCATTTCAAACATGTTTCTAGCACCTTATTGCTAGGGTTTGGTGAGTTTCAACATTGATATTTTTTCATTCATCATTCTCCATTCATATTTTCTTTCATTTCAAGGTTTAATTACCAACAAGGGGTTTGACTAAGGAAAACTCCTATTCACTAACCCTACAACATTTTTCCCTCTTCTTGTGTGCAATTTGCAAGGCTAGGTTGTAGATTTGTCAAGTAGAAAATTTGGAGAATAGTTTTCAAATCCCTAAAGTTGTGATTAAGTCTTGGAGAAGCTTAGAGAAGACCTACAAGTGGCAATTTATAGTTTTGGACCCAGAAACTACTCAAAAAGAGTAGAGCAGACCGAGAGGCATAAAGTCAGATTCATAATTTCTAGAAAAGCAGAAGTGGAATGGTTTTCCACTATTTTGAATGAGTCCCACTATACAAATGTAACAAATATTTTTTACAGATCTGGATACCATTTTGGTTGAAACCTGCTCTAGTGCATTTTTCTAGAAACTGGACCGATTCACCTAGCTTGGAAAATGAGTCCCAGTCAATTGTGACAGTATATTTTCCAACATTCCAGACCTCTATTCTACCTTCTTCAGTCTCTTAGGTGCACACTTTCTATCTCATAACTTTTTGTTGCATTTTTTTCATCTTTCTAAGTCATTTAGGGTTTTACATTTCATTATCTTTTCCAAGTTTAAACTTGGTGGTGAATCACCTAATGGATCATCTTCGGCCCCTACGACAGTTCGTTTACAATATTTAAATCTCATTTCCATTGAAATCTCAATGGTTTGTTCTTGAGTGAAGTGTGTATGAATATTGTCTCTCTCCTTTTAGGTCTAAAACCCTAAAGCTGAAAGAGAGGACCCCAAAAACAATTTCCCAACATTTCAAAGGGTTGAGGGTTGAGAGTTTAAGGTTTAATGGTTGAGGGTTGAGGGTAGATGGTTGAGGGTTGAGGGATTAAGAGTTCAGGCTTGAGGGTATTGGGTTTAAGGGTTGAGGATATAGGGTTGAGGGATTAGGGTAGAGAGGTACGAATGGATGGAAGGAGAGATGGAGGGAGAAGTGAGGTAGAGAGAAGGAGAGAAGAGGAGGGAGGGACAAAGATATATGAGGGTTGAGGATCCAATGTATAGGGTAGAGGGTTGAGAATTGAGGGTATAGGGTTGAGGACATATAGGGCTGACAGTTTAAGGTATTGGGTTGACGGTATAGGGTTGATGGATTAAGGTTGATGGTAGAGGGTAGAGGGTATTGGGTTGAGGGAAGAGGGTAGAAGGTTTAAGGGTTTAGGTTTTAAATGTTTAGGGTTGATGATTTAGGGTTGAGGGTAGAGGGTTTAGGTTATAGGTTTGAGGGTATATGGTTCAAGGATTAGGGTTGAGGGTTCAATGTATATGGTAGAAGGTATAGGGGTTGATGGTATAGGGTTTAAGGGTTGAGGGTTTAATGTATAGGGTATATGGTAGAGGGTTTAAGTGTTTAGGGTTTAAGGGTTGAGGGTTGATCGTTTAAGGTTAAGGGTAAAGGGTTGATGGATTAGGGTTAAGGGTGAAATGTATAGGGTAGAGGGTATAGGGGTTGAGGGTTTAGGGTTTAAGGGTTGAGAGTTGAGGGTAGATGGTTGATGGTTGATATTATAATGGTTGAGGGATTAGGGTAGATATTTTACTTGATTTTAATGGTTTAAGGGTTGAGGGATTAGGTTTGATGGTAGAGGGTATTGGGTTGAGGGTAGAGAGTAGAGGGTTTAAGGGTTTAGGGTTTAAGAGTTGAGGGTTTAGTGTTTAGGGTTTAGGGTTGAGTGTTTAATTTTTTAAGGGTTGAGGGTATAGAATTGAGGGATTAGGGTAGAGAAGGAGGGATGGATGGAAGGAGAGATGGAGGGAGAAGTGAGATAGAGAGGAGAGAATAGGAGGGGGGGAAAAAGATATATGAGGGTTGAGGATCTAATGTATAGGGTAGAGGGTTGAGATATGAAGGTATAGGGTTGAGGAACTATAGGGTTGATGGTTTAGGGTATTGGGTTGAGGGTATAGGGTTGAGTAATTAGGGTAGAGGGTAGAGGGTAGAGGGTTAAGGGTAGAGGATAGAGGGTTTAATGGTTTAGGGTTTAGGATTTATGGTTAAGGGTAGAGGGGAGAGAGATAGAGGGAGTGAGAGAGAGAGAGAGAGAGACCTGAGAGAGGGAGGGGGTAGGAGGGAGAGACTTGAGAGAGAGAGATATGGAGAGAGGGAGGGAGGGAGTGGGAGAGAGATAGAGAGTAGAGGGTAGAGGAAAGAGAGAGAGGGGGAGAGAGGGAGGGAGTGGGAGAGTGATATAGGGTATACACACAAGTGAATCCTTTCCATTTTCTAAATATTTTACAACATCCTTAATTAGAGGGTGCCTTTAAATTTTATTAGACTATAATAAATAGATGTTCTTACAGTATATGGGTATGCTTTCTCTTTCATATGGACCAACAAGTCATAAAACTTCATAGATACTGTTACACTGCTCCTCTCCATCCACAAAGATATGTTTGAATTTTGACCTACTCACCTGCAACCAATTGCCTTTTCTTAACCATGAATTATTGATATTAAATTCCTACTGCTTCAATTCTAGGTGCATACTAAATTCTGGCTGGGCCCACTAGCTTGCCAATTCAGTGAAATGTGAAACCTAACATAGCTTGTTTGAAAAAATGGGTCCAATAAATGGGGTCTCCCAGTGATGTAAAATCATCAAGAGACCCCATTTTTTCAAATATGCCACTACATTGCCAATTTCACCAAATTGGCAAGCTATTGGGCCCACTAGCTTGCCAATTCAATGAAATTGGAAACCTAACATGGCCTGTTTGAAAACATGGGTCCAAGAAATGGGGTCTCCCAGTGATTTACATCACCAAAAGATATGGACCCACTAGCTTGCCAATTCAGTGAAATTGGAAACCTAACTTGGCCTATTTGAAAAAATGGGTCCAATAAATGGGGTCTCTTGGTGATTTACATTATCGGGAGACACCATTTCTTGGACCCAATTTTTCAAACAAGCCACTACATTTCCAATTTCACTTAATTGGCAAGCTAAGGTAGAGGGTTTAAGGGTTAAGGGTTTAGTGTTTATGGTTAAGGGTAGAAGGGACAGAGATAGAGTGAGAGAGTGAGTGATAGAGAGAGAGGGAGTGGGAGACAGATAGAGGGTAGAGGGTTGGGAGAGAGATAAAGGGTACAGGTTTAAGGGTAGAGGGTAGAGGGTTTAAGGGTTAAGGGTAGAGGGTGGAGGGTTAATGGTAGAGATGAAAGAAATATGAGTGAGTGAGTGAGAGAGATAATTGAGAGAGAGAGGGGATAGGAGGGATATACTTGAGAGAGAGAGTGAGGGAGTGGGAGAGAGATAGAGGGTAGAGGGTTTAAAAAGGTTTAAAAGGGTTTAATGGTTAAAGGTAGAGGGGAGAGATAGGGATGAGTGGGTGAGAGGTGGGGGAGAGGGTATAGGAGGGAGAGACTTCAGAGAGAGAGGGAAGGAGTGGGAGAGAGATAGATGATATAGGGTTAAGGGTACAGGGTAGAGGATTTAAGGGTTTAAGGGTTTAAGGGTTGAGGGTAGAGGGTCGATGGTTAAGGGTAGAGGGGAGAGAGATAGGAGTGAGAAAGAGAGAGATAATTGAGAGAGGGAGATGGCATAGGAGGGAAATACTTGAGAGAGAGAGAGAGAGGGAGGGAGTGGGATAGACATAGAGGGTAGAGGATTAAGGGTAGAGGGTAGATGGTTTAAGGGTTTTAAGGTTTAAGGGTTTAAGGGTTTAAGGGTTAAGGGTAGAGGGGAGAGGGTTAAGGGTAGAGGGGAGAGAGATAGGAGTGAGTGAGAGAGGTAGAGGGGGTAGGAGGGAGAGACTTGAGAGATAGAGAGAGAGAGAGAGATAAAGAATAGAGGGTTAAGGGTAGAGGGTTTAAGGGTTAAGAGTTTAGGGTTAAGGGTAGAGGGAAGAGAGATAGAGGGAGTGAGTGAGTGAGAGAGAGAGAGTGGGAGAGAAAGAGAGATTAGGGTTTAGGGTTTAAGGTTTAAGGGATTAGGGTGTAAGACATAGTGTATAGGGTTGCGGGTTTAGGGATAAGTGACAGACCTAGATGGTTAAGGGGGATAGATGGCTAAGGATAGAGAGAGAGAGAGAGAAACCTACAAAAAATCAACTTTCTCATAATGCAAGCACATTTTGAAGTAGTTGAGATGTAGCCATTTTTTTAGCAATACATAACGCGCTCACGTTATAATGTGAGCATGTTATAACATGAGTGTGTTTTGTTTTGCTCTAAAAATGGTACAAAAACTCAATATACCCATGATCTCCAGGCCCACATTCTGCATATTCTCTTGGTTATGCATGTGTTCTGAAAAAAAGAATCGTTTTGATGCTTTTGTGAAGTGTGCATGCAAGTTTTTCAAATTCCATCACCTTTTTTATGATATTTCCACCACCTTTGCATGAAATAGCATAGTTTTCACATTGAAAGGCATATAATATCGATTCAAGTTTCAATTCCATTCAAGAGTGATATACAATTGATGTTTGGAGGGAAACAATCTTTTGAAAAACTCAAATTGCTGAGGAGTTTGAAGAAAGAAGAATCGAAGGATACACAATTGGGTAGAACTCCATTTGAATCTCTATTTTTTAGGTATGTGAAGTCTTTACACATTTTGTTTATATTTTATTTCATTCTATTATGGCTTGCTTTGATTTTTTTATTTTGCATATTCCATGTTCATAATTGTTTGTTTGTCATTATAACCTTAGCTTGTCAATGCACATTTTAAATTACACAATTCTGTACACTTTTCGATTACATTTAAACCACATCTCTTTGAGGCATTTTTTTAAACAATTGACTTAGCTTGTGTCTGCTTCCACATTTTGTATACACATATATATGATACAAGTTATAAGTATGTAAAATAATACATAATTTCCCAATCCTTTTCTATGGATGTGCATACCCCTCTCCAAAGTTTTCATTTTGGTATAGGCATGGAAGATGTTAGAAAATGTAGTGGAATTTGGTTTTACACCTAGAAATTGCATATGCTTGAACTTTTCTACATCCTTTTCAAAAAATCCATTTTTTGCATATCCTGCAATCAGTCTATAGTCCACGAAGACATATTTCATTGAGGTATTTTGTCAAACAGTTCTACCAAGTAGTTGATTTCCTTGTCTATGCTACCAAATTTTCCATACATTTCTACCAAAGCATTTTATCAAAAAACATAGACAAGGCAATCAGATGCTTGAAGAAATTCCTCAAAAAAATAAAGTCTCATGGTGATGTGCATTTTTTCAAATAGCTGATTGTATTGTCTCTACTACCAAATTTTCCATGCATGTCTCTACAAAATTGGAATATATACTCCTCCCACATTGATAGATCTTTGAATCCATTTTGGTTTTCATCTCTATTCATAAATTTTCCTCATCACTAAACTTACCTCATCACTAATGTTGTGATATATTTTTAATGTTTCCTTGTTTAGTCTTTCTACAAGGGATGGTAACCCTTCTCTCCACTATTTCAAGACTCTTTATTCAAGGCTAAGTTAGAAACATGGGGAAAGGTGCAACCTATCTTGAAATCATGGCATGCCACAAGACCACATTTCTTTAAGGCATTAGATCTGAAAATTCATGTGACCATTGACAAGCTAGTGAGCTCACTAGCTTGTCAATGTGGTAGGGTTGACAAGGTAGAGGTAGCATGAAAAAATCCCTCATAGAAATGGGGTTTCATGGTGAGCTCACTCGCTTGTCAATGTAGTAGGGTTGACAAGGTAGGGGAAACATGAAAAAATGCCTCAGAAATGGGGTGTCACAGTGATGTACAACAATTGACTCACTTATTATAAAAAACTTCATTTATTAAAACAAATCAACCTAATGATTATATATCAATATCAATATAGAATACCATTTATTCACATAAACATTTAAGAACTTCAATTTGTAAACTTTTTTTATGCATAAAGTCATAAAATAATGTTAACATGTCATAAAAATAATCACATTTACAAGTAATAGAAGCATGTATGATTTGTTAGATGTTGTTCAAGTAACATGAATTAACTCAAGTACCCCAAAAGTTCTTCACACATGTTTTCCAACTAAGAAATCATGTATGCCCTCAAACATTTGTAATTGGGTTTGGGATCTAGTTCCATAGTTCCTATTTATTGCTGCCCTCAAACATTTGTAATGATATTTACTCAAATTTTAAAATTTATTGCTACCCTCAAACATTTGTAATTCATGCAACATAATCCCTCAACAATCCAAATTGCAAAATGGCAACAATCTTTGATGGCTTGTTACTTGGAGACTATGTTAGTTACAATCATTATGTCTAAGGCATCAGAATCACATAGGGAACCTCTACAATAACCTCTCATCTTAGAGTCATTTTCTCGTGGTGTCCAATTTTCACTTGATCAAAAAAGTGTCAAATGCAAGCAGTGTAAAGTTGCAAAGTGGTGCAACTTTTGTTCTACAACA
>VDFB02271358.1:959867909-959883398 GCA_007258455.2 Sequoia sempervirens
CAAATAAAAAGGTGGCTATTGGAAAAGTCATGCCGCTAGATGGGCTTCCCGCTCAACCATATTAAAATTATACCTCCTGATAACTTTAACAAGGTTCCACAAAGGAAAATGTCAATTTGTGCTTCATGAGACAAGCAAAGCTCTATATGTTTAGAACTCATGATCAAAAAGGCAGGGTACCACAAGCATGCAAGTTGCGTTATGCAAGGTCGTAAAAATGCAAAATGTAAAAATGCAAAAATGTAAAATGCAAAAGATGTTCAAAGGAGTCTTGTTACATTTATGCAAGGTCAGTCACTTAGGGAACATTATGTCTAATGTCTCCAAGAGAGGACCAATAGAAGAATAAAATATTCACAACTTAGGGAATGCAGTGTGTCGTATCAGGCTACCAAGAGAAATGTAATATGCTAAGATAGATCACACTTATGAAGGACATCACACCCAATGTCATCCATAAAGTGATGAATGCATCATATAAATGACAAGGCTACACTAGGAACCTAGAATGCAAATGAATTAATGGTAATGTATGCCCCCACTTTAAATAAATTAATACACATCATTCTGTGAGCAATTACTTTAAAGTAGCAAAGGGAAAATGCCAAAAAGTAAAAAAGACATGAGAGTCAACTTGGAAAGCCCTATTCCAAGTTGTATGTTTCTAAGAAAGGTTGTGTCATGTCAATGAAAAGGAAAAACAAAAGAAAAGGAGGTTTCCCCCCAAAAAAGAACACACCAAACAAATAAGGGATCGATGGATTTGGGGTCAGTATGTTTGTTGCTACAATGTTTTTATAAAAGAGTTCAGAACTGTCATCATTCCCCAAAGCACATAGAACTAGAAGAATGACACAAAGAGATCAAAAACAAAAGAAAAATAAAGTCTGTTTTGGGTCAATATGGAAGAGACATTGCAGTCTCAACGCCTTGCATCATCCCTGAAAGGAAAACACAAGCGAAAAGAAAGAAAAAGAAAAGGCCAACGGAAAAGAAAAAGATTTTGGGTCAACATGAAGGAGACATCTCGGTCTCAATGCCTTGTGTCAACCCCAAAAGGAAAAACACAAGAAAAAGACAAAGAGAAAAGGGACCGATTGGGTCAACATGGAAGAGACATAGGGCGTCTCTATGCTTTGTGTCATCCCCAAAAGGAAAAAACAAAAGAAAAAGTGAAAAAGACAATGACCTTTTGGGTCAACATGGAAGAGACATATGGCATCTCTATGCTTTGTGTCACCCCCAAAAGGAAAACACAAAAGAAAAAGTGAAGACATAGGATGTCTCTACTTAAAAAGGGCCATCCCCAAAAGCGCGAAAAGCATAGAAAAAAATAAAAAGTGGAAAAGACAAGGACCTTTTGGGTCAACATGGAAGAGACATAGGGAATCTCTATGCTTTGCGTCATCCCCAAAAGGAAAAAAAAAATTAAAAAAATTGAAAAATATAAGGTACAACTTATAGAAGAAGAGAGGTACGAATAGAAGAAGTGTACGACGAGAGAGAAAAATTAAACACACGATACGGGGGAACACAATACACACATATAAGAAAACTAAAAGCAAAAGTGAAAGTAAAATAAATGCTAGAATACTAGTAAGGTGATGCAAGTCAATCATCTAACAAGTCATCCACCTCCCTATCATGTTCAGTATAATGCGACAGCGGTTGACTATCCAAAGGAAGAATTACAAGTGTCGAACTAAGAGTTGTACCAGGTTCTTCACTTGGTGGAGAGGATTTATCATTTAAGCTCATGGTAGATGAAAATAAAGAGTTTAAATCATTATGCACTTATTCATCTATTTTGGCTATCTCTGCATCATCATCATCATCAAGATTGATGACAACGAGAGGATGAAGGGTGATTTCCAAGGAAGGATGTATGAAAAGTTGTTGTTGCTGGATTGGTTCATTTTGTTGTGAAGGTTGCACTGGACTATCTTGTGTTGGGTTAGCAGAAGGAGGGTGGTCATCTATTATTTTTTTCAAAGGAAAAGGTTGATTTTCTTTATTTTCTTCTATGCGAAATTGACGAGCGAGGAGATGACGATGACACCTACATTCCCTAGCATCATTATTTCGTTTGATTTTGTTTTGAAGTTGTTGAGGTGTAATATCGGATTGAGTCATCATAGGTTCTTTTGCTTTTGAAGGGGGAAGAACAAAATAAATGGAAGAGGATGGATCAATCACTTTCTCTTTGGCTTTTTACACTTGTTTTATGCAAGGAGGTATGACAGGATTGGTTTCATTTTCCCTTGGTCGTTTAAACGATGGTGGGGAAGTGTCTAAGGGTGGTTGGTCATGAGGTTGTATGGTTTTTTTGATGTTAGACTCAGGTTGAAGCATGGTTTCATTTAAGATAGGAGGAGTGGAAGTTGATGGGGACATGTTACGAATAGACAATTCAACTATGCATTTGGCTTTGAACTTTTGATAGGTTATGAAAAAGAAGTCCTTTCGAGGGGTGATAGGTTCCATGGGTTTAGGCCAAAAGGCTTCAAAGGAAAAATTACCTTTACAAGATAAGAGGATAAAGCTACTATGGTGTATGGTAAATATTTAATTTCCATGTGGAAACTTCAAACACTTATGAACTACTGAAGGGACCTCTTTCATTGAGCGAAGCCAAGGGTAGCCTAGCCACAAATGAAATTGATCTGATTATGGAATAATAGAAAATGTTACATACAAATTTTTGGGTCCTATTTGTAATGGGAGCACGATCAATCTGATCATAGGGCATGCAAAACTAGTATGTGTCTTAATCCATGCAGTGGGTTTATTATAATCATCTTGATAGAGATCATGTAATACTAAAAACTCTTCTCTGATCACATTCTCACCACAGGAGGGATCTATTAATATCCCATTGGTGGGTTTATCATAGATTCTATAGGCTATGTAAAGAGGACCATCAGGATGTTTTTGAAGTATATCTTTAGCAAAAAAATTCATATCAAGATATTTATTGTTTTGGCCCTTACAAGGGATAACGTCTATCGCACCCACAAGTTTATACATAGGATTAACTTGGGTAATAGTTGGAGTTATATCATGTTGTTCATTATTTTTATTAACATTCATTGCATCAGTATTTGAAGGTTCACTAGCCTTGATAAATGAGATATTGTGTTTAGGCATAGGATTGGTGAAAAAAAATAAATTCTGGTTAGGGGGTGCAATGGACTTATTGCCTTGATTATTAACACCCACAATGGACAAATGGTCCAAATCAATGAGGTCTTGGACTAAATTTTTTAGAAACTTGTAGTGTTCAATGTCATATCCATTTTGGTGATGAAAATAACAATAAGAATTAGGTTTGAAGGTGGGTGATAATGGTTGGGTGGGATCAAGTGGTTTAAAGGGTGACAAAGTGATCATGTGTTGTGGAGGGTATCAGGTAAGGGAGTAAATTGTCTCTTCGGGTCCCCATAGGTATAAGGAACCATCGCTTTAATAGTTGCCACTTAGTTTGGAATTGGTTGGGTTGGTTGCAGTTGTGGTTGAGGAGGCAAATTGAATTGTAAAAAGCCTCTATTTGGTTTGCGAAAGTTTTGATTTTTGGTTTGATTGTTGTGTTCAGGCTTTTCAGCTTAGTTAGAAATGGATTTTCAATCATGACTTGAAACCGAGTTATGGTATTTGTAGATAGGGTAAAAATCAGCAGATTTAGAGTGTTGAAAACAATAATCTAATTAATCCTATCATGCACAATAGAGTACGAAATAATACAAAAATCACAATATGAAGCATAAATGCAAACTGATCTCCGCATTAACTCGATTTATCTCCATTGCTCTTCTCCACCTGCATGAGAATGCGAGATTTTGAAGGGTTGACAATGGAGGAATGTTGAGTGCTCATTCCTGCAGCATAACGACTTGACAATGACAATGACAAATAGAGAGAATGATAGATAGAGAGAGAAGACTAATTTTGACAGAGTCTGGATGCTAGAAGAATCAACCCCCTAAATGGATTGTGAGAGGCCGTATTTATAGAGTCAGACGAATTCCAAGACAAGACTCCGGACATCAAAGATCCTAATGTAAGCGATCTTTGGATTTCGGACGCAAAAGGAAAACACAACCAGACTTAAGATGCAAGATTTGTTATCTCCTTCTTTGCTTCAAAGGAAATGTAACCCTGGAAAAAGACCTATAGCTTAGGGACGATGAATTCATCTAATTAAATAAAATTAATTGTGGACAATAACGGAAGCCACTTTGTTAAGAAAGTTTGACAAGATCTTTTAGATTTTACACTAAACAAATTTTGGATTTATTTAATTAACACACGAGATTTCATTAATAAACAATATGAACTCTTATTTTAATTAACATTAGAAATCGATTTACCACTAAATATACCATTTAATTAACACAGAGGAAGCAATGAAATTGAATAAAATGTAAATACATTTATTTAACCACCAGATGACATCTAGAAACATGCCACATTTCCAAATGATGAAACACGGCACGTGCTGCAAAGAGTGACAATTTCATGAGCTTGCCTCCCTTGAGATGATGTTCGAGATGATATTTGTGTCGCGTAACATCATTTCAAAGAAGTTAAGGTATGGATAGAGGAAAAATGGATAATGATAGAAAGATAGGATGACGATGGAATGATGATGCCCCTCGAGAGGATAGGCGGGTGAACAAACACGGGTAGGCTCTCAAAATGAAAGGGATGGGTCAAGAACTAAAGATGAAGGAATGGATGATACGTTATGCTGCAATGAAAGATGAGCAACCATGATGTTTGATATAGCACTAGATGTTATGCACCAAGATATAAGGACCAAGGTGACGATGTGTCTCATGCCCCATCATAGTACAACCTTGTCTAGATGTATGAGGAAAGAGGCTTAGAGCATTAAAGCCCTAATGCACAAAAGGTATTATGTGACCTTAGATGCAAAGGATAATGCAAAAAGATATTCCAACACACACAAGATATGAATATTAGCTGGAATGATATGGATTTGATACAAATGCAAGATAAAATGATAACACACACAAGCAAGCAAGCAAGCATGCACAAATGATACAAAAAAAAACAAGGTATTGCCCCTGTCAAGTTGTAAACCGTTGATTGATTGACTGATTGATTGATGATGGTGACTAATGATGATAGTGTTGTCATTGTGGGGAAAGACATATCCCTAGATCAACACAAGGATGGCTGACAATTGATAGATTGACTTTGATTGATTGGGTTTACAACAAGATTAGGATTAAGACCAAAGGATGTGATTGGATAATTTCACAAGATTGATCGACTTGATTGATATGGATTGACTTGCATTTGAATTATTGCTTGAATTTTTGTTGGCTATTTGATTTTTTTGTATTTTTGGGGATATTTTGATTTTTTTGTATTTTGAAATGTTTTGATTTTTTTTGGACTTTTGGAATGTTTTGATATTTTTGGACTTTTGGATTGTTTTGATTTTTTTGGACTTTTGACATGTTTTGAGGTGTCAAAGGATGAAAATTTGAATAGCCTTTGTGCTAGATACCAATGACAAGGGGAAAACCAAGTCTAGGTGCAAGGGGATAGATGGGACTAATGGATGAAAGGGGTGTATGTGTCACAAGGGAGCAAGGATGTGATCTCCAGAGACTATGTCGCATAGGAATAACATGCCCCATTCTAGGTACAAGACTTAGGATTTTTCATGAAAAAGCTTATGACAATGAGATAATGATATGCTTGTTTGGAAGGGATGAGGTATGTCAAGAGATATCCAAAGAATGTTTCAACACTTTGCCCTTATATCTTCATCAAGATCAAAAAGAGAAGGGTGGATAAATTGACTCAATATGATAGGTATGTATGATGGATAAAGATGGTAGGTAGGATGGAAATGACAAGACATGAAAATGATAAGTCGGATAGATGAGACATTGTGCCCCCAAGTGTAAGTGACATAGAAGATCAACCTACACATGATGCCTGTTTGCCAGGTTTTCATCACGGTACTTATCCAGGGTGCCTGTTTACCAGGTTTTCACCGTTGGATGAACGGATTTCTCTTTACTCTTTTTTTTTTAATTCTTTCTTTTATTTTATTTTTTTGACTTTTTGAATTTTTGGATAGGAGGGACTTAAGTTTCTAGTTGCATGAAAGGTGATAGTCCCACTAGGGATGGATGTCATTGCATGGACCATGTCAAATGTCATTATGCTCATAGATGTTGGTAAGGGATGACATGAAAGGGAGATGGAGTAGGTAGATGATGGATTACGATGTGGATTATGGAGGATAATAATGGATTATGATGTAGATTATGTCGGGAAGATGATAGGTATTATATGGGACTTATGCAAAAGACGAATGGGGAGGCTTAGCCAAAAGCATGGACCATAAGACGATGATGTTGGAGATATGTAGGATAATGAGTGAAGGGTGGGGAGATGGAGGTATGTGGATTTGTTGTGAAATGGAAGGGAACCATGACCAATGGTTGCACACATTGTGATAAACTTTGAAGCTTTTGATGGGAAGGTGGTGTAGGAAGCAATGGAGATGTTTGCTTAGGAGATGGGTGATGAAGTGCTTTAGGTACCCACATAGACTTAGTATTTTTATGACTTTTATTGGGCTTGTGGGTTTTCAAAATTTGAGATTTTTGGATGGAATGTGTATTTTGGATGGGAGGGGATGGTTGGGATTTTTGTGACATGAATGCCTCGTCTGACTTGGTTTATTTTTGCTTAGGGACCCAAACCAATTTGTTTTTAGACTTTTCTTTTGAAGGTATGGGATTATATAGCTTTTTAGATGGACTTGGCTTTGACTTTTTGAGGCATTCTAGGAATTAGAACCTTTAGAATTTTTGACTTATATGTATCCAAATTTTTAGATCCATAGAGGTAGATGGAATGAGTGGAAGCTTATGCTTGCAATGTCACATTGTTGGTCATATTGAATATTTGAGATGACTTATAGACGGAGTGTGGAAGTGTTGCTTGGAAGTAATGGTGTGCCAAAGTGGATGGAGGGATATTAGGAGTTGGAAGTAATGGTGGTAGAGTGGATGGTGGAAGGTGTATGGTCACATACTTTTTGATATTTGTAGGATAATAGGTGGTGGAATGGCAACATATGTTTTAAGGCATGATACTATTTATATGATGGAAGTGATGTGGACTTGTAATACCAACATCTTGAATTGAGGTGTCCTTGAGATATATATAGAACCCATGGAGGACTTTTACATGGATGGGTTCCATATCTCTTGTTCATGAAGGCTAAACTTTACATGGTGGTTGAGTGTGCAATGGATAATGGGACTAGGTGTAGGTGAGAAACACTGGACATGAGTTCCTTGTGGATGGAGAAGATAATGGTTGTTGTTGTTCGAAGGAGGAACATTCATGAATGAGGGTAGAAATACCAATAGGATATGATGGAGGACTTGTAATGGGGTCGATAGTGGGTGACATGGGGTCATTGGGATCTTGATTACCATTTTGTTCGCTTAGATCCAAGATATTTGTTTGATCTTTTATGTGTGCTTGGGAGGCACTTGTATCATCAAGGGAAGTGGATGTTGATGGATCATGGATAGGACTAGGTGGAGGTGAATTTGGAATATCTTTCTCATGGATATGTGTAGGAGCAAGTTGCTCATGGATAGGCTCTTCATCATTATAGATATCATCTTGATCATGGAAAAGATAAATGTTATGAATAGGTTGGATGAAAGTGATTTGATCTTGATTAGGACTAGGGCTTGATGTTTCCACATGCTTGGGAGTAGGCTCTTGATATACCTTTTGGGTTGCTTGAAGGGAAGTAGAAGGGGATGACTCTTGGAGAGACTTGACATGTTCTAGATGGTCAACAACATAGGAGCATGAAAGAGTGTGACTTGGACTTATGAGGGGAGACTCTTGACTTGGCTCAAGGGGTTGAGGATGACATGGTTGACTTGAAGGACTTGGCATGATGTTTGAGGACTCTTTTGTATGTTCAAGTATATGTGTTGAATGACATGGTGGCAATTGATTCCTTTCTTGTAGCCCTTGGGTCACATCCTTTGTAGGTGGATTGGTGGATTTATGTAATGCCATCAATTTATGTTTTAAATATCTAAATGTAAGACCTTGGTTTGATGGAGGATTAGATGATGGTGGGGGTAATGAAGAGTTTGATGGATCAGAAGCTGGAGATTCCAATGAATTAGGACTTGGACATGGTGGCTTATGGATAGGCATTTGATGGGATGATGGTAAGGGTGCATGGACTATATTGGTGTTCCCCTTGTCAACGGTGGCATTAAGACTTAAAGGCTCTTGATGTTGTTGCCAAGGTGGACTTGGGAAGCTACGTTCTTGTTGTGATATGGGTGGACATGTTGATGTGGCATTGACATGGAAGGTAAATGGGTTTTGTGGGCATGATGATGGAGGTGACACATAGGATTGTGGTTGAATGTCTTGAGGTTGGAATGGTGTTTGGACTTGTGATATGATTTGTTGTTGTGATGATGATGGAGGGGTTGAATAGGATAACGACTCTTGAAAGGTTGATTGATGTGGATAAGGGTTGACATTGGAAGAGTTGGGATAGGTTGATGAAGGGGAAAGTTGATATGTGGATGGATGAGGTTGATATGATGATATAGGTGACACATAGGATTGATGTGAAATTTGTTGATGTAGTGATTGGACTAGATAATGTGCTTGTTGGACTTGACCATTGGCCATGAGGTATCAGATTTGTGCTATGAATTGTTGCATTTGAGGTGATTGGTTTTTTTGAAGTTGTTTGAGCATGTCATGGACTCTTTGAATGATTTGTTGTTTTAAAGGTGATTGGCTTGTTTGAGCTTCATGAAGCATGTGAATAAGCTCTAGTGCTATGTCTTTGAATGTTGTCATGGTGTAAAATGATGTTGATTGGATTGAAGAGATGATGATGATGATGATATGATGAGGAATGAAAAGATTGGATGACTTGGATGATGTGGCAAGTGTTTACTGGAAGTTTGACTTGGGAAATATCAAACACAAGATCTCACATGTAAATGCATGAACACACACACCAAGCACAATGATAAGTTTGTCTTCCAAGATTAGATGTTATGATTAAGCAAACACTTGAATACACAACAACAATCCCTATGACTAGTTAAGTGGGTTATGGCCAATTATGTCTCAAGCTTGTTTTCACCAGGTTGACTAAGGGATGATTTGAAAGAAAAATCTTGCCAATAAGTTGGGAGAAAGGGGTAACCCACCCTTCACCTTCACTTCCCAAAGGTATAAAGTTCTTTGGGGCTTAGCTCAGAGTGACAAGATTCCAACTCCCAAACGAGCGTGTCTTTGGATTCACACTCTATTGAGGTCGTCCCTTGGAGGGGTGTGTGCTTCAAGCAGGCCTCCTATGAAGGGTACGACGAAAGAAAACCAAGTGAGGTGTTTTGGACACACACACTTGATTCACACTCGCAAAGATTAATTTCCCTTAGAAATGAAATGTGTGTAAAACAGTTCAAGTGATTGTTCTTTTTAGATCCCAAATCAAATGTGTATGAAGACAGTGGTTAATTTTAGACCCGATTTTCGATATGTGATTGAAGACAATATTCATTTTAAGAACCCCAAATCCAAATGTGTTTGCAAACAATGATTTATTTTATGCCCCCAAATTGAAATGTGACAAACAATGATTAATGAGAAATGAAAGCTTAGAATGTATGCACCTGATTATTCGCTTTCCAATTTTCTGTTTATGACTGATATTGCTAGTACTATAGCTTCTTATGATCACCTACAAGATCAACAAACAATATTATAATGCAGCCAAAGAAAAGAAAAAGAAAAGAAAAAGACAAGTTCATCAGAAAATTTCAATTTCAGATACTTTTGACATAGCCGAATTAGATTTTAGTAAATTTGACAATTTTTTTGATCTGAAAAATGAAAAATCAAAGAAGGGACCCCTACTAATTTTCTGAGAGCTTTCCAGAAATATAAAGAAGTAAGATAAATTCCCTGTTTTGCTCTCAGAAAAGCGGATTTGTGAAAACCATATAGAAAACAAAGATCGATTTTTTTTGCATTGTATTTGACCTCCAAACTAAATCTATAAAACATAGACCCCTATTAGAATTTTATGAGCTTTCCAAAACTGTAAAAATTTCTGAAAAATTCATCGATTTACGTCCAAAAAATAAATTTTATAAAAATAATTAAAATCAAAATAACTTCCACAAAAATGATCATAAGCTCTTGAATTTTTTACTGTAGCCTCTTGAAATGATGTACAAGATTCTGTAAAAATTTTGTAAGAAAATTCGTAGTTGTGTAGAAGATATGAAGAACTTTGTAAAACCTGAGGTTTTGTCCAAAAACTGGCAGATCTGCAATAAAATGTCAATAAAACCTGCAAAAGGCAAGCTATATCAAAGGATTCACATCAGGTTCACCAATGTAGATAAGGTAAAAATCAGATTTAATGTTTAATGAAAACAATAAACTAATTAGATCTATCAAGCACAATAGAGTACAAACTAGCATGAAAATTAAAACAAGAAAGCAAAGCAAACCGATCTCCAAGCTAGACTTGATTTATCTCCATTGCTCTTCTCCACCTGCATGAGAATGCAAGATTTTGAAGGGTTGACAATGGAGGAATGTTGAGTGCTCATTCCTGCAGCATAACGACTTGACAATGACAATGACAAATAGAGAGAATGATAGATAGAGACAGAAGACTGATTTTGACAGAGTCTAGATGCTAGAAGAATCAACCCCCTAAATGGATTGCGAGAGGCTGTATTTATAGAGCCATGATGTTGACGAAGATAAGATTTGACAAGATTCGACAATGATTTGATTTTTGACAAAAGAAGAAATACAACGAGATGAGATAAGATTTCAAAAAAGATGGAAAGATTTCATTTCCTGTTTTAAGGAAATAAATCTCGAAAAAGACGAGAAGGATAATTGATGAATTATCTAATTAAATAAATTAATTAGATGCACACGAGTTCAGTTTTGGAAAGAAAGCGAGAAGATCTTTTTAGGATTTTATTAATTAAATAAATTTTGGATTTATTTAATTAACATTAATTAAATAATATAAATTATTTAATTAACATTAGCGAAATTGATGGATTATGAATATGAATTTAATTAATTAAATAAATGATGTTTAATTAAATAAATGATGACATGGGTATCTAGGGCAAAGCGTGCTACAAGATGCCTAAATGATGTAATGCCGGTGATTGTGCTGTAAGAGGATACCTTAAAATAAACCATGACATAGAATAAAAAATATGCTATTATTTTGAACTTAATCTATGACAATCTTTCCTCAAAATATCAGCATTATTAGTCCTCGGCCACAAAGGTGAATACTTATGCATTCACCGAATGCTTTTAACGAAGCAAAGATCGGCCAATCAAGATTTCGCCATTTAACATATTACTTATTTTTTCAGGAGGAGTTTGAATTTGAGAGCTATTTTATATATTGGAAAATTAGCATTTATCTATTTTTCTATCTGGCCCGAAAGTAGCTTTTTACAAATCATTATCGCTTTAAAAATTGAAAAATGCTAATGGCTAAATTGATCAAATAAATTTAAGCAAAGGCATAGTTTAAAAGTTGGCTACTAGAGGTAATGTAATCCGCGAATGCAGCATTAAATGCATTAAAATATCGTGAAAAACGCGAGCCGCATAAACTGGATGAAATAAATCAACCAAAGGCATAGTTTATAAAAATCCGCCGTAGATCTATCGCACGCGCGGAATACAAAGTAAAATGCATTAAAACGGCACGGCTCGAGGTGAAGGCGCTGGAATGGCTTGGTGGCCACGCCTGGCTAGGGTACTTTGGTCATTTAATATAGAGTTAAGCCACTTGCTATGCATCTCTATTACTTTGCGTGTGTTGTTTTTGTGTTCTGTAAGCGCGTGTTCTGAGGAAGAGTTTGTAGCGACTGAGCAGGAGATGTTATAGCTGCAGAGTCCAGACCCAAAAATGAGTTACTTGAGGTGATAATTTGTTAATTTTTAGAGTTTTGTTACATTAAAGTGCATAACGAAGTTGTATTTCATAGTGCTCTATTGTGTGGCCGAGCAGGGGATTTTGTAGTTGCAGAGTTGCACACTGGACAGCGAGAGACGAATTGCTTGAGGTCAGAAGAGGTAACTTTTTGTTTTTTTCTTCTATTTGATACAAGAAATGCAAGTAGGGTTTCATAGTGCTTTAAGGCATTCTTATACTTTTATTATAAATTCGTATTTTAAACTAACAGACAAGATACATCTTCATCTTAATTTCTTTTTGAAATGTGCTGGGATGAAACCACCTTTTACTTCACATGCATGTGGAGCCTGTGAAGTTTGTGTATATATTTTTATTATCGCAAAGCTGTCCCATAAAGAGGGCTTTGGAAACCAAAAATTATATATTTAAAGTCCTTATTTTCACGTAAAGAAGCATTTAAATTCTATCAGATGTCGTGGTTACTGTTTTCATAGGTAGACATGTAAAATATGAAAGCATTTATAAGGCAAGTGAACTGGTTTACAAAACTTCTCAGGAAAATGGGTTTCTGGGGAATGCAATGAGTATTAAATCTGGACACCTTGATATTCACATGTTAACTTTGGTATTTTTATGGAGTTGGTAGCTCTGATTTACTCTTCTTTCATCTGATATCTAATTAATTGGGTGGTTGTTAACTAGTCTTTAAATACATAATAATAAAAGGAAAGAAATAATTATAAATATCCTTGTGGACATTTTAATTATGGGTTGTGATTTGTACTTGCATGTAGATGGATTAAGCACTCAAAAGTCACAGTATATGTAGCGTGTCAGCTAATAGGTCCATGTGACATTTATCCTTGTATCATTAGATAACTAATTAATTAGGCAGTTGTTAATTAGTCTTTAAATACATAGTAATTAAGAGAAAAAAAAAATTACAATTATCCTTGTGTACATTTTACCTGGTGATCAAATTCAAGGAACAAACATATGAAGCAAACAACAATTCGAGATTTTGTAATTGGAAAACTTAGACTAGATGCTTAGGAAGTTAGAAAATTGTATCTTGGGGTTAAAAAAAAATTGTCAAATATGTTTTAGAATTCAAATTGCAATGTTGCCATAGAGCAGTCAAGTAATATTGCTTGATAAAATAATTTTAGACTTTGTGCAAAAGAGCAGTTAAATTCATTGCTAGAAGATTTGTGGTACAAGAACCTATGGCAACTAGTTTGTGTAGTTAATCTGATTTACATGTATACTTGTGTCTCTTGAATCTAAAAAATGCTTGCTAGTGTTTTAATGGTTTTGGCTATTAGTATCCATCGTAGTAGGAGTATTATAAATTGCAATTGTAATTTTGGGAGTTGTTTGCATTTTGGTCATTTCCATGAGCTTTATTGCTATTCTTTTAGAAAAAAAAACAAATGGTCTTCGTTTTCTAATCAAAGCTTATTACATGGTGCAATTCTTTTGATTGGAAGAAGAGAGGTGGTGTAGTGGTCCAACTGTAGAAAATTCTTCAAGAAAAGAGTACAGGGTGAGTTTCTAGAATGAACCTTCTCCTTTGTTTACAATTGCATAGAGTAGACAAAGAAAAAGGTTAATTCAAGATTCTCACTATATTGATTGTACTTGTAGTCATATCGTTGCTTTTTGTTACAAGGACAATCTTTACAAATGGGTATTGTGAGTGGCATATGCTATATGGTTCATAAAAATTAAACAATTGGGGTTCAAAATTAGATCTTTGTTGCAATAACATGACATCAGAAATGCAATTATTATCCAATCAATATACAGGGCAAGTGAACTGTTTGAAAAAATTTCTCGGTGAAATGTGGTCCCCTGGAATGCACTAAGTATTTAGTCTGCGCACCTTGATATTCACATGTTAACTTTGTCATTTTTATCTAGTGTCTAGTTCTTATTTACTCTTCTATCATCTTATATCTAATTAATTAGGTAACAGTTAATTAGTGTTTAAATCCATAAAATTTAAAAGGAAGAAATAATTATAATTATCCTTGTGCACATTACACCTATAACTCAAAGCCAATTAACAAAGCAGCAATAGAAAACTATGTCCATCTTAATATGGTAGACATTATGTATTTGTGCATAATTTTATAAGGATACCATGCATTGTGATTTCTGCTTGAATGAAGTTTGATTAAACAATTGATAGTTAGTGCTAGACAGCCAAATGAAATTAACTTAGGTAAATGGAAATAGAATGACCCCATCCAATTGTAAAATGAATATTTATGTGGCTTTTACATGATAGCAGGCTTGCAGCCATGAGACTTCTTTGAAGCTTAAATGTCACAGTATATGTAGCATATTACCCAATAGCTCTATCTCACATTTCATTCATGTCGATTTAGGCAAGTTCATATTTCTCATTTACCCTTGTATCATCTCATATCTAAATAATTAGGTAATTGCTAATTAGCCTTTAAGTACATAGCAATTAAAAGAAAGAAATAATTACAATTATCCTTGTGTACATTTGAACTATTAATCAAAGGCAATTAACAAACTGGCACTAGAAAACCATGTGTGTGTTAATGTGTTGGATAACATGTATTTGTGCATAGGTGTATGTGGATGCTATGAGTTGTGATTTCTACCATTATGTAGCGCTTACTATTACTTGTACAGCCAAGCCACATGCAAGTAGAATTCATAATTCATGGCATCCAGATACACTCAAGGACAAATACAAATCAAGGTTGTTGGCATCCTGATAAGAAAGATGATGAGATACATCCAATTAATGTATGTCACAACATCTTATTGAATGAAGATGATTTGGATAGGGAGGTTACAAATGAGAATCCTTATTTGTGTGTGACTAATGCTCTTTTTAAAGACTTGTCAAGAAAATTGCATGCCAATACTATTAGAAAATAGGTGGAATCAGATTTATTGATTGACTATGATTGATGGGTCAAATGTGTACAAGGATAGTTAAATAATTAGGCAGCTGCTAATTAGTCTTTAAGTACATAATAATTAAAACAAAGAAATAATTACAATTATCCTCATGTACATTTGAACTGTTGATCAAAGGAAATTAAAAAACTAGCACTAGAAAACCATGTATGTGTTAATATGTTGGATAACATGTACTTGTGCATAGGTGTATATGGATGCTATGAATTGTGATTTCTGTTTGCATGTAGCCGGTTTAAACATTTAATAATTAGTGCTGGATAATGAAATGAAATGAACTTGGGCAAATGGAAATAGAATGACCCCATGGAATTGGAACATCAATGTTTATGTGGCTTTAACATGATAGCAAATTTGCGTCCATGAGACTTATTTGAATCTCAAATGTCATACTATATGTGGCGTATTAGCTAATTGGCTTAACATGATAGCTTTCAAACAAGTTAATTCAGCGATCAATCAAGCTAATTGGCTAATGAGTTAATTGTGTTGAG
>VDFB02271358.1:959883498-959933482 GCA_007258455.2 Sequoia sempervirens
AAAATGTAAGATACCTAGATGCACTTTCACTAATGCAAAATGCAATGCATGAATGAATAATATCTAGATATAAAGACTTAATAGGCTCCAAATCAGAAAAGACAAAGTGCCAGGTTCAACAAAATGATTAGAAGGGAAAGGGGTACCTTTATGGGATATCATACTTTTCAAATTAAATCATTCAATAATGTCCTAAGAGTCCTAATAGGATTGATTAACAACCTCTCTAGGTGAGCCAATTCACAATTAGGAGGGTCCTAGGAAGGGTTTCTTAAGTTCTACGGGGTTCACCACCAAGCAAATGCTTGGAAAATAAAATGTTTGAAAATAAATTGTGATATGTAAAATGGCCTAAAACTAACAATGCAAGCTAAATGAAAGATGAAAATGATGAAATTATGCAATAGGGGGATGGTATGTGTGCACCTAGGAGATATGGAGATGTTGTGAGGATTCTGGAAATGCAAATGGACTGCCAAAATATGCTATGGAGGACTAAGATGCCCAAGATGACATATTTGTCTCATTGTTTTTCGAGGAAAATACACATTCTTCGAATCTTGGAGCCAGATCTTTAAAAAACACTAAAAATTGAGCCTTAGAGGACTAAGACACCCAAGATGGTGTATTAGTCTTGTTCTAAAATTCTGCATCTTGAATGCTTGAATTGCTTGCTTGAATCAAAACCCTACATCAAAAATGTTAACACAATAACTCACATGATGCAAGTAAACACTTTGATATGATGCTTGAATCTAAAAATGGCTTCAAATGCTTGATGAGTCTGCTCTTGAATGCTCTTGTGAACTAAATTATGCTATGATAAAAGATCTCACAAAAGACTTAGGTTGAAATGAATCAAGGAAACTTGTATTTATACTTATCTATGCTTAATATCCTAAAATTATATCACACCAAGCTGACATATGAATTCATTGAATAAAGGAGCCTAAATCCCACCAGAATTTGAAATAAAACCTCAAAAATGACTCAAGGGGGACTAAGACGCCCTAGGTGGCATCTTAGTCCCAACTCCTAAAAACTTGGGGAAAAGATAGCAAAAAGGGGCCCAATCTAAAGGTGCCAAAGTCAGGGTCCCGAAAGCCTTGGGGGACTAAGACACCCTAGGTGGCATTTTAGTCCCAAACCAAAAATCAGGGACACACCGATGGAGTCATTAAATTAACATTTATGCATTTGAGAATTTCGGGATTAACCAAAAAAATATGTTATTCATAGGGCTTGTGGACACAAAATAGGACCAATTAAGCCATAAAGAAGCATAAGTAAAGCAAGGTGGGCCCAAACAAGTGTGAAAATGCAAGGGTATGCATTTTACTACACTACACTGCTATCTCATAAATGAAGTGCATCTATGAGAGCCAGTATGCAATGTGACATGTATTATGCCACATTTCCCATTGATGGTAAGGATGTTCAAGTGGTGCAAGAATGAAAGGTACCACATATGTTGGAGCATGCTCCTAAAGATGACAAAATTCTTTTCATAGAAACTTATATTAGTTATTTCAAGGTGGAAGAAGTACCAAGAGAAGTTGATAGGTACCCTGCACCCATAACAAATGAGGTTTTGAAATTATTTGACAAAGATGGAATTTGAAAAATGTACTTTGATGGTGAAATTTCTAAGGGAGGGTCTAGTGCAGGGATATTATTGGTGTCACCTAGTGGCAGTACATACGAATTCTCTTTCACTTTATCTTTTGTCTACACAAATAATGTGGTAGAATATGAAGCATTATTACTGGGATTGAAATTAGCTGAGAAGCACAGAATAAAAAAGTTAATGGTAATTGGTGATTATGAGATTGTGATATCCCAAGTAAGAGCCAAATATTCTTGCAAGAACAACAGACTGAAGGGGTACAAAAATGTTGTCTAGCACTCCATTGAGCAATTTGATGCTTTTGGAACTGACTAGATGGAAAGAGGACATAATAGAGTAGCTAACCTACTTGCTAACATTGCATTGAAACCAAATGACAACTTTTATAGCTATCTCTAAGGTTTAGGTACAGTCAAGACCTTCCATTCCTGACAATGTGCACAACTGGAAAATTTTCAATGATGATGAGGATATTCTCAAATTTTTGAAATGTGTTGATGAATATGAAGATTAGGAGATTGACTTCGGTGGATTTGTTGAAAATGTAGATGGAAAGGACACAATATTTGGGAAGGATTTCATCCAGTTGAAGACAAAGAAAATCCCCAAAGGTCTTGTAGCACTTGAAAGGGTCTTTGACAGTCAAGATAAAAGAAAGATTAAGATAGTTGTTGCTCATCTGGAGGAAGTAAATTTGTGGACTCAAAATGTCCCTAAGAAAGTGTATGTAGGAAATAAAATGAAGCCTACAGTTAAGGAAATGTTAATTTCCTTACTGAGAAAATATAGGCATGTCTTTGCTTGGTCGTATGATGACCTGAAAGCATATAAAGAGGAGTTATTTTAGCATGAAATTCCTCTGAAGGAGAATGTTAATCCTTTTAGGCAGAGCAAAGACCAATTAATCCTACTTTGGCTCCCAAGATGCAAGAGGAGCCTGTAAAGTTAAGAGATGTTGGCATCATAAATCCCATCAGACATTCCTCATGGGTATCCAATCTAGTGCCAGTAAGAAAAAAGAATGGTGATATAAGGTTGTGTGTGGACTCTAGGAACCTGAATATATCCTCATTAAAGGAAAACTATCCATTGCCGAACATGGAAACTATGTTATAGAAGGTAAGTAGTTGTGAGCTATTGTCAATGATGGATGGATTTCCCGATTATAACCAAGTGAAAGTAAAGGAGTCCAAGTAGTATAAGACTACATTCACTACTTCATGGGGAACTTATGTATACTTGAGGATGCCATTTGGTTTAACAAATCTAGGTGCCACTTTTCAAAGGGCTATGGATGTAGCATTTTTTTTATTTTATTGATGTATTTATGGCTATCTACCAAGATGACTTGACTACCTACTCCAAGAAAGAGGAAGATCATTGTATGTACTTCGAAAAGGTATTTGTAAAGTCTCTAGAGTATGGGATATCTCTTAATCCAAAGAAATGTGCCTTTGGGGTCATTGAGGGAAAAAAAATTGAGTACATTGTGTCCAAAGAAGGAGTAAGGATTGACCTTGAAAAGGTGGCAGGCATAGATAGGATCCCTCAACCAAAGAATGTCAAGGTCATTTAGTCATTCTTTGGATAGATAATTTTTTTGAGAAGATTTGTGACTAACTTTGTAGAAATCAAAAGACCCATTTCAAATATGTTGAAGAATGGAGAAAAGGTGCTCTAGAGTGAGGAGCCTAGTCAAGCATTCAAGAAAATTAAACAAGCTATCAAGGAGGCTCTAGTCTTGAAATCTTTGGATTTCTTTAATCCAATGCACATTTTCTCTTTCGCCTCTTTTCATACAATTGTTGTTGTTTTATTACAGAAAAATGAGGAGGGATTTGAACAACCCATTGCATTCTTTAGCAAATCTTTATAGGCCGCATAGCTAAAATATGACATGATTGAAACACAAGCATATGATTTGGTTAAGGCTGTGAAGAATTTCAGAACTTACCTAGTGGGAGCTACTATTATAGCTTTTGTACCAAGTGTTGTTGTGAAAGATATCTTCACTCAACAAGAAACTATAGGAAGAAGGTGTAGATAGATCAGCAGGAGCCAAGAATTTAACATTGATGTCCTGATTACCAAATTAGTAAGAGGAAGGGGCCTAGCTAAATTTATGGCATAAACTAATTTGGATGCTAACTAGATTAATCAGACAAATATTGTTGATGTTGCACCTATCTATGATATGCAAACATGCAGATGGTATAGAAGTATTTTCCAATATTTACAAACTTTGCAATGTCCAGCAGATATGGCTGACAATGAAAAGAGGACATTAAAATTGCATGCCATCAAGTATGCGATTATTGACAATTGGCTATGGTGGAGAAACCTGGATGGTGTATTGCTTAAATGTGTGGATGGAAAATAGACATTAGAACTCTTGCAGGAAATGCATAATGGAGTGTGTGGTGGTCATTACATGGAAAATACCACTGCTCATAAGGTCTTGAGAGCAGGATTCTGGTGGCCTACTATGTTTGAGGATGCTCACAATTTCGTCAAGACTTGTGATGCTTGTCAAATATTTGCAAGAAATCTAAAATTTTCAAGAAATCTACCACCTAGGCCTATTTCTATTCAAGCCTCTTTCCAACAATGGGGAATTGATTTCATTGGATAGATCCCAGAAAATTCTAGTGGAGGGCACTCATGGATCCTTGTTGCTACTGACTATTTCACAAAATGGGTAGAAGCAATACCCACAAGAAAGGCAACAAGAAAAGTGGTGGTGGATTTCCTATTGAATAATATTCTCATCAGGTTTGGTGTCCTAGAAGAGATCATTTCAAATAATGCTATGTGTTTTGGATCTAAGGAATTCAAATAATTTTGCGATGAACATGGCATACAAGTTTCTTATTCACTATTTATTTCCAGAGCAGCAGCACACAAAATCACATAATCTAGGCAATGATGAACAATATTCTTGAACCCACAAGACATGGATAGTTCTTAAAGCCATACTTCTCCTAAGTATGTTATGATTCCATGTACACTCTAGGTTTTGTACATTTTGTATAGGTTTGTTAGCTTTGGTTGTGTCTGGTTTGTTCTTACTACCTAGTCTAGGTAGTTTCCTGGTTTTTGGTTCGTTGTGTTTGGTTGGTCTGCTTCAACTTGAGATTCTAGGATCTCGCTATGTCTGCAAGAGACATGCATCCCCAGTCGGAGCCACTGATGGAACTCCTAAAAATTTCCATGTTCCTTCTCAAAACCCTACTGAACTTTGGGTTAGATTTGTATCTAAGGACTTAGGGTTTTGATTACTATCACTATTTAAGGGTTTTTAGCATACCTAAGATCCTACTTGAAAAACCCTTGGGTCTATTTCCTTGCCAAAGGTTTTAATTCTCCATTGACCCCTTGCTCCCGATTGTCAATCTTTTAAGTTACGACTTGTTAGGTCTCAAAAACATAGGTTTTTAGACCACAAGAGGGTACTAGTCTCTTGATACATTTTTTTCCCACGAAAAAGGTAGCAAATATTTTGATTACCTCCTACTCTTCAAGCTCTGCCAAACCTAGGTGGGTTTACCTAAATGATAAGTAGATTTTGAAGGATATGACCTCTAAATTAAGCAATCTACATACAATGGAATGCAAGGTGAAGTAGATGCAAGGCTAATTACTACTTCCTACTAAAAATATTTTGAAAATAAAGTATATAGATGAGGTTTATATGAGATTATTCTAAAATGACCAGTTCCTACACTACTGGGTGAATGGAGTGGAAAGGTGAATGATGATTTTCGAGATAGGCTTCTGTAAGATAGGGTAGACTTATTCTTCAACTTAACTCAAATTGTTGGGCACTCTAAATTTTTGCACCTTGTGAAAATGTGCAAGTATATTAGTTATTTAGACTTTTCTTAGTGAGCCTAGTGATATCCCCTTATGCTACTATGAAGTTGCAGAAGGATTTAATTCAAATGTGAAGGGAAACCAATTAAGACAACCTATTCAAAAGGACTTTAATCCAAAAAATAACCTATCAAATTTGATTTCTTAAAAGGAAATTTTAATCCTTCTGCACACATAAACCAGTCAACAACATCACACAACTACAACAAATGTGTATTCACAAATTAAATGTATTTCCACACACTCAATTTGAATAACATAAAT
The DNA here is from genome assembly GCA_007258455.2 of Sequoia sempervirens. Classification (NCBI taxonomy): domain Eukaryota; kingdom Viridiplantae; phylum Streptophyta; class Pinopsida; order Cupressales; family Cupressaceae; genus Sequoia; species Sequoia sempervirens. The sequence goes on from VDFB02271358.1 coordinate 959,889,263, forward strand.
AGCCACTTCAAAGACAACCAAATAACATATAAGCATATGAATCCACACAACAGTCGAACACTTGAAAGCAAGTAAATAATTATGCATAACCTTCTCCATTTGTATTTATCTTTGAATAATATGCATTATAACAATAGTTTCTAATATGAGATGGATGGGAAAATGGGTGAAATCTATCTTCATACTAATTCCTAATCTAAATGGAAAGATGATATGATGATGATCATTTTCAAGCCTTGGTCTCTCTTATATATATCAGAGGCAACAAGCTACATACTCGTTACAAAAAATTATGTTGTTTGATAACTAAACATAACTAAAAATAAAATACTACCACAGGTGGATGCACCAATCTGCAATATTTGTCCTTTCAGGACTTTCTTGTCTAGGAACTAGGTAAAATCACAATATTGTGTCTCACTTTTTTCCCAAGATGGACATTTAAATCAATATTTTTAACTGAATCTTCATATTTTGAGACCTATAGCAGCTAAACCATAAAGAATTTGAAGATGATGTGAACTAGTGATTTTTGGAAATTTGTGTGTAGATTCTAAATATTTTTTTTTTCAATTTTTTCTAAATAAATCATGAATCTTTCAACATCCCCTTTAATAACTGGTTTTAGACATAAAACAACATTTTCAAATAGTAACATTTGTGTCGTACACAATAAATTTTTTTCTATAAAGGAATAAATTCTAATTTTTGGAATATAGATTCTCAACATCAATATCTAGGGAAAGGATATTTTTTCATAATTTTTTGTTGCATGTTCTTTTTAAATTAATTTTTAAAGTAACTATAACTATAATTTAGAAATGTGTGTGTGTCTTACAACCTATTTTTTTGTGTATATATTGAAATCCAGTTTTTCTTTTTTTTGGGTGAAACAAGAAAATCAATATCTAGGGAATGGGTATTTTTTAATTTTTTTTTACAAAGGTTTACTATTTTTCCAACAATTATAGGTTTTGTAAAAATTGAAAATTAAATACATGATAAAATAAAAATATATCAAACCTATACTTGTTGGAAAGCTAGTTTCAAGGGCTACAATCTTGAAAAATATAATTTTTAAATGATGTTATTTAATCCCTCAAAAGGTAAAGAAAAAGTCGTTTCTTTCCAGCATTTTGATAGCTGTGAAGGAGACTCCATTGTGGGTATGATTTAATACTAGATGGGTTCTATCCAAGGGGGTTTGATCTAAGGGGGTATTATAGATCCCTATTTAATTAAAACCCTTTAGATGGAACCTCTCAAGACTTAAATCATTATTTTTCTAAAAATAGTGATTTCAAGAAAAAATCAGCACATCCCAAAAGTGAGACATAGTATTGTGGTAGCACCCAACTCCTCCTTTTCCTCAATCATTCTCCCCTATAATCGTTCATTCTACACCATTGTTGAGAGTGTTTGCTTGAATAGTTTCCAATATTCATCAACACATTTCATCGTTTTATTGAATCTTTCCTTGATCATTTCAGATACAATATTATACTTGATGGTTTTCATTTCTTTCTCCAGTTCTTTACATTTCCCCTGAGATTTCAAGTGGTAATTCTTCCAATAAGCTGCATCAGCCAATGCATCCAATACTCTTTTATCATTTTCAAACCATGGGGAATACAAATATGATGTGGAGGAGGAAGATGATATTTCTCTTTGATGTGCTAGCTCCTTCTTCAATTTGTCATTTTATTTAACCAATTTTTCAATCTGTGCTTTGGTGAATTTCGCCACATTGATGTTCAATTTTGTTGTTTCCATGGGGTTGGTATCCCCTAATCTTTGGACCAAGAGATGTCTAAACACTTGGTTTCTATTATCAATCATATCTAGTCTTTTTTCATGGGGGTACAATGACCAAATATGTAAGGTGGCCTCATTTGGGTTGTACCTAGATCCTTAATACATTTTGTCACTTGCTTCCTCTGTTAAGCTCATTATTTTGTCCCCTCTTTTTCTAAAGCTATCAAATACAATTGCAGAACTAATATCCCACCCTGGAAGAAGCAACACTCTAGCTTCTTGAAGTAACTCTCTTCCTTTCTCAGGAGTGATGCATTCCATCTCTTTATCTATTTTCCTTTTCAATTCTTCAAAAGTGACGGCCTCTTGTTTAGGAATGACATCCCAAATCTTTTGTCTCATTTTCTCGCCTTTATATTCATAAAAAATTTATTTAAACTCATAATATTTAACAAAATCACAATAAAAAATGAACTCTTGTCCATCCCTAACCCTAACATCATCTGATGCCTCAAATCTTACAATATTGTGCTCTTGAGGGGGCTCATACTATGCAATTACAAGAGCACTTATTTGTTTTACTTATTCACCTCCTCATCACTCTTCTCTTCTTCACTTATATCAGTATCTATAGAGAAACACACCTCAAGAGTAGGCTGTGAAGCTATGTAATCTAGGGGCTCTATGTCTTTAGCCTATACTCCTAGATAGGTTGCATGAGGTGCATCAAAAACAAATGGGGGCACATCCTTCACCAATTCATTGACATCGGCAACGAGTTTCTCAATTCTTGTTAGAGGATCTTGTATTTCACCAAATGTCTTTTAATAAGATGGAACATTCGTTCTTTTCCATTCTTCTGCTAGCATAATCTTGTTATATGTAGCCATTATATCAATGGTAGAAGCTTCAACATAGTTTCTGATAACATCTTCGATTGAGAAAAAATTCTCATACCTTGATAGCCTTTGTGATAGTCTTGCTTTGAGAATAAATCCTTTTGCATCAAAATTTCCCCTTTCATTACCTAGAGGGAGGTTGTATTGTGCTAATCCAGTATCAATTTCCTCATACCCCTCATTTGCAACCACTATAAAGTCTCTAAAACATAAGGTGTTGGGAATAATTTATTGTATGTTGTGTCCTTTGAGGTGTTTAGCATTAGATTTTTCCAATTGCTTCACAATTTCTAAATAGGCAATTATGTCAGGAACTACTCGTGGTAGCAAGTGTGGAGTTCCTTCGAACCCATAGACCCTAATCACTATATAATCAGAGAAAGCATACCAATCTCCCCAGTTATGATTGAGTTTATTTATTAGGTAATTTTCCCTTGGTCTTAGAAATATTTGTACTTCTAGGGATAACTTATAATTACATGGATATCCCAACAACTTCATCAATGGTTTTACAAAAAAATCCTCAAAATAAAGGTAATGAGACCTGCCAAATCAGCTATCCCACAATAAGGTCCACATTTGTATAGGTTTGAAATATTCATTTTCATCTATATCTCTTATCCTTAATTCTTTACTCCAGACCCCTCTAACCTATCCCTCGAACAAAAGAAAATGCATCACTAGAGAATAGTGTTTGAAATGAATATTATCACTATTATTTTTAATATTTTCAAGCCCTTGATTTAGGGCATTGGCCAAGTAACTAGCATAATCAAATCGCATTGCATCCTTACTTTGTATGTTTGTAGCTAAGACCATTGGGGCAATAGACATGAGAGGAAGAACCTCTACCCCCAAAACTTGACCAGTTGAATGATAAGTGTATCAAAAATATTGCTCAAACAAATCCTCATGGAAAGGAGGGTTTTCATTGCCAGAAAACCTCTTGAGTTGGCCTCCTTCATTCTTGGGTCTATGCAAGGGAAATTTCCATGGTTTGTAGTTGGTATCCATATGATGATACTCTTTCAAGAGGTCTTTGACCATGAATGGCAAGTTCAGAGAACACTCCAACTAAAACACATTAGAAATGAGATCCTTAGAAATAACAAGCATGTTAGCCCCACTATGTGATTGAATAGTTCTCTTCTTAGGGTCATATCTGCTAGCAAGATATTTAATTAGTTTTTTGTTCATGAACACATTGGGCATCATGAGTCTCCCCAAGTTCAACCTCCATGGGTTACAAACTGGTTGAAACCTAAATTGTTTTTTGTAATGGCACATGAAGAGCTCATATCCACGTTTCGATGTCCAAATGTCTTCCAATCCCTTATGTTTTTCTAATAATCGATCCATTGAAGGATTTGTTTGAGCACTCCTCTTGGGTCTTGGCCCTGACCCAAGGCATTGATCTATCAGGTATTGATTTAGGAGTCTCTTTTCAGTTTTCTATTTTTTAGCTTTGGATTTTTTATGTACTCTCCTCCATTGTTTGAATTCTTAAGCCTTTGAAAAATGTAATTTCTCAGTTGGGATTGATGTACTTACTTGAGTCTTTCCTGTTGTGCAGGAATTCCAAGATTTTCCTTTCTACTTCTGCCCTTAGCGAAATCTTCCATAATTTTCAAAAACTATGTGATCAACTTGTGGTATAATTCACTTTAATTATGGTTCATAAATACACCACTCATTTCATTCTTGTCATTGTAGGAGAGCATTTATTTTAAATATCTCAAAAAATCCTTAGAATGTCACATCAGTTAGTAATAATCATTATTGTCGTATCAGCGAGACTATGATTCTTCTTCTACCAATAGCCACCTTCTCCATTGATGAACAACTTTCCTTAGGTCTATTGGCGGGATGCCAAATAACATCACCCTAATGCACCCATATTCCCCCGATATATATTATTCACTTGGTAATCCAAGGTTATATCAAGCCATCGAGGGAATGCAAACTTTTTTTCCACCAATGTACATGTGTTACAACGATGTTCTTACTCTGGTTGACTCTATTGGTCTATTGGGGAGAGTACCTTAGGAGTTAGCCTGATAGGGTATTGTTACATTGATATTAGGTTGTGAGTTGCTTTCATCAGGCCATCGGTGGGGAAATGATGGGGGTTCCGCCGATGAGGCATTGTTAGGCTGATGGTGCTAATTTTGTTTAGCCATGGGGGAAAGACTATGGAGTCTTAAATTTTTTTATGGATGCAATCATTTGGAAGTGTAGGCTACAAAATGGATCTTGTCACACAAATTTCAATAATTTGTATTGATCATAAAATCAAAGTGTGGAAAATTTATGTGGTATGTGGAAGATAGGTGAGTGGAGGCTAGTGAAAAATGTGATATTTTACCAGTCCTAAAATGACTTATGCCATCAATATCCATGAAGTGACTGGACCTTTGGTCTAGTTTCTTGGTTGTTATATGTTAGCTCATTATTTTAATTTTTCCAAAGTCTGGCTAAATATTTCCTACTAAAATCATTTGAGCCTTAAGTCTTTAATTCTATGGGTTATAGTCTCGTCGACCTAGTCGGGTCCCTCTTTTAAGACTAACAATTTTGGCATGTGCTGATATGAAAATCTGTGATGATCATTTGATTGTCACAAGAAGATCTTGTCCGTTCCTCGCATACCCATTCTATTTCATTGCTTACTATTTTATCCTCATGGGCTAGCAAGCTTAAGCAATGTGTTCTATGTATTGGTGGGACTAATGTATGAGTTGAAGATGGCGTGTGGTATTAAAATAAGATCAACGATGGCCATTGATTAATGTGGTTGTATCTCGACCGTTCACCGCAAGCCCACTCCATTTCATTGCTCATTAAAATATTCAAGTAGGATGGCAGGCGGTCATTGCATGTCTTGTCCTATTGTGGTCCCAATGTTTCTAAGCAATCAAAAAGAAGAGATTTGAAGAGAATCAACAGTCAATAGCGGTTGATGTGGGTCAATCTTGACCGCTCCCGGCTATCCCATGTGGGCCCCACCTTTACTAACTAATTATCAATGAGGTAGTGAGCGATTTCCATGTGGAATAACCCAAAGGACATGGAAGCATTGGAGGAATGAAAATTAGTAATCAAATATTTCAACACAGGGCATAGAGAATAAAGTTGGTGCTACTAAAAGAAGATATAATGCACATGTTTGAGATCTTTTAATTTGGCTCCTTGATAGTGTAAGAAGAATAAGTTTGTTGATAATTGGTCTTGGATTAAGATGTGAGTATGAAGGGGACGTGGGAATTAATCTCAAACCTTCCTCATATCCTCGCTGATGAAAGCTACACATGAATTAAGACTCACGAGGGTGAGAGGCATAAGACACGTGAATTCTGGCTACAACAACAAAGGAATGGTGGAGCCCACAAATCACAAGCAAGTGGTTCCATGTGCCTTTCTATCATTTCATAAGTATTATGGTTGTGTACAGTCAGGATTTTCAAATCAAGATGACTAAACCTAGATCGTCCATCAGTTAACAAGCCCGTGCAATCAATGGTTGACATTCAAAAGTCATTTTGAGGGTGAGTGAGCCTTAATAATGGAAAGGGTTTCGAGCTACCAAATCAAAAGGTTGCGTAGCTATTCAAACCTATCTTGAAAGCATAATTGAGCATTATAAATGATATTCTACACACTTAGAGAGCTCGTGTTGTAGCTTTTAGGCACGTCCAATGTCAAGGCTAGGGTTATCAACCTTCGAAAGAACCAGAAAGTAAATTACTGCCTTCCCATTAGAATTATTGATAGAATTGTGGTTTCCCAAACCTTTGAGTCTATTAGGGTTTTTCTTGGTTCTACATTTTAAGGTTTTACATTCATAAAGGATAATTGGTTGGTCTTGCTTTGTCATAATTCATGTCAATATCTTATCTAATTTGTAAGCCGTGTTCAAGAAACCAAAAACCTTGCCTTGTAATACCCTTTCTGTCATAGATCCCAAAGCACAATCAAGAGAATCCTCATCTAAAGTGGAAGATTCTGCTCCCAAAAGGCCTTTAAATAAGGACCTTACTGACTAGTTACCACCCTTGACTAGTGAAAAACATAAGGTTCAACTGCTTCTCTGAGGTCTACAAGTAGTAGTTTGATTGACAAGAATAATTGTATTAAGGATGTCAAATTACCTTATACTGGGTGGGAATTGTTCTATAGTTGGTTCAAGAATAGAAACCCGAGTATTCCAGTAGGTAACCCTTGGAATTATGACCTAGGGAATTTTATTGTACCCAATGTCTACATGGATGTTGACCTGCTCAAAGCAGTGGCCACCAATTATCACACAGTTACAAGAACTATAAGAACGTATGATGGAAAGGAAATGGTCAAAATTACCAAGGAGGAATATGCTCATGTTTTCAAACTCACTAGGTGGAGTGATGCAATGCCTAAGAGCAATGAAAATACTCTTAAGGAGAAATATGACAAGACTAAGATTGCATTCAAAGTTTACATCCTACCAAGATATCTAGTAGAAATTGTAGTCCAGAGGATTACAATAGTGAAACATGATAAGGAGCCTTTCCCTATTAGTTATTTTGTTTCCTACTTCTCAAAAGCATTTTACTATATTTGTTAGGTAATTGGTTATGATACTGTCATGGGAATGCCTATGGAATGGATGTATATGGAAGCCCATATTCAGCACCCCCAATATTTCACAGTGTATGACTATGTAGGGTTTCTTGTAGAGAAGATTCATGAGGGCTTGATAAGGTTGAAGAAAGGTGCGAATGAAGTAAGGTTTAGCTAGTACTCATTGTTGATGCATATTTTTCTATTCAAAGGTGCACCTTACTTCGCGAAAAATATGACTCTGGATAGGAAGGAGGGTAACTTGGACTTTCCTGTGCAGTGTTGGACTATTGTTTTAGACAAGGATGATAGGACATATTAGTATCTAACATTTCAAAACTTGTTTTCTTTAGAGTTGAGGAGAGCCTTGGTTTTAAATATACCTAGAGTTTTCAAAGCCTTGCATGACTTCTTGAGACCAAAGGAGAGAAGGCTTGAGCTAGGAGTTGATCACAATTGGGAAGATGTTATCATGTATCCTGATTACACCATTTTAAGAGTGTATGGTTCCATTGTTGCACCTCACCTGCTACCAAGATATGTGCCAAATAGAATTGGCTTCCTTGAGGTAATGTGGCAATTGGGAAGTGTGGAAAATGAACATCTGTTGAATCAAGGAAAAGGAACATTCTTTCCTTTGTACACATGTTTTTCTAATTTTGTGATGAAAAAAGGAGGTTGGAATAAAATACTTGACATAATCAAGGCCTACCGCATGCAATGATCAGTGGAGAGGATCAAATATGATCCTGAAGGTTTCATGGCTTGGTTGAAGGAAAGGAACAAGAGTTAAAATTTTGTGCACATTCTCCAATATTTGAAGGATGCGATAAGAAATTTGTTTTACCTTTTTTCGTAAGGAAAACTAGATGCAGAAAACAATTCTCCTAATGTCAATACCTCAGGAAAGAATGTAGATACACTTTAAAATTTACAATTATAGTCAAACTTAATATGCACTATGAAACAGATTACAGAAACAGAGTATTTGACATAACACACATGAACACCAGATATACGTGGGAAAACCCTTACAAGAGAAAAACCCACCACACCAAGAGAAATCACTTTGTATTACAGTAATAAAAATTACATACAACTTCTAGACTTATCTTTTTGGTGTCATTATACAACATCATTCATCATGTACATTCTTCGAATAGAAACTTCCAAGTTACAGCCTTTACAGATTTCAATTCCTTTAATGATACAGTTTGAATTCTTCACACTCCACTGTTGATCGAACCACTATCTAACCCCCAGGGGTCTCCAACTACAAACTATATCCATGGTGTTCCCTAACTATCGAGCTTTCTCACAGAACCATCGCAACGAACAGATTCCCAACGGTTCCAATTCAGCTCCTCTGATTCATTCACAAAATTCCACGTATGACAGTCAGACGGTCAAAAAAATTTGCAATACACTAGCATCTCGGTGGGACACTAACAGTGTCTCGCTGATGCCACATAGACTTCATATCGATGTCGCCAAGAGACTCTATTATTGTTGAGATGTTATATCGAGCTCCAAGAGATACACCGAGTCATCACGTAGTCGCCCTGACCTATCACTTTCGCCAGAAGGTCACAGCGAGTCACTAAAGTTATACTGAAGTCCCCATACCTACCGAGCACCAAGTAGAAGTCGGCAAGACTCACATCTATCGCCGAGAGTTCATACCGATCTCCATATGTTATCCCAATGACCAACTATCGCCAAGAGCTACCCCGATAGCCATCAGCTATCGGCAAGACATTTGTCATCGCTAAGAGGTTTCTTTAATAGCTTTGAGTTATATTGAAGGCTTTCACTTGAGTCTTTGTCGTTGAGACATATCCACATCGGTAGGACATCTTACCGATGACATTTTCTTTGGCCAAGTCTCCCCGATGAATACAAAACAAACACTGTCGGCATAACATTTTCTTTCATGGTGACTTCTTACTGAGTCAATATGGGTTACCCCAAGGACCTCAATACATACACTGTCGATGAGAGATTAACACTTTGCTGAGACATCTTAGTGAAAACCTTTAGCTTCACCGAAAACCACAGTCGCCAAAAGTCTCCCCGATGCATGATTGAATGGCCTTTCGGCTAGAGGTCTCCCGAGTGCTATAAGGTCATAACGAATACATCATGCTATAGTGATAGACTCCACAGTGTAACCTTTCAGAAAGACAATGGCAAGGTCACAGCAACCTATTCAAAACTGAATAAAACAAACCTGCTTAGTCAGCTAGACAATTAGAACATCACACCGACTTGACTCTAATGGAGGTTTCAACCTGTATAGTTTGAGGCACATATTTCCAACATTTTGAACAAGAAAAAATAAAAGAAAGGTGGATTTCCTTCAATAATATGCAAAGAAAGCTAAAGAAAGAGGAACTAGACTTCAGGGTTCTTTAAGAGATTGAAAATGTAATACAAAAGGTGGAACATGTATCCCAGAATTTTGAGATGATAGTGGGCCACCTTGAACCTAAAGGGTTGATAAGTAAGGATAAGGGGAAATACCCCATTCAAGAAGAACAACGTGGAGGGGAAGTCCCTGCTATGGAAGACAAATCTACATCTCAATCCCTTAAAGAACCCAAAATAAAGTTCTTCATAAGGAGAAAGAGTAAGGAAAAGAAAAATGATGCAGCTCCTACTCCCTCCCAACAAGAGGAGCAAAGGCCTCCTTCTCTTGTGCCACAAGTACCATTACCTTCTCCTCTAAGTCCATCAAAGCTTGAAATTGTGGATCTTGATGCTCCACCACTTAGTGCATCACCACAAAAAGAGCCATGATTGAAGAAGCAAAAGGTTGAAGTTACTGGTTTGGTGGACTATGCTGATGAAGACTCTAATGATGACATTTGGGTACAAGAGCAGGAAGTGCAAGAAGAAATTCCATTGCACCAACAATGAGGGCGACATAGCAATTAGGTATGAGATTGAGTAAATTTGATCTCACTAGGCTCAATGGAAAAGATGATATGTGGGTGGAAACATGCACAAAGTTTTTAGATGATGACTCATTTGTAAAGTCTCAAGATTTTATGGAATTTGCATACATGGCTAAAAGAGATGAATATGTCAAAAGCCTAGCCATAGAAAGAAGCCTTCTTCCTAAATTACCTGATGTCGCTATCCAGATAAAGGCTTTGAATGAAATGAGAATTAGGTTCCAAAGGATGACTGCTATGGAAGGAAGAGAATAACTGAGAAATAGTGGTATTTTATTACTTCCAGAATGGGATTTAGCTTCTGCCATAGCCTTTGATACAATAAAGAGATGTGATAGGACACTCTACAATTTAGAAGAAGAGGTTGCAATTGCATTACAAGGGTCTGCATTTAGTGAATAATGGGATGCATTAGCTATCTGGTCTTTAGCCCCAAGTACCAGGAAGCCTAACACAACTGAGGCTGCACCTACCTATAGTGGAGGCCTAATAATAAAGAGGGTGTCAAAAACATCATCTCTAGAGGCAGCAAACATGTCCGTACTATTGGATCTTATGGTAGTGTTGCTGATATGTGGTTGTCATTGATTTCAGCACTATTAGAATTATTGTTTTGAAGGTTGTATATGTCGAGGATATTGAGAAAATTGTTAAAGGAAGAGTTGCAAGTTGCTAGTGGAACAATGAAGGTCATGAAGGTGTCTTGTTTTGTACATTGAAGATCAATTGTTGTGGACTAAAGGGTTTATTGTTGAGAGTACATTTTTCATCTACCAGAAGTTTCAGAGGTTTGTGTGAAGATTTGATCGTGCTATGATCAGTTGTGTTCTGACAGTATTTTGTGGGTTATGTTAGTGTTCCTGATTGAATTTTATATGTTTCTTCTAATTTATGTTGTTGCGGATGATTCTCTATTAGTTCTTGTTTTTGGATGCTTTGAGATCATTCTCTATTCTTATTGTATGTCTGTGTTGATCGATGTGCTCGTAGTTGAAGATTTTTCTCGGTATGTTCAGGTTTTCATGTTCTTGGCTGACATCATGGTTGTAACGTGTTGCAGATCCTTGAAGATTTAAATTTGAATGTTTGTTGTGCTGAAGGATATTGTTTTGGGTCACATCATGATATTAGCCAATGGTGTTTGATCCACATTGAAAATTTATTTGTAAATTTGGGCCGACATTGAAAATATGTTTTATTTTTTGGCCGACAAGGTTCTTGATGTAATTCCATGTGGCAGATAAATAAGAGAGATTGTTTGAGTGAAGTTAGTATGTGAATAAGAGCGAATGTATGCCAAAGAATGTGCAAGTGTGTGAATAGTGTTCTAATCATTTGATTGTATAGCAGAGTGAGAAGAAGTTTGAGCGAAGTGTGAAGAAGGTTTTATGTGCTTAACTGGAATTGTAATTAGGCTTGTGAAGAAGCTATTTTCTTAGTTCATACCCTGCAGATCTAAGTCGTATTGATGTGTATTGTTAGATAGTGATCCCTGTTGTATTTGAGCAGTGAGCTCTAGGTAGTGTGCCTAAATGCATGTGCATTCCCATTATTTTTCTTATAATTTTAATAGGGTATAATATTGTGGACTAACATCCACCGTGGTTTATCCCCTAACAAGGTTTCCACGTAAAAATCTTGGTGTTCTCTATGCTTTTGATGTGTTGATTGGTTATGGTTTATGGTTCATTCATCATATCTGAGATTAAGTTAAGTTTGAAAAGTTTAAATATTCTATGACAACTGATTCAAACCCCCTCTAAGTTGGTATCATAGCAGGTTCCTCTGAAGAAGTTTAAAAGCTTGAGGTGATTCGAGATGGAATCATACAAGAAGGACAGTCCTAGATTCGATGGAACAAACTACTCATTGTGGAAAACTAGGATGGAGTGTCATTTGAGGTTTATTGGTGAACCCTACTTGAAGATTACAAAAAATAGATATGTTATTCCTCAGAATGGTCCTTCCACTGCTAATGAGATTAAAGAGGCAGAGAATAATGTTAGTGCTATGGAAGCTTTGTTGAGTGCTCTAACATATTCAAAAATGACAAATGTGATAGCTCTGAAGACAGCTCATGAGATGTGGATGAACCTAGAGACTTTGTATGAAGGATATGTACATGTGAAGATGGAAAAGCTACAAAGTTTGAAAGGAAAGTATGAAAATTTGAAGATGGGTGAAGATGAAAACATTTCTTCTTTTATGCAAAGAGTAAATTAAATAGTGATGGGTATTAGATGTGCCAGTGGTACCCTGGACGAGGAAGAAATTGTAGCTAAAGTACTTAGATCATTGCCTCCCTCCTACAAAGCAAAGGCTCATGCTATTGAAGAAACCATATCATTAATGAATGTGACAAGGGATACATTGATTGGTAAACTTGTTGCCTTTGAGTTGAGAGAATTTGGTGAATTTTTTCCCAAGATTGAAATTGCATTCAAGGCTACTATATCTGGAAGAAACAAGCAAAGATGTGATCTAAGAGAGAGTTCTAGAAAGACATTCAAGTATGAGGAATAAATGAAACAACTTGAAGATGAAGAAAGAGATGTAGAAGAGTTGGAAGCACTGATTGTGAAGAAAGAAGGTAGAGGACAAGGTAAGTATAAAGGAAAGCTACCTATAAAATGTTTTTCTTGCAGTAAAATAGGTCATTTTGCATCAAGGTGTCTTGAAAGAGTTCCTAGGTCTAAGACTTACAAACCTAGATTTCAAAACAAATTTCATTTCACTAAAGAAGGTGTGACTGATGAAGAATCTGATAAAGAAAATGGAAATGAAGATGATTGGGTTTTCATTGCTATCAAGGAAAATAGTCCAGTGGCTACTGAATCTGCTAAAGTTGAGAAAGCTCTTGCATCCTGAATTGAAGAAAAGGATGTGTGGGTCATTGACAATGGATGCTCACATCATATGACTGGTGACAAAAGAAAATTTGTAAGTATAGAGAAGTATGATAGTGGGGTTGTAAGATTTGGAGATAACAATTCTTGTGTGATTCATGGAAGAGGATCTATTTTTCTTGGTGGTAAGCATAACACTGATGATGTTCTTTATGTCAAAGGCTTGAAGCACAAATTGTTGAGTGTTGGACAAATGGTGGACAAGGTTTATGATCTTCAGTTCAAATATGGAAGATGCAAGATACTTGGAAGTTTTGGAAATGTAATTGCTTCAGGTAAATAGACAAAAGGTAATATTTTTCACCTGAATCCTACTAGTGAAAGTTGTTTAATTGCTCAAGTAGATGAAAGCTAGTTATGGCATAGAAGGTTGTGTCACGTGAATTTTGATAACATTGTCAAAATAAGTTCCACTCAACTAGTAAGAGATCTACCTAGGCTAGTGAAGGTTGCTAACACAATTTGCAAGGAGTGTTAGATGGGAAAACATACTAGAGTTTCTTTTCAGAGAAAACAACATCATTCAAATGGATTACTAGAGCTAGTACATACTGATCTATGTGGTCCCTCTAGAGTCAAAAGTCTTCATGGAGAAAGGTCCTTTATGCTACTTATTGATGATTACTCTAGAATGATATGGGTTGCTTTCTTAAGAGAAAAATGTGAAGCATTAGAGAAGTTCAAAAGTTTCAAAGCTATGGAAGAGAATGAGAAAGGTCTGAAAATGAAATTCTTAAGGTCATACAAAGGTGGTGAATTCACCTCCAGGGAGTTTAATTCTTTCTGTGAAGAGCATGGAATCAAAAGATAGTTATCTGCTCTTTGAACCCCTCAACATAATCGAGTTGCAGAGAGGAAGAACAAAACAATTTTGTATGTTGCTAAAATAATGATGATTGAAGGAAATGTGCCTCACATCTATTGGAGTGAAGTTGTAAGCACTACTGTGTACACGTTTAACTAGATAAATGTAAATGGTAATTCTAGTAAGAATCCTTTTGAACTATGGTTTAGTTATAAGCCTACTATTAAATATTTCAACATTTTTGGAAGCAAGTATTATATCAAGAGAGATGAGGATATAGGAAAGTTTGATGCAAGAAGTGATGAAGGAATCTTTCTAGGTTACTCTACTAAAATCAATGCCTACTGGTGCTATAACAGAAGATTAAGAAAAATGGTTGAGAGTGCAAATGTCAGAGTTGATGAGGATTCTGCAAAATCATCCAAATAATATGGATATGATTTAGATGACCAGGAAGATAACACAAAGGGAATAATGCTCAGACATAGAATCAACTTCAAATTGTTCCATATGTTCCAGTAAAACAACTTCCATTTGTTCCAATAAATCAAGGTAGTCGGGAAGGAGAGACAAGTGCAAGTGCAGAGAAAAGAACAGAAGAACCAAAAGTTTGAGAGAATCCTAAAACTTTGAGGTATGTGAAGCTAAATCATTTTGAAAATAAAATTATAGGAGACAGGAATAAAGGTGTACAAACTAGAAGAAATATTCCAGAAGAGTATTTCCTGATTTCCAAGATTGAGCCTAAAGATGTCAATGAAGCTTGCAATGATGAATACTGGATGGAAGTTATGAAGGAAGAACTGATGTAGATTGAAAAGAATCATACTTGGATACTTGTTCCCAAACCTAAAGATAAAAATGTGATTGGTACCAAATGGGTCTTTTAGAATAAGTTGAATGAACAAGGTGAAGTAGTCCAAAATAAAGCAAGATTGGTATGTAAAGGGTATTCACAAATAGAAGGTATTGATTTTGAAGAAACCTTTGCCCCTGTTGCCAGAATTGAAGCTGTAAGATTATTTCTTACTTATGCTACATATAAGAATTATAAAGTCTATCAAATGGATGTGAAGTCAACTTTTTTGAATGGTGAGCTAGAAGAAGAAGTATATATTGAACAGTTGGATGGATTTCAACCAATTGATAAGGAAAAAAATGGTTTGTTGATTGAAGAAATCTCTATAAGGACTCAAGCAATCCCCCAGAGCCTAGTATGCTAGACTGGATAAATATTTACTAAAGCTTGGATTCAATAAAGGTATTTTTGACATCAACTTGTATTACAAATTGGGTCATGACAAAGAGTTAATTATTGAGGTCTTTGTTGATGACAATCTATGTATGAAGTTTTCTAATGAAATGAAGAGTGAATTTGAAATGAGCATGATATGAGAGATGAAGCTCTTTCTGGGATTGCAAGTTACTCAGTTAGACAAGGGGATCTTCATATCTTAGTCCAAATATGTGGGAGGGTTGTTGAAGAAGTTTGGCATGGAAGACTCAAAGCCTGTTGGTACTCCCATGGTAACCAGATGTAAGTTAACACAGAATGATGATTCTCCTAAGGAAAATCAAACAAGATACAGGTCAATGATTGGTGTATTTCTCTACTTAACTCAGACCAGACCAGACATTATGAATGTTGTATGTATGGTTGCTATATTTTAGGCTGATCCAAAAGAGTCTCATGTGACTATTGTAAAGAGAATCTTCAGGTATCTAGAAGGGACATTTGGGCTTTGGTATCCTAAGGATGATGATCTTACTTTGAATGCATATACTGATGTGGATTGGACAGGAGATGTAGATGACAAGAAGAGTACTAGTGGTGGTGCCTTCTTCCTAGGGAAGAAGTTGGTGTCTTGGTTGAGCAAATAGAAAAATTCCATTTCTCTATCTACTACTGAGGCAAAGTATATTGCTACTACAAATAACTGTTCTCAAGTCGTGTGGATGAAATAGATGCTGAAAGTTATTAGAATAGTATATGAGGAACCTATTGCCATATACTGTGACAACTCAAGTGCAATTAACATATCAAAGAATCTAGTGCTACACTCTAAGACCAAGCATATATCAATCAAGTTTAACTTCTTGAGGGAAAAAGTGATTGAGAAAGAAGTCAAACTGGAGTATGTGCCTACCAAAGAACAAATTGTATGAATTTTCAGCAAGTCGTTGCCGAAGGATACTTTTGAGTATCTCAGAGGGATACTAGGAGTGATTACCCCTCCTGATATGAACTAGAGATGAATTTAGTTGTATCAATTTGTGTGCTTCATAAATATTTCCTGATCCGGATTGATGTTTTTGTGGCTGCTACTCAGGGGGAGTAGTCAGATGTGCAGATATGTGATTCATAGCTTGTATTTTGGAAGATAATTCTTATCCTTTCCATTGATTTCAAAGGGGGAGAAGAGTCATGTGAAAAATTGTTACTTATCTGAGAAGAGACTCTTATGGGGAGAAGATCATGCAAAAGAGGTTAAGGAAGAAGAGTCAGAATCTAAGGGGGAGTAAGTGTTGATTGACAGTTGGGTTGATGGTGTTTTTCACATCATGTGTTACCATCAATGCCAAAGGGGAAGATTATTGGATTCTTTGGTTTTTTTGCTAATATGTTGTTGTCATTGATGTCAACACTATTAGCATTATTGTTTTCAAGGTTGTATATGTCGAGGATATTGAGAAAATTGTTAAAGGAAGAGTTGCAGGTTGCTAGTGGAACAGTGAAGGTCATGAAGGTGTCTTGTTCTATACATTGAAGATCAGTTGTTGTGGACTAAAGGGTTTATTGCTAAGAGTATCTAGTTCATCTAATGGAAGTTTCAGAGGTCCATGTGAATATTTGATTGTGCTATGATTAATTGTGTTCTAACAATATTTATGTGGGTTATGTTAGTGTTCCTGATTGAAGTTTATGTGTTTCTGGTAATTTTTTTTGTTGCAGATGATTCTCCATTAGTTCTTGTTGTTTTTGCATGCTTCTAGATTCTCTATTCTTGTTGTACGTCTGTGTTGATCAGTGTGCTCGTGGTCAAATATTTTTTTCGGTATGTTCAATTTTTCATGTTCTTGGCCAACATGATGGTTCTAACATGTTGCGGATCCTTGAAGATTTAAATTTAAATTTTTGGCATGCTTGAGGATATTGTTTTGGGTCGCATCATGATATTAGCCAATGGTGTTTGATCCACATTGAAAATATGTTTTATTTTTTGGCTAAAAGGGTTGTTGATGTAATTCCATGTTGCGGATATATAAGAGTGATTGTTTGAGTGAATTTAGTGTGTGCATAAGAGAGAATGTATGCCAGAGAAAGTGCAAGTGTGCAAATAGTGTTCTAATCATTCGATTGCAGAGCAAAGTGTGAAGAAGGTTTTTTGTGCTTAACTAGAACTGTAATCAAGCTTGTGAAGAAGCTATTTTCATAGTTCATACCCTGCGGATCTAATACGTATTGTTGTGTATTGTTGGGTAGTGAGCCCTCTTATATTTGAACAGTGAGCTCTAGGCAGTGTGCCTAAATGCATGTGCATTCCCTTTATTTTTCTTATACTTTTAGAAAGGTATAATATTGTGGACTAACATCCACCATGGTCTTTCCCCTAACAAGGTTTCCACGTAAAAATCTTGGTGTTCTCTATGTTTTTGATGTGTTGATTGGTTATAGTTTATTGTTCATTCATGAGATCTAAGATTAAGTTAAGTTTGAAAATTTAAAATATTTTGTGACAACTGATTCACCCCCCTTCTTAGTTGTTTGTCCTTGTTTTTCCAACACGTACATGTTGCACCATTCACAAGGGCCATTGTAGAATCTGTAACTGTAGAAAAGAAGAAGCTTAGGAAAGAACACAATGATTTGTTGGTTAAATATGGAAAGCTTGAACAACACAATAAGTAGTTATAGAAAAAGGTAGGATTATTGGAGGATAAGTTGCAAAGTTTGCAACTAGGAAAGCATAAGCAAACTAATGTTGACTCCCCTACCACTTCATAAGAAACTGCACCCCCCGAATTTACCACTGAAAAAAGTTCCTCATGGGAAATTGTGCCATACAACATGGGAAATGTACTTATTTCAATAATAGAGCCTAGTACATTAGAAATGCCACAGGCTGAGGAAGATATCAGTAGGGAAGAGTTGCTCAAGCAACTAAATGAATATAAAGAGAAAAGTGATTATCATGATGAGGAGGTTTTAAATAGAAATATGAGGATTACCACTACAATATTGGAGCATTTCAATAGAGGAGTGAATTACAGATTGAATAGCATTCACTATAGCTATTCATCCATTATGGTTGCTATAAATAATTTTGACAATGATAGGGAAATAGCTATTACACTTATGGAAACATGGATCCCTAGGATGCAAGGATTGAGATTGATGTCCATTGGAGCTTAGAAACATGCCAACCCTCCTAAAAATTTTAAGCCCACTGTTACTATTGTAGGTAAAATTGAGGGGTATAGGGGAAATATTGAACCTTTGGAGATCAAAATAAGGCAACTAGTGAAATCATTAAATGAATCACATCATGGTCTCCTCCCATCCATTTCGAGGGATGATGGTAGCATAAAAACCCTATACAAATGGAAAGTTGAAACTAATAAAACTATTTGAGATCAGACAGTTTCAATTTGTTGAAGATATGATATGGGCACACTAAAGAGAAATATGGATATGTTGGCTCATGTAGAGATTATCTTGTTGGAGTTTCACCAGGAGGCCAACCAAATTGTTACCAAGTATGCGCCTTATAGAGAAAGTGCAAATGAGGTCATGTAGTTCAACTAGCCTACTGAAGAGGAATTCCTAGCATGGAGAGGAAGATACTTGGAGGGGGTGGTGATTTGAAATTTTTATGTTGAAGTCTACAATTATGATGAATAACGTATGGGTTAAAATGCACTACATAGCCTAGATTTTGTATAGATTACGCTTTTGCTAACGTATAGAAGCTATAGTACATTTTCTTAAAATTGAATTGATTACTAGTCTATAGACATGGGCATATTCTTTTTCCTTTCTTTTCATTTCTTTCATGTTTTCTTTCTTTTCCACTTGGTGTGTGTGGGCACAAATTTATAGGTAACAGTTTGAAGATACTTTTTAAAAATAGGATCAGATCTCCAGCAATGAATGAAGACTACTTTTATTTCATACATGTTTCCCACCTCCTGGGAATGAAGAGTAACTAAAAAGGGAATCTTTGTTATAGCAGTCCAATAAGGTAATGACATGTGTACTTTCTAGCCTAAGGCTTGTTTTTCTCCTTCATTTCTATAAGAAAGAATTATGGGCCAGAAAGTAGGGGTTCATTGTTTTGAAATTTACACTATGAATTGTAAAAGGAATATCAAGCATGTTTTCAGTTTTTTCTTAAGTTTAAAGTCTATTGTTATGATTGTAATTTTGATAACAATATAGAAAATACAATACAGAGTGATACCAATTTCATGGCTATTCTCTCCTTTGCACTAATTTTATGACTAATGAATGAAAATAATCACGGATTGTTTTGTTCATCTCTGTTGTTTCTCAATGGATGATTAATTTCATTCTTTCTTATTAGTTCAATGAATTAATGTAAATGCTTGGATGAGATTGTTAACTCATAAGAATTAGGTGCTAGGATATTTCTAAGCATTGATGATGATGAATGTAATATGGGAGTGTTGTAATGCAATGTTTCTTAAGATTGTATGTTGCTATTGTTGAGTTGTTTGGTTGCATAGGTTGATATTGACTTCGTGTTTGGGATGAGGCATTGGTTCATGCAAAGTATTCATAATTCAGTTTATGGGTTGATTCATCAACTAATCACTTTTTATTCACAAACTTTCAAATGAGTACTATTATAGTTGTTTTCTGTTGAGTTTCATTATTCTCATGCTCCAAGTGTAGGATATCAATAAATGAGCTACCAAATTCTTTGATATACTATGTTGTTGAGTACTTGTATGAGAATTATCTATTATGTACAATGTATTGAAATGGTGATTATATAAATTCTTGAGTATACATTATGGGATTACCCTATCGGGTTTCACAGAGCCCAAATCATAGGAGTAGAAGTTTTGCAACTTTTACTCATTCGTTGGCCAATCCCTTTGGAATAATAAGTATTGGAAATGGAAAAGTCCATAGGTATTTTTGAAGATCAGCTTGGTTCTTAAAAAATAACCAACACTTTCTACTTATGTTAGTTTTTCATGGGATCTTGATCTTGGGGGCTTGATCACCCCTCTTGATCCTTGTCATCTCATCTTGCTAGGATTGGTACATTTGAACCCCTCTTGGTGCATTTTTGTCTACTTTATTGTGAGTTTGAAGCATGTTCATCCTCTCACTAAAGTGGGGGCTAAATGTAGTGTAGTAAAATTGACCCCTTGACATTTTCACACTCGTTTGCGTCCTCATGGATTTTGGATTGATGTTACCTTGATTTAGTGTTGTAATGTGGATACCACATTCACATTAGGTCTTGGGCTCTTTTGAACTAATGGAATTTAATGGTGCCTTGCTAAAGTGTTGTGGAGTGTTGTAACATACTTCCACACTTTTCTAGGGTTTTATCAATTCACTAAGCACAATAAATATAATTTTAATCAAAATCAACCTTAATCTTGCCTTATTTTGAGTGTTGTAAAGTGTTGTAACTCACTCTCACATTTCTCTAGGCCTATCATTAATAATTGGGCTTTCTTATGCTTTAATTGGCCCTATTTTGCATCCACAAGCCTCATTTATAGCATCTTTTCAAGGATAATCCTGAAACCAATCAGTACCCAATCATAATTCATGTGTTCCTAGCTTGTGTGGCCCAGATTTAGTGTCTAGTACTTATTCTCCACCTTGGGCGAATGGGCCCCACCTGGATCTTTTGGCCTCGAACTAGTTTTTACAACTTTCTAAGAACTTTTCAGTTTTGGTCCCATACATTTTGTCTAATGGGACTCATTTGCCACTTTGGGCGAATGAGTCCCATGTGACCCAAATTCAAATTTAATTCAAATTTTTGATGGTATTTTATTCTACTAGATCTAATGTCGGCTTGTAGTGTTGTAATTTTGGGAATTCTTGCATAATTGAGTATAAATAAAGGTTCTTTGACTCATATTCAACACCTAGCATTCAACAGAGTTCACAAGAGCATTTGAGCATTCACAAGAGAATTCAAGAGCTTTCAAGGGTGGATTATCAAGCATTTTAGAGCATTCATCAAGCATCAATCATCATGTCAAAGATTGTACTCATCATGTTTGTTATTGTGCTAAAAATTGTGATGTAGAGTTCATGATCCAAGCAATTGTTACATTCAAGATCTATCTCCTTCAAGCTAGAGTCAAGAACCACATCCATTGCAGCCATTTCAAACATGTTTGTAGCACCTTATTGCTAGGGTTTGGTGAGTTTCAACATTGATATTTGTTCATTCATCATTCTCCATTCATATTTTCTTTCATTTCAAGGTTTAATTACCAACAAGGGGTTTGACTAAGGAAAACTCCTATTCACTAACCCCACAACATTTTTCCCTCTTCTTGTGTGCAATTTGTAAGGCTAGGTTGTAGATTTGTCAAGTAGAAAATTTGGAGAATAGTTTTCAAATCCCTAAAGTTGTCAAAGTTTTCATTAAGTCTTGGAGAAGCTTAGAGAAGACCTACAAGTGGCAATTTATAGTTTTGGACCCAAAAACTACTCAAAAAGAGTAGAGCAGACCAAGAGGCATAAAGTCAGATTCATAATTTCTAGAAAAGTAGAAGTGGAATGATTTTCCACTATTTGTGAATTACTCCCACTATACAGGCGTAACAAATATTTTTTACAGATCTGGATACCATTTTGGCTGAAACCTGCTCTAGTGCATTTTCCTAGAAACTAGACTGATTCACCTAGCTTGGAAAATGAGTCCCAGTCAACTGTGACAGTATATTTTCAAACATTCCAGGCCTCTATTCTACCTTCTTCAGTCTCTTAGGTGCACACTTTCTATCTCATAAATTTTTGTTGCATTTTTTTCATCTTTCTAAGTCATTTAGGGTTTTACATTTCATTATGCATTTCATTGTCTTTTCCAAGTTTAAACTTGGTGGCGAATCACCTAATGGATCATCTTTGGCCCCTACAACAGTTCGTTTACAATATTTCAATCTCCTTTCCATTGAAATCTCAAGGGTTTGTTCTTGAGTGAAGTGTGTATGAATATTGTCTCTCTCCTTTTAGGTCCAAAACCCTAAAGCTGAAAGAGAGGACCCCAAAAACAATTTTCCAACATTTCAAAGGGTTGAGGGTTGAGAGTTTAAGGTTTAATGGTTGAGGGTTGAGGGTATATGGTTAAGGGTTGAGGATTTAAGGGTTGGGGGATTAAGAGTTAAGGCTTGAGGGATTAGGCTTGAGGGTATTGGGTTTAAGGGTTTAGGGTTTAAGGGTTGAGGGTTGAGGGATA
The DNA here is from genome assembly GCA_007258455.2 of Sequoia sempervirens. Lineage (NCBI taxonomy): Eukaryota > Viridiplantae > Streptophyta > Pinopsida > Cupressales > Cupressaceae > Sequoia > Sequoia sempervirens. The sequence continues at coordinate 959,911,643 of VDFB02271358.1, forward strand.
TGGTTTAGGGCTGAGTGTTTAAGGGTTTAAGGGTTGAGGATATAGGGTTGAGGGATTAGGGTAGAGAGGTACAAATGGATGGAAGGAGAGATGGAGGGAGAAGTGAAGTAGAGAGAAGGAGAGAAGAGGAGGGAGGGACAAAGATATATGAGGGTTGAGGATCCAATGTATAGGGTAGAGGGTTGAGAATTGAGGGTATAGGGTTGAGGACATATAGGGCTGACAGTTTAAGGTATTGGGTTGACGGTATAGGGTTGATGGATTAAGGTTGATGGTAGAGGGTAGAGGGTATTGGGTTGAGGGAAGAGGGTAGAAGGTTTAAGGGTTTAGGTTTTAAATGTTTAGAGTTGATGATTTATGGTTGAGGGTAGAGGGTTTAGGTTATAGGTTTGAGGGTATATGGTTCAAGGATTAGGGTTGAGGGTCCAATGTATATGGTAGAAGGTATAGGGGTTGATGGTATAGGGTTTAAGGGTTGAGGGTTTAATGTATAGGGTAGATGGTAGAGGGTTTAAGTGTTTAGGGTTTAAGGGTTGAGGGTTGAGTGTTTAAGGTTAAGGGTAAAGGGTTGAGGTTATAGGGTTGATGGATTAGGGTTAAGGGTGAAATGTATAGGGTAGAGGGTATAGGGGTTGAGGGTTTAGGGTTTAAGGGTTGAGAGTTGAGGGTAGATGGTTGATGATTGATATTATAATGGTTGAGGGATTAAGGATTGATGGTTGAGGGATTAGGGTAGATATTTTACTTGATTTTAATGGTTTAAGGGTTGAGGGATTAGGTTTGAGGGTAGAGGGTATTGGGTTGAGGCTAGAGAGTAGAGGGTTTAAGGGTTTAGGGTTTAAGAGTTGAGGGTTTAGGGTTTAGGGTTTAGGGTTTAGGGTTGAGTGTTTAAGTTTTTAAGGGTTGAGGGTATAGGGCTGAGGGATTAGGGTAGAGAAGGAGGGATGGATGGAAGGAGAGATGGAGGGAGAAGTGAGATAGAGAGGAGAGAAGAGGAGGGGGAAAATATTAGGGTTGAGGATCCAATGTATAGGGTAGAGGGTTGAGATATGAAGGTATAGGGTTGAGGAACTATAGGGTTGATGGTTTAGGTATTGGTTGAGTGTATAGGGGTTGAGTAATTAGGGTAGAGGGTAGAGGATAGGGGTTAAGGTAGAGGATAGAGGGTTTAATGGTTTAGGGTTTAGGATTTATGGTTAAGGGTAGAGGGATAGAGATAGAGGGAGTGAGAGAGAGAGAGAGAGACCTAAGAGAGGGAGAGGGGGTAGGAGGGAGATACTTGAGAGAGAGAGATATGGAGAGAGGGAGGGAGGGAGTGGGAGATGTTAGAGAAAGGTTTTAATTTAATCATGTTGATTAAATTACCTTATTCCTTTCTTAAGATTTCACTTTAGTTTGCATTTTGTGACATTTAATAATTATATTAATTATTAAATGTCTACCTATTAGGGTTTCTTTTAGGGTTGCACAATATCCTTTTATAAGGATTCATCATTGTATTTTTACCTCTCTCTCGGATGAATACATTTTTTCACCTTTCAGAGCACCCTTGCTTGTTTGTCTCCATCTCTTCTTTCTGTGACAGGTTATTTGCATGCAGGTGATCTTCGGGGTCTGTGAAGTTGGCTTTCTCAACTTCTACATGGTATCAGAGCTCCAGACCTGCTGCTTCCTGTTCGTCTTCTGAAGAATTTGGAGCTTCGAGGGTTTGATAGGGCTTTCAGAAGTTTTTGGGTTGTTTTCTTGTGGATCCAGGCTTACTTCATTTTTTGGGTTCATTTTGGGCCCAAACGGACCTCGCCGTTGGATTCGCAGCGCCCAAAAACCCCTATTTTCATATAAAGCATGACCGATTCAGCCACAGTTGATTTGGGAAGCAAAAAATTTTTGGCCCCAAAGCCGTACGGCCTCAGGGCACGATTTACGAGGTCGAAAAATTCAAAAAAATATTCGTTTTTTGATTTTGTTGTTGTACCACGATTGGGTGCCAGCCCACACACTAAGCGGCCACCAGCGGTCACTACAGCCAGCCGAACCACCCAACGGTCATTGAGGCCGCGCGGCCGTTAGCCACGGGAGGGTCGCCACGCCCACCCACAATACAACCCCGCCCGTAGTTCCAAACGCCAAAGGTTCCGCATTAACGCCACCAACGCCGTTTCACTCCACCGGGTCGCCAGCCGACTGTGAGCCTTTTTTCTACCGAGAGGCTGTGGAGGCAAACCGGACTTTTTGTCTGGTAAATCGGGTATAACTCGTTTTTAGCCTCAGATTTTGAATGGAAATAGGCGTTGGAAAGCTGGTTCCGAGCCCATCTAATTGATGGAGGTCTATTTTTTCTGATTTTTCCGTTTTGCAGTATTTTTTGCCAGTCAAAGTCAGAACTTATGTTTTTCACTCCCAGGGGCGTATCTTTTGCGTCCGAACTCCATTTTTCGCAAACAAATAGGCGTTGGAAAGGTGTTTCTGTGATCTTTCCAGATCTGTCATTTATTTTTCTAGAATCTGCCCCAGGTACATTTTATTCAGTTTTTTGTGTTTTTACACATCTGTCAATTACTTGGACTTTTTGGCACCTGGAAATGATTCGTTTGCATGGGATGGCATATGTTGATCTGGTTTATCAGTATTGAGGTCAGTTAGTCTCAGATTTTTAATTTGAAGAGTTATCATGGGTTTTTCTTCTCACCCTTCAGTTGTTTGTCTAGAACGGGGTAATTATGAGTCATGGGCAAAGGGTATACTTACACATTGTAGGTGGCTTTATATTTTGCCTTATTTGTATGATCTCATACTTGAACCAGCAACTTTAGAGGGAAAACTAGCTTGGGATATCATTAGAAATCACATAGTAGGAGTTATTTTGTCTAGTGTTGATTCTGACACTGTGTGGGCTATATCGGGCATTGATTGTCCTCACTCACTTTGGACACATCTTTGGGAGATCTATGGAGACCCAAGTCTTTCTCCATTCCTAGAGGATCCTGCTTCAGATTGTCTTGTACCCATTGGTTGGAGAGATAACACACCTTTTGATCATGATACTTTAAAGGAACTTCAGTATTTAGACACCCTTATATATTCTGATCGAGAGGATTGTCTGCAGCCCTACTCTTCAAACTGAGATTATAATTGTATCAACATCTTCTCCTATTGTTCTTGATCGTTTGATATTGCCTCTTCTTTGGCTCCTATTGATTCAGCTAAGCAGGACATCATACATCTTTCATACATGGCTACTTGGGATTCTTATCTTGCAGGCATTTCGTCTTTTTTGTTTGTAGAGTCCTATATTGCAGATTTGGAGGATTACTTTGAGGATTTTCAGCTCCTCTTTGTTGATAGCCATATTTCTAGCTGTTAGCCCACCATCATCTGTGCATTCAGAGGTTGCAGTTTTTGAGTCTTCAGTTCAGTTTGGATTTGACATCTTTTGTTTCAGTTCAGACAGAGAGATTCTTCAGCATCCTATTATGGCACACATCTTGAGACAGATTGATTCTTCTCTCTTCACAGGGTTTCTTCATCTTCGTCCTTTGGTTCCATTTCTTCCCAAGGGGAGGAATATTATATGCCGCTTCAGGATCTCTTTCTGGATTCTACCTCGCATCCATATGTGCGACATGAGTTTCTTCATTGTGGGGGGGCCTTCTAGTCTCTTTCTTTTTCTCATATGGAGACCATTGTATATGTACTTATATGATAGAAGGTTCATGGGGGTCTTATGTTATCCACCTCCCATCCTTCATTATTATTAGTGCATTCTTTCATCTCTTTTGGCAGAGTTTTTCCCATGAGGTTTTCTCTATTTCTCCACTTTACAGATTTGGTTGTTGTAATTGGGTACCGATCAGCCTTGTTGCCTGGACCCAAGTTTACTTTCTTGCATTGTAGTTACCTTTTCTTTCTTGCACATGTTTGTAACTGCACTTTTGCTCATCTTAAGGGGGGGTGTTAGAGTAAAGGTTTTAATTTAATCATGTTGATTAAATTACCTTTATTCCTTTCTTAAGATTTCACTTTAGTTTGCATTTTGTGACATTTAATAATTATATTAATTATTAAATGTCTACCTATTAGGGTTTCTTTTAGGGTTGCACAATATCCTTTTATAAGGATTCATCATTGTATTTTTACCTCTCTGATGAATACATTTTTTCAAAATTTTCAGAGCACCCTTGCTTGTTTGTTCCATCTCTTCTTTCTGTGACAGTTATTTGCAGTGATCTTCGGGGTCCTGGAAGGCTTTCTCAACTTCTACAGAGAGAGATAGAGAGTAGAGGTAGAGGAGAGAGAGAGAGGGGGAGAGAGGGAGGGAGTGGGAGAGTGATATAGGGTATACACACAAGTGAATCCTTTCCATTTTCTAAATATTTTACAACATCCTTAATTAGAGGGTGCCTTTAAATTTTCTTAGACTATAATAAATAGATGTTCTTACAGTATATGGGTATGCTTTCTCTTTCATATGGACCAACAAGTCATAAAACTTCATAGATACTGTTACACTGCTCCTCTCCATCCACAAAGATATGTTTGAATTTTGACCTACTCACCTGCAACCACTTGCCTTTTCTTAACCATGAATTATTGATATTAAATTCTTACTGCTTCAATTCTCGGTGCATACTAAATTCTGGTTGGGCCCACTAGCTTGCCAATTCAGTGAAATGTGAAACCTAACATAGCTTGTTTGAAAAAATGGGTACAATAAATGGGGTCTCCCAGTGATGTAAAATCATCAAGAGACCCCACTTCTTGGACCCATTTTTTCAAATATGCCATTACTGCACAATTTCACAAAATTGGAAAGCTAATAGGCCCACTAGCTTGCCAACAATGAAATTGGAAACCTAACATGGCCTATTTGAAAAACATGGGTCCAAGAAATGGGGTCTCCCAAGGATTTTACATCATCAAAAGACCCCTACTTTTTGGACCCATTTTTCAAACAGGCCAAGTTAGGTTGCCAATTTCACCGAATTGGCAAGATAATGGACCCACTAGCTTGCCAATTCGGTGAAATTGGCAACCTAACTTGGCCTATTTGAAAAAATGGGTAATAAATGGGGTCTCTTGGTGATTTACATTATCGGAATACCCCATTTCTTGGACCCAATTTTTCAAACAAGCCACTACATTTCCAATTTCACTTAATTGGCAAGCTAAGGTAGAGGGTTTAAGGGTTAAGGGTTTAGTGTTTATGGTTAAGGGTAGAAGGGAGAGAGATAGAGTGAGAGAGTGAGTGATAGAGAGAGAGGGAGTGGGAGACAGATAGAGGGTAGAGGGTTGGGAGAGAGATAAAGGGTAAAAGTTTAAGGGTAGACGGTAGAGGGTTTAAGGGTTAAGGGTAGAGGGTGGAGGGTTAATGGTAGAGACGAAAGAAATATGAGTGAGTGAGTGAGAGAGATAATTGAGACAGAGAGGGGATAGGAGGGATATACTTCAGAGAGAGAGAGTGAGGGAGTGGGAGAGAGATAGAGGGTAGAGGGTTTACGGTAGAGGGTAGAGTGTTTAAAGGTTTAAGGGTTTAAGGGTTAAGGGTAGAGGGTAGAGGGTTAAGGGTCGAGGGGAGAGAGATAGGATTGAGTGAGTGAGAGAGAGAGAGAGAGAATTGAGAGAGGGAGAGGGTATAGGAGGGAGAGACTTCAGAGAGAGAGAGGGAAGGAGTGGGAGAGAGATAGATGGTATAGGGTTAAGGGTAGAGGGTTTAAGGGTTTAAGGGTTAAGGGTAGAGGGTAGAGGATTTAAGGGTTTAAGGGTTGTGGGTTGTGGGTAGAGGGTCGATGGTTAAGGGTAGAGGGGAGAGAGATAGGAGTGAGAAAGAGAGAGAGATAATTGAGAGAGGGAGATGGCATAGGAGGGAAATACTTGAGAGAGAGACAGGGAGGGAGTGGGATAGACATAGAGGGTAGAGGGTTAAGGGTAGAGGGTTAAGGGTAGATGGTTTAAGGGTTTAAGGGTTTAAGGGTTTAAGGGTTTAAGGGTTAAGGGTAGAGGGGAGAGAGATAGAAGGAGTGAGTGAGAGAGGTAGAGGGGGTAGGAGGAGAGACTTGAAAGATAGAGAGAGAGAGAGATAAAGAATAGAGGGTTAAGGGTAGAGGGTTTAAGGGTTAAGGGTTTAGGGTTAAGGGAAGAGGGAAGAGAGATAGAGGGAGTGAGTGAGTGAGAGAGTGGGAGAGAAAGAGAGATTAGGGTTTAGGGTTTAAGGTTTAAGGGATTAGGGTGTAAGACATAGTGTATAAGGTTGCGGGTTTAGGGATAAGTGACAGACCTAGATGGTTAAGGGGGATAGATGGCTAAGGATAGAGAGAGAGAGAGAGAGAGAGAAACCTACAAAAAATCAACTTTCTCATAATGCAAGCACATTTTGAAGTAGCTGAGATGTAGCCATTTTTTTAGCAATACATAATGCGCTCACGTTATAATGTGAGCATGTTATAACATGAGTGTGTTTTGTTTTGCTCTAAAAATGGTACAAAAACTCAATATACCCATGATCTCTAGGCCCACATTTTGCATATTCTCTTGGTTATGCATGTGTTCTGACAAAAAGAATCTTTTTGATGCTTTTGTGAAGTGTACATGCAAGTTTTTTAAATTACATCAACTTTTTTATGATATTTCCACCACCTTTGCATGAAATAGCAAAGTTTTCACATTGAAAGGCAATCGAAAGATACACAATTGGGTAGAACTCCATTTGAATCTCTATTTTTTAGGTATGTGAAGTCTTTACACATTTTGTTTATATTTTATTTCATTTTATTATGGCTTGCTTTGATTTTTTTATTTTGCATATTCCATGTTCAGAATTGTTTGTTTGTCATTATAACCTTAGCTTGTCAATGCACATTTTAAATTACACAATTCTGTACACTTTTCGATTACATTTAAACCACGTCTCTTTGAGGCATTTTTTTAAACAATTGACTTAGCTTGTGTATGCTTCCACATTTTGTATACACATATATATGATACAAGTTATAAGTATGTAAAATAATACATAATTTCTCAATCCTTTTCTATGGATGTGCATACCCCTCTCCAAAGTTTTCATTTTGGTATAGGCATGGAAGATGTTAGAAAATGTAGTGGAATTTGGTTTTACACCTAGAAATTTCATATGCTTGAACTTTTCTACATCCTTTTCAAAAAATCCATTTTTTGCATATCCTGCAATTAGTCTATAGTCCATGAAGACATATTTCATTGAGGTATTTTGTCAAACAGTTATACCAAGTAGTTGATTTCCTTGTCTATGCTACCAAATTTTCCATACATTTCTACCAAAGCATTTTATCAAAAAACATAGACAAGGCAATCAGATGCTTGAAGAAATTCCTCAAAAAAATAAAGTCTCATGGTGATGTGCATTTTTTCAAATAGCTGATTGTATTGTCTCTACTACCAAATTTTCCATGCATGTCTCTACAAAATTGGAATATATACTCCTCCCACATTGATAGATCTTTGAATCTATTTTGGTTTTCATCTCTATTCATAAATTTGCCTCATCACTAATGTTGTGATATATTTTTAATGTTTCCTTGTTTAGTCTTTCTACAAGGGATGGTAACTCTTCTCTCCACTATTTCATGACTCTTTATTCAAGGCTAAGTTAGCAACATGGGGAAAGGTGCAACCTATCTTGAAATCATGGCATGCCACAAGACCACATTTCTTTAAGGCATTAGATCTGAAAATTCATGTGACCATTGACAAGCTAGTGAGCTCACTAGCTTGTCAATGTGGTAGGGTTGACAAGGTAGAGGTAGCATGAAAAATTCCCTCATAGAAATGGGGTGTCATGGTGAGCTCACTCGCTTGTCAATGTAGTAGGGTTGACAAGGTAGGGGAAACATGAAAAAATGCCTCAGAAATGGGGTGTCACAGTGATGTACAACAATTGACTAACTTATTATAAAAAAATCATTTATTAAAACAAATCAACCTAATGATTATATATCAATATCAATATAGCATACCATTTATTCACATAAACATTTAAGAACTTCAATTTGTAAAAAAAATTTATGCATAAAGTCATAAAATAATGTCATGTCATAAAAATAATCACATTTACAAGTAATAGAAGCATGTATGACTTGTTAGATGTTCAAGTAACATGAATTAACTCAGGTACCCCACAAGTTCTTCACACATGTTTTCCAACTAAAAAATAATGTATGCCCTCAAACATTTGTAATTGGGTTTGGGATCTAGTTCCATAGTTCCTATTTATTGCTGCCATCAAACATTTGTAATGGTATTTACTCAAATTTTAAAATTTATTGCTACCCTCAAACATTTGTAATTCATGCAGCATAATCCCTCAATAGTCCAAATTGCAAAATGGCAACAATCTTTGATGGCCTGTTACTTGGAGAATATGTTAGTTATGAGCATTATGTTTGAGGCATTAGGATCACATAGGGTACCTCTACAATAACCTCTCATCTTAGATTCATTTTCTCGTGGTGTCCAATTTTCACTTGATCAAAAAAGTGTCAAATGCAAGTAATGTAAAGTTGCAAAGTGGTGCAACTTTTTTTCTACAACATGTGTGACCAAATGGACTATTCCAACGTGTTAGTACGAGTAAATTTATGCTATAAATGGTCTTATTTCACACCCAAACATGTTGAATCACTCCAAGCTACGTTCAACCGGCTCGATCCCTTAAGGGTCCAAAGTGCAAAATGGCTTCTATCTTTGACGAGCTATTATTCAAAAAACATGATGCTTACAAAATATTCATCTAAACTTATGGGATTGAATTGGGCCCATCTATAATAACCTCTCTCGGTTTGTATTATATCAGAGTCATTTTCCTGTGGTGTCCAATTTTCACTTCATGGAAAAAGTGTCAAATGCAAGTAGTGTGAAGTTTCAAAGATGTGTAACTTTCATTATGCAACTCGTGTGACTAAATAGACTGTTCCAACATGTCTAATGGGTACACTTATGCTAGGAATGGTCCTCTTTCACACCCAAACACACCAAATCACTTTGAGCTACGTTCAACCGGCTCAATCCCTTAAGGGTCCAAAGTGCAAAATGGCTGCAATCTTTGACGAGCTATTACTCAGAAATCGTGATGCTTGCAAACTCTCTATCCAAGCCAGCAAGATCATGTTGGGCCCCTCTACAATAACCTCTTTTATATTTTGTTATCTCAGAGTCATTTTCCTGTGGTGTTCATTTTTCACTTTATGGAAAAAGTGTCAAATGCAAGCAGTGTAAAGTTGCAAAGTGGTGCAACTTTCATTCTCCAACTCGTGTGGCCAAAAAAATTGTTCCAATGCATGTGGATGGGTATGTTTATGCTAGGCATGGTCCTCTTTCACATCCAAACACACCGAACCACTTTCAACTACTTTCAGTTGGCTCAATCCCTTAAAGGTCCAAAGTGCAAAATGGCTGCAATCTTTGACAGACTATTACTCGAAAACCGTGATGCTTATGAACTCTCTGTCTAATCCTATGGGATCACGTTCGGCCCCTCTACAATAATCTCTCTTGATTTTTGTTATCTCAAAGTTTTTTTCCCATGGTGTCTAATTTTTACTTGATAGAAAAAGTGTCAAATGCAAGCAATGTAAAGTTGCAAAGTGGTGCAAATTTTATTTTGCAACTTGTGTGACCAAACAAACTATTCCAACATGTCCATATGGGTAAATTTACACTAGGAATGGTCCTCTTTTTCACCCAAACACACTAAATCACTCTGAGCTACATTCAACAGGCTTGATCCCTTAAGGGTCCAAAGTTCAAAATGGTTGCAATCTTCCATGGGCTATTACTCAAAAAATGTGACACTTATGAACTCTCTATTTGAGCCTACAGGATTGCATTGGACCCCTCTAAAATAATCTCTCTCATTCTTTGTTATCTCAGAGTCATTTCCCCGTGGTGTCCAATTTTCACTTGATGGAAAAAGTGTCAAATGCAAGCAGTCTAAAGTTACAAAGAGGTGAAACTTTCGTTCTGCATCTCGTTTTACCAAAATAACTATTCCAATGTGTCTAGATGGGTAAATTTACACTAGTCATGGTCCTGTTTCTCATCCAAACACACCGAATCACTCTGAGCTATGTTCAACTAACTCGATTTCTTAAGGGTCCAAAGTGTAAAATGGTTGCAATCTTTGACGATCTATTACTTGGAAACTGTGATGCTTACGATCTCTTTATTTGAGCCTATGGGATCATGTTGGGACTCTCTAAAATAACTTCTCTCGATTTTTTTTTTATCTTGGAGTTATTTTCTTATAGTGACTACTTTTCAGTTGACAGAAAAGGTGTCAAATGTAAGTAGTGTAAAGTTGCAAAGTAGTCCAACTTTCATTCTACAACTCGTGTGACCAAATGAATTGTTCTAATGTATTTGGATAGGTATTTTTATGCTAGGAATCTCTTTCACACCCAAACACATTGAATCACTCTAAGCTACGTGCACCTAGCTCGATCCCTTATGACGGCATACAAAACAATCGAAAAGAGACACATTCACACGACAGTTGAGAAGTCTGAGTTTTCCACACCAAAAGCATATGATCATCCTCAAATATAGCAAGGGAAAGATGTTTTTTAATTTACTTCTTTACCCTTACAACAATATACAACCAATTAAAAATGCTTACAATGGTGGAACTTGGAAACATTTTATTTTTTCCTTAATTAACAACTTTGGTTTTGAAGGATTTTGTCATTTTCATTTGAAATGATTTGTTATGCTTAAAAAATGGAGTCTACAAGAAACAAGTGATGCTCTCACGTACATTTATTATTCGGTGTGATAAATAAAGTTTTCACCCAAGTCCATTTCCTATATAGGAAACAATATTGCAAAAAGTTGACATATACATCTTTTGAAGTGTTTATATGGTAATGGATCAAGAACATAACAATTCATTTTGTACTATGAGAATTATGTTGCGAAAATGTTTAAAAAGTATTCAAGATAAATATTTGTATGATAATGTGTCAAGAAGTTAACTACTCATCATCTACTATGAATATTATGTTTTGCAATTGTTGTGAAGATTATGTATCCTTTACTTAATTGAGTTGTTCCAATCAAAAGATTAAATATACTGGTATCTTTTTATGAAACATCTCATGGAATACCAATTGAAAATATGTTTTTTTTTATTTTAAATAAAGCATTTGATGGAACTCTTTGAATTAAACTGAATTGAGATATGTAAGAACAAGGTAGCATTAGGAAATACATTTCTCAAGGATTTTAAATAAGCCTTCTTACCAAATTTAAAAAAGCACGATAAACCCATGGTTGAAAATTTTGTAGTCACCAAAGTGGGTAATAATTCTATATTATATAGATCATAATTCTTCTTTATCTTTAGGATCTAAGTTTGGAAATGGTTTCACCAAGTTGTGAAGGGTGAACTATTCTTTATTTAGTTATGCCTATGTGGGTTCATTTGCCTTATCTCCCGTTGCAATTTTCGGTGGATTATTGCTTTCAAAGCATTGGGAATTCTTTGGTTAGATTTATATCCATTGATCTGATGGACATAAAAATATATCAAAGGGGTTTCTTAAAAAAGTTTGGTTGATAGTTGGGGAGCGGGCATGGAAACAAGCCATTGATTATGAAAATGTTAGTGTAGAATATTCTGCCTAAAATATTTCTATAGATGAGTTTGCTAGTTCTTAGATTTTTACGATAATGATTATTTAGTTGTGCAACCTTGAATGGAGCTGCATGCCTATTTTCTAGTTGGTAGTTGCCATTCTGGAAGGCTCATCTCGTATATATATATATATATATATATATTATACTCATTCTTAATCAATTATCAAGTTAATAATCAGCGCATTTATTTACAGTTAATCTTTTCTTTTCAATTTGTGTAATTTTGCAATTTGTAACTCTACTAGTATTCCTAGAAATATTCAAGTTGCTTAGTATTAACTAATAAAGTTTTTTAGCATCAATCAATAAATATTCAAGACAAACCATGAAGGAAAAAAATGTTCAATGCTAGGACTAACTAGTTAATAAGTATATATAAGAATAATTTAAGCATACAAATGAATAAGGGAAGCACAAGTACTCAAATACACATAAGCCTTGAAGTATACAAACAAATACATAGTATACACAAATTAATACAAAGTATATGCATGAGTACAAGGTATACGCATGAAAGCATGTAAGTCACAAAGTATACATTGGAATACACATAAGTCATGAAGTATATATGTAAGTTGTAAAGTATACATGTGAATACACATAACTCATATCTATTGAACCATGTATTTATAATGAAAATATGGACACCATCGATAAAAAATATTTGTATTAACCAAATAGCCATGTAGGCATACATCACTATATGTCGATATAAGTATAAAATATATACACAATAGCCATATAGGCATATAATGTCAAATATATCCAATACAAAATATTTACAAAAATTCCATATAGGCATACAACAAAAGGGCTCTGGAATCAAAAGTCATTTCTCTCTATGCTCTTCAAACAAACTCTTGCCTTTTTTGGTCGACCAGATGGTGATAAGTCTTTCACTCATTTACTCTAAGGTTGAGGAATAATATTGCTCTTCCTCCTAAGGTTTAGTTCTCAATCAAGCCTTATCTATTCAATAACAAGTAAAGAAATTCAATTATAAAAAATGATATGTTTAACAAAATAATCACTTATTGCCTCTAGACGATCACTCTCCCCGAGGGAAATATTTGCATGCCCATGTTGTGGCATGTTGAAGCCCTATAGAAGCCATCTAAAGGGAAATTAAACTATGAATCAATAATGGTTTTATTTTTCACTAACTAACAGCTATAACAACGAATGCAAATTGAAATTTAGTAATCTACCTCATACCTCCGTGAGAGGCATCGAGCAGTCTATAGAAAAATAAATGCCAAGATCCATTTCCTTATGAACATGTGGAGGTGTATTTGATTCCAACATCTGAAAATAAAACAAAAAATTATTCAATCATAGAAACTACAATAGTGATGCACGTCATGGCTTATAATGTATGATATAATGAACAAAATTTTGAGTACTTATTAAACTATATATTTTTTACTATCATGCTTACTATTTTCCCTATCCATAGCTTGTTTGAAAGCACCTATTTTAGGCTTTTATCCATAGCAGAAATGTGGTGAACCATTTGATAAAATGCATTGGTAGACATGTATGAAAACTATGGTAGCATAGAGAAGGCAGTAAACTGTTTGAAAAAATTCCTCAAAGAAATTTGGTCACATGCTGATGGAATTCCATTAAAAACAAATGTGTAATGGCATTCCATCACCATGAGACTGCATTTCTTTGAGGCATTTTTTCAAACAGTTCATTTCCTTCTCTATGGTATATGCTGGGATGGGGTGGATGGTATAGTGTGGTCTTCGTTATGAGATGGAGGGTGATCATGACATGAAGAGAGAGGGGTGGGGATATGAACAAGTGGAATAAAAGGTGGAAGGTTCCATGGATTGGTAAATTGAGGATGAGAATGAGGACCTTGAAAAGAAGTTGGAGGGGAATTTTGGCTAAAGGCTTGGTTTCTATTCTTCAGGCAATGAGTTATTTGAAAAAAATGCCTCAAAGAAATGTGGTCTCATGGTGATCGAATGGAATTCTATCACCATGAGACCACATTTCTTCAAGGAATTTTTTCAAACTAATCACTGTCTTGACTATGATATTGCTTACTATTATGCTTTGATAGATTTTTCCCAAGCATCCATAGTTTGTTGGAAAGAACCTATTTTAGGCTTTTAGCCATAGCAGTAAGGAAGTGAGTATTTTGATAAGATTCTTTGGTAGACATGTATGGAAAATGTGGTAGCATAGAAAAGGTGGTGAGCTGTTTGAAAAATACCTCAAAGAAATGCGGTCTCATGGTGATGGAATAACACACATTCTTCAAGGAATTTTTTCAAACTACTCATTTCCTTGTCTAGGTTATTGCTTACCATTATGCTTTGATATATTTTTTCCAAGAATTCATAGCTTGTTGGAAAGCACCTAATTTAGGATTTTAGCCATAGCAGTAAGGAAGTGAGTAGATTGATTAAATTCTTTGGTGATGTGTATGGAGAATGTGGTAGCATAGAAAAGGTGGTTAGCTGTTTGAAAAAATTCCTCGAGGAAATGTGGTCTCATGATGATGGAATTCCATTCCATCACCATGAGACCACATTTCCTCGAGGCATTTTTTCAAACAGCTCACTACCTTGTCTATGCTATTGCTTACTATTATGTTTTGATAGATTTTTTCCAAGAATCCATAGTATGTTGGAAAGCACCTATTTTAGGTTTTTAGCCATAGAAGTAAGGAAGTCAGTAGATTTATAAAATTCTTTGGTAGACATGTATGGAAAATGTGGTAGCATAGAAAAGGTAGTGAATTGTTTGAAAAAATGCCTCAAAGAAATGTGGTGTCATGGTGATGGAATGGCATTCCATCACCATGATATTTCTTCAATGCATTTTTACAAACTACTCACTACCTTGACTATGCTATTTCTTACTATTAAATTCTTTAATATATTTTTTCCAAGAATTCATAGTTTGTTGGAAAGCACCTTTTTTTAGGCTTTAAGCCATAGCGGCAAGGAAGTGAACCATTTGATAAAATGCTTTGGTAGACATGTATGGAAAATGTGGTAGCATAGAAAAGGCAGTGAGCTGTTTGAAAAAATGCCTCAAAGAAATTGAGTCTCATGGTGATGGACATCACCATGAGACCACATTTATTTGAGGCATTTTTCAAACAATTCATTGCCTTGTTTATACTATTGCTTACTATCATTATTTCATATATTTCTTCCAAGCATCCATAGCATAGACAAGGTAGTGAATTGTTTGAAAAAATTCCTTAGTAAAAAGTGGTCTCATGGAAGCCATGACAAGCAAATGCAATTGGAAGTTGCTCCTAGTTATTACTTGTGCTATGTGAAGTAATTGCTTCACTGCTTATGTTGACTTTCTAAACAACTACATTGTAGTTGAAATTTTTTCATCTATAAACATCTAGTTATTAGTTATGGAATGTGAAGTAATTCTTTGAGTTTGAAAGATGTGCAATGTAATGTAATCAATGATATGAATATAAAATATGAAAATATATTAAGTACAATTCATTAGTTAAACTCTTTATTCTATTACCTATGTGTAGGTTTGTCTAACTCCACTGGCACTGGGACATGTTCCCATGAAGCCTCCAATATTAGCCTATTCAACATCCAAAATAACATATTATAATACCATTCATATAATAATGCTATTCACATGTAATAAATTTATAATTGTTTACTAGTTACATACCTCAGCGATAGATGCAATGGAGTAATAAATAGGTGGAGGGTCGGTGTATCCATTATCAACACTGTGGCCCTAAAATTTTATTAAAATCATAAAACTAAATTAGTTAATCTTGCATTTAAAAAGTAAAATTTAATAAATTATATTCAATGAACATGCCAACGTTTACTTGAGTATCAATGTCAAAATCCTCTTTCAAAATTTTAGATGCCCTCGCCATCTCTCTAGCTATAGCTGTATCATGTGCACCAGCCTTCTGAGTGTCTGTGTGGTCATATGTACAAGTTGACCCACAAACCTGACAAGAATGGGTTGGAATCCTGCCACTCGAAGACTCCCTTGGATGGTGTTGTACTATAGGACTGGCATGCTAGATGATACTCTAGGTCAAAGAGCTGATAGCCTACAAAGTGTCCACCTCAGTACTCTCCTTCATAATGGAAGGGATAACGACATGCTCACAAGTAGGCCTAGAGAGATCTTGTCTCACTTGCTACTAAGGATCTAGTTGTGCACCAGGTTTATCCTGAGCCAACCCCCCACCTCTGGCCTAAAAGTTCGTCATATCAAAATAATTGGGGATTTTGTTGAGGATGAACTCACAATAGAGTTTCCTTAAGAAATATTAGGGGACTTCACAAGTCTTGCATGGTGGATAGTCAAAAACCATGTACCACCTATCCCAAAAATGGTTCCTAATCCCTTGGTGGTGGCACCAATGGATAGGAAACCTCTTGGAATTAAGGTCAGGATTTTGATTTGTGCATGGGTCAGTGAATAATGAGCACAAATCATATTTTGTATTTTTTTCATCTTTTACATCATTATATGATAATTTATCTATGTAAAAATTCCTAGCCGACTGCCTCCTATTTGCCCAACCACTTAATTGTTTGTTGATTGCATCTACATGTTTTAACATTTCTTGAAGTGAACTTTCAAGTGCTCTTTCCATGGTTCAACTTACTAGATCATTCAACCTCACAATTAACTCCTCAATCTATTTTTTATTGTTTTCAATTAGCCCCATTATATTTTGATGAGTGCCAAGAGGATGTTGAGGAATTGGTGGAGGATATTGTTGTTGTGATTGTTGAGGATTTTTTTTGGGTGTTTCTTAATATGGTTGTTCAAAATTTTGAGGAGGGTTTTCAAGATCACTAACATTTCCTACAAATTAAACAAATGAATATCAAAAACAACCTAAAACTACCAATTTAATAACAAATTCACAATAAAAAGAAAACAATTCGTACTTGTTTGACCTCCCCATCGACATGGCAGCATCCTGGTGACGAAATTGCAACAAATTGATGAAGAAAATGCAAAATAACCTCCTTCCAGGATGCAAGTGTGCAAAAGCGGGGTTTTTGGCCATGGGCAGCAAAAAACATAGTCACAATACAAATGAATTCATTCTTTTTTTAATAACCTATAATGCACTCGTGTTATACTGTGAGCACGTTATAACACACTCACATTATAACACAAGCACGTTATAGGCTCGATGTGGTCGAGCCTTTGGCTCGGTCACACCAAGCTATAACGCGAGAGCATTATAACGCACTCGCATTATAGCCTATCAAATGTTTTTCTAAATTTTGGCCACTTTTTGGCCCCCCATATTATTGCACCTACCCATTGGTAACATATTATAAAGAAAAAAAAATCCCTAAAGTTTTAAATCAAGGCTAATCCAATAAGATGCATACATATAACCATAAATTAACCTAAATAAAAAATAATAGTTCTTTATTCAGTTAAGCAAGAAACAAGGGTCTTGATCAATATACAAAATTATCCCCCAGGGGAAAGACAAATCCATCCAAGAATGACCCGAAACAACACATTAGTAGTGCATTAAAAAATTACTAAAAATATGAGAGTTCAAGTAAAACTTAATAAAAAAATAAAAAATAAAATAGGAAACAACTTAAGGGGAAATATGTTCCCAATCCTTAATGAGGAATTTGTACAATTTTTCATAGTTCCCCAAGTTATCAACATTAGTCCTATTCTCCTTTAGCTCTAATGCTTGCAAACCTGAGAGAGTGGTAGTAGACCTATGCATAATTTTCATACTAAACCTCGGCATGAATTTCTTTTTTTTCTCCATTTCTTCCTTTTTGGTCTTCATCATCTCCACCTCCTTTACAATATGGTACAAATCATACAATGTTTTTGATCTATAGCAAGGGCTTTAGTAGATTCCTTGTTCACAACATCAAGGGCCTTGCTCTAATCCTCATTCTCTAAGTCAAAACTAGGTGCATTAATCTCATTGAACAAGCTATTACCTAAAACTCAAGGGGGAGGATCAAGAGAGCTATCAAAAAAAAATATTCATCTTCAAAAATATCCTTCTCTTGCAAGGAGTCACTAGATATTTATATGTCTTTCAAGTTAGGATGTTGTACCACAACTATTTTGGTTGATCTTCTAACACTCTAACCTTCCATATCTTGTTTTTAGGTTGCTTAATATTAGGGATAAATAGGGAAATGAAAGAAAATTGGCTTGACCCCTCCTCTAGCTTCTCTCCTTCAAGACCATGAAAATACTTGGATTTTTTGCCTTTTATTTTTTGTTTAACTCTCCTTCCTTAATTATTTTTATCGACCCTTTGTTAGATTCATGTTTGGAAGGTGAACTAAGTTTGAGAGAGCATAGCTGAGTCATTGCCTCATCATGGGTCTTGGTTTTATTATCAGGTGGGGGAATGTCTATTTTGGAGGATTTACCCTACAAAGATGTTTTGTCTTTGAATTTTTTGGGTTCTTACTCCTCCCATTTACCCTTAGTATTCACCAATATTTTGTTTTAAAAAATAAACTTATGGCTACTTAAAATCTTAGAAAAATAAAGATGGAGTTGGGAAGTAGGCCCCAAAAAATTAAGGGATTGTTTTCCCTTATCCACAAGAAGACAACGAGTGGTATTTTCCACAATGATAAATTGAATAGGATTAGCCAGATAAAGGGAAAGGTTGAAATGGTAGAGGCACTGAAAAAGGCCTTGGTGTAAATGGATAATCAATTTCTTAGGGTTTTTGGAGTGAATACCCCTTGCTTCCTTAATTGAATTATCCAAAGAAGAGTAACAAAATAATGAGAAGCTCATTAAAATCTTATGTCAATAGTGGTTCAACGGAGAAAATTATTGTGGTAGTAATACTTGAAATGCCCTTCAAGGGTAAAATATCTTATAAGAATTTGACATTCTTGATCCCACAACCCCAAAAACCTTTTGGTAGTCAAACCTATTATGAGACTTGATTGGTTCTTTGCCATCCTTGAAAAATTTCTCCATACTCTCAATATCTAGAGTCTTTCTATAATATCAACATACTTTCTTACCTTGGAAACTCATCCCATTAACTTTTTTGATGACCTCACTAACTCCAAAATTCACCCCTCCTATCTAAATAGAATTAAATTATAATCTAGGAAGTTAAATAGATAAATATGATAAATAAAATAAGTTATATTAGATAATACTTAGCTTTATGAATAATATTGATGGATAAATATAATGTATAGCACTAAATTTAATGATTTTCTATAAATAAAAAAATACTCTCCTGGATCTATTATGTGGCCTATGGATTATTATAATGTCAAAAATTATGTACTTGCATAATTTCACATCATGTTTTGGACTCACTTTAGTTTGTGCATCAATAACATATTATTAATATTTCAATAAAAAGAGAATTTTCTCACACTTGAAGAGAATAATATATTTTGTGCTATATTAGGAACACATAAGAAAACTTTTAACAAGATTATTTTAGATGGCAGTGTGATACACAAACATTTGTGTGATGTGCTAGCATCCTAAAAATTACCAAGATTAAAAAGTGTAATTTCTACATGGATTTCTTGTGACACATGTCATAATGCCTAAACGAGAATGTAAGGTCTCTTTCTCTTGTCTAAGAAAAAAACCCATGGTTTTTCCATTTCAAAGGGACTTTTTACACTTTTTCATGCAAGAGTATCTCTCTCTTTCCATTAGGAAAACTCTATCAATAAACTCTTAGCAACTTTCAATCACTCTCAACTATCTCATTTGATACTCTAATATTGTGTTATTTTCTCCTCCCTTAGCAACCTAACATTCTAAAGAAAAGGAATTAGAAGCTACATATTTCACCTTCATTGGGGAAAGTATCCACTACAGTAATATTTCTCTTTTTTTCATGTATTTCTATGTATACTCTTTAATGTGAGATAGTTTCCTTAGTGTATAAATAAAGAAATATATTATCATCGTGTTTTTGTACTCCAAGGTTAACACCATTATCAAGAAATTTTATTTTGTCACTAATTTTAATCCATGATTCCCTTAGGCTCTGAAAGCACACACTTATCTATTTTCCTTTTTTGTTTTTTGTGGAGGTTGAAATACCAAAACAAGGGTTTGACTGAGGTAAACCCCTAAAAACCTCAACAATGTTTCTCATATAGTTGTGTTTTTAGGTTAGGATGATTCTAGAATCCAAAACAAATATTTAGGAGATTTTGAAGTGAGTGTTAATAGATGAAAATACAACATAAGGGAATCCATTTGATGCACTCACATTGCAAACAAAGATATTCATCTTTTTTTTCTATGTTCCTCTTAATCTTCACTTTTTTTTTTGTAAAAAATATTAATTAATTTTTTTCTCAATTCCTTTAGAATTTTATATCGTAGAAGCAACTTATAGATTCAATTTAAATTATTTCTTTGTTTCTATTTAACATATATTTTACTTTTGTAGGTAGATATAAGGATTTTATCATATTTGAAGTGAAATAGAAATTTGGTTGTTAGAATAAACATATTTTAATTAAAACCAAAATTTTCCTATTTTACGTTTTGGAAAACCTAAGTTCTAGTTAAAAACCTCTTCTTTATATATAGTTCTTTTCATTCTCTCATTTGTATTATGCTATATTTCAAAGTTTGATGAATGAGTGACATCTAAATATGTCAGATCTCTTTCTCCAAGTCTTTCATGTGTTTAATAATTTATTTTATAAAGAATATTTTATTATGTTAGATGAAGCCTTTAGATGATTTAAAGCCTCTAAATCTACAAAAACTTTTACTTTTTCTTTTTCTTCATCTTCTTAAACTTATTTCTTGGTTGGTTGTTCTTGTACTTTCTTTCTTGGGAGCCTACGGGTTCCCTGATTCCTATGTATTGTTTCTTTCTAGATTTCAATAAAAAATTTACCCCTTTTTAAAAAAAAAAAAAAATTCTTCAACTTGTTATAATTCTAACATTTCTTATTATAATAATTCTAATAATTTGATTAGCATATTTTTATTTTTGATGCTTCAAAAGCACCTGAGAAACAAAAAATTTATGTCTATTGATGTAAGAACATGAAACATCCCCAACCTACAAAATCTATAATAAGAATTTGTGGTGTTCCAAATACACCATGATCTCTAGATTGTTATATTCATATTGCTAAATGTATCACTTCTAACATCATTATCTAATGATTATACTTTAGTATCCCACATGTATAACACACATAGAAGTAGTAAGTATTAATATTCCAACATCTCTTCCTTCTTCTACACTTGTTCTTCCATCTACTCTTAAACTTCCTTCTAAATCCTTTCCCAAGAGTGTGATATTATTAAACACCATCAAATTACTCCTACTAATATCTCTCCAGGATCTTTTACAAAATTCAAATGTATACAGAAATTGGTACACTTCAAGAGGCTTTATAGAAGATCCTTGTGTCATCTTCTACCATACTGAATGATGTCAATACTTTAATAGAAATTATTTATTTTGAAAAGTGTCCAAACATTATATTCCATCAACATGAAAGTTATCCTATTGAAGTATGAAGTCGATTCTTATCCTCATATACTCATCATTGGTGTTAATAATGTGGATACCAAGTCTCAATGTTTGTGGTGTTGATTTTACATGACTTGTGCACATCAATCCTTCTTTTATGTCTATTACTACTCTCTCTATTCATGGGTTTCATAACATTGGTCAGCAAGCTCTTGGAACAACTATATTTCTTATTGAGATAGGTCATGTTACTTTACCTACCTTAGTATATGTAATGTTAGGTTCATTATCATATAATATTATTCTAGGTTGACCATGGATACAGAGCATGGGAATAATCCCATCCACCTTGCATCAATAATAATCAAGTGAATACAATAAAAGTTGACCTTGATCCCTTCCAGTATTATCAAGTAGTTGATCTTAATCATTCATCAAATTATTTTCCTAGTCTTCAAAATTTAATTCCTTCTTCTTTTTCAAAGCCTATTACACCACCAAAAATTCCTATTTACTTTCTTAATGTACTGGTAATGACCATTTGTAATTCAAACCATCCTTTGTGGGAGAATATAAATGTAGAATCATAAATTATTACCACTAAAAATTTCACACTACCTTGACACCCTAATTTTCCCACAAAATTAATCATTATAATAATTTATTCATTTCAGAGCCAAATTGATAAAATA
>VDFB02271358.1:959941094-959952157 GCA_007258455.2 Sequoia sempervirens
TATATATATATATATATATATATATATATATATATATATATATATATATATATATATATATATATATATATATATATATATCTGAACAATTTTGGAAACATTTACTCTTTTTCATGGGTATTATACAAAATTTCTCAGCATTGAGTATATGTTCACATCATTTTCTTTTGTAAATTTATTATGATACTGATATAAACATACAGAAATAAATATATATTTCTGTACATTCTAGAGAACATTTACCCATTAACAATGACATGATATAGATTTAAATATACAGATATAAATATATAGATGTAAATACACAAATATAAATATATCTTTGTTCATTACATAAACAATTACCTACTTTCATTGGTAACACATTGAAAGCACATCATGGTGTTTGATATTATTTATTAAAAACTAAAACTTAGAGAGAGATGCAGAATAAACACATTTAAAACACTCCAAGTTCAGTAGGCAACATGTATTCATATACAAATCTGAAATCTACAATGCTTATCTTTTCTTAAACTGTTTTTTTTTTTTTTTTCTTTGAATAATGGTGCACTATGAATCACCAAATATCATTACAAAACTTAGAAAAGTATACATAAGACTATATTAAGAGCTGAAGATGATTTGTTTTAGCAAATGTACTCTATAGAAAATGCTTTTAAAACTAGTGAATTTTTTGAAAAGAGTAGTTTTCTTTCTTCTCTGAAACTATCAAAATTATTTACTTTGAACAAACTATAGTAGAAAATAGAGTTGGGACTGAATTTATATTGCATTGTTAAACTCACTAGAAATTGTACAAAAAAACCTCTCATACCGAGTGTATGTATAAAAAGCTCCTTTGATAATCTTTGTATGAACATTAGAAAATGATGGAATTTCTTTGGAATTAGAAACATATAAAGTTGAATGAGAACTTAGATGGAAATTGTATTTTTTTTACTGATTTTTGAGAAACTTCTGGGATAGGATGCCAAAGGTGGACCCACAAAGATGGTAGTTTTACCTTTTCTAAAACTATCATTTATTTTATTTATGCTTGGACAAGAACATGCACCATTGAAATAGATGCAATTAAAAGCCTAGAACTAAATGAATATAGGTCTCTGCCACCTCCTGTTTGCAAGAAATATGTGATTCTCATGTTAGGAATGCATATAGGCATTAGGCATGCATTGAGAGTTCCCTCTTGCATTGTTGTTTCAGGTTGCTAGGCTCCTCATGCAGGGCCAGGGATTTCTTTGAGTTAGGGAGAACCCAGCGAAGTCTTGCACTTCATGGTTGGGCGGAAAAGGCACCTTAATCACACTCTTGGCCTCAACTTGCAAGAAAACCAGTGGTGTCACAACAGTTGAGGTTCAAAGATTCACATACTATAAATGTATTCATGTATTATTTTGAATGGCTTGTAAAGCCCACTTGTAAATGTAATTTTTATTTGTAATTCAGTATTGTAACATTGAAATAGATGTATTAGAATGAAAGTTTTGATGTAACATTGAAATGGATGTACTGAATGAAAAATATTGATGTAACAGAAACTTGAATGAATTTATGGAAGCCCATTGATATGTGAATGGTATTTACATATGTATCATTGCAAATATCTTTGTTGATAACGAAATTTACTTCTTTTGCATACATTGAATGAAATTTAATACTGAATTTTTCCTTCGAGAAATTATGAAAAAGATCTTGATCTATGCATCCTTTGTTTTTAATATACTTGGAATGTAAATGGTTTTGGAAAATTATGTGGTTTAAACAACATCATCTATCAAGTGTTACATTTTGGTATTAGAGCAGCAAGGTTCAACTCTAGGACCTATGCCTAATTACACTTGATGTTATGTTTTGCCAGGGTAACCCTAATGGAGGGTATGTATTATCAGCGGGAATGGGGAGGAGGATCCTGTGGTGATCCCAATGATAAGTTGGATCATATTTTGGTCATATTAAGTAGGCAAGAGGCCCGGATTGATAACCTTGAGCAGGCAAGACAAACTATACCAACAAGGTCTAAACTTGGTGAAAGTGAAAACATCAGAAATGAACCAAATGGAGAAAACTGTAAAACTGAAAAGAATCAAAGTAAGCTAACTAAGGTAGCCGAGGAATTGGGTTAGGACCTCAAGAAGGTGGTGCCACCCAAGTTTGATGGTAAATCCTTTGGTGATGGGACAAAAGCCTAGATTATTGAAATGGAAAGGTATTTTCCCTTTGGAACCTATCTGAGAAATTAAGGCAGAATGGGGATCCTACCAGCTCATAGGTGAAGCTACTACATGGTGGGAGAATGAAAGGGTTGATAAATAGTTTTTTCCTAGAAAGGTAACATGGGAATTGTAGACACCCAAAATTGTCCTCTTGCAACACCTGTCTCGACATTTCATCATTTAGGCATCTTGTAGCATGTTTTGCCCTAGATACCCATGTCATCATCTAATTAGTTAAATAAATCGTATTTATTTTACTAATTTCATTTATCCCTTTCCTCTAATGTTAATTAAATAATTTATATTATTTAATTAATTAAATTATTTCTAATGTTAATTAAATAAGTTATATTATTTAATTAATGAAATCATAAATTCATGTTAATTAAATAAATCCAAAATTTATTTAATTAATAAAATCCTAAAGAGATCTTCTCACTTTCTTTCCAAAACTGAACTCATGTGCATCTAATTAATTTATTTAATTAGATAATTCATCAATTATCCTTCTCATCTTTTTTGAGATTTATTTCCTTTAAAACAGGAAATGAGATCTTTCTATCTTTTTTGAAATCTTATCTCATCTCGTTGTATTTCCTTTTCCGTCAAAAATCAAATCCTTGTCGAATCTTGTCAAATCTTATCGTCGTCGACGTCATGGCTCTATAAATACGGCCTCTCACAATCCATTTAGGGGGTTGATTCTTCTAGCATCCAGACTCTGTCAAAATTAGTCTTCTCTCTCTATCTATCATTCTCTCTATTTGTCATTGTCATTGTCAATTCGTTATACTGCAGGAATGAGCACTCAACATTCCTCCATTGTCAACCCTTCAAAATCTCGCATTCTCATGCAGGTGGAGAAGAGCAATGGAGATAAATCGAGTTAATGCAGAGATCAGTTTGCATTTATGCTTCATATTGTGATTTTTGTATTATTTCGTACTCTATTGTGCATGATAGGATTAATTAGATTATTGTTTTCAATACTCTAAATCTGCTGATTTTTACCCTATCTACATTTGGTGAACCCGACGTCTCCTGCACATGGGTCTTTGATCGACTGCCTGGTTTCATTGGCTTTTCGTGGCTAATCATTTGTGGTTGCAGATTTGATTTTGCAAGTTTATTTCCTTTTAAATCTTGTTGCAGGTTTAACAATATTATTTTCTATTTCCCGATACTCATTGGTTACAATGTTATGCATCAGTCACTGAGTGTGTGTATTTGGAGTTATTTTGCTCACTTGCCTCATGCACCATTCTATTTGGAGTTATTTTTCTCACTTGCTGCATGGTGTTTGTCAGTCATAAGGGGCGTGCTCAACCACTGTGGCCCGTGCTTCATTGTTGGATGTCTATTCACTTATTCAAAGCTACAAATTAACTTTTGCAAGCTGCGATAGGATCTGAGAGAGGCAATTTTAATCATCTTCTTGCGGATTAGTTTCCTGTTTCCACAACCGATGTCACCCAATATCTATTGACACTTTGTGCAGTTGGTTTTGGAGTAGCATGACAGAGTTGGGTGGTTCTGTGAAGCCCTTATTTTCCTTATCACTACTTTCTGCCTTCTTTATCTTAGTCGCCCATTAAACTCAGACCTTGATCTCATCGCCTCCTGCAAACAATTATCCATTGCCTACATTTTGGCATCCTTTGTGCTGCCATCTACGCACTTGTTATCTGTCCCATCAAAATACATTAAGATCTGCATCTTTGATCAGCTCTGTTTGCATGGGCATGGAATATTCCTTACATTCGAGTCAAAGTACCTGGCCTTGTCTACAGGTCTCTTCATTGCCAGCGTAGGGCGTGGGCATCATAGTGGAACGGCTGTTGTTGGGATTCTTTAAACATCAAGCAAGGAGTTGCACTGCTTGGAAGAGACAAGTCAAAGTCTTATTTTATGGTTCTAAGGCGATTCAACACTCCCATTTTTATGAGGTAACGCAGCTTTACAAATTCTTCAACGAATACAGTCCATGAGGTAATGCAACTTTAGAATTTCTTCTTAAAAGCATTAGCTTTATTTCATTTTCTTAGCTTTCATTAGTTTCCGTTCACTTCCATTTCAATTCACTTTAGTTTTCATTAATTTTAGATTTACTAATTTAGATTAATTTAATTTACATTAATTTAGAGTTAGATATGAATGTAGATTTAGATTTTTTTTTAGTTTTTCTAATTTAATTTAAATTTAGGTTTTTCTAATTTAGTGTAGATCTTAGATTTTTAATTAATTTAGCTTTTAGATTTTTAATTAGAATTTAATTAGATTTTTTTAATTTATTTTAAATTAGGCTTTAGTTAGATTTTTTTTTTTTTTTAGATTTTTAGATTTTTAAATTAGAATTTAATTAGATTTTTTATTTATTTTTAAATTAGGCTTTAGTTAGATTTTTTTAGATTTTTAGATTTTTAAATTAGAATTTAATTAGATTTTTTATTTATTTTTAAATTAGGCTTTAGTTAGATTTTTTTTTTTAGATTTTTGGTTTTTAAATTGGCTTTTTTAATTAGATTTTTCTTTTTTTTTTCTTTTATTTTTTAATTGGTTTTAAATTCCAGATAGATTCGTTTTTAATTAGTTCTTAATTAGATTTTTAGACTTGTAATTTAGATTTTTAACTTTTTAAAGTAATTTAGATTTTTTTTAATTTTTAATTTTTAACATATTGCATGTTTTTGACCTAATCTCACTTTTGCTTGCATGGTTGTGTTTCTTCTTCTCTTGGTGACTTTTCGGAGATCGAAGCTAGAACAACGTTGACATTAGTCCTACACATCAAATTGGAAAGCGAATAATCAGGTGCATACATTCTAAGCTTTCATTTCTCATTAATCATTGCGTGTCAACACATTTGGATTTGGACTCTTAAAACGAATATTGTCTTCCATCACATATCGAAAATCAAGTCTAAAATTAACCACTGTCTTTGTACACATTTGATTTGGGATCTAAACAAAACAAGTGTTCAAGTTACTTTACAAACATTTCATTTCTAAGGGAAATTAATCTTTGCGAGTGTGAATCAAGTGTGTGTGTCCAAAACACCTCACTTGGTTTTCTTTTGTCATACCCTTCATAGGAGGCCTGCTTGGAGCACACACCCCTCAAAGGGACAATATAAATAGAGTGTGAAGATCCAAGGAACAAAAAAGTTTTAGGGGAGTTAAAGAAATCTTGTCACTCTAAGCTAAGCCCCAAAGAACTTTATACCTTTGGGAAGTGAAGGTGAAGGGTGGGTTACCCCTTTCTCCCGGCTTATTGGCAGAATTTTGCTTTCAAAATCATTCCTAGTCAACCTTGTGAAAACTCACTTGAGACCTAATTGGCCATACCCCACTTGACTAGTCATCAGGCTTGTTGTTGTGTATTCAAGTGTTTGTTTAATCATAACATCTAATCTTGGAAGACAAACTTATCATTGTGCTTGGTGTGTGTGTTCATGCATTTACATGTGAAATATTGTGTTTGATTGTACTTAAAGTCAAACTTTAACAAAGGCACTACATCATCCGATCATCCAATCGCTACGTGAATCCACATCATATCCATAATCGTCATCATTAAATATATTTAATCTAATCAACATCATTTTACACCATGACACCATTTGAAGACATAGCACTAGAGCTTATTCACATGCTTCATGAAGCTCAAACAAGTCAATCACCTTTAAAACAACAAATCATTCAAAGAGTCCATGACATGATCCAACAACTTCAAAAAAATAATCACCTCAAATGCAACAATTCATAGCACAAATCCAATACCTCATGGCCAATGGTCAAGTCCAACAAGCACATTATCAAGTCCAATCAATACATCAACAAATTTCACATCAATCCTATGTGTCACCTATATCATCATATCAACCTCATCCATCCACATATCAAGTTTCCCCTTCATCAACCTATCACAACTCTTCTAATGTCAACCCTTATCCACATCAATCAACCTTTCAACAGTCGTTATCCTATTCAACCCCTCCATCATCATCACAACAACAAATCATATCACAAGTCCAAACACCATTCCAACCTCAAGACTTTCAACCACAATCCTATGTGTCACCTTCATCATCATGCCAACCAAACCCATTTACCTATCATGTCAATGCCACATCAACATATCCACCCATATCACAACAACAATATAGGATCCCAAGTCCACCTTGGCAACAACATCAAGAGCCTTTAAGTCTTAATGATACCTTTGACAAGGGGAACACCAATCTAGTCCATGCACCCTTACCACCATCCAATCAAATGCCTATACATGGCCACCATTGTCCTAGTCCTGAATTCATTGGCCTCTCTGCCTTTTAACCAATCCGGCCTTCATTTGCCCCACACCATCGCATCTATTCCTCCATCAGTGTTGCTTTCGTTCAAACATTTCAAAAGTAAACCTGACATTACACCTGCATCCACCCTACTAGAAGGATGC
The DNA here is from genome assembly GCA_007258455.2 of Sequoia sempervirens. Lineage (NCBI taxonomy): Eukaryota > Viridiplantae > Streptophyta > Pinopsida > Cupressales > Cupressaceae > Sequoia > Sequoia sempervirens. The sequence continues at coordinate 959,947,766 of VDFB02271358.1, forward strand.
TTGATTTAAAGGAGAAACAAGCAAAGGGAATCAATTTTCACCATGTCGATTTCAATTACATATAGCGAACATACAAAGAGTCCTCAAATGTCATTAGGATTCCTTCAAGAGTCAACCATATCTCATCCTCGCCCCTTGGTCCAGGTGAGTCTCCCCTCATAAGTCCAAGTCACCCTCTTTCATGCTCTATGATGCATCAAGAACATATCAAGTCTTCTAAAAGTCATCCCTTGCAATTCCATTCAAGCAACCCAAAAGGTATGTCAAGGTCTGCTCCTAAGCATGTGGAAACATCAAGCCTAGTCCTAATCAAGGTCAAAACCACTTTCCATCAATATTACATCATAGCGTATATATATTTTCTATAGTCAAGATGTATTACTATGAAGCTATTTATGACAACTTGATCCTATACCCATCCATGAAGCGAGACATCAAAATGCACCTAACCTTGACAAAATTCGAATCTACAATTATATCATCCATGACAACCCCATCTTTGACCAAGACCCACCACCATTGACCAGAAGTTTAAAGCGATTCACTCCATGAATGTTTGTGCCATTCATGATCAAACGTTTGAGGGATAATCCACCCAAACCCCATCAACATTCACTTCCCTTGATGAGACAAGTGCCTCCCAAGAACACATAGAAGATCAAACAAATACTTTGGATCTAAGTGAACACAATGCTAATCAAGATCCCAATGATCCCATGTCACCCACTATCGACCCCATTACAAGTCCTCCATCATATCCTATTGGTCTTTCTACCCTCATTCGTGAATGTTCCACCTTTGAACAACCACAACCATTATCTTCTCCATCCAATAAGGAAATCATGTCTAGTGTTTCACCTACACCTAGTCCTATTTTCCATTGCACACTCCAAAATATGAACCACCAAGGTAAAGGTTTAGGCCTTCATGAACAAGATATTTTGGAGCCCATCCATGTCAAAGTCCCTCCATGCTCTTATGGCCTTGGACATACACCTCAAGGACACCAATCTCAAGATGTTGGTATTTCCTCCATGCATCCTAAGTCCACTTTCCATCATAAAGCCTATCATATGCCTAAAACATATGTTTCAATTCCACCACCATCATCCTACAAATGTCAAAAGCATGTGACCATACACCTTCCACCATCCACTTTACCACCATTACTTCCAACTCCTAATATCCCTCCATCCACTTTTCCACCATTACTTCCAACACCTAATACCCTAGTCATTCATAAATATCCTAAATATCCTAGTCATGACCAACAAATGCACACATTGTGTAAACATAAAGCTTCCACTCATCCCATCTACCCCATGGGATTCAAAAATAAAAATTTGGATGCCTCTACATATAAAGTCAAAGGTCCTAAAGCGTTAGCATACAATGGGAAAAATTCAAAGCCAAGTTCATCTAAAAAGCTATATAATCCCATACCTTCAAAAGAAACGTCTAAAAACAAATTGGTTTGGGTCCCTAAGCAAAAAGAAACCAAATCAGATGAGGCATTCACGTCACAAAAATCCCAACCATCCCCTCCCATCCAAAATACACATTCCATCCAAAAATCTCAAATTTTGAAAACCCACAAGCCCAATAAAAGTCATAAAAATATCAAGTTTATGTGGGTACCTAAGGCACTTCATCCACCACCTCCTAAGCAAACATCTCCATTGCTTCCTACACCTCGTCCACATCAAAAGCTTCAATGTTTATCACAATGTGTGCAACCATTGGTCATGGTTCCCTTCCATCTCACAAAAAATCCACATAACTCCTTCAACTCATCCTTCACTCATTATCCTACATATCTCCCCCATCATCTTCCTATGGTCCATGCTTTTGGCTAAGCCTCCCCATTCATCTTTTGCATAAGTCCCATATAATCCCTATCATCTTCCCTACATAATCCATATCATAATCCATTATTGTCCTCCATAATCCACATCATAATCCATCATCTACCTACTCCATCTCCCTTTCATGTCATCCCTTACCAACATCTATGAGCATAATGACATTTGACATGGCCCATGCAATGACATCCATCCCTAGTGGGACTATCACCTTTCATGCAACTAGACACCTAAGTCCCTCCTATCCAAAAGTCAAAAAGTCAAAAATAATAAAAGAAAGAATAAAACAAAAAGAGTAAAGAGAAATCCCTTTGTCCAACGGTGAAAACTTGGTAAACAGGCGCCTTGGATAAGTACCATGATGAAAACCTAGCAAACAGGCGTCATGTGTAGGTTGATCTTCTATGTCACTTACACTTGGGGGCACAATGTCTTATCTATCCAACCTATCATTCATGTCATATCATTTCCATCCTACCTACCATCTTTGGCCATCATACATACCTATCATATCAAGTCCATTCATCCACCCTTCTTCTTTTGATCTTGATGAAGATATAGGGGCAAAGGTTGAAACATGCTTTGAGTATCTCTTGACATACCTCATTTATCTAAACCAATCATGTCATTATCCTATTGTCATAAATTTTGTCCAGAAAAATCCTAAGTCTTGTACCTAAAATAGGGCATGTTATTCCTATGCGACATAGTCTTTGGAGATCACATCCTTGTTGTCTTATGATGCATACATCAATACCATCCATCCATCTATCATGAGCCTTTTATCCCTTATCCCATCACCCACCCTTGCACCTAGACTTGGTTTTCCCCTTGTCATTGGTATCTAGCACAAAGGCTATTCAAATTTTCATCCTTTGACACCTCAAAACATGTCAAAAGTCCAAAACAGTCAAAACATGTCAAAATTCAAAAAAAAATCAAAACATTCCAAAAGTTCAAAAAAAATCAAAACATTCCAAAAGTCCAAAAAAAGTCCAGGCACATTCCAAGGCTCCAAAACAAAAAATCAAAACATATATCAAAATGCAAAAGATAAAATATCACCCAAAATACAAAGAAGCCAGCAAAATTCAAACCAATGAATTCAAATGCAAGTCAATCCATATCAATCAAGTCGATCAATCTTGTCAAATTATCCAATCACATCCTTTGGTCTTAATCCTAATCTTGTTGTAAACACAATCAATCAAAGTCAATCTATCAATTGTTAGTCATCCTTGTGTTGATCTAGGGATCTGTCTTTCCCCACAATGACAACACTATCATCATTAGTCACCATCATCAATCAATCAGTCAATCAATCAACGGTTTACAACTGGACAGGGGCAATACCTTGTTTGTTTTATTATCATTTGTGCATGCTTGCTTGCTTGCTTGTGTGTTATCATTTTTCTCCTTGCATTTTGTGTATCAAATCCATAGCATTCATTAATATTCATATCTTGTGTGTGTTGGAATATCTTTTTGCATTATCCTTTTGCATCTAAGGTCACATATTACCTTTTGTGCATTAGGACTTTATTGCTCTAAGCCTCTTTCCTCATATGTCTAGACAAGGTTGTATTACGTTGGGGCATGAGACACATCGTCACCTTGGTCCTTATATCTTGGTGCATAACGTCTAGTGCTAAATCAAACATCATGGTTGCTCATCTTTCATTGTAGCATAACGTATCATCCATTCCTTCATCTTTAGTTCTTGACCCATCCCTTTCATTTCGAGAGCCTACCCGTGTTTGTTCAACCCGCCTATCCTCTCAAGGGGGCATCATCATATTCGGATATCATTATCCATTTTCCTCTATCCATACCTTAGTTTCTTTGAAATGATGTTACTCGACACAAATCACATCATCTCGAACATCATCTCAAAGAGGGGCAAAATGTAGACACCCAAAATTGTCCTCTTGCAACACCTGTCTCGACACTACATCATTTAGACATCTTGTAGCATGTTTTGCCCTAGATACCCATGTCATCATCTAATTAGTTAAATAAATCGTATTTATTTAATTAAATAAATTTTATTCAAACTAATTAAATTCATATTCATAATCCATCCATTTTGCTAATGTTAATTAAATAATTTATATTATTTAATTAATTATATCATTTCTATTCATTCTTCTAATATTAATTAAATAATTTATATTATTTAATTAATGAAATCATAAATTCAATGTTAATTAAATAAATCCAAAATTTATTTAATTAATAAAATCCTAAAGAGATCTTCTCGCTTTCTTTCCAAAACTGAACTCGTGTGCATCTAATTAATTTATTTAATTAGATAATTCATCAATTATCCTTCTCGTCTTTTTTGAGATTTATTTCCTTAAAACAGGAAATGAAATCTTTCCATCTTTTTTGAAATCTTATCTCATCTCATTGTATTTCCTCTTTTGTCAAAAATCAAATCATTGTCGAATCTTGTCAAATCTTATCTTCATCCACGTCACGGCTCTATAAGTACAGCCTCTCGCAATCCATTTAGGAGGTTGATTCGTCT
>VDFB02271358.1:959952257-959964067 GCA_007258455.2 Sequoia sempervirens
GGTCCTAGTTGTCCTTGGTGCTCCTACACCATACATCCAACCATGAAAGCTTTCCAAGTCTCTTGGAATTCTACAACACCTTGACCTACAAAAAATCTCTGATGATCCTCCTTGTTCCTGCCATTGCTCCCTCTTGACTTCATCTTCACCTTAGGCTTGGCCTTTTCCTTGCAAAAAAATTCCTCTCTTGACTGATCTCCTTGAACCTGCACCTTCCTACTTTGTCCTATCATCCATGGTTGCATCCAATCACTCCTAACTTTTTCCATGGTGTCACTTACTTACAAATAGTCCACTCTCTATCCTTCTTTTATTTTTCACCCTTGGCTTCACCTCCATCAACATGATCATCAAAACAAGGAAGTAATAAAGCACTCCCTTCACTCTTTTCCTCTTATCCATCCTCTTCACCATCTGCTTCAGGTTCTCCATCTTGTCTCCACTTATCTTTCCTTTTCCTTGCATTAGGGTCTCTGCCCCAAGGTTCTTCACCTCACATTTCTTTTCATCAGGTCTGCATACCTCTATTTTCACAATATTAGATACTCCTACACCTGTTCCTGCCTTTTCTTGACTGAAATCAGTCCTTTTCTTGTCTCCAACCTACTTTGCAAACATGTCTAGATCCTGTAGAAAGGATTCCCTTTCTCTTATCACTATTTCTCCATCCTTTTTCCTTTCTAACATTACTCCTTTGACTACTTTTGCTACCTCAACTCTTTTCTTTTTGTAAGTAGTTGCACCTTCACCATGTTTATCTTCCTCATGCTTGAGGAACTCCTTCCTTCCCATCATCACTATCCTTGCCATTTTGTCTTGTTCCCTATCATCTCCCTGCAATGGGGTTAGCTTGAACTTGATTCCATCTTTCACAATATCATACTCGAAAAGAAACCACTTCAACTTCAAAAACTAACATTTGAAAGAGGTGACCATTGGTATCCCTCTTTAATAGACTTTTACAACCCTTCACTATTAGTTAATTTGACTTGACTTATCACTTTTTGCATAGGTAAAATTATTCATCATGCCGAAGAAACGAACTGTTAAAAGGAAAAAACTAACAGATGATCAGCTCCAAGCCTTCAAAGATAAAGAGAAAAAATGGATGAGGGAATATCATGAAAAACAGAAATTGGGAACGATTGATGAAAACAAGCCACATGAAGAGGAACCTCAACCGTCAAAAAGAGAAAAGAAATTGGCAGCACAAAGGGCACGAATGTGAAAGAGTCATGCTAGGGCAGATGTAGATACCGTAGTTGGAGACACACCCTCTACCACAAGTGAATACGAAGGGACACCATTAAGCACACGCGAATATGGAGGGACAACATCTACCACAAGTGAGTATGATTGGACACCATCAACCACATATGAAGTTGAGAGTACATCGTCACTCGGATTTGATGAACAAGGCATGCCATCATCCCCACATGAACCTCAAAGTATATATTCTATTCCACCCTCGGTCGAAGCTACGCAATCTAGGCCACCTCAATTAAATATTGATGAAATTGCTAATGTTGATATGTATGTACCTAAGAGAACACCACCTAGAATTTTGCGTAGAAAGCCATAGTTTTTGATTAATATTGATGAGGATATTTTGCAGCACATGGAAGGTAAGATTCCAAAACGTACTTGTAGAAGATATGTTGATAAGATTTGGAAAATGTTCTTTGAAAGGATAAATGAGACCGGAAGATGTCAACTATTTGTTCAAATGATGTGGGTTTTAAAGTACACAAACATCATGAAGACTCTTGGGTTGAGAACATCGAATGCATCAAGTGAAAACACTATTGTGAAGAATCTAATGGATGCTTATGAGAGTGTGGGTAAGACCTCATGCTCAAAGGATAGTAATGTCACTCGATGTTTCATTACATCGACTTTGGTAAGCTATCAAAGAAAGAGATCTTGTCTCATTAAAAAGACAAGTGAACAAATGGGAATTAGTAGAAAATTTTTATCAAGAGTTGTTCAAAGGTGGCAAAGAATTGAGGGCACTGATTCAAATGAATTATGGGCATTCTTAGGAAGACTGCCACATAAAGATATAAAATTTGTTGAAGCATTGAGAACACTAATTGAAGATTATTGGAAGAATAATAGAAGGCCATCTTTGAATCAAAGGGATGTCGTAAGAAGGAGAATCGGTAGTCGAAACCGTGAGCCACATCCAAAGCATTTTTTGGATACGACTCAAACCCAATTTTTTCATAAATTTCAAAATGCTTATCCTCAAATTAGTATTTCTCAAAGATTCTTTCAAATGCTTAAACCTTTTTATGTCAAGATAAATCACACATGCACTACTTGTTGTTGTAGACTACATATTGAATTCACCAACCATTATGATGTTTATTGTTCTATATGTTTAGATTTGCATACTAATGATGTTTTGCAGGATTATGGCATAGAAGCCCCACCAAAATCTTCAAGAGAGTTCTTACAAAAAAATTTATGTCAAATAGAGGATGGCCAAATATTCTATAGGAGAACATGCTTGGATGGTTCATGCGAGCGTTGTGGTGGCTTGCAACGAATGTGAGTATGTCAACATATGGAAAGCACAAATGAGGTGGGGCATAAACTAGTAGATTTCGGGAAGTATAAAATAATGGCATATGCTACAAAATATGGGTCTCAAGAAAAAAGGTGTGATTTGGTTATTGAGAAGATTCCATTGTATCAGTTTATGTCCATGTTTCATAAGAATCTAGTGTATGAGTATGCAAGGCATACCCATACAGCCCGATGGATGGACACGCAATTCAAGCTATGCAAGGAAACCTTTCTAGTTGGTAGAATAGTATCAGTGGTTGACTTTGCAAAGAACTACACTCTACAGCCATAGTGTGAGGTGTAGTCACAGTATTACAACTCCACACAGGTTTTGATATTTGTCCACATAGCATTCATTCATGCAGCTGATAGTACAGAGGACCAAAGGAAGGTATTGAGGGAGTATCACTTTTATATTAGTGATGATCGCACACATTCTCTAGAGCTCGTGCAAGGTTGCTTCCAAATGTTCTATAGTGATTTGGCTCGGAGGGGCATAGCATATGGTCAGCATATAATATGGTCAGATAACTGTGCAACATAGTTCAAAAATGCACGCATGTTCTACTGGTTGTGTAGGATACATCTCACTATATGTGTTCAGCATATGTGGAATTTTTGTGAGGCCGGGCATGGAAAGGGGGAGCATGATGGTGCAGGAGCATGCGTGAAAAGAGAATTAGCATGACAAGAGTTAAAGGATAAAGACAGTGTAAAGTTGACAGATGCAAGTTCAATCGTCGAGTGGTGTAATGCTTCGATGGGTCCAGGTAATGAAGGTACATCCTTATTTTGTAGATTTTTTTGATTGATGGATAATACTAACATTGCACCATATGAGGATTGTTGTACACTAACAAGATTGAGTGAGCTACACTCTTTCCTTAGTTCAAAAGTAGGTTCATGGAGCATCGATACACGTAAGATGGCATGCTTTTGTTCTTCATGTACAATGCAAGCCTGGAATGATTTTGAGTCAAGGGAGTGGGTTGATAAGTTATCTTACCCCACTTCACACATATCGCCCTTCGACGACATTGGAACTAACACAGATGGAATCATCAGTCAACTTTGACCACATATCAGATCTAGTTCAACTAGGTAATATATCTACTTGCTTAGTTTTTCAAATTCCATATTGTTATCTTACTTGGTATTGTATTTGTAATGTTGACTAATTTCGAGTGATTTTATGCACTTATCAATGCAAGGCATGTTTATGTAGTTATTTCAAATGAAGAAAATGAAGAGGGAACATACTATTACTTGTGTCATTGTGTTGAGGCTAAAAAGAAATTGGAAGCCCCAGTTATAGAATGAGAAAAAATCGAATACCCTACAGGCTCAATTGTTGTTACTGGAACGTGGGTTAGAAGGTACCCACATAAGAGTGTTAAACATTGGCTATTTGAGGACTTTGACACGCATCGTAAGATTCTTCATTACTCGAACCTTGTTGTGGCATTCAATGTTCGTTTGAGAAAATATGGGGGCAGATCTTTGAACAAGACGTTGTGGAAGGTCCGTGAGTCTAACCATGAGGCAATACTTGACACAATAAAGAGTAGAGAAGATCTAGATGGTTCATTAGATTAATTTGTAAGTATATGCACAATGGTTCTTATTAATTTATAATTGTATCCATGTTAATTTGTTTGATGCCAATGCTACCATGTCTTATTTTACTTTGCGTATCTGTAAGTAACCCGATAAACATTGTGTGTGGTTGATTTTGTGAGCGTTAAATATGTAAAACAAGTTGAATCAAACACACCAATAAGACATTATATCAAACACATAATATTTAAAACAATAAAGATTGCAAACTCAGTATCCTATTGTCGATGTCATCCTATCGTCCTCTATCTTTAGTATTTTCATTGATTCCAGCTGGCTCTATGATTGTAGGCTAGGCTCAATGAATAGTCCTCCCAAAGAACGAGATTGACTATGAAATGCAAGTAAATGCTAAAACATGATTGCTAAAAATGAAAGACTATTGATGATGCTATGAATAATAAAACTATAATGCTATAGTGCTATAGTGCTAAGAATGCAATTAATCTCTAATTACTTTGATATGTGTTGTGTAACCTTTGCTTGGATTAGCTGTGCTATTTATAGAGTTTTTGAAAGCTTTTGATTGGTTGATATGATCAACAATTGTGAAAATTCCTGACAGATCGAACGGTTGAGGATGGATAAGACTGGAGAAAAATAGAAGAAAGCAGAAAACAAGATTTCTTTTCTTTTTCTGTAAAAGAGGTAAGATAAGATGATGAAGATGATTTGTTAAAATCATCTTTTTGTGAGATTATGGAAAGATTTTGAAGAAGATAAATAATGAATTATAAAATTAAATTATTTATTTATGGGTGACACAGAGATTCTTCTTAAAATAGAATATTTACCCTAGATTTGAACAATAATGGAAGATTTCACAATTAAATAAGATATTTAATTATGATTTGGAAGATATGGAAGATATTTTAATTAAATAAAGATATTTAATTAAACTTTTAAGAAATGGTATGTAAATGAAATTAATTAAATAATATATTTAATTAACTAGAAGAAGAAATTGAAAAGGAATATTTAAATTTAATTAAATAAAAAAGACTTAATTAAATTCAAAAAAGTGATAATTAATTAAAATAAATAAAGTGTATTTATTTAATTAATCAAGTGGACATATGGATGTGGAATAATTAAATAAAAATCAATTTATTTAATCATGATAGAAGAATAATTTGGATGAACAATATAATTAAATTGATTAAATTTAATCATATGTAGAAGACTTTAGAGAAATTAATTAAATAATAAATATTTAATTAAATGCCAACATTAATCAGATATGACCAATTTTATGCATCTACACATCGAATGGTGTCCCCTTGCAGAAAATCCAGATTTATGAGCCATCCAAGAGAATCTCAGGTATAAAAGCAATGCAACATCCCTATTTTGATTATCAAGTCAAATCTCAACTATCATTTTCAGCCATTACAAAAGTGTTTGCGAAGCTTGGTGAGGGAATTTCAAGTTATTCATTTGAAGTTAACCTTATCATGAGCACCTATGATGTAGACATTATAGGTGCATCTCGAATTTCAAGATATTCTAGATTCATGAGAGGTGTTGTGTGCAATAGGTATCTTGGAACTCGCAATGAAGATGTATGAGCAGGAGTGACTAAGTTGATAGACTGCCATGCCTATCTGTAAGTGCCTTCCATCTATTTTCTTTTCATTTCCATTTTGGACATGAGTTGTTTCTTTTTATTCTTTTACTTTGCCTGTCTGTAACTAAACTAGTAAAAATTGATTGGTCTCTCCTTGTAGAAAATGCTGATTTTGGAGCCATCGAAGAGAATCTCAACCAAAAAAGCAATGCAACATCCTTATTTTGATGATCTTGACAAATCTCAATTTTGATTTCAAGCCATTATAAAAGAGTGTGCAAAGCTTTGTGAGGGAATCTCAAGTTTCTTATTTGAAGTTAACCTCTAAATGAGAACCTATGATGTAGACATTATAAGAGAATCTTGAATGCATGAGTGACACTGTAAAATATCTGTGAGAATAGAGTACCTCAGGAATTGTAATGAGATTTAATTGTAATGACATTTACTGAAATAATGAAATTTGGTGTAGGGGCACCAAGGTTATTGAGCAAATTTGGTTCACGGAAATCTCTTAAGTTAGTTTTGTGTTATGATTTTTGTCAATTGAATAAGGTCATAACACATCCACAATTGATTTATAATGTAATAAGCCATGTTAGTTACAAAAAAAATAGTTAGGCATGATTGGAAAGATGTAGAATCATTTGTAAAGGCTATTTAAAGCCTCTTGAAAGCTATTTAAGTCAATATTTGAATTTGTAGCCTTTTGAAGGAAAATGTTTGAATATGGTTGTAAATGTACTATTAGTGAGCTTGAGATTGTTAACCTTCAGAGAGTAGCAATATTTATGTTGATGAAATTTCCTTTAGATTCAAGGATTCAAAACACATCAACCATGTGGTACAAATGATTAAATCCCAGAGATGATCTGTAGCAATGAAAGACTCTGAAAAGGCAGAGAGAGCTACACTAGTGACTCAGGAGAAACTCTAGTGATGCAGATTCAAGGTGGAGAAGACTCAAAAAAATCAGATTTTAGTAAATCAACCACCTTTGTTATTTCATTTGGCCATCTTGGAAAAACTACCAACAAAAACGCTTCGAAACTGAACAATTTGGCTTAAATTTTAGAGATTTCCTCTCAAGGAACATCTCATCATCAATATAGCCTCTACTCAAACCCCCAACACCATTCCCAAGCCAAACATACAAGGTTTCTTTGCAATTTCTTGGAGATCCTTCAAACTGCCCTGCAAAAAGGCTAGAAAATTAGCCCTATTTTACAAACAAACTACTCTTTACACTTCTTGTAACCCCACAAGATCTTGGAAATTCATCAAATAGGTCACAAAACTCCCAATTCCATAGGTTTTAGAAAAGCACTCAACCTCTAAGCCATAATTGATTAAAACCCTCAATTTTCTAACAAATACATAGGGTTTTTAGCATCTCACAACTCCAAGGCTTTCCAAACCTCACCAAATCATCAAACAAGTTTTTTAGGGTTTGCACACACATAATAAACCTTCTCCTAGCCTTTAGACTCATTAGATCTCAAAAAAATCACTTTGGTTCCTCCATTTCAAGCCAAAATCTGACATTCTCAACCTAAAACAACATCACTAGCCCTATAAACGCTTTACCATTATTAAAAGAGTTAAGGAAACTTGAAAAAAACAAATTGTAAACCTTTCCTCTAAGTCACCATTCACCACAATAGGAGGAAGGGCTCCATCACAAAAATTAAAGTAAACTCAGACCCTGCTGGTCTATACAGGCTAAATAAAGAAAAATGGATTTTCCTTTCACTAAAACAACCAAAGGTGTATCAAAACAGATTGGTCTATTAGACCTTATTCAAGACAAAAGACCTCAACATACTAACATTTACCAACTATCCTCCCAATTTACCATCAAACAATCACAAATTGAGGGTGAGGTGTGGGTGCTCCTGCACCATTCAACTTTCAAAAACAAAGTCAATTACGCTGGCAGATGTCTGGATCGAGCTAGCATTTGGTGGAAGAGGAAGAAAGATGACTGGAACTCTAGAGGCCCACCATACTAGATTTTGGTACTGAACCATGAGAGTAGAAGAGAGATCTGATATCATGTATCAAAACATTAAGCATGCATTATTCCAACCAATGGAGAAGGAGATGATTACTTTGCTTCATTTTCATTTGCATAAGCATATCAAGGCATCGGAACCAAGAAGACCAAGGATGTCCAATTTTATGTGGAGGTAATGGATGTGGTCCAAAATTTAGGAGGGTCAAGAAGGTCAATGTATGATCTTGATGAAATTGAGGAAGAACAACAAGAGAGGGACAAGAAAAATAAAATCAATATAGAGTTTCAAGGTTTTTTCAAGCGAGTAAGAAAGCTATGGGAGCAACCTCATCTAAAATATTTTGAATTAGACTTTGATATGTACCATTTAGAGAGCTTGGTTTTCATGGAGTTAACCTTGAGAGAGTAGGACTTGGGAAAAAGTAATTTGATATGGCTATTGCTCTCAAAGACTTCAAGCGGGATGTACTCCGCATTGACGCCATTCCTCAATCTTCACTTGATGGCATCAAGGAATGGATGAACACCATGCTTATAAAGTATTATGAAAGTAGAATGAACTTTTACTAGCAGCCAATTTTGAAGACTATTACTGATGATTCAAAGCACATCAACCATGTGGTACAAATGATTAAATCCCAAAGACGATTTGTAGCAATGAAAGAGTTTGAAAAGGAAGAGAGAGCTATACTGGTAACTCAGGAGAAATTTTAGCTTTCAAAAAACAAAGCCAATTAGGATGGGAGATGTGTGGATTAGGCCAACATTTGGTGGAAGAGGAAGAAAGATGACTGGAACTCTGGAGGCCCACCATACTAGATTTCGATATTCAACCATGAGAGAAGAAGAGAGAGTTGATATCATGTATCAAAATATTAAGCATGCATTCTTCCAGCCAACGGAGAAGGAGGTGATTACTTTGCTTCATTTTCATTTGCATAACCATATCAAGGTGTGGGAACCAAGAAGACCAAGGATGTCGAGTTTTATGTTGAGGTAATGGATGTGGTCCAAACTTTAAGATGGGCAATAAGTTCAATGTATGATTGTTAACCTTGAGAGAGTATTTATGTTCAGGAAATTTCCTTTAGATGCAAGGATTCAAAGCACATCAACCACGTGTGGTACAAATGATTAAATCCAAAAGACGATCTATAGAAATGAAAGAGTCTAAAAAGGAAGACAGAGCAACACTGGTGACTCAGGAGAAATTTCAACTTTCAAAACCAAAGTCAATTAGGCTGGAAAACGTGTGGATTGGGCTAGCATTTGGTGGAAGAGGAAGAAAGATGACTGGAACTCTGGAGGCCCACCATACTGGATTTCGGTATTCAACCATGAGATTAGATGAGAGAGCTGATATCATGTATCAATACATTAAGCATGCATTCTTCCAACCAACGGAGAAGGAGATGATTACTTTGCTTCACTTTCATTTGCATAACCATATCAAGGCATGGGAATTAAGAAGACCAAGGATGTTGAGTTTTATGTGGAGGTAATGGATGTGGTCCAAACTTTAGGAGGGACAAGAAGGTCAATGTATGATTGGTTCAGGAGCACCATTTAGTAGGTTTTGTTCATCAAGGCAAATAAGGAGTAGAATATCATCAATTTACTAAAATTGGCCCGAACTTGTACATTTGAAGGTTTTGAGTCAATAAAATGGTTTTTTGACCCATTCCTCTTTCTATAGCCTCTGTAACTTGAGGAATGGGTCTGCACTAACATTATTAAGGTTTGGGAATGATGTGTTTGTGTTGGGGAGGTCTGAAAGTGAGATGGGTGTGAAAACCGTGTGTGTAAAAGTGAGTTTTCCTTAAGAAAAATGGTGGTTTTAAAGAGTTAAATTGTGTTTTTTTGTGTAGGGAAGCATTATTTTATGATTATTTGAGCTTGTGTAGGGTATCACAAACTTTTTTGAGTAATTTATAGGTTGTGGTTAGCTTTGGAAGTATCATTTTCAATAAACCCCTGGGGTTTAGGCTACAATAGAGGTTTTTGTGGTTTACCCATTGTACGGTGGTATAACTGAGATCTAATTGTGGATTTTGAAGTTTTGACACCTTAGAATTTTTTCCCCAAGATTTTGTAAGGTTTGGAGAAGTTTAAAGTATAGACCCTTTGTTCAACTGGATCGATCCCTTAAGGGTCCAAAGGGAAAAATGGCTGCAAACTTTAGCATGAGGTTACTCGTACACCGTGATGCTTAGAAACTTCTCATCTAATCCAATGGGATCACATTAGGCCCCTCTACAATAACCTTTCTCAGTTTTCGATATCCCAGAGTGGTTTTCCTGTGGTGTCCAATTTTCAGTTGATGTAAAAAGTGTCAAATGAAAGCAATGAAAAGTTGCAAAGTGGTGCAACTTTCATTTTGCAACTTGTGTGACCAAATAGACTGTTCCAACACATCCAAATAGACATTTTTACGCTAGGAATAGTCCTCTTTCACACCCAAACATGCAAAATCACTCCAAACTACGTTCAACCGGATCGATCCCTTAAGGGTCCAAAGGGCAAAATGGCTGCAAACATCAGCATGAGGTTACTCGGACACTGTGATGCTTAGAAACTTCTCATTTGATCTTATGAGATCATGTTGGGACCCTCTACAATAACCTCTCTTGGTTTACATTATTTCAGAGTGGTTTTCCTATGGTATCAAAGTTTTAGTTGATAAAAAAAGTGTCAAATGGAAGTAGTGGAAAGTTGCAAAGTTGTGCAACTTTCGTTCTGCAACTCGTGTGACCACATGGACTGTTCAAACACATCTGAATAGGAATTTTTATGCTAGGCATGGTCCTCTTTCACACCCAAACACGCAAAATCGCTCCAAGCTATGTTCAACCAAATCAATCCCTTTAGGGTCCAAAGGGAAAAATGGCTACAAACCTCAGCATGAGGTTATTCAGAAACCATGATGCTTAGAAACTTCTAGTCTAATCCCATGGGATCACATTGGGCCCCTATACAATAACCTCTCTCATTTTTTGTTATCTCAGAGTGGTTTTCCCATGGTATCCAAATTTCAGTTGATGGAAAAAGTGTCAAATGGAAGCAGTGAAAAGTTGCCAAGTGGTGCAACTTTCATTCTGCAACTCGTGTGACCAAATGGACTGTTCCAACGCGTTCGAATAGGAATATTTACGCTAGGCATGGTCCTCTTTCGCACCCAAACACGTGGAATCACTCTGAACTATGTTCAACCGGATTGATCCCTTAAGGGTCCAAAGGGAAAAATTGCTGCAAACTTCAGCATGAGGTTACTCGGACACCGTGATGCTTAGAAACTTCTCATATGATCCTATGGGATCACGTTGGGCCCCTCTACAATAGCCTCTCTTGGTTTACATTATCTCAGATTTTTTTTCCCATGGTGTCAAAGTTTCAGTTGATGAAAAAAGTGTCAAATGGAAGCAATGGAAAGTTGCAAAGTGGTGCAACTTTCGTTATGCAACTTGTGTGATCAAACGAACTATTCCAACGTGTCTGAATAGGAATGTTTACACTAGGCATGGTCCTCTTTTGCACCCAAACACGTGAAATCGCTTTGAGCTATGTTCAACTAGATCGATCCCTTAAGGGTCCATAGGGAAAAATCACTGCAAACTTCAGCATGAGGTTACTTGGACACTGTGATGCTTAGAAACTTCACGTCTAATTCCATGGGATCATGTTGGACCCCTCTACAATAACCTCTCTCATTTTTTATTATCTCAGAGTTGTTTTCCCGTAGTGTCCAGATTTTAGTTGATGGAAAAAGTGTCAAATGGAAGCAGTGGAAAGTTGCAAAGTGGTGCAGCTTTCATTCTACAACTCGTGTGACCAAATAGACTGTTCCAACGCATTCGAATAGGCATTTTCATGCTAGGAATGGTCCTCTTTCTCACCCAAATATGCTAGTTTGGCCAAAAAATTGAGGGGTTCACTGCTTTAGGTCTCGCTGGTACAAAAACATGTAAAACAAAATATATCTATGCAACCTAGAAGAAGCATGAATTAGGATTAGAATATCATATATCATCATATCAACAA